>JBBBDQ010000738.1:9890000-10522500 GCA_037127315.1 Ascarosepion bandense
TTTCAATTTCTGTCCCCCAGTTGCTTTCTATTTCTCTTTAGTCATTTCTTTTTCATTTCTATATTTCTTTTTTTTCTCTATTTTCTTTTTCCTTTATTTTCCTTTTCTTTATACATTCTTTTTTTTTCTTTCTTTTGCTTTCTTATCTATCTTCCTGCCTCTATCTCTCTGTACCGATCTCTTCTTTCGCTTTCTAATTCACCCTCTTTGTCTCTTTATATTGCACTTCTTACTCTTTTTCTTTTTCTCTTTCTCTTGCTCTCACTTCTTTTTTCTTTCTTTTGCGCTCTACCCAAATCTCTCAAAATCTTTCTCTCTTGTTCTCTCTCTCTCTCTCTCTCTCTCTCTCTCTCTCACACACACACACACACACACACACACACACACACACACACATAACCTTTTTCTTTTAACCTATCTCTCTACTGCCGGCCAATCTTTGGATCCTTTTTCAATGATGAGCAATCACCAAATATTTCGCTTTAATCCTACGGTATTTCTTTAACTTCCCCTTCCTTAACTGTGTTTTTTTTTTTTTCCTTGCACCTGTCTCTCTTCTCTTCCTTTGATTTTCTTCTTTATTGTCGTCTGGTCTCTTGCATTTTGTACTTTCTGCTTTCCAAACACTTTTACTTTGCCTTTTTCACGTCCTTTCTTATCCTCTTGGTCATTCCTTCAGTATTTCATTCTCTCCTCCTTCCCTCCTGCTCCTCCTTCCCTTCCTTTCTTCTGTGTACATATCTCTCTTCTTTTCACTTCACTTTCCTTCCTCTCTCTCTCTCTCTCTCTCTCTCTCTCTAAATTTTTTATATCTTTTTTCATCTTTCTATACGATTACTCTTACTTTTCTGTATTTACTTGTCAACTATTTCACTTCCTTTAGGTGTGTTTCTGTTCACTTACCTTTCTCTCTAAGGAAGAAAGAGGAAGACATCTACAATTCTCTCTCTCTCTCTCTCTCTATATATATATATATATATATATATATATAACTATCGGTTCACACTTTCCCTATTTTTGATATTTTTATATTTAGTTTTTTTTTATTTAGCTTTTTTCGAATTCCCCCACATTATCCGATACTCCAACACGATCAACTTCATCTTCTTTAACTTTATATATCCTCAGCTCCTCATCCGTTCATTCCCTTACTGTTTTCCCCAGTATTCTGTCATAGTTTTAAAATAACTGTGTATGTGTGTGTCTCATTCACACACACACACACACACACACACACACACACACACACACACACACACAGCTGAGGATATATAAAGTTAAGGAAGATGAAGTTGATCGAGTTGGAGTCTCATTCACACACACACAAGCTATTTCAGTAAATAATTTTCTCATTGCCACTCGACTTCTCCATGTCTCCTCACACCTCTCTCTATTTCTCCTACTTCGCTGTGTATCTGTCTCCTTTCATTCTTCCGCCTACTCTCCCACTCCAATACAAAACCAGAATTACTCACCCTTCTCTTCATAATTTTCAGTTATTACTCACTGTTGTCTATCAAATGTTATCACTGCCGCCAGCCATATCTCACCACCGATTCACTCAAGGGTATAAATATTTGCCATCTTACGAGTCCCTAGTCTCCACCCAGACACCTATCCTCTGCCTCATCAATCTCCCCTCTTTACCACCCACGCCTGATTACCTGTTTTCTTATTCCTTTTTTGTCTGTCTGTTTCCTAATGACGTCATCGGACATACGTGTCACCTCTCGTGTAAACTTTGCTAATATCATTATTATTTATTGTAATAACTGTTTCTTGTTCTTGTTATTAGTAGCAGCAGCGATATTCTTATGAAGGATGAACGGATAGCGTAACATTTACTGGTGTTGAAAGTAAAATCGACGATCCGAGTTCAAGTTCAGGTCTTGTCACTTGCGGCGTTTATTTTCGCACTATTGCCCTTAGGAAAGGCATGAATCCATCTCTTCTGCTTTAGGTTAAATAAGGCAGACTGAGATCTTTATTCTAATGAGGCAGCCAGTCTAGGAGGACAACACTGCATTCAAAATCGGTGTAGAAAGCAATGAAAAATCATTCCACGATCTTTCTCGAGAAGTCATCCCGGGTGGATGCAGTGAATATCGGCTCGGAAGGAGAAATCGGAAAAGCCGAGTTCGAATTCGGGTTGGATTCGCTGCATTCACGTACACACAAATACCAAGGGTATTTGTGCGTAAGTGATCCATCTATTCCTTCCAGCTAGGGGTTAAATAACGGAACTTATTGGGTTCTATAACCTTGGTTGGCAACCAGTCTACCGCAAAAAGTAATGACAACCTACTGCGAGAAAGTATTCTGCCCAGTTAATAATGTCTCTTTCGAGACATGATCGTCCAAGCGTGCATCACGTAAAATTTACTTAACTGATTAAGTGACATGTAGGTTTACAGATAATAAATAATTTCCACAGGAATCTGTGAAGAGACATGATCGCCTACGTCTTCAAGGGATTTTTGGTCATTTTTATTTTGTACTGATTGAGCTTTCACACCATTAGAATAGTGTGGCTTTCAATGGATATCAAGTGACAGTAAGTTTCTTAATACTCCAGAACTTTCCTTAGTAGTCTAGCTGATTTTAGGAATGCTTTTTTGTATAATGACGGGCCTTACTCGAAATTTTGTAATGTTCTTCGAGACAATTCCAAGACTCAAATACATTCTTTCTCTCTAACCTTTTCATTTCTGTTTGTTTCCACTTTTCTTCTCTTTTTCTTTACATCATTCTTCTCTCTTTCTCTCTCCATCTCTCTCCCTCTCCCTCTCTCTCCCTCTCTCTCTCTTTCCCTCTCTCTCCCTCTCTCCCTCTCTATCTCCCTCTCTCCCACTCCCTCTCTCTCCCTCTCTCTCTCTCCCTCTCTCTCTCTTACCTATCTTATTGTCTCCGTCTCTCCCCATTGTTCTTTTCTTTTTCTTTTCCAATTTTGCCCTCTTTGTTTCTTCACGTTACACTTCTTTCTATCTTTCTCTTTCTCTCTGGCCTGTTAGAACTGCAACTGGATCTAGTTTTCTAGTCCAGATTGAGCAATCCATTTCGAATTTCTATGCCATTGGTCTGCAATATCAAATCGCAGTCATTTGCACAAATCTCATTGATATCACCGTCTCAATCTATTCAAGTCTTATTTTTGTAATTCTTTGCCATCAACCAGATGCATCTGCTTGTTGTATGATTGGCAGTCGCATCACTGTCTCCATATAGACGCCATTTACCAATTTGCAATGTCCTGTCTATCTTAGCGTTAATATATATTATATCTGCTTATTATAGAATTGTTCATGGCTGCCATAAATAGTGATTCAATTTATCTCTACATATGTCCTCTTTGCAATCATATCTCTCCCGCCTCGTCTGCAATTCTCGTTCATGTTTATCTCTTCAACTTCTTCCTTTTTTTTTTTCCTGTTCTTTTTTTCACTTCTTCATGTAAATTTTTCTCATTTTCAATTTATCCTCCTGCCGGTTCTACGACTTGAGGCTGACATAATTAATTTTGTTGTTTCCCTCAGGAGGTGAAAATGTGGGTTTGTAAAGAAAAATAAAAGGATAAAACGAGAGGATAACTCTTAACAAAGGTTTCTTAATTTAATTACAAGTAAAAGGTAGAGTGAAGCCGCTAGATGCGAAATAATAAAATTCCCGCTCAACTTGGTGTCATGGCCGAAATTCCCCGTTCCCAGAATGCCCTGCTTTCAAACAGGGGATGTCAAAAAAAACTTATTTTACATCCATCCAGTCAAAGCGGGATAACTTATCTTAAATATTTTCGTTAGAAATCTTACACATTTCTTTAATCATTTGTACGACATTTCAGCTGTTGTACGCTCTGACCTTCTTCAGGTGCTAGGAATTTTAAACCGAACCCTTTATTACAATCACTGGAGTATATGATCTCCATTCCTTGCGTAGAGCCTCTTCTAGTAGTCATATGTTATCTCCCTCTAACCATGTAAGTTATTGTTACTGAACTCACAACTTTTTGGGTCAAATCACAGGAACTAACCAACGTCTATATCCACTGGACCATGTGTCCTTAAGACACGAACAACTGAATTTTGAGGCTTATAAACCTAATGTTTAGTAACCCTTTTTTTTACCAGAGTTCATATTGCAATTTTTTAATGTTAATGGTTAACTCATGACTACCAGAAGAGGCTCTACGCAAGGAATGGTGATCATATACTCCAGTAATTGTAATAAAGAGTTCGGTTCGAAATTCCTAGCACCTGAAGAAGGCCGGAGCGTACAACGGTCGAAACTTTGTACAAATAGCAACAAAAATGAGGACAATAGTCTGAATAATGTAAAATACGACCTCATCTCAGAAATATGGACAAACTTTGCATAGTTCTCAAATATCTTGATAGTATTATTTTTATTAGCTTAATGAATTTTTCACAACAAAGGTACATGCTACATAGAATAATATATACATAGTACATGGTACAACGTTCTACAATAGTGCATAGTACATAGAACAATAATAGAAGCTTTTTGCTCTGGTTCCCCGACCACATAATTTTAAGCGCGTTACTAGGTTGGCATTTAGGTTCCACCATTTTATCGTTTTAACAATCACTTCTACCTGATCAGTTTCTTTTCTTGCATTTCCCGCCCGTGGAACTCCTTTCCGTTTACTTGCTTCCCTGACAGCTACAATCTCCAAAAAATTTAATGCAACGTCAATTGCCATCTTCTATCTTCTTGAATTCTGTTCTTTTTTATCCTTTCTTCAATACTCCCTGTACTTCAATACTCCCTGTACCCAGTATTTTCTCTCACTGTAACTCTCTGCGCACTAGTGGCGGTTCCGCTTTACTTAAGTTGAAATGTTTAAACAACAAAAAAGGTCCTGGGTATGACGGTAAACTGCATCCGGCAGCAAGGTCTCTGGTTGGGAGGTTGGGAGGAGCATGAACCACCTCTTAATTGCTGTTGTTCCCAGGTCCACACTGACCCGGAGTGGTAGCACCTGTTAGGGTCCCAGCTATGCGTAAATAGTTGACCCATAAACTGGGGTCAAAATGCTATAAAAGTATTCAACAAAACTTTTTTGAATGAAAAACGTTACCAACAAAACTTTTTTAAATGAAAAATGTTACCAACAAAACATTTTTGAATGAAAAACGTTACCAACAAAACTTTTTTAAATGAAAAACGTTAAAACAAACAAAAACAATAAAACAAATAAACTAAATCAAACAAATCAAAAACGATTTTCAGCATTAAATGACCTAATGAAGGTTGATATGCTGGTTAAATGAACCAACCAACCAACCAACCAACCAACAACAAAAAAAATGGTGGTCCTTACTGGAGATCAAATGACAGTAAGATTTTATTCCAACTCTTTGTCTCCATGTTTGTTTGTTTTGTTTTTTGGGGGGAGGCAATTTCAATGATACTGTTGTTTAAATGATTTCAGTTCTTCCTACCATTTTTAGATCTTCCAGTCTTTTTACAAGTTTTTTCAGAAATGCTCCAAGTGCACCAGTTATTACTGTTTAAGCATATTTATATACGTACCAGATACACAGTTGTTATACTTGAATATTAATTAAGGGCAAACCTCCTCAATCTCCTTCAAAGATCAGGATAGCCGCTCCATTGACAGCCTCATTCTTTCTTTTTCCTTTTGTCTATTATATATATATATATATATATATATATATATATATATATATTGCTCTAAAAAGAAAAGACGTCATACTTATCCCAAACCCGAGGAACCTTTCGGCCAACACTTTTCAAGGGCTTCGTTGGCAAAATTATGAATAGGGCTAGAACGAAGACAATATCAAAAGGGGAAATTACTCACAGTACTGGGAGAAAGTGTAATTCGTTTAAAAATAAACTTTCCCCTTTCTCCAGGTTTGGGGGTTGTAGGGCTAACAACCTTGTCCCGTAGAAGACAGTTTCTTACAGACAACAAAAAGTTGATGCCCTATGCACCATCTGGGTGTGATTGATGATATGTTAAATTATGTTTTCAATTGCCATCTTCTATCTCTTTGATTCTTATCCTTTCTTCGACATCCCCTGTACCTTGTTTTTTCACTCACTGTAATACCCTGTGCACCAGTGGCGGTCCTGCCTTGCTTGTGCTGAACTGATAATAAAAAATGCTAAATTTTATCTTAAATTATATGTTAAATTATATTAAATGTTATTAAAATAAAAATTATTCCTTTTTGTCTAAGATTGTAACAATGTTATTTGCCTACTTTCAACACCTTTTTCAGCCAATTTACTTTTATATATATTTCAAGAGGTGTTGCCACGTATACTTTGTCAGGTCTGTCAGACTTACTGCTAAGCCAGAAGTGTATGGTTGCTTCATCTGCATTAATAAATATTTTGAACTAATGATATTGGGAATGTCGTTGATGAAATTCAGAAACAGCGTAAGTCCGAGAATATAGCCATGGTAGTCAACCAGTCAGTTAAGGGCAGAAGATTATCCCGCAGGATGTTGCCATTGCTTTCTGCGGCAGACTGGTTGCCAGCCAAGGCTATAGAATCAAATCTGTTCTATTATTATTTATTTATTATTATTAACTTTGGAGGGAAGAAACGGATTAATACCTTTCCCAGTGGTACTTGTGCGTAAGTGAATGCAAAGGAATTTAACTGGAATTCCAACTCGACTCCCCGATTTGTCGTTCCGAGTCGATATCCACTGCACCACAACGCACACCCAGCCATGGTAGACCCTGCATTAATATAAAATGAATTAGAAGTGTGTCCATTTACCACGAACTTTATTACACGATTTGTTAAGAACGATTGTGTTAGGTCCAATATTCTTCCAGAGACCCCGTAGCCCATGGGCTTATGGAGAAGTTCAGCATGTCTCATCCTGTCGAACGCCATTGAGATATTTAGTGCCACAGCAAGAGCTTTGCCGTTCTTATAGACAAATTCACTGATGGCTGTTAACCAATCGGCAGTTTACCTGAACAAACGGAAGCCATATTGTTTAATCAAAAGGAGGTCGTGTGAAGTAAGAGGCTGAACCAATTAAGCGTTGATTCTTCTTCTTCTATGTGCCAGGTCCCTTCCGGGCGTAGGTGATCATGGCCTTCCACATCTTCTTATCCCTTGTAGCTCTTAACATCCTTTCTCTTGTTATCCACTTCCAAACTATGCTCTGTCGTCCATTTGCTCAAGCCCATCAAGTATGTCATTAGAGCCTCTAATACATTATCAAAAATAGGTAAAATAATTCTAAGGTTCAGATGGTTCCTAAGAGTTCTTAAAGGCATGAACTACAAGAGAACTTCCAACGAGTTGAACAATAAAGCTTTATAAGGATTCTTACTTATTCTTTAAATCAAAATATCAGGGCGATGATGGGGATCATCTCGACAAAAGCTGGCGGTTTAAAGACTTTTCTGAATACTTTTGGCGCAGATACGAATATTTCGCGGCAATTAACCAAAGATTTTAATTTGTAAGTTTCTCAGCAAACATTGCACTGTCGTTCAAGTGAAACTAGGATTCATACACGTTCTCCTGTTGTCAAAATCCTCAAAAGCAAAAATTGTGTTCTTCACCAATGAAGGTAACTTTTATTTGGCTGTCTCTGATGGAAAGAAGAATATCAGAGGGTGTAAAGTTGAGAGATTTCTTCCCAAATATGTTTTTAAAAAATCAGCCCAGTTTGTTAATGAGAGAGTATGGGTGTTTTCTGACGCTATTGTTGCTTTACTTTTTAAGTCACTATTGTAAAATAATATCCCAGACCCACTTTTCTTAATGTGGACTTACTAATACAGAGAACTATATTTTGTGAGCACCGCATTCACCGGCGCTTTGTTTCGAGGATTAGTAATATTAGGTTGTCCCAAAAGTTCGTAAACACTTGAAAAAAATTGAAATTTTACTCGCCAAGTAATCTAAAGTTACCAAAAAAACACTTGCAAAAAATTGAAATTTTACTCGCAAATACAATAAAATTTATTGCTCAAAATAAAGACCATCATTTTCCAAGACTTTCTGCCATCGATCTGCAAGCTTTCGGATCTGGTCAAAGTAACATTCAGCCGGCCTCGAATCAAAGAATTCTTGACACGCTTCCTCGACTTCATCAAACGAGTCGAATTGGCGGCCCTTCAGAAAGTGTTGCATTGAGCGGGAAAGGCCGTAATCTGATGGAGCACAGTCAGGACTGTAGGATGGATGTGGCAGAACCTCAACGCCGTCCGGCTCTTCAAATTTGTCTTTCGTCTTCCTGGTGGTGTGTGGCTTGGCATTGTCCTGCTTCATCAAAGCGCGCTTTCGATTGATCAGAGCCGGGTACTTTTGCTTCAACTTTTCGTAGACCGCTCAAGTTGCTGACAGTAAAGTTCGGCACTGATGGCACGATCATTCGGAACCAACTCAAAATGCACAATTCCTTCAAAGTTCCACCAAACGCACAACATGACTTTCTTGCCGAATCGATCTTGTTTTGGAACCGACGGTGTCTCTTGCCCTTTCTGAACCCATCGCTTGTCTCGATTGTGCTGGACCAGATAGACCCATTTCGCAAGTGTTTACGAACTTTTGGGACAACCTAATATTTTACGAATCTCTGTCTATCCACTTATTGTACTCTATATTGCAATAACCCTCTCTTCTTTTCATGTACTATCGTGTTGGTTGTTGATTCGCCTTAAGTAACAACCTTGTATATTGTAACCCTTTCTTAAGGTTACAACAGTTACGCTGTAAAATCAATCCAGCGCTGTATAAGAATATAACTGAACAGCGTGTTGCTACTTCTCTAAAAACATCTCCTGTTCCTGGGTTCCTGGGTTCCTGAGTTCATTTTTTATGCTAGATAATAACCCAGGATTATACTCCAAAACTAACGAGGTCATTCATCAGGGCGCTCTCATGTGTCATCATAAGAATTTCGGTTGCGCATAGGATGTGTGCTGTGATGCAGTGGATATAGGCTCGGAACAAGAAATCGGAAAACTGAGTTCGAATTCCAGTCGAATTCGTTGCATTCACTTACGCACAAATACCCTTGGGAAAGGTATTAATCCTTCTTTTTTCTCTCCAGGTTCTATAGCCTTGGTTGGCAACCAGTTTACCGCGGAAAGTAATGGCAACCTACTGTGAAAAAGTATTCTGCCCAGACAGTCATGTCTCTTTTGAGATATGATCGCCCAAGCGTGTATCACGTATGGTACTTAACTGACTAATATTTTAGCAGGCACAAGCTTTCATCTGACTCGGAATAATTTGGTCTCATTCATTCTCCAGTATAAAAGATCTTTTTAGATGACACCATTGCAATTCAATACCACAAGTCTTCTTTGTTAGATTCTGCTATTGTCCACATTTAAAATCCTACTGCCGATGTCTTCATCGTAAACCCGGCTTGCTTCCCTACATGTTCAGTGTCTCTCCTCTGTGCATAATTATCGTCGACGTTTATATTTGTATCTCTCTCTCTCTCTCTCTCTCTCTCTCTATATATATATATATATATATATATATATATATATATAAATTAAAAAAGGATTAATTCAATGATGTTGGATGATCATTTCGATATGAAAATCCCCACGAGGGATAACACATCACCTCAGCAACAGAAAAATCCTTTCAGAAACTGGAGAAAAATCAGTCTAATTTTCCTTTTTAAATAGATTTGCAAAGAAATTAAAAAAGAAAAAGAAAAAGATAAAGCAAAATAAAATCAAATAAACAAGAAAAGAAAAAATTGACATCGTCTGGGTTTGCAAAAAAAGGAAAGAGAATTGTAACTTAAAATTAACGGACGGCGTGTTAAAACTACGAAAATTACATGTGTCGTATGATCATTTCTGCGAAATATGTTCGCTTCGTCAGCGATCTTTTCATTATTGGAAAATTCAAAGTTTTAAATACACCGAAAGTTCACTTAAAAAGGAAGGAAAAGAAAAGAAATAAGAAAGAAAATTGGGAGGGAGAGTTAAAAAGAAGGCATCTAGACGTTGCTCTAGAAAGAAAACAAAGAAAAATAGCGAAATGGATTCAAATTCACTCTTTGAAAAGGATATTTAAAGATTACATATGTGAAAAGAAATTAAAAAAAAACGGAAGTGGGGTAAAAAAAAACGAGAAATGAAGGAAAAAAGAAAAAACAAAAAAGGGGAGATAGGGGAAAATTATAGGAGAGAGGGGGGAAAAGAGATTAAAAGGGAAAATATGCGTTGAATATGTAGACGTGACAACATGGGTGCATGCACGTAGGTACTGTGTATTTGTGTGCGTATGTATATATATATATATATATATATATATATATATAAACAAAATGTACAACTTTGTAGTAGTTTTTCACTACAAAGTATTTAATAATAATTATTACTATTATTAATATATATATATATATATATAAACAAAGATTTGTAACTGCAGAATAGATTAATAGCTTTAAACAAGATAGACGTCATCTTTCCCAAGTATTGTCAGTTTTCTACTGTTTTTTGTCCTCTATTTTTTAACCTTTGTAATAAAGCCAACGTAGCCCTTGACAAGTGTTGTCCGAAAGGTTTCTCAGGTTGGGATAATTATGACGTCTATCTTGTTTAAAGATATATATATATATAATATATATATATATATATATATATATATATATATATATATGTATTTGTGTGTGTGTTTGTGTGTGTGTCTATTTATACATTTGCACATCAGTTAAGTTATATATTCTATTTCATTTGCATATATATATGATTTTATTATGTAATTATATTTTAAATCTTTAATATAAATTTTAATTATAATCCTTAAATTTAAAAATTAAATCTTATCTTTCCAAATTCCTTAGTCATAGAGCTTTCCCCTCTTATCAGCAATAATCTGTTAAGTTTTCCTATTTCTATATATGTATATGTATGGGTACGTGAGTTACGGAATTTTTATGGATGTATATATGTGTATGTTTGCGAGTATATGCATTTATGTGTATATATGTGTGTGTGTGTGTGTGTGTGTGTGTGTGTGTGTGTGTGTGTGTGTGCATATGTATATATAAGTGTATGCAATTATATGTAGATATGTGTGTGTATGTATAGATATATGCTTACGTATGTAGGTACTTTTTAGCACAATATATTATTATATTTTTATATTTTTATCTTTTATTTTATTTTAAAATTTAAAATTTTCTTCCTTGTACTTTGTTTTTATGTGTATTTTTATTTCTATTTTTCAATTTTAATTTTAATTTTACATTTACTTTATTATATATATATATATAATTTTTTTCAGTTGTCAATTAAGTACTTCACTCATATCATATGCTTTACTGATGTATTAATGCCGCTTAAAAGTAACCATAATCTACCTTACAACTACCTATATGTTTATGATTCCCCAAACAGTTAATTTATCGGTCTTAGGTATATTTTTCTTTTTTATATACTTTTATATATTCAAATTTTTTTCTTTACGTATATCCACTATCAGTATTGTAACACGAACTCTGGCTGAGTCCAGCCAACTTTCCTGACCTTCAGTCGATTCCGCCCACGTTGTGTTTGTTGATCTCGGACCAGCCAAACAGGATCACTTGTCCTCACCCGACTAGCTTAGCCCAGACACACGAGGGAACGGTATATAATGAAAACCAGATTTAAGATTGCAACGCCACGGTGTAGATTTCTATATTTTTATGAATGTCACATAGATACATAATCAAAAGCAAGTCAAAGCTAAGTGACGCAAAAAAATCAGTTGGCTTGTATTTTATTAGCACACTAATATTCGTGATCCATTATCTCCACGGTATGGTGGTTTGCTCAGTTTGCAACTCGCCGAATTCGAACTGACATATCTCGGTCCCAAATCACTTTTCTGGTGGCAGGCTATATCAGCTTGACCGTATCATTCAATCGCTGGTCCCCGTCTATCGTAATTTCGTTTTCGTTTTATTTTTTAAAAAAGCACAAAACCGGAGTGTTGAAGATGCGCACAGAATTTCTATTTCCCCCTCCCTATACACGTCCTACCATCTTGAAATGTAAGTAATATCATTTAACTATTTCGACTGTCTTCCGCCATTCCGATGGAAGGGGAGAAAACTTATTCTCTATTATTATTTGCCTGTTCCTACCAGCCGTCCTGGTAGACAGTAAACAGGAAATTCTCAAGGTTCAATTTTGACCTAGGGTCATAAGTCGTCAAAATAGGATGACAATAGTTTGACTAAAATCGTTTTACCTTTAGGTAACCGACTTTGATAAATTCGCTTACTTCTCCCGACAAAAGCAATTGTACTCCTTGTATTTTTCAATCTGTATTATTAAATTTTTTTATCACTTTGGCTACTTTTCCTGATAATTGTATTCTCTAATTTTAGGGAAATCTCTTCTCATTTTTAAAATCAATAAAATGAATACCAGCCATCTGGAAATTGGGTTACAATATCATCTTTTGTTAGTTATTAACTTAGATTAATTTAATCTCAGCCTTGTCAGACACTATTTTATTTTAAACGTATTATTTTTTTAAATGTTGGCAAAGCCGAATAATATATCATGTTTTCTATTTTTTTCTATTTTACCATTCCTATTTTTTATCTTTCATTTTTCTTTGTAAGTATCTAGCTCTCTCTTTCCACCTTCCCTGACTAACAATTGTCACGTCTGCATATCCATCGCATATTTTCCCTTTTCTCTCCTTTTCTTTTTCTTCTTTTTTTCTCTCCCTCTCTCTCTCTCTCTCTCTCTCTCCTATAACTTTCACCTATCTCCCCTTTTTCGTTTTTCTTTTTTCCCCTCATTTCCCGTTTTTCTTTCCCCACTTCCGTTTCTGTGATATGCTTATTTTTTATTTTTTTACATCAATTAGTTACATTAGTGCGATTTAAAGGATAAAACAAGTTATATTGAGATATCAACTTGACGGAACAACCCATAGAATAGCAGACGCTTCTTTCTGATTCTGTTTACAGGTTTCAGGTACAAATATTTTTATGTGCACAAGGTGCTACTTTATATGTTCCAGTAATTTTCATATAACTGAGAATATCTGGATCTCATCCATTGTCCAGTATAAAGGATTTTTTGCATGACCCTATTGCTACTCAACACCACAAAAACTGGTCTGTTAGATTCTGTCACTGTTCACATCCAACGTCCAGCTGCCAATGTCTTCACCGTAATCAGAGTTGGTTTCCGAGTGCTATGATTTGCCAAAAAGCAAACAGTGATTTGGCTACAGATGGTTTTGAATTCTTCCAAAGGGTTAGAACAATTCTTTGAATATAAAAAATATTGTGGTTATGACATGTCCAGCTTAAATTCAAAATCTCAATCCAGTTAAGAACTTTTGAATGATCATCGTGATAATATTAGGCTAAGGATACTGAAGACAATGAGTGATTTGTAGCAAAATTATTCGGGAAAATGAGATAAAATTCTGCATGGACAATGTAACAACAGTGAAGTCCTATGGTCTTTGATGTACAGAAAAAATAAAAAAATATAGCTTATACATTTAGTAATATTCTGTATAAATATTATTAATAAGTGCATCGTGATTGACTAAGAGCAATTGAAACTGAGTAGTGAGTTCGATTTTCACTGGCTGCTTCATACTTTTGTCCTTGTGCCACATCTAAGATATGTTTAGAAAATTATTAGGCCACTTCCACATGGGGTAATGGTTAACAAGCTTATCCCGCTACATCAGTTACGACTGAGTAATGCCAGTGATGAAATAAATTGAATGATATATATGTAGCATTTAGCATTCAATAAACAACATCATAAAAAATGATCACAATAACAATATTGCAATTGCCAAAAGCCTATTGAGTGCCCATTACAAATGAAATGTCTAACTGACTCTATAGTCTACCTATGCTTTATTTCTACCATAGAAAATTCTAGAGTAATAAAATTTTATATCGGTTGTTCCAAGAATCCTTTAAATCCCGCCATTATTTTTACCCCTTATCTTTTAATACTTATTATTATCGCAACAGCATATCACTTTCTAATTACTATTGGCAAATAAAGATGCCAATAAAACCCTTACCGTAAAATGGAAAATATTAAAAAAAATCAGAACTTGTAAATCTTTACATGATCCATGTTTTTTATGTTTACATGAACATTTACAAATTATCAAATTCCTAAAATTAAATTTTCTGAGTAAACGTAGCAAAGTAACTTCCATCTGTTATCATTGTCTAAAATATACCCTAAAGTATAACTAATTTTTCCTAATAGGATTTAACTAGACATCTATAATCTATCCCCTAGCATAAATTGATTGATTCTTCTATCTTCTGATAATTAATTTGTTTCGGCTTAACGGATAGATCCCCGACTAAGTCAACTACATATATTTGACGTGCAGCGTATTTAAAAAAACAAAAAAACAACTTACCTGTCTTTGTCCCTTGTTCACTACTTTAAGAGAAAAATAACTTAAAGAAAATCCTGTAACCATTTCACAATGACACGTGATAACTTTTCAGATTTGCTAAATGCTACATATGTATCATATAGATGGAAATGTGGGTGTCAGGTTCCATCATCGCACTGATGGCGGTCTGTTCAACCTCCGGAGGCTGCAGGCGAAAACAAAGGTAAAAACTGATATTGCTCGTGACTTCCTGTTTGCTGACGACTGTGCACTAAACGCCAGGTACCAAATGAATAAGCAAAGAAGCATGAATCTCTTTGCCACAGCTTGCAAGGATTTTGATCTCACCATCTCCACTAGAAAAACTCAGGTCCTGCACCAACCAGCACCTACAGTCCCTTATATCGAACCTAGCATCTTTGTAAATGGACAGAGTTTGACACAAGTTTGTGGCTATCAACCTCTGTATCCTTTGTAAAGAGTGAGTTTGGATCCATTTTGCTATCTTTCTTTGTTGGCAGCACACTGTCATGTTGCAAAAAGAATTGATGATGAGGTCACCCACAGGAGCAAGAGCCAGCGCAGCATATGATAAACTGAGAGAGAGAATCTGGCAGCACCGTGGACTGAGTATAGACATAAAGCTCCAAGTGTGTAGCGCTGTAGTCCTTCCATCCCTGCTCTATGTTGCGAAACATGGACAGTCTATAGAAAGCATGAGAAACAACTGAATACCTTCTATATGAGGTGTCTGCGTGCCCTCCTCAATATCAAATGGCACCATAAAATTCCAGACTCAGAAGTGCTGGAATGTGCCAGGTATGACAGCATTCACGCCATGCTTCTGCGCTCTCAACTTCGGTGGGCTGGCCATACACACCGCATGGAGGACAGCCGACTACCGAAGAGGCTATTCTATGGTGAACTCTCCACAGGGAATTGTTCGCTTGTCCGGCCAAAGTTGAGCTACAAAGACAGCTTAAAGGAGGCCCACAAGTGCTGTGACATCCTATGCTCCTCCTTTGAATCCGCTGCTAAAGATAGAGCTGCCTGGAGATCCCAAGTGAAATCTGGAGTTGCATCAGGGCTCGCATCAGGGCTCTCAAAGAGAGGCGCCAGAAAAGGAAGGAACACAAAAGCTCCCCCCACCAGCTTGGGTCTGCTTCCTGTATCCCCTGCCTCTGCTGCAACAAGCTCTTCTGTGCAAAGATTGGCTTTATCATCCACCTCCGCACCCACCCAAATTCTTAGTGACCAGGAGTCATGGTCTTCTTCGCCTGCGAAGGACAAACATCATCATCATACAATTCATTTCATCACTGGCATAGAAAATGTCTGATTTTCAAGTCATTTCAAGTTTCTACCCACCTCCTTTACTCTTACAATCAAGTTTCTCCTATCCATCATGACCTGAATTTCTATTGTTTCATTGAGACAACCCTCCGAAAATCACCCTTAATTGTCTAAATCTGGTAAAAATTGCGTTGTTGTTAAGCTTCCATATATAATGATTCATAACAGAAAAAATATTTTATAGCCTGACGAGGTGCTAATAAGATAGTACCGAAACCCAACGGCTCTTGTGTTTCAGTAAAGTATGTTTTTATTATAAACAAAATAAAAATACTACCATTTAAACTTAGTGAGCCAACAAAGCCTACCAAGGTTTCACCTAAACGGCTCGTCGTTCCCTGACGATCCGCTTAGGTGAAACCTTGGTAGGTTTGTTGGCTCACTAGGTTTACTTTACTTATTCTGCTCTGCTTAAAGATTGAGCGCTTTTTTGTTAGTTGATTACTCGTCTCGGGTTTTTTCTTTGGGCTACGTACTGACTCGGTCCGAATTCCTTTGGCTGATGTTCATGTGCTTAGCTCTTTCTTTTTTTACAACCATTTTTTCCTTCCACGTAGATACGCGGAGGATTTTTCGAAACGAGTATAGTTATAAGTTTTTGTTTATATATATATATATATATATATATATATATATATATATATATATATATATAGTGTATCGAGGCAGCAAGTAATTTTCTAAACATATGCTGTTAAATATAAGAGACAATGAATGTTTATTATGTTTAATCATGAGCCGTTCTAAACGTCTTATTTTTGCTTTAATTTCAGTTGAAAATAAAGACAAAAATTCTCCAACATTTGGATAATTGTTTATTGATTTTCTTCTAAGCTTTCGGCTCACATGAGCCATCTTCAGAGAGGTTGTTTAAACTGAAATATTATAACATCCACCATCACCGACGATTTTATTTTGTGTTGACATAAAACTCCGCAGTTCTTAAGTTTGCGATGCGGTTTTATGATGTCACACCGCGTGATAGCGCGAAATGACAACAAAACCATGTAGTCAAATACAATGTAATATGTTATTTCCGGTTTTAAAGTTGATTTTATTGAGTGTTGGTTGTTTAGATTTTATGTACATGGCCTCCAATATCTGCAGGTTCCTCTTACTGTGTGTATGAGTAAGGATCACCATATTGTTGACCAAAATCTGTCTGATATTACCTACATGTTTATGTTTTTCAGAGAAATGTTGTTTAATAGTACTCTGATCAGAAAGATGACATGTAAGTCTACGGGAGAGCGTGGTTGTAGTAAAACCAATATATGTATTAGGTTTTTTATTAGTATCAGAGATGCAATCTCTGAATGGACATGTAAATTGGTACACTACATTGTTTTTTGTAGAGAATTTAGTTTAGTACTTGTTGGGTTATTATAGACTATGAGGTCAATTGTTTTAGTCTATAATAACCCAACTAAGCTACTCACTCAATTGTAATCTGTCCCCACTTATCTGTTTGCACTTCTCTCCAAAATTTTGTTCTGATCGGTCAATGCATGACTATTTTGGAGGGCGTGACGGACGGATGGACGGGTAGACGGACTAACTAACAGAAGAATTTTATAGGTTCTTTTCTATACCGCAAAAGTTATTCAATACAGACAATCGAACAATTTCAGATTAGATTATATCACGTAATAACGTCCATAGGAAAGAACAAATTTTAAGTTACATTAACGTAAAATTATGGCAACTTCAGGTTGAAATGCCGGTTCCTGTACGATCATCGAAGTTAAGTAATGTCAAAACTGGTCAGTACTTAGATGGATGACTGCTTAGGAATACCAGATGGTGTAGGCTTCAAGTCAGGTCACACTATGTCTGCTACTGGTACCACGTAACACACTAGTAACCTGTCGGGTTGTCGGTGGCTAAACAGGTGCCCCCTACCGCTGGGTGCAAGCTCGGTGAAGAGGGTAGTATAGACATACTGCAGGACCAAAATACTGAAACAAGACCTGTGGATGAACTTCTATGAGCCAACAGCCACCTACACAAGCAACCAACTATGGTATAAATAGTCTTGGCCAACCCGCAATGCCAAGCGTGGCGAGTACGACGCATTCCCTGAAATGAAGGACACGAAAACAGTAGAAGTCATCCAGGGAGGGGTTCCTAAAAAGAATGATACCCTGACCCAGATAACGTAAAAAAACAAAATTTATTAATGTCACCATCATCAGAACTGTTTCAACTTCAAGCTACATTGCAAATCAGTGCGATTTCTCATTTTCATCAGTTTCATAAATAACGCTTATCACTCCAAACTTCCGTGGATTTTGTTAACTCACGAAATTACTGCAGGTCTTCCACCTTCTTCTAAGTTATTAGGGGAAGGATAGAATTTTATTGATAGTTCTTTTAATGTAGTTGTTCAGGTTGTATACTTAACTTATTCGTGCTCTTCACGAAATAAAACCGAATATGAATAATGAGAAAGAGATTGCACGTTTAATGACTATATCGAATCCATTGCTAAATCCGCTGCTATGAAAGTCGGTTCTCTGTGTAGGGCCCGGAAGTTTTTTCCGTCTAAATCTATCCTGCACATTTACAAATCTACCATCCGCCCGTGCATTGAATACTGCTGCCATATCTGGTCGGGTGCCCCTGCTGTTCTCCTCGGGCTTCTCGATAAGGTTCAGAGGAGGGTCTGTAATGTGATAGATACCGACTTGGCAGACCGCCTGCAGTCTCTCTCCCACCGGCGAGACGTGGCTTCGCTGTGTCTCTTCTATAAATACTTTCACGGCTTCTGCTCCGATGAACTTAGATCACTGGTGCCTCCTAAATACGAATTTGCACGAGATACTAGATTAGCAACTAGATCCCACCCTTTTACAGTGAAACCGATAAAATGCAGCCGTAACTTCTACTCCAATAGTTTCTTTCCTCGCACTTCCCGACTGTGGAATTGCTTCCCCGACGGCTACAATCTCCAGGAGTTTAAATGTAAGGTCAATAGACACCTCCTAACACACTAACCTGCTCCCATTCTATCAAGCACTCTTCCCATCTGCCCGACACTCATCCTCGCTATCCTTACTCACCTATCACCTTTCTCCTGACATTCCCTATGTCTATCCACTCCTTCTCTTTACCTTCCCCTATGTAGCCCCATGCGCAATAGTGGCAGTGGAATGCCTTGCTTGGGGTGAGATGATTAAAAAAAAAAAAAAAAAAAATCGCAACATGTGTCTAAATAATTTGGATCGTAATCGAATGATGAAAAGTGATATCGACTATGCGTTATATAGTATTTCACCTGGTACATAATTTCGCTCAGAAGTATATTTTTATGAAATAGCAAAAAATATACAAACTGGCTAGCAAAAAAAAAAAATAGAATTGTTTTGAAAATATTGATTGTTTTGGTAGTTGAAAAATGTGGACATCGGGTGACGGGCGGAATTGTTTTGATAACCAGCGCAGACAAGGTCAGATAATGTAAACTTCAAACTGTGTTTTTAAACAATGTGCCTAAAAGATGACGTAGTCTTAACGAAACTCAATTATCACAGATAAGAAGTAAAAAGAGGTCATTTGAGATCAGAAAAGGGACCCAACAATCGATTCGCATATATGCGGCTGTTCTTACCTCTGACCACTCCTCTACACACAACTATCGCCAAAGAATAAAATATAAGTTAATATTTTTAAATATACGTATTGGTTGTTATCGCTTGTCTGTCAAGGCGTTTGTGGTTCCAACAGCAGTAGTAGCATGCTATATTAATAATAATGAAATTCAATTTGAATAAATGTGCTAATGCTACAGTTTTACGTGGATCGCTACAACAAACATCCTTAATTAGCTTAGACCCTGCTGTAACAATAAAAGAATTAAAGCCAGAAGAAGCTTATAAATACCTAGGTGTAAATAAGAATGAAAAACTTCACCATAAAAAAATTAAAGAAATAGTGCGTCAAGAGTACAATAGAAGGCTACGACTGATATTAAAAACTGAATTGAATTCTCAGAACAGGGTTATGGCCATTAATAACCTTGCAATCCCAGTTGTCTAATATAGTTTCAACATCTTGAACTGGACTCTAAACGACATCAGGCGAATGGATTCTAAAACAAGAAAGCTTCTTTTCTAAGCATAAGATGCATCATCCAAAAGGTTGATGTAGACCGTCTATACATACCCCGTAAAGAAGGTGGAAGAGGTCTTATTCAACTAGAATTGTCATACAAGACAACAACTATTGGTTTACTAACATATATAGAAACAACAAAGACTGGATGATACAATTAGTCAAAGAACATGAAAACAGAAAGAAAAAATATTCAATAATAAAAGAAGGCAGTAAATACAAACAAAATTTACATTTAGTAGATTCTGTAGAAAAGCAAAACGGAAGCCAAGAACCAACTATTGAGGCCAAAAAAGATGAAAATGAAAACCAAAGATAAAGCTCTTGAACAGATGAAACAACGTTGGCAAGACAAACCTCTGCATGGCCAATATCCAGAACGTGCCAATAAATCTAATGTTGATAAAGTTAATACTCATCGATGGTTACGTGCATCTGGATTAAAGTCTGAGACTGAAGGCTTTACTCTTGCAGCGCAAGACCAAAGTCTTTTCACTAGAAACCTTCAGGCAAATGTTACACATAATAATGTGGATCCAAAATGCAGGTTCTGTGATAAACACCAAGAAACAACAGACCATCTAATCTCAAGTTGTTCTGTACTTGCCCCAAATGAATATAAAAAACGATAAAGTGGGGCAATATTTACACTAGACAATGTGCAAACATTAAGGAAAATCTGTAAACAAACACTGGTATCACCCAACACAAGTTACAGAAATAGAAGATGTCACCATTCTATGGTATTACATCATCTACACAAACAGAAAAATTGAAGCAAATAGGCCAGACATTATTGTTAAAAACCAGAAAAAAAAAACTTGTCTACTAATTGATATGGTTTGTCCAGCTGATTGTAATATAGCAACTAAGGAATTTTAAAAACTGTCAAAATATAAAGGCCTAGAAATTGAAATAGAAAAAATGTGGAAATTGAAAACAAGAGTCATGCCAGTGATAGTAGGTGCACTTGGAATGATAAAAAATGGAACAAAACAACACATTGCAGAGTCCCTGGAAACCCCAGCTTAATAGATATACAAAAAATTTTCTTATTAAATACAGCCCACACAATAAGGAGAACTTTGTCTATGTAACGCTACGGATGATAGGGGAGATAGAAAAAACATGAAATGGAGCTATAACAACACGTCACGACCTGCCTTAGGTCTTCCCGCAGACTTGGTTGGTAGTGCGACCATAGCAGTAATCGAAATATGACGAAAAATGACATAATAATAATAATAATAATTATTATTATTATTATTATTATTATTATTATTATTATTATTATTACCATATATATATATGCTCTACATTTGTTTTGAGCACTTTCTTTTTAAAGTAAATATTTAACTGTGAAATGTACTTCTATTAATAACTATGACTTTATATATATATATATATATGCGAAATAATGACAAATCCGTAAAAACGGAGAGGATAATCTAAAAAAATTATCTAATTGATATAAAATATTAAATAGATACAAATAGAAAGCTCGATGAATATTATCCAGAGCATTAAGATATATAGAAAAAAAATTCTATACATAATTGAACGTTTATAAATCCGGAATTGTTTTCGGTAGTTGTGAAAACACAAGCTGCCTCATCAGACCCAAAAATATTTGCTCAAAGATATATATATATATATATATATATATATATATATATATATATATATATATATGTGTGTGTGTGTGTGTGTGTGTGTGTGTGTGTGTGTGTGTGTGTTCACTTAGCCGTTACATATGACATCACGCTAGACCATTTCAAACTCCCAGCTTCCAAGAGAATACCAGGATGCAGACAAAGATAGCCTAACTATCACACAGACACCACATCGGTTCTTGATAATGACTGAAAAAGTCGAAAGCACTTTTTTTTTAATCGTATCACCCCGAGCAAGGCGGTAACGCCACTGATGTGCAGGGGCTACGTAATAGTGAAAAGATTGGAAAAGAGAAAGCCGGAAACTACATCCTAAACAGGGAACAAGGGATGAGCATCTTAACCTGTTCAATAGACGTGGGTGGAGTGTGAACCGGGCAATAGATAGATCTATCTACTCCAATTGAAAAAAAAACAAAGTGAGAAGATTTGAAAAGAGAAAGCCGGAAACCACATCCTAAACAGGGAACAAGGGACGAGCCTCTTAACCTGTTCAATAGACGTGGGTGGAGTGTGAACCGGGCGATAGATAGATCTATCTATTGAACAAAAATAGCAAATTATGAACTTTGGACAGTTTATCCTCTACTTCGCGCACAATACTTATCAATTTATCCGAAAATTGAAAAACATATGATCAAAAATTAAGCAGACAGACCTTGTCGGTTCTTTTTCATCAATCTTGCTTGGATGAATACTTAATGATTAAATATACCTCATCTATATATACATAAATGGATATGTCTGTCTGTGTATTTGTGTGTCACCATTTTAATGAACCTTTACTTCTCCGAAACCCTTGGTTCGATTTCAACCAGAATTGGGTCACTTGTCAATCATGACATGACATGTACGCAAAAAGTTTTCAAATCGATTTACAGGGTACGGCAGAAATCACCGAAACGCTTAAAATTTACGAACTCTTCTCCTCCGAAACCCCTTATGCGAATTCAACAAAAATTGGGTAAATTGTAGATCAAGGTCCGAATTTTTGATGCACACAAAAATCTTTCGAATCAAAGTACAGGGTTTGTAAAAAATCAACGACAAACAATTTCGGGTGGTCTTTTGTGCACGTTTATGCATTTCTCCAAGACACTTCACTCAAACTCAACGAAAATTGAGTCTCTGGTAGATCAAAGTCTGTGCCTTGATATGCGAACAAAAATTTCAATTGACACACAAGGTGTGGCAATAGTTAATGAAAAATGTTACTTTATGCGATCGTTTATTTCTCCGAAACGCTTAGTTGTATTCCAACAAAAATCGGGTCTTTTTTGTAACTTCTATCTTATCATATGTCATAACAATTTCACATTTTCTACAAGGTGCCAACCCTTCCGACGTTGCTGAGACAATGCATTCATTTCTTCCGCATCATCGCATCACATCACAAGCTCACGTCCCGTTCTTCCAATTGTACATACATCATTCCCATTTAATGGCAAAATTGACCAAGCATGAATCCTGTTTTACAAACACAACAAAAACCAATACTTACTTAGCATTTTTTTAACTTACGCGTCACAACCACCTCATACTGGAGCTTTTGGAATAAGCACTTAACCATACCATTTCAACATAACCCCTAAAATCCCCGAGCAACGCCGGGCTATACAGCATGTATACATTTAGGTCGATAGATTTATTGTTTTTTCTAAGTGTATCTACAATTATCTTCGTTTTGAATTCTCGTAATAAATCCAGGTTTCGTCATGAGTGACAGCCTTTCTTTTAAAAATTACTAGATTAGCAACTAGATCCCACCCTTTTACAGTGAAACCGATAAAATGCAACCGCAACTTCTACTCCAACAGTTTCTTTTCTCGTACTTCCCGACTGTGGAATTCCCTTCCACATGACTGCATATGTGAAAGTAAAACTGTGGAAGCTGTTATTCATATAAATGCCGATGTTTATTTCTTGTTGAACCCATTTTCCTTCATTCTGAATGTTTTCTTGTGGCTTGTAAATTAACTAATTCATTATTAACTATCAATGATAATTAATAGTTGATTAATCGGAAACGCAATAAATAAGTTCTTAACCTGCAAACTAACTTCTAAGATTTCTCTAACATTTTCAAAAAATATTACTGGCAAAATTTACAACAATCCCAAATTCACGTATGAATAAAATGGAAAAATTAGGATTAAATCCATCAAAATGATTAAATAAGGAAAAAATAGGAAAATATTTATAAATTTAATACGTTTTACTTTCATTTTAACTTCATCAGAATGTTTTTGTAAATGAGTGGATGCGAATAAAGATTCAATCTTTTGAATTCTATGCCGATTTTCTTCTTTTTTTCTTTTTTCTTTTTCTTTTTCTTTCTTTATTCTTTTTACTTCTTTTTTCTTTTTTCTTTCTTTTATCATCTTTTTCTTTTTCTTTCTTTATTTTTCTTCTTTTTCTTTTTCTTTCTTTATTCTTTTTGCTTCTTTCTTCTTTTTTCTTTCTTTTTTCTCCTTTTTCTTTTTCTTTCTTTATACTTTTTACTTCTTTTTTCTGTTTTCTTTCTTTTTTTCTTCTTTTTCTTTTTCTTTCTTTATTCTTTTTACTTCTTTTTTCTTTCTTTTTTCTTTTTCTTTTTCTTTCTTTATTATTTTTACTTCTTTTTTTCTTTTTTTTCTTTTTTCATTTTTTTCTTTATTCTTTTTACTTCTTTCTTCTTTTTTCTTTCTTTTTTCTTCTTTTTCTTTTTCTTTCTTTATTCTTCTTACTTCATTTTTCTGTTTTCTTTCTTTTTTCTTCTTTTTCTTTTTCTTTCTTTATTCTTTTTACTTCTTTTTTTCTTTTTTCTTTCTTTTTCTTCTTTTTCTTCTTTTTCTTTCTTTATTCTTTTTACTTCTTTTTTTCTTTTTTCTTTCATTTTCTTCTTTTTCTTTCTTTATTCTTTTTACTTCTTTCTTCTTTTTTCTTTCTTTTTTCTTCTTTTTCTTTTTCTTTCTTTATTCTTTTTACTTCTTTTTTCTGTTTTCTTTCTTTTATCTTCTTTTTCTTTTTCTTTCTTTATTCTTTTTACTTCTTTTTCTGTTTTCTTTCTTTTTTTCTTCTTTTTCTTTTTCTTTCTTTATTCTTTTTACTTCTTTTTTCTTTCTTTTTTCTTTTTCTTTTTCTTTCTTTATTCTTTTTACTTCTTTTTCTTTCTTTTTTTCTTCTTTTTTTCTTTATTCTTTTTACTTCTTTCTTCTTTTTTCTTTCTTTTATCTTCTTTTTCTTTTTCTTTCTTTATTCTTTTTACTTCTTTTTTCTGTTTTCTTTCTTTTTTCTTCTTTTTCTTTTTCTTTCTTTATTCTTTTTACTTCTTTCTTCTTTTTTCTTTCTTTTTTCTTCTTTTTCTTTTTCTTTCTTTATTCTTTTTACTTCTTTTTTTCTGTTTTCTTTCTTTTTTCTTCTTTTTCTTTTTCTTTCTTTATTCTTTTTACTTCTTTTTTCTTTTTTCTTTCTTTTTCTTCTTTTTCTTTCTTTATTCTTTTTACTACATTTTCTTTTTTCTTCTTTTTCTTTCTTTATTCTTTTTACTTCTTTCTTCTTTTTTTCTTTCTTTTTACTTCTTTTTCTTTTTCTTTCTTTATTCTTTTTACTTCTTTTTTCTGTTTTCTTTCTTTTTTTCTTCTTTTTCTTTTTCTTTCTTTATTCTTTTTCTTCTTTTTTCTGTTTTCTTTCTTTTTTCTTCTATTTCTTTTTCTTTCTTTATTCTTTTTACTTCTTTTTTCTTTTTCTTTTTCTTTCTTTATTCTTTTTACTTCTTTTTTGTTTCTTTTTTTCTTCTTTTTTTCTTTATTCTTTTTACTTCTTTCTTCTTTTTTCTTTCTTTTATCTTCTTTTTCTTTTTCTTTCTTTATTCTTTTTACTTCTTTTTTCTTTTTTCTTTCCTTTTTCTTCTTTTTCTTTTTCTTTCTTTATTCTTTTTACTTCTTTCTTCTTTTTATTTCTTTTTTCTTCTTTTTCTTTTTCTTTCTTTATTCTTTTTACTTCTTTTTTTCTTTTTTCTTTGTTTTTCTTCTTTTTCTTTCTTTATTCTTTTTACTTTTTTCTTTTTTCTTCTTTTTCTTTCTTTATTCTTTTTACTTCTTTCTTCTTTTTTCTTTCTTTTTTGTTCTTTTTCTTTTTCTTTCTTTATTCTTTTTACTTCTTTTTTCTGTTTTCTTTCTTTTTTCTTCTTTTTCTTTTTCTTTCTTTTTTTCTTTTTACTTCTTTCTTCTTTTTATTTCTTTTTTCTTCTTTTTCTTTTTCTTTCTTTATTCTTTTTACTTCTTTTTTCTGTTTTCTTTCTTTTTCTTCTTTTTCTTTTTCTTTCTTTATTCTTTTTACTTCTTTTTTCTTTCTTTTTTTCTTTTTCTGTTTCTTTCTTTATTCTTTTTACTTCTTTTTTTCTTTTTCTTTCTTTTTTTCTTCTTTTTTTCTTTATTCTTTTTACTTCTTTCTTCTTTTTTTCTTTCTTTTTTCTTCTTTTTCTTTTTCTTTCTTTATTCTTTTTACTTCATTTTTCTGTTTTCTTTCTTTTTTCTTCTTTTTCTTTTTCTTTCTTTATTCTTTTTACTTCTTTTTTCTTTTTTCTTTCTTTTTCTTCTTTTTCTTTCTTTATTCTTTTTACTTCTTTTTCTTTTTTCTTCTTTTTCTTTCTTTATTCTTTTTACTTCTTTCTTCTTTTTTCTTTCTTTTTTCTTATTTTCTTTTTCTTTCTTTATTCTTTTTACTTCTTTTTTCTGTTTTCTTTCTTTTTTTCTTCTTTTTCTTTTTCTTTCTTTATTCTTTTTACTTCTTTCTTCTTTTTTCTTTCTTTTTTCTTCTTTTTCTTTTTCTTTCTTTATTCTTTTTACTTCTTTTTTCTGTTTTCTTTCTTTTTTCTTCTTTTTCTTTTTCTTTCTTTATTCTTTTTACTTCTTTTTTCTTTCTTTTTTTCTTTTTCTTTTTCTTTCTTTATTATTTTTACTTCTTCTTTCTTTTTTCTTTCTTTTTTCTTTTTTCTTTATTCTTTTTACTTCTTTCTTCTTTTTTCTTTCTTTTTTCTTCTTTTTCTTTTTCTTTCTTTATTCTTTTTACTTCATTTTTCTGTTTTCTTTTTTCTTCTTTTTCTTTTTTTTCTTTATTCTTTTGACTTCTTTTTTTCTTTTTTCTTTCTTTTTTCTTCTCTTTTCTTTTTTTTTTTTTTTTTCATTGGTAGAGTAGATCTTAGGTGCTTATATCTTGTAGCGTTAGTTGATGTGTGTTGTTAGTGTGTCTGAATTCTTGTAGGTGTTTTTGTGGATTTCTAATAGTGTCTCTGCGAGGAATACCATCACATATTTATGAATTGCTGTGATATTGTAAACTCAAAGTAATAGTCTTACTCAAAAGAAAAAAAGAATTGCAAAAGTCGTGTAACAAGAGGAAATTTGATCGTTTTCTTCTGTCCAGTGTCATGACGTGTCCTGTCAGGCGCATGCGTAAATGCTAATTTTAAAACCCTCCGGTTGCTGATGTACGCATAAAAGACGCACAGAACAGGAACAGGTTGCATTACGTACATGACATAGAATACATTGTATGTCAAAAGGGTCAACTATCTAATATAAATCAATTGCTATAAATACTCTTGCATTTCAGAAACGTTTACTGAAACACGAAACCAAAATTTCAATTTGAATGCTCACGAGCATCATGAACCTAGATAAAAAGCCTTTGTAGTTATTATTAAATTTTGTGAATTACACTGTGACAGGGAAATACCCTAAAAATTTTAATTAACATTATATATATATATATATATATATATATATATATATATAAATCAGAGAGCGTAGTCATTCTTGCTTTTCAAGATATATACACTACCGTCCATAAGTTTGGGACCACTTAGATTTATTCTCTAAGAGACAAAAATAACAAATTTTGTGTCTTAGAAGAATAATTATAGATATATATTTCATTGTTGCTCACAATTGTACAATAATTAAAACCAAAATTAACATAGAGTAATTTCAAATTTAATTAAAGTTAATTCATATTTTCTTTTCATCAAAGAAACCACCACGAGCCTTTATTACTGCAGAGCAAATCCTTGGCATTCTTTCTAATAACTTATAAAAATAAGTTGGTGAAAGTGATTTCCAAGCATCCTGCAAGCATTTAAACAACATTTGTTCATTTTTAGAAAGTTCATTTCGAACTGTACGATCAATTTCATCCCTTATTCTCCTTCTTTAATAGTGGTTTCTTAACTGCTACACAGCCTTTAAGCCCAGCAGAATGAAGTCGTCTCTTAATAGTAGTAACAGATACTGGATGTTGCCGAGTAGAATTCATTTCAATTATTTATTCTGGAGCTGCTTTTCTTCTATTCCTCTTGCTAGATATGATCCAGTGCCTATCCTCTACAATAGATGTTACTCTGGGCCTACCAGATCTTTTTCTGTCAATATTTAACTCAGTTTCACGAAGTCGTTGAAGGCAATAATGCACGCCATTTTTTATAGGCTTAATTTTTTAGCGATAACACGTTCAGAACATCCTTCTTTCGAAAGCTCTTTTTTCAATGCTAATCTGTTTCTTCCTTGGCATTTATACCGTAGAAAAATAAATTATACAGTAATTATAATATCTGAATAAATCTCAATTTTCGGCAAAAACTTGATCACAATAAGAGGAGTCAAGTAGCAAACTGAGTAAATATTTACTTTAAAGTTGAAAAGAATACTTTCTTTTACTTGACATCTGCATAAGAATAACAAAAAATACAAACTTGGCGAATTTGATTCTGCTAAAAATGTTTGGGTGGTTCCAAACTTATGGTCGGTAGTATATATATATATATATATATATATATATATATATATATATATATATATAAGCAAAACTGACTACGCTCTCTTGTTTTGAGGTTGCAGTCACTCTTAGAGAAAGAAAACTGAATTCAAAAACCAGCTTGAAGAGGGATGGGCTTTATCAGACTATCTTGTTCTACACACTACGATTGTCATGGTCTGTGGTGCTCCTATGATTTTATTTGGGTTACCGGACTCGTGACGTAACACTGTAGTCATGATAATTTATTTTAGGAACTCAACACTGATTTTAACTCTTAAGTTTTCGCGATTTTTTGAAAGATCATTTTCAATATGTGTGTGTGTGTGTGTGTGTGTGTGTGTGTGTGTGTGTGTGTGTGTGTGTGTGTTCGAAATTTTACGAAATCAGTGACGAAATAGATTAACGCCGTAATATTTTTATTTGTTTGTTTAAACATTATTTTAATAGATACTCGTATTTGAGTAAATTTTTTTTTTTATAATTAAACAGTATTTTTATTTATATCTACTGGTCTGAATAATCGAGAAATCTTTTTAGGAAAATATGCATTATTTAAAACTATTATTTCAGGCTTTGTTTGACTGCAGCTCCTTCGTGGTCGAGCGGTCAAGAGACGTCAGATCTACTTGCGTTTTCCCCTAGAAGACGCAGGTTCTAATCCTGTCGGAGGACGCATATTTTTCTAACAAGATTTCTCGATTATTCAAGCCAGTAGATATAAATAAATATAATGTTTAATTACCAGAGAATTTCCTCACAAAGGAAGATGAAATAGAATTGAAACAACAAAGAAGTGGTTTCCAGAATACTATGGACGGAACATGTGAACAACGAGGAAGTTTTAAGGAAAAAACAACACAAAAGACAATCAGAATCTGAAATTTCTAAGAATTTCTGTAGAAAGAGGGTTTGAAGAATTTGACACTCACGGGATACACTATAAGTAAAAGATGCTAGAGTGAATCAGCGAGTAAACTACCTACGAGCTTGTGTAAACGGATAGTGTGGTAGTAGGGCGACAAGTATGACTGCAAGCTCCGAAAGATAGAAAATTGGAGGGAGCCATGATCACTCATACCCTGCTATCAACAAGAGATTCGGGAATGCAGTTTTACACTGAACAAAATATTGTAGTGGCAACTGCAGAAGCGATCACCTCACAGTGATATGTCAACTTCATTGAAAATACTAAGGCAAGACCCAAATTGCAATACGATAGACTCCTGAAAGACCCGAATCTGAAAGTAAAATATATGGACACTTTGAAAAGCAGAAACAAGAAACAAAAGAAAAGAGAATCTCGAAGTGGGACACTTTAAGAAAAGCTTTAGTAGCATTAGCAATCAAGAGCATCCCAAACGGAAAGTAGACGAAGAAAAATTGAATAGATTACAGACGAAATCCTCGACGTGATGAAAAAGAGACAAAAACTTATGCCAAGACACAGAACAGAATACAGGATACTACACAAATAAATAAAGAACAAATGCAAGCAGGCTAAAGAGGCATGGCTCAAGGAAAATATACAGGAAAAAAATAATGAGTATCACAAATAAAACAGGCATGTATGTATAAAAAATAAGAGAACTAACAAAACAAAATACATGCTCATCAGCAGGATGCATAAAATCTGAGGACAGAACGCTATTATTAAAAAAAGAAAAATACTCCAGAGATGGAATGAATATATCGGAGGATAGACTGAAATTTAAAATCTGAAGTGGAATCTGCACTGGCTAGATTTAACAGAAACGAAGTAGCAGAGCCAGATGTAATTCTAATAGAGATGCTGCGGGCTTTCGGCATAGAAAAGATCACAAAAATAATAAATTAAATCTGCAGCAGTGGTGATATACCAGAAAACCTAAATAGATCCAGTTTTATAGCATTGCCTATGAAATCAGGTGCAAACGAATGCGGACTTCATCGGACAATCAGCTGAGTGAGCCATATAACGAGACTTATCTAAATTCTGATGAATAGAGCGTGCAGCAGAATCAAACCGGGAATAGAACAGGAACAGTGCTGTTTTGTCAAAGATACTGGAATAATTAACGTGATATTTATGTTCAGAATGTTATCAGAAAGAGTAATACAAACGAAGAAAAACATGTATCAGTGTTTTATGCATTATACAGAGGCGTTCGATAAAGTACTCCACAATGATCTGTTAGGACTGCTCAGCTACCGTAACATATTTGGGAAGGATATTAGAATAATCAAGAACCTATCCCGACAGCAAACCGCCTGCTTATAGATATAAAATCAGTACAGCAGATATAGAAAGGAGTGGGTCTATTTACCAGACTTATTCCTATACTGCAAGGCAATTCTGAGAGAACTAGAAGTCCTACCAGGATTCATTATTGGCGGCCACAATCTTAACAACAGGTGGTACGTAGATGATACAGTGTTGATAGCAGACACAGAAAGAAAGCTACAAAAACTTCTAGGAAGGTATTGAGGGAAAACACGAAGAAAGAATTAAACACTAACTGCAAAAAGATAGAATGAATGGTTGTTGGCAAATGGATGAGGCCAAAATGCGAATTGCAAATCGGAGGCATTAAAATGAAACAAGTGTGGAAACTTAAATATCTGGGAAGTGTTTTAAGAGACTTCAGAAAGCGTGACACTGAAATCCGAAGGTGTATTGTGATAGAAAAGTGCCTTCCAAAGGCTAAGCAAAGTACTAAAAAACAGAAAAATTTCACTAGAAACATAGAAAAGAGAAGTGAACTGCTATGTGATATCTGTCCTCCAATATGACAGTGAGTGCTGAACGATCTCTTCAAACATGAAGAAGACACTTGAATCAAGAGAAATGTGGTTCTACAGAAGGGTGCTGAAGATACCACAGACCGAACACGTGAGCAATGTCGAACTTTTAGAGAAAATGGGAACAAAAATGGAACTAATACTTGACATTAAGAAGAAACAGTTAAAGTTTCAAGGGAACATAATAAGAAAGGACGGCTTTGAAAATCCGATACTCACGGAACAGATTGAGGGCGATAAGGACAGAGAAAAGCAACATATAACATACTTAGTGAGCTTGCGTAAATGGATGGCGGGAAAGGGCTTAAGAAAAATAACAGCAAGACAATGTTAATTAAATTTGCAAGGGACAGGAAGTGGTGGAGAGCTTTGATCGTCTTCCTCCTGAGGGGACAAGACGTAAGAAAGAAGACGAATGTAGTGAGTTCTATTCTGTCTGGGTTCCCTAATACTTCAACCTTTATGAGTGCGTCTAAACTTATGTATACATCTTCACTAAAGCTTAGTCTAACAAAATATATAGGACACTCGCTCTAAATATATATTAGCATCATAGTCCTGGGAGTGGTCAGCATTTTTTCTCCTGGGCATTTGAAACTCTATCTTTTAGTAGTTTTGGACATAGATATCTGACACAGGAAACAAACTCAATGTCAAATGCCAGTCAAGCTACACCTAGATTAAATTCTAAATTTTTAGGCGCCACAGTTTAAAAAACTGAAATTTCTACTTTTTTCTTTTTTCTTTTTTTTTTTTTTTTTGTATGAAACCATGACAAAATGAATCATTTGATAGATAGATAGATAGATAGATAGATAGATAGATAGATAGATAGATAATGAAAATATTGAGATAGATAGATAGATAGATAGATAGATAGATAGATAGATATGAAAATATTGAAAAGATTAGATAGATAGATAGATAGATAGATAGATAGATAGATAGATAGATAGATAATGAAAATATTGAGATAGATAGATAGATAGATAGATAGATAGATAGATAGATAGATAGATAGATAGATAATGAAAATATTGAGATAGATAGATAGATAGATAGATAATGAAAATATTGAGATAGATAGATAGATAGATAGATAGATAGATAGATAGATAGATAGATAATGAAAATATTGATAGATAGATAGATAGATAGATAGATAGATAGATAGATAGATAGATAGATAGATAATGAAAATATTGAGATAGATAGATAGATAGATAGATAGATAGACCGACTTCAATATTTCGCGGACCTCCGCTAATCTTAATCAGAGGGTCAAATAAAAATAAAGAATTATTTCCAGATATCGCATTCATATTCTGCATAATAAATGCGAAAGAAAGGCACCATAGCAAACTGAAATTTCTGTTATGATAGATTCCGTTAAGAACTTGGCACCTTGTAAATATTCAGAAGCAATTAAAAGGTTCGATTTTTTTTAAATATGATTTCGTCGTTAAAAATACATTTTTTTTATAAAAAACTTAGAAATCGAAAAATACAGAGGCAGAAACTACCGGGATATTCAAACATACCGATTATCTATATTTAATTTAAATCAAGCTGTTATCAACTAACCACCATAGACAATCGCATCTACCTCCCATTAGCATGGAACAGGCTTGCCTCCCAGAGAATAAAACACTACGCCTCCTTGGCCTTACACTTTCGGCGGACCTCAAATGGAATGACTATATTGAATCCATTGCCAAATCTGCCGCTATGAAAGTCGGCTCTCTGTGCAGGGCCCGGAAGTTTTTCCCGCCTGATTCTATCCTGCACATATACAAATCTACCATTCGCCCATGTATTGAATACTGCTGCCATATCTGGTCGAGTGCCCCTGCTACTCTCCTTGGGCTTCTTGACAAAATACAAAGGAGAATCTGTAACGTGGTTGATACTGACTTGGCAGACCGGCTGCAACCACTCTCTCACCGGCGTGATGTGGCTTCCCTGTGCCTCTTCTACAAGTACTTTCATGGCTTCTGCTCCGATGAACTTAGATCACTGGTGCCGCCTAAGCATGAATTTACACCAGATACTAGATTAGCAACTAGGTCCCGCCCTTTTACAGTTAAACAGATAAGATGTAACCGTAATTTCTCCAGGTGTTTAAATGTAGGGTCAATAGACACCTCCTATCACACTAACTTCCAATTATTCTCAGAACACTCTCATCTACCCAACCCTCATTCTCAGTATCCGTACCCGCCTATAACCCACCCTCTGACATTTCCTATATTTAACCATTCTCGGTATCCTTACCCGCCTATCACCCACCCTCTGACATTTCCTATATCTAACCATCCTCCCTCCACTCTATGTAGCCCCCTGCGCAGTAGTGGCAGTGAAATGCCTTGCTCGGGGTGAAACGCTTATAAAAAAAAAAATTCTAATATTCATTTTATGCAATCCCACACACACACACACACACACATATATATATAATTTATTTATTCGTTATATGGCAACTCATAGATACAAAAGGGAGTTACTTTTCAATCATCCTATATATATATATATATATATATATATATAACAGTGTCTTAGTAATTCACAATATGCGCTAACCTATATTTAATAATCTATAACCTAGAAAATCAAGTGTAAACTCGACCAATGTTTCGATATAACATCTTCTTCTTCTATGTGCCTTGTTCTTTCAGGACGTAGGAGATCATGGCTTTCCATGCCTCCCTATCTCTGGTGGTTCTTAGTATACTTTCTCATGTTACACCACGCAACCCCCATTCTGCCATCCGCCTGCTCAGGCCCGTCAAGTAAGTTACACGCTGTTTCCCCAGTCTCTCTTTCCCTCTATCTGGCCGATTAGTATCAGGTTCTCCAAGCCCTCCTTCCCCACTGCATGTCCCATGAAATTCAGCTGTCTCTTCCTGATGCTCAATATTAATTTCTTTTTCGTTTCTATCCTTTCCAAAACCTCATCATTGCTCACATGTTCGATCCATGATATTCGCAGCATCCTTCTGTAGAACCACATTTCAGTTTGTTTTTTGTTTTTTTTTTAATCGTATCACCCCGAGCAAGGCGGTAACGCCACTGATGTGCAGGGGGCTACGTAATAGTGAAAAGATTGGAAAAGAGAAAGCCGGAAACCACATCCTAAACAGGGAACAAGGGACGAGCCTCTTAACCTGTTCAATAGACGTGGGTGGAGTGTGAACCGGGCGATAGATAGATATATCTACTCCAATTGAAAAAGTGAGAAGATTGGAAAAGAGAAAGCCGGAAACCACATCCTAAACAGGGAACAAGGGATGAGCCTCTTAACCTGTTCAATAGACGTGGGTGGAGTGTGAACCGGGCGATAGATAGATCTATCTACTCCAATTGAAAAAGTGAGAAGATTGGAAAAGAGAAAGCCGGAAACCACATCCTAAACAGGGAACAAGGGATGAGCCTCTTAACCTGTTCAATAGACGTGGGTGGAGTGTGAACCGGAGGATAGATAGGTCTATCTACTCCAATTTTAAAAAAAACAAAAAAAAATATGGTAGTAAAAGTCCAGTCAAGAGATTTCTGCTAAAATCAAAAAAAGAATTAAAGAAATCCAATTAAACATGAAAAGCTTAAAATTTTAAATTAGGCAGAAGAAAAAAAATGACTTACTTTAAGAATATTTCAAACAAAAGATTCTCAACTCGACACGAGGGTCTTTTTGTTTCGACATTGAAGGAACGATGTTTCATCAGGTAGTTAACGCTATTTTAAAAATAGTATTTGCTGACTGATTTATCATAAATACTCAGATCTATTTCTATATTGAGCATTGTTTTAAATTAATGTTTTGAACGTTGTTAATATTTTCTTCGTTCCTTATACATTTGGATATATAAAATTACTAAGTTTTAACTTAGTATAAGTCGAAAATGGCTGAATTCAAAGATTAACAGTCTTAGGAATTCTTTTCTTGGAAGAGGTCACATGCAGAATAACAAAAATTTCAAACTATCTATATCGGACAACCTTTAAACAACCGATCAATTTAGTATAATTTAGTAACAAAGAAATGAATAACAATTATAAATGAATAAAATACAAATTCAGTAGAATAAATTAAACAGAAACTCAAACTTACCATGTGCCGCTAACTGAAAAAGTTGATAAAATTTCTATCGGACATGCTTGATTTTACTTTTCCTTCGTCTTCGATGATATTGTCCAGCACTCACTTCCATATTGAAGAACTGACATCAAATAGGAATCCAGTACTCTCGTCTTTCTTTCTAGCAAAATTTTCCTGTCTCTTAATACTCTGCTCAATCTCTGTAACGCGCCCTTCGCCATGCCAATTCGCCTTCAGACCTCTGTGTCACACTGTCCGTCTTCTGTTAGAAGACTTCCCGGGTATTTAAATTTTTTTATCTGCTTGATTGTAGTATCCCCCACCTGTATTTGGCATTTTGGGCTGTTCTTTTTGCTGGTGACCATGTATTCAGTGATGTGGTCTTTGTTACTTGTTAACGCTCTTTGTGTTTTCGTACAGTCTATCGTCTATAAAGTTTGATGAAAAACCGTCTTCTTCAAACGAAGCCTTTTAAATCTTACACTAGATAGAGATAAAACATATATACCTGCGTCAATCCAGCATAAAACTAGACGAAGGTAAACTGAAGATTATATTGCACTAGTAACAACTTGTTTTTCTTTAAAAAGAAAATCGTCATTTAAAATTGTGAATTTTGCACTTGCCACTGAACTCAGTGTGAATAAATACTTCAGCTATAAAAGCATGCTTGTATGTGTGTATGAGTGCATGTATGTAAAAGAAAGAAACAAACAAAAAAAACAAAAGAAAAATTGGCTGAAACTATAAAGAAACAAACAACAAAAACAAAAGAAAAAACAAAGAAACTCAATGTTTTTCAATATTCGAGAAAAATATGCTATTTACGACAGAGTTTGAACCTGCGTTGAATTCTCGGCTATAAATTTCATTGAAGACTGAGTATGGCTAGAAGAAAGAAAGAAAGAAAGAAAGAAAGAAAGAAAGAAATATTCACTTGGATTGTCAATGGGAAGAGTGGGTGTAGCTATTAACTTCTTCAGTCTTTTCCCAAACAGTTTTCTTTAAGAAGAAGAAGAAGAAGAAGAAGAAGAAGAAGAAGAAGAAGAAGAAGAAGAAGAAGAAGAAGAAAGATCTTATCAAAAACTGTCGAGTCATGCTCAAAACCCAATGGAAGAGAAATGGTCTTTTGGTTGTAGGGTGCGAGGACATGCTTTAGTGACTCCCATCAGTTTCATTCAGGTATAAATAATCGATAATTGGGACTCTTCTGACCGTTGCCCTTGGTCAAACAACTCTTCGGTTGTGAAATGCTCGACTTCCTTACCAAATCACATGGTCACTGCTTCATATCAGCAGACATGTGGACCGTTCTTGAATACCCGCATATACATCGTATCTCATTCAAGTGTTGTAAAAGTATTAAGTTTAAAACTAATATTAATGATAATATACATTTACATGACCTACCTTAATCTGACACAAGGCCACAACCTTGGAAAACTAAATAGATATCGAACATTAGTAACAGTAGTAATGATTTATAAAATTTGCTTTCCAACGCTTCACGGCTAAAATATGTTTTATCTACTAAGCATTAAAGTAACGAATTTTATTAATCAGCTGTTTTGTCAATATGACCGATAATACGACTGCATCCTAAACAAAAAAACTGAAAAGAAATAACATTTACTTATTTTCGAAACACATAAATGCTTATAAACTCACTATAAACGACTAATATTCACCTATTGCTAAACCAAGTAAGGTAAATTTTTGTTTTAGGTCCCGAAGGCTTTTACCCCTTCAAATTTATGCAAAATAACATTATTTCTATGCAAATGTATATGCTGAACTCAAATCAACAATTAGTTATTGAAGAAACCTACCTTTTTTATTTGAAAGTCCATAAAAAAACGAACTATATCTCGCACTTTTTCTCTCCCGTAACTCTCACGAAGTCATGTAATTAACTGCAGAATGACGTACTGCGTAGGACAAGAAATTTCAGTCGATTTTCGGTCGATTTTCTTCCTTTACTGAAACTTCCGCCGATTTACTTCCTGTAATGAAAGTAATAAGCGTAGAAATACAATAGCGTATTACTTTCATTACAGGAAGTAAATCGCCGGAAGTTTCAGTAAAGGAAGAAAATCGATCGAAAATAGACCGAAATTTGTTGTCCTGCGCCGAAAGCCATTCAGCAGTTAATTACATGACTGCGTTAGAGTTACGGGAGAGAAAAAGTGCGAGATATAGTTCATTTTTTTTTTTTATGGACTTTCAAATCAAAAGAGGTAGGTTTCTTCAATAACTCATTGTTGATTTGAGTTCAGCATATACATTTACACAGAAATAATGCTATTTAAATTTGAAGGGGGGAAAAGCCTTCGGGACCTAAAACGAAAATTTACGCCCAAGTAAAAGTTTAGAGCCTTAAATATAAATTCCGATTATTTACTTAATCCTTGATCATGTAAATTTTCATAGACTCAAAAATAATAAAATGACTAGTTTCGAGCTTCCATAATTCAACAAAAACTGACATGTCATTAAATCAACCAACTCACCTGCGTGGAACAGCTACGAGAGTTACCTTGTGATTCCTTGTGGTTCCTTGTGGTTCCTTGTGCCTGGCTTTAAACACGAAAATATCGTTGGAGACATAGTAGACATTTTTTTACATCAGTTTATAAAAAAATGACTAATTACATCAGAGAACCTCTACGGTAACTAATTAAAAACTAGATGTTCTCTTTGTGTTTCTGATAACTTTTTCCATCAACTCAACATCGGAATAAAACTTTCGAATCATCTTTCATTTTGCAATCAAAATATAAATGATACTGAAAGACTATTGAAGGTAGCATTATCACTGTTTTCGTATATATAGGAATTATGCAAGTAATTAAAAAATTGAATTATCTTATCCCAATTTGTTTTGCGGTCACTATTGTAATGACAAAAGTACGCAGATGTAGGCTTTAAGAAAGTTTATTCAACTGATAATACAGGGTTTATGAATAGTGTCCTTTTATAGTCTCAGTAAACAGAAATAGCTCTCTCAAAGAGGAAAGTGACAAAACAAAGGGTGATTATTCATAATCAATATATCCACTCGTCAGGAGACTCAATCCTAAAATTTTACAGTCCCCTGAGCTCCAAACTCATAGTAAGATAAGTTAACCTTTATTTGTATTTGTTACTGTTTAAGTTCTATCTTTTGATCTGAAGCGCTATAATTCCAAAGACAGAAAATGAAAATGCTATCTTCAAGAATTACGCTGATTGGCCTGTTGTTGTTGTTGTTGTTGTTGTTGTTGTTGTTTGAAACCAAATCTTTATTATTGCTATTAGAATCTTTTATAAATAACAAATAAATAAATATGGGATACTATTTTGTAGATCAAATACTGAACTAGTCTGTGACGTTCACTTACGTATTAATACACTTGCTTCTCTCATATATGGGTTTTAAAAAATTTTAAACTCGTATCTCTAATCTTGGGGTTAACTAGCCAAATATAAGTAAAACTCTGAGTCCAAAATTTGAGAAGGCAATGAGAAACTAAACGACTATTCTTCACAAGATGGTTTGTTAATTTAATCAACAAGAAGGAGAAATTAGTAGATACCTATGCTCGCCTACGTTTTGAAGGAATATGAGTTTTCTTTTTAAATTCTGTAATTAACCAGTCTTTAAATGAATTTAAAATTAATTTCTACTAATCCTTAATCTAATCAACAGGGATCTAGTATTAAGTGAGCCTGCACATACAATATTACGTTTTAGAAAAAGTTCTTGTTTGCTTTTATCATTTCAGTATAAACCAGGCAATAAATCTACTAAGACATATGAAGCTACTGATCATGAAAGAATATAAGAAAAAGAACATAATTAAGCAGCGATAGCAATAAAAGACAGTAGATAATGATTGACGTCGCATTTAGATTTTTGAAAATCAAACTTGACTTGAAAGAAAGAAGCCGGAAGAGTTCCACAAGCAAGAAGTGCAAGAAAAGAAACTAGGTGTTTTTTTTTTGTTTTTTGTTTTTCTTTTCGTTATTTTTTTTTTGTTTTGTTTTTTGTTTTTTTGTTTGTTTGTTTGTTTGTTTGTTTGTTTGTTTTTGTATCTATTACTAGCAGTATAGCCCGGCGTTGCTCGGGTGTAATGAAAGCTTTAAAACTAATTCATGGTCCTGGAGCTCAGACTCTTTGGACGTTGGAACGAAAGACTAAAAAGCAATAGTTGTTTCCAGTTAAAACGAAACCATAGACTGAAAGAAAAATGAATGGATGTAAGTCAAATTTTGATTTCTTGGTGTCGATATCTAATAAGTTTTTTTCGTCGTAAACTGAATTTTGAAGGCTAAATATGTCCTCTGAGTAAATGGTATCGTGGCTGAGACTAAGAACTACAATTATACCTACTTAGAGCCAAACCCGAAGGAAAAACCAAGATAAAAGGGCTGAAAAAATACAGACATACAGGCAGATAAACAGACATGCACACAAACATCTTGTCTTTTATATATATTATCGATTTTCAGCACTATTGTAAAAACTGCAACCTTGAAACTTCTGAATATCGTTTCTTATGTCTTTGTCTATGAGTTTATCAAATTTGATTAAAATCGGACCACTCCTTCTATAACCCGATTTTTTCGATTATCGATTTTCGATATTTATCGGGGATACCTCGACACAAAACCTAGCTAAGAACACACGCAGACGCGTATAGTACAACTGTGTAAATTTTCAAGAAAATCTGTTCAGCCGTTTCGGAGTCTATAGATAACGGACACACACACAAAGTTCCATTTATAAATAAGTTTATATTATCTAAGTATTTATTTAACAGACACATAAATCTCAAACTTCACTGGTCAGTATTTATCGTACACATGTATAAGTCGATCTCTAAATTTCTTACTTCATTGGTGAGACTATGTCTAGGAAACAGTTAACCCAATGCGAGACTGACTCTCTCTCTCTCTCTCTCTCTCTCTCTCTCTCTCTCTCTCTCTGTTGTTAAGGGAGATTCGCACGTCGGACAGCCATCAATCCAAAGTGGACTATCACATTAAACTCCTTTTCGCACTATTAGCTGAACCCTATCTGATAATACAGGCACAACGTAACCAGCCTGCAATCAGCGACAAATAAAAGTCTCCATTCAGTGGAAATAAAGTAAAGCCATTTTAATGACGGTAGGGAAAGAGAGATAGAAAAAGAGAGAGAGAGTTAAATGAAGAGTCGTTATCAAAGTCAACTAAGCTATTCGCTTGATGATACGGCTTGGACCTGATCGAACATTGCAAGATGGACGACTTAATCAGTTTTAACGGATTCTCAAGAGGAAAATCGACGTAAAACCGGTGATTACGAGAGAACGCTGCCAAAGGCAAGGAAGACGAGACAGTATTTTGTGACATATGAAATTTGGAAAGATGACAGGTTGTTAAAGAGAGTAAAAAGTTTCCCAACTTACAATCTGTGTGCCTATATAAGCGTGTATGTCAATCTATTTCGTGAAAACATTCACATAGAAATTCACGCAAGCAACACGCACATACGCAATACATGCACACACACACACACACACACACACACACACACACACACACACACATATATATATATATATATATATATATAAACTTATTTATAAATGGAACTTTGTCTCTGTGTGTGTATCCGTTACCTATAGACTCCGAAACGGCTGAACCGATTTTCTTGAAAATTCACACAGTTGTACTATAAGCGTCTGAGAGTGTTCTTAGTTAGGTTTTGTGTCGAGGTACCCCCGATAAATATCGAAAATCGATAATCGAAAAAATCGGGTTATAGAAAGAGTGGTCCGATTTTAATCAAATTTGATACACTCTTAGACAAAGACATAAGAAACGATATTCAGAAGTTTCAACGTTGCATTTCTTACAATAGTGCAGAAATTTTGATATCGATACCAGGAAATCAAAATTTGACTTACATCCATTCATTTTTCTTTCAGTCTACGGTTTCGCTTTAACTGGGAACAACTATTACTTTTTAGTCTTTCATGCCAATGTCCAAAGAGTCTGAGCTCCAGAACCATGGATTAGTTTTAAAGCTTTCATTACACCTGAGCAACGCCGGGTTATACTGCTAGTATATATATATATATATATATATATATATATATATATATATATATATCTTCTTCATTTGTAAACGATTTATTACGCGACCTAGGTTTCTACCATGTGGTGTCTTCAGGCAATTTGCAATAACTGATTTTACCGTTTATCCTTTTTTTTTCTTTCGGTTTTTTAAGAACACTCGCATAACGGTAATTTTTTTGAAAGCTCACGTAACGGGGAATTTTTGAACATGCGATTTATAAAATTAGAATAAATAATAACGTTTTCATCCATGGTTGTATGAACCTAATAGGTATTTTTTCGTATGGTTACACTTCGTCATAATTTTTTCGTATGGTTACACTTAGTCATAATTTTTTTATATTGACTAAGTGAGTCATAATTTCTGAATTATTGAATGAATAAACAGAATATGACTAAGTGTAACCATACCAAAAATACCTATTAGGTTCATACAACCATGGATGAAAACGTCATCATTTCTTGTAATTTTAAAAATCGCGCGTTCAAAATTTCCCCGTTGCGTGAGCATTCAAAAAAATCACCGTTACGCGAGCATTCTTAAATAAAAAAAAACAGTAAACGTTAAAATCATTTATTGCAAATCGCCTGAAGACACCACATGGTAGAAACCTAGGTCGCGTAATAACTCGTTTACAAATGAAGAATATTCAAAAGTTCTACAATATAATTGTATTGAACACTTTTTAATACAAATGTGTACTGGTCTAATTTTATTATAACCAAAACTAAGTAATTAAACAATCAATCAATCAATCAATATATATATATATATATATATATATATATATATATATATATATATATATATATATATATTCACTGAAAAACTACAGAAGGCAGCGTTTATCATCAATATCACTGTTTACATATATACAGGAATTATGCAAGTAATTAAAAAAAATGGAATTATCTTATCACTACTTGTTTCGCAGTCACTATTGTCATGACAAAAGTATGCAGATGTAGGCTTTAAGAAAGTTTATTCAACTGATAATACAAGGTTTGTGTATAGTGTCCTTTTATAGTCTCAGTAAACAGAAATAGCTCTCTCAAAGAGGATAGTGACAAAACAAGGGGTGACCACTTTTGATTATTCATAATCAATATATCCACTCGCCAGGAGACTCAATCCTAAAATTTTACAATTAAGTCCCCTGGGCGCCAAACTCATAATAAGATTAGTTAGCCTTTGTTTGTATTTATTACTGTTTAAGTTCTATCTTTTGACCTGAAGCGCTATAATTCCAAAGACAGAAAATGGAAATGCTATCTTCAAGATTTGCACTGATTGGCCTGTTTTTGTTGTTGTTGTTGTTTGGAACCAAATCTTTATTATTGCTATTAGAATAGTTTATAAATATTTACAAATAAATTAATATGGGATACTATTTTGTAGATCAAATACTGAAGTAGTCTATTAAGTTCAGTTCCACATTAATACCCTTGCTTCTCTCATATACAGGTTAAAAAAAAACATTTTAAACTCGTATATCTAACCTTGGGGCCAACTAGCCAAAGAGAAGTATATATATATATATATATATATATATATATATATATATATATATATATATTAAAAAGGATTAATTCAGTGATGTTGAATGACCATTTCGATGTGAAAATCCCCACGGGGGATAACACATCACCTCAGCAACCGAAAAATCCTTTCTAAAACTGAAATTTTTCGTTTGCTGAGGTGATGTGTTATCCCCCGTGGGGATTTTCACATCGAAATGGTCATTCAACATCACTGAATTAATCCTTTTTTAATTTATATTTGCTCTGTAATATTTTATTACATGGAGCTCTCTTCCTGTATCATTTTTTAATATTAAAATAAAATTTTTAATATTAATTAGGATCGTGTTTTTGGAATTTACCTTCCTGCTTTTTTCACTTGGATTAAAGTATCTGATTTAAAATATATATATATATATATATATGAGTGGTGTAACGTTTATCAGTGCAATAAGTGGAGCCTGCAAGTCGAGTTCAAATTCAAGTCGATTCTGCATTGCATTCCCCTCACACTAATGTCCCTGGAAAAGCTATGAATCCTTCAACCTCCTTCAACTATGGGTTAATTTGAAATACCAGGGTGATCTCCCCTGTTTTTGGAGGAAAACTCTGAATTTAAATCTGGTTGGGGAGCTGTTTGAAGATTTCGTGGCACATTGAACACCATTTCTCTATTATCTGCTTTTTCGAAAAGTTTGAATGATACTACACCAGCATTCACAGCTATAACTAAATCATTTGTGTGGATAGTTTTGCCTGTTTAACTGTAGACTGAAGTGTTGTTCCCCCAGATAGATAGATAGATAGATAGATAGATAGATAGATAGATAGATAACAAAAGTATTTCGCCAAAGATCTATTGATCTGAGAAAATCTGAAAGATAACGTATTTAAATCATATGCAATTATAATATTCGATATCAAGATATAAAGCATTATTAATAATAAATTAAAATAAATTTATTCACTTATATTTTAAACGTCTCTACTCTGATTTTCGGGATGTGCGTTGTGGTACAGGGATGTGCGTTGTGGTACAGTGGATATCGGCTCGGAACAAGAAACCGGGGAGCCGAGTTCGAATTCCAGTTGAATCCATTGTATTCACTTACGCGCAAATACCCTTGGGAAAGGTATTAATCCGTCTCTTCCTTCCAGTTATGGGTTAAATAGCAGGACAGATTGGTTTCTATAGCCTTGGTCGGTAACCAGTCTACCGCAGAAAGCAATGGCAACCTACTGCGGGATAATCTTCTGCCCAGTCAGTCATGTCTCTTTCGAGACATGATCGCCCAAGCGTGTATCACGTATGGCACTTTAACTGACTGACTCTGATTTTCATGTAATCAAGTCCACTGTTCAGGAGACTTACTGGTATACTGGATTTATTTTCAGAAGCCATACTTTGAAATAATATTTTATTTAAAATGTTTAGATTATATGCATTATATATTTTTTTTTTAATTAGAAATTAGATGTTAACACGATCTTTTCTTCTTTTCCACTACTGCCCCGTACCTGCTTACGGTGCTAGGAGGGTGGTTAGCAGTCCTGTAAGGCAAAGTGGGTCCTGTCGAAAAACGGAAGAACTCTCTAATAGAGTAGTTGCTTCACTAAATTTACCGTGCAGACATTTACAGATAATCATGGATATGACGGTAAACTGCATCCGGCAGTAAGGCCTTTTATTGGGTGGTTGCTAGGAGCATGGAACCACCTCTTAATTGCTGTTGTTCCCAGGTCCATCTGAGTCAAAGTGGTAGAACTTGTTAGGGTCCCAGCTATGGGCAAACCGCTATGAAATTATAAAAATAGACTTTTATTGAATTATATCTATAAAAATAAACTTTTATAGAAAAATATACATTTTTGAAGAAAAAATATTACCAACAATACGTTTTTTAAGGGAAAAATATCATCATAACATATTTTTAAAGAAAAAAGGCCTTTGATTGGGAGGTTGCGAGAAGCATGGAACCACCTCTTAATTGCTGTTGTTGCTATGGGCAAAACACTATGAAAGTATTAAAATAGACTTTTATTGAATTGTATACATAAAAATAGACTTTTATAGAAAAATATACATTTTTGAAGAAAAAATATTACCAACAATACGTTTTTTAAGGGAAAAAATATCATCATAACATATTTTTGAAGAAAAAATTATTGCCATAACACATTTTTAGAGGAAAAAATTATTTGATTTGATTTGATTGGTTGATTTGGTCAGATGTTGATGAAAATTATTTTTTTTATTTTTTTTTAAAAACTGAAGATGTCTTCTAGTTTTGTATTGTTGGTAATAATTTTTCCTCTAAAAATGTGTTATGGCAATAATTTTTTCTTCAAAAATATGTTATGATGATATTTTTCCCTTAAAAAACGTATTGTTGGTAATATTTTTTCTTCAAAAATGTATATTTTTCTATAAAAGTCTATTTTTATGTATGCAATTCAATAAAAGTCTATTTTAATACTTTCAGTGTTTTGCCCATAGCAACAACAGCAATTAAGAGGTGGTTCCATGCTTCCTCGCAACCTCCCAATCAAAGGCCTTACTATAACCAAACATTTTAAAAAATACCTTAAAACCCTACATTTTTGGCATTAAATAATTCACAGAGGTTGATATACCGTTAGATAAAACTCAAATTCAAACAGTTACAGGAAACCACTTCACTATGACTCAACGAAATACTATAGGTAAAAAAATGAATAAAAACATAACAAAAGAATAAAAACATAACTGATATTCTCTGTGTCTCATAAACTTCATAGATTTTTCTTTTTTTATTCTGGATTTCTCAAATCTGAACAAACTGTTACTACCCAAATTTACGACGGTGATTTTCTCAGCATAAGGCTGAAAGATGAATCCTCCAGTGAGGATCGAACTCAATACTTAGTCATAATTGTTCTAGAGAGACAATCTTTCTAACCTTTACACCATATTGAAGTACCCAATGATTTTCTAAGCGTAGTTTAGATGTGGCACAAGGCCGAAAGTGTGGAGCTCTCAGTGAGAACCGAACTCTCTACTCAGTCATTATTGAATTCGCGAAACAAGCTTGCTAACCATTATATCACGTCGAAGTGCCCCAACGTAAACTTATGATAATGCATTACACTGTAGATCAGGTTTCATTGACGTATTTTTGCAAAGAGGATTTTGTCGAGAGTCAGATGCATTACTGGTATATATATTTTTTTTCTTCAAAAATAGATTGCTATTTATATATTTTTTCTTCAGAAAATGTATTGTTGGTAATATTTTTTCCTACAAAAATGTATTGCTGATAATATTTTTTTCTCCACAAAAGTATTGCTGGAATTTTCACTATAAAAATTTATTTTTATACTTTCATACTGTTTTGACCCCAGTTTGCGGATAAACTATTTTCCCATAGCTGGGACCCTAACAGGTGCTACCACCCCGGATCAGGGTGGATCTAAAAACAAAACAATCAAGAGGTAATTCCATGCTCTTCAAAACTTCCTAATTAGAGGCTTTACTGCCGGATGTAGTTTATCGTTATACCCAGGACGCCTCACTGAGAGATTTTACCCCTCTGCAGAGGTGCAGTCGGTGTATTCTGAAGCCCCAGCCGACAGAGCTACTTAGTAATTTGTTTAGCTTTTCAATACAACTTTTTGCTATCACAATGTGCCTTCAGATTTCGGTATCGTATTGGCCATCATCCGTTAAAGCACTTCCCAGATATTTAAACTTATGTATTTGTTTGATGTCGACATCTTCGTGTTGTAGTTCGTTTTTTTTCCACTGTTAATAATCATACTTACTATCTTTTTTGTAGTTGATGGTTAGTCCTTTCTTCCTGCTTTCTTTTACTAAATTTCTTTCTGTGTCAGCCATCAGCACGGAGTGATGATTATGAAGAATAAACCCACAAATAATAAATCCTGGTTGGGTCTCCAGTCCCTCACTGTAGAGGTTGAATATATCTGGAGAGAAGACACACCCTTGAATTAGACCTCTTACTACTTTTGTGGATCTACTAAATTTGTTTTATCAGCATGCACGCGGTTTGCTCCCAGTATAATTTTTTGATCATTCCAACATTCTTTGCAAATAGATCTAGTTTTCCTAACAGTTCAGTAAGATCCTTGTGTTGTGTCTTGCGAAATGCTTTTGCGTAAGCTATAAAACATGAAAGTACATCTTTTTACATTTATATTGCTTTCTCTGATATCATTCTAATCATGAATATTGCATTTCTTGTCTCAGTATCCTCGACAAAGCTGCACTATTCTAGTCCTATTCCCAGTCTAATTCTGGTTCCCACTCTATTCATCAGGAATTGCATCACTAGCTTGGTTATGTGACTCATCAAGCTGATTGTCCAATGGAGCTCGCTTTTATTTACACCTAGTTTCTTAATGCCACGGAGGTGGATTTACCGAAGTTCAAAAACTCGTCTTTCAGTGAATTTTTTTTTTAATTTTCTCGTTGATGCAAGCGACAATGATTTGTCTAGTAGTGTAAATGTGATTAATTTTACCATGAAATCAGGACGCTTTCACTTGGCTCGGTGACGTGAATATTGTGATTTTATATATGCTAGGTTTTAGTGCAATAACACTAATACGAATACAACGCTGTTGCTATAAATACATGCCGTTTCTATCACTGTAAATAGAACTATTATGAAAGTATACCAGTTAAAAACGTTTTAATTACAACCAAGTGCTATCACTTTAACCTTATGCCAAAGTTTGTATCTTATCCCGATACTGCTTCCATTTCCGTATCTGCCATTTCCTGCCCCAAGCGCTACCAACAAAACTTAGTATTCTTAGTATAGTCACTTGGCGGTGATTTTATCATTACGGTCATTGCATGTCGACATCATCAAGCATCAGATTTTACGGAGATTTCACCCTGTGGTCATTGTGGTTCCGCTGAGATTTCAAGTGTAAAAAATTTGCGGCCGTGTTAAATTCTTTGGTGATGGAACAGTAATTTCGTCTATCTGGGCTTGTGTATGGGAATTCGTTAGAAAAGCAACAGCAGCAGCAGCAGGAGGAATAATAGTTTATAAGGGCCTTTCTTCGTACCATCTTCTCTCTGTCTGGTCGGTTGGGTATTTACCAATAACTTCCCCACCGATCCAGGATGTGGCACAAGGCCGAATTTTAATGTGAGAAATTCAAGCCCGTAAACTCCGTCAAAAATTTCCCGTATACCTTGCATAAGCCAAGCTGGGCTCTTGTCTGTTTTCCCCAGCCGAGACTTTGCCCTTCAGTATAGCCTCGTTTGGTTTCCTCTCTTCCCAAAGGTCGAGGATTCGACAAGTATATGATCGACTGACTGCGTCTGTCTCTCTAGCTTTCGCCCGTCTCGTTTATATAAAAAAAGGTTTGCAAACCTCTGGCTTTGATTTATTGCATGTTTCTCATGACCTTCTTTTGTCTAATAATAGATTATACTCTTAAGAATGCGGTCAGGCCATACCCATGTCTGAATTTTGATAACAATAACATATCACTCAATAAATCTCGGGCCTAACTAATAAAACAATAATTTTTAGGCAAAATTTGACTTTATTTATCAACATAGTCTCCTTCTAGAGTACTTCACTGATTCCAACGCTTCTCTAACAGTTCGATGCCTGTTTTATAGAACGATTTGTCTTTGGTTTCAAAATACTCCTCAGTTTCCGATATCACTTCTTCATGGGAGCCAAATCTCTTTCCCTGGAGCATTCTTTTGAGGTATGCAAACAGACAGTAGTCGCTGGGGGTCATATTTGGAGAACAGGGTGGATGTGGAAGCAATTCCAATTGCAATTCATGTAGTCTTGCCATCGTAGCGATAGACTTGTAGCACAGTGCGTTGTCTTGATAAAAGATCATTTTTCTTCTTCATTTGCGGCCTTTTTGGTGACTTCTTCTTTCAAACGCACCAATGATGTTATATAATATTCTCTATTGATGGTTCTCAAGGTAATCGATTAACAAAATACCTTGCGCATTCCAAAATACGGAGGCCAAAACCTTGCCTGCTGATGTTCGCGTCTTTGGTAGCTTTGGACGGCTTTTACCTGATGCTCTCTACTCAGCTGACTGTCGATTTGACTCAGGAGGGAATTGGCGGATCCATGTTTTATCCTTTGTCACATATTTACGCAAAAACTTCTTCTTGTTGCATTGAAACATTTGTAAACAACGCTCTTCTACTCATTGTTGTTTTAAACAACGCTCTTCTACTCATTGTTGTTTCTTAAATCTTCTACTCATTGTTGTTTTTGATCGACTGTGAGCAAACGCGGCATCCACATTGAACACAACTTTCTCATTGACAAATGTTCATGCAAAATGGTGAATACACTGCATTCTGATATTTTCAACTCCTCTGCTATCTCACGCAACTTTAATTTACAATCGACCAAAACGAGTTTATGGATTTTTTTTTGTGTGTGTTTTCCGGGACAAATACAGATTTTGTGCGACCTAAACGTTCAGCACCATTTGTGTCTGTACGACCGCGTTTAAAATCGGCCTAACACCTATTAACCGCTGTTTCCAACGAAGCACAGTCTGAATAACACTTATCAAGCCATTGTATTGCTTGAATAGTATTTTTCCCATCAGAAAACAAATATGGATTTTTTTATTAGTGGCGCCATCTGTATGTCGGGTCCGGGACTAATTGTTAACATAAAGAACTTCCCATTTCATTTATGGAAATAACATTTTATCTTTGAGATAAAATTTATTGGGTTATTTGTTAAAATTGATGTTAGAACTTTCTGCGGCTTGCATAAGCAACTGATCAGTGTTTTTAGTGATTTAACAGTGTCATCATCTTTGAGGAATCTATATAAATAAAACTGAAGACGTATGCCACTGTGTGTGTATCCGTGTGTATCCTCGCCGAATTTTTATTATGTACACTTCTACATTTTTCATCCGATTTGTTTCAAAACTTACACACCCCTTGCAAATTTGTTATTCTACAAAATAAAGAAAAAGAAATTGCGTGTACCCCTCTGTTAAATGTTTGTTTAAATTTCTTATTTTCAAGTTTGTTTTTTTTTGTTTTGTTGTTGTTTTTGTTGTTGTTGTTTTTTTTTGGTTTTTTTTTTTTTGGTTTTTTTGTTAACGATAATTTCAACGCAGTAACTTTTACATGGAGAATAACTTTTTAAAAAATACAAGATTTATCTCCAGTATTTAAGGTCTGCAGATATGAGTTGTATAAAAAAAAAACATTAGACGTAGATTTATTCTCTTCCCATCCTGTGCAACGCTTGGTACTAGTAAATATAAAAGAAATAGTCTGCGACTATAACTACGTCTACGATCTGAAAAGACATTTTCATTGTTTATGAATATCGAATGAAATCTTGCTTGGATGGGGTGGTCCGTATGTACTTTTATAGTTCTATCGTATTTCTATTACTTTTATCTGCTGATTCAGCTACTACTACTACTACTACTACTACTATTATTATTATTATTAATATTATTATTGATAATACTTAAGAGAAGAGCGTGAATTAAGAAAAGTAAAACAGTGTTTGACAATGTTAAACAATGTTTCGACAATATGTCTGGCTTCTTCAAGTCATATTTTTAAAGAATTTAAAGTATTACGATATATAAATCTACAAACAATTATAAGTCTTTGAACACAAGTACACAAGTAGTAGTTATCTAATTATTGCTAAAATTAGTGTCATTTCATTTAATCTTAATGCTTCTGTTGGTTATTACTAAGATCAATTAAAAGTTTTCACTATGGTTATCCTTTTATGTATGTCAGCACGCCACTCTGTTTTTTTTTTTTTGGTTTATATATATATATATATATATATATATATATATATATAAATGCATCAGTTGTTTGACCCTATGAAATAAACATCTGTAAAACTGGTATTTTAAAGTGAAACTTATTTTCAAATAAAAAATATACTTACAATGTTTATTGTGATTGTAATAACGCCTCATGTATAAATCTACCATCCGCCCGTGCATTTAATACTGCCGTCACATCTGGTCAGGTGCCCCTGATATTAATCTCGGGCTTTTTTGACAAAATCCAACGAAGAATCTGTAATGTAATTGATCTCGATTCTATCTGAAAATCAAACAGGTCCTTATAATTGCAAAGATCAACCTCTATTCAACAGGTTCATGATTCAAAAATAGACACCGAAATACTGAGTTGACAAACTATAAAAATGGATTTGCATAGGTTTCTGCTACTGGATCATGAAGACAATTAAAATTAATGAACATTTCTGCACTTTTTTTTTCTATACTTCTGAGATGAGGTATTGTAATTATTTACACTATTTACATTCTTCGAACTGTTGTCCTCGTCTCTATTGCTATATTCACGACGTTTCTTCAAAGACACGTGGCCCAGTGGTTGGATCCAATGACTTGACCCAAAGAGTTGTGAGAGTTCAATACCTAGCTACAGTAGTACTGAACAGAGTTGAGTTAAAAGGAGATACTTAAGACATCCGGAAGAGACATGACATAACTCGTGAAACGAGAATGATATACCCCAGTGATCGAAAGAAAGAGTTCGATTCGAAAGTTCAATCACTTGAAGAAGAGCGGAACGTATAACGGACGAAACGTCGTGAATATTGCAACACAGTCCGAAGAATATAAATAATTTCTGTACATCTCATTAAGTTTTTTTAAATGAAACGTCTAGGAAACCTTTCGCAGGGGTATTTGCATGTAAATGAATACAGCGAATCCGAGTTCGAATTCCAGTTAGATCCATTGCATTCATTTATGCGCAAATATCATTTAGAAAACACGAAACCATCTCTTCTTCCTGTTAAAATTGTGGCCGCCAATGACGAATCCTGGCAAGGATTTTATTTGTCTCACAATTGTTTCGCTGCATACGTTGAATAGATCCGATGAGAAAACATACATACCTTCCTTGAAAGCGACTTGATACCAATCTTAAGATTCACTCGTGGCGGCTTTTAAGTAAGTGCTCATAAAGTGGATTTTTTTTTGGGGGGGGGGGGGTTGATTGTTTATTTTATACTGTTGTCAGTAGTCGATGTAGTCCGGTTAAAAGCCTGGATTTCAGATTCTGATCTTCGATAATCTAAACTTATTTATAAATGGAACTGTGTGTGTGTGTGTGTGTGTGTGTGTGTGTGTGTGTGTGTGTGTGTGTGTTACCTATAGACTCCGAAACGGCTGAACCGATTTTCTTGAAAATTTACACAGTTGTACTATAAGCGTCTGTGAGTGTTGTTAAGTAGGTTTTGTGTCAAGGTACCCCCGATAAATATCGAAAATCGATAATCGAAAAAATCGGCTTATAGAAGGAGTGGTCCGATTTTAATCAAATTTGATACACTCATAGACAAAGACACGAGAAACGATATTCAAAAGTTTCAAGGTTGCAGTTCTTACAATAGTGCAGAAAATCGATAATATATATATATAAGTTTTCATTACACCCGAGCAACGCCGGGTTATACTTCTAGTTGAAAATAAATAAAACTACGACTCGATTCTTTTTTTTTCTCTTAGAATTCTTGAATGAGATTTATTTTTGGCCAATGTGTGTCTTCCCTAAATATATTACTTTGTGTGTCTGTGCGTAGAGTAGAAAAAGAAAGACAACTGTTTGAATGCTGATCGATCTTCATTTTCATTTTCTTAATTGAAGACGGTCTTAGATTTTAATAATAAACAAATTTTTTTTTTTATTGCCAGTAATTTATTTATGACGTCATTTCCCTTCAGGGTGTTTATTTCTCTTCACGAATTCATTTTCATTGTTATTTATGAATTCCCATGAGGACAGTGGGTGGTTTCTCGTTGCCTTCTACAGGATTTGAAACTCAAAGATTTCTTTCTCTTAGACTAGTTGTTAACCAAGGCTAAATAGCCTTACGAACCCTTTTATATAACCTATTCTGGAAAGAAAAGAGATAGATCGATGCCTTTTCTAAGGGTATTAGTGCGAAAGTGAACGCAACAGACTAACCCGAAAATTGTACTCAGCTCGCCGATTACAATTTCCGCGTCGATATCTGTCACGCTATGCGTACATTCGCTGCTAATTAACTTGTCTAAAAACTTACCTTTTTTCTGTCAGTCAGTCAGTTAAGTGCCATACGTGATACACGCTTGGGCGATCATGTCACGAAAGAAACATGACTGACTGGGCAAAAGATTATCCCGCAGTAGGTTGCCATTGCTTTCCGCGGTAGACTAGTTGCCGACCAAGGCTATAGAACCCAATCTGTCCTGTTATTTAACCCATAACTGGAAGGAATAGACGGATTAATTCCTTTCCCAAGGGTATTTGAACGTAAATGAATGGAATGAATTCAGCTGGAATTCGAACTCGGCTCTCCGATTTCTCGTTCCGAGCCGATATCTAATGCACCACAACGCACCTGTACCAATCAAAAAAGAGAAGACAAATGTTTAAATGCTGGTCAATATTCGTTTCCCAAGTTTATGTGGGACCAATTTTCTTTGGTTTCATGACTGTCCATTATTTTCTTAATTCTAGTTTCTTATAATGAATTACATTTTTATTACGAGTGACTACTGTGTCCAAGAACTGACTTTTTCTTTTGTCAATCTAAAAAGTGGTGGTAAATGTTGCTTTCCATTTTATTTTGTGATTTTTTTTTCAGAAGACTTGGTAACGACGGACTACAGTAAAAGTAGGAAAGATTTTAGTAGTTGCCAAAGATACTTCTAATATTCCTCTATAACATTATGCACAGATGGTGCTAAGAACTTTTGCACCAAACTAATAATATTAATTGCTGATGAAGAATAATAATGTTGTTGGTGATGATGACTGTCAACAATTATTCATCAATGATAATAATGACAATGACATTACCGAGACGAATGTGAGAAGTCAATAATAATACAAACAAGGGATTCTACTGAGGTGTCCCCAGACTCCAGTATATGACAGTTCTCAGAAAACATCGTGACAGGTAAAGATTTACTGTTGGTTCCACAGCGTGGTTTCCTATAGGCACACATCGGTAGCGCACCGTTGCGTGTCCAAGAAATCTGGTGTCTTCCAGGTGTTGAGCGGCGTGACCAATTTCGAAAACCGTCGGCCCCTCAAGACGACGGCTCCTCTAGATAACGTTAGCCGTCTGCAGGCTGCTTGCTTCGCTAGATCCGTACGCCAAGGGAGAAAGGATGGAGTGGTATAAGGGAGCTGATCGAGAATGCTACAGAAAGAGAATTGTTGAGGTAGGAGTGCGACTGAAGATGGCAAAAGTGATGGGGAGAGTTAGGGGAACCATCCTCGCTGACCTAGTGACTCTGCGTTGTCACTCAACGCCTTGAAAAATCTTGCCCCGCCATCCACAGCGCACGTGTCGGCCATCTTGAAAAATCCGAACAATATTGTCATATTCGACGAGTCTTTTTGGTATTTATTAAACCTAGTCCGATCGAGAACCAAATGATAAGAAATACAACGGAGGAAGATTGCGTTGCGTCAATTTTCTATTTGAGAACAGCATTTTTACTTGTCATGAACTATAAGTGAGATATTTTTTAATGAAAATATCAACTTTAGAAACAAAAAACTAATTTATAATTTATTGAAATAAATTCCTCAATTTAAATTTGAGTCAGTTTGGTAGGTTTTTTATAAAAATTCAAATGTCCATTATTAAATATATATAACGACCCTATTCTATGAGAAACCTATTGTTAAGAGCGGTAATTTCTTTCAACACATTTCGACAATAAAATCATTCTACTTCTTTTATGTGCCGCATTCCTTCAAAACAGGCGATCATGGCTCTCAACGACTTCCTATCTCGAGCGCCTCTTAGTAATTTTTTTCTCTTTGCTAAGGCTACCACCCCAGTTCCGCTATCCATTTAAACAAGCTCATCAAGCAGGTGGCTCGCTGCCACCCACTATCACTTGCTCTCAGTATTTCCCACGAGGGTTAAGTTTTTTAAAACGTCCTTCTTCATGATGTCTTTTCCTGATACTGAGTAGAAGTGTTCATTCTGCTGTCATTTTCTTGTAGACTTCCTTGTTGCTTATTGGCTCCGTCCATAGAATTTTCACAATGCATTATATTATAATGCATTATAATACAATGCATTATAATGATGTATAATAATATAATTATAATGTATAATATAATTATAATGTATAATAATTATAATTATAATGTATAATAATTATAATTATAATGTATAATAATTATAATTATAATGTATAATAATTATAATTATATAATGTATTATAAATATATTATTATGTCATTTTTCATCATATTTCGATTTCTTTTATGGTCGCAATACCAACCAAGTCTGCGGGAAGACCTAAGGCAGGTCGTGGCGTGTTGCTATGGCTCCATTTCATGTTTTTTCTATCTCCCCTATCATCCCTAGCGTTACATAGACAAAGTTCTCCTTAGTGTGTGGGCTGTACTTAATAAGACAATTTTTTGTATATCTCTTAAGCTGGGGTTTCCAGGGATTCTTTCTTTTGTTCCATTTTTTATCATTCCAAGTGCACCCACTATCACTGGCACAACTCTTGTTTTCAATTTCCACATTTTTTCTATTTCATTTCTTCTTCTTATTCTTATTCTTATTATTATTATTATTATTATTATTATTATTTCAGTTTTCATTATATTTCATTTCTGCTATGGTCGCACTACCAACCAAGTCTGCGGGAAGACCTAAGGCAGGTCGTGGCGTGTTGTTATGGCTCCATTTCATGTTTTTTTCTATCTCCCCTATCATCCCTAGCGTTACATAGACAAAGTTCTCCTTAGTGTGTGGGCTGTACTTAATAAGACAATTTTTTGTATATCTCTTAAGCTGGAGTTTCCAGGGATTCTTTCAATGTGTTGTTTTGTCCCATTTTTTATCATTCCAAGTGCACCTCCTATCACTGGTACTATTCTTGTTTTAATTTCCACATTTTTTTTAATTTCAATTTCCAGGTCTTTATATTTTGACAGTTTTTGGAATTCCTTGGTTGCTATGTTACAATTCGCTGGACAAGCCATGTCAATTAATAGACAAGTTTTCTCTTATTATTATTATTATTATATTATATTATTTTTCTTATATTATTATTATTATTATTATTATTATTATTAATGCATTATATTATAATAGCTCGATCAGTAATGTTTGCATTGATCGCGATTTCCTGTTTTTCAACTCATGTCGAAAGTAAAGTCATATTCCTTCATGATGTAAGTTAACATGGCTCTACAATTTTAGCCGTGTCTTTTTGTCTTTGTTCTTCCAACCACTCACCCAAACTTGTTAAGTAGATTACTCGCTGTTTAGATTTGCTTCTCTTGCGTTCAATATGTCCTACGAGTGTCAGATTCTCCAAACCCACTTTCATCATTATGTCTCTGAAATTTCATCTGTCTCTTTCTGACCGGAAGTATAAGCTTATTTGTTATTCACATTTTCTTTTTCTCGCATGTTCTGTCCATATCATTCTCCGCAACTCCCTTACTTAAAATCACTTCGTCGTCTCTGAGGAGACTGTCCAACATCCACTACTATGGAGTGAATTAGATATTACGTAGCAGTTCAGAACACATATATATTTCCCAAAACACATTTTCCTATCTCTTTATATTTTGCTTGGTTTCCGGAAAGCGTTTTCGCTATTCATATTGCCCCTTCAATTTTTTTGTCACGTTTTCCGTTGTCTGCTACTACACAACTTCATCTCCATCCTTGATGAGATCGTCCAACATTCACTTCCATACAGAAGGACAAATATCAAATAGCAGTCCAGCACTCTTTTCTTTGATTCCAATGAGATTTTCCTGTCTCTCAGTACACGGGTTAGCTTTTGAAATGCATCCTTGGCTATGCCAATGCGTCTTCAAATTTCACTGTCGCCCTTTCCATTCCTTAAAAGTGACATGATAACAATATTAATTCTTTTAATCTAATAAAAAAATTGCATCTTTGTTTTAAAGCTTTTTCTAATTTTTGTGTATGCACAGGACTCGTTCTCTATCGATATGCGGACTGATTATTCCCAGTAAATGTTACAAAGTAATTTAATATTTTTCCCTGGTAAATCAAGTTTTTTCTAGAATTTCAAGTCGTTCTACATCACTTATAATAATCTCTTTCTATCAGGAACGTTTGCATTAGTTCTTGTTCAACCCTTTTCTTCTTGATTTTAAATACATTTTAAAATAAACCATCGCAACCAAATATATTATTAATGAGGAGAGATTTGTCACTTAACTGAGCAAAGTCATGCCTACTTCGAAATTTCGTGAAGGCACCATTTTGATGTCGTCATTCCTCGGGGATTTTTTTCAATCTGATTCGCAAAACTTCGAATCGAGTATTTTACGATAAAAAAACGTACTTGCCAAAATATCTTTTTATCTGTAAATCCCTGAAAAAACAACAATCTTGGCACTAAACCTCATCACAACTCAACACTATATATATATATATATATATACACTTCAGCTAATTCACTAAAAAAAATAGCACACGGTGATAAAAAAAAGTATCCCAAAACTTAATAAAAACAAAATTTTTATCGTCAAAATCTTTACGTTATTATTAGGAGGAAAAACTAAAGGATTACTAAATGATTTATTATGAAATTATGTTTTTTATCCTTTTTAGAACATTCGAAATTTTGGTTAAAATTTTGTTTTTCTTGGAAACCATAAATCAGTATGCTAAATTTCAGCTTCTTTTGCATAGAAAAACACACTGATTTGTAAATTCTTTCAAAAATAAAAAAATTGTTGGAATTTAATACAACTTTCTGGAATTATTCGCAAATCAATCAAATTCTTTTTTAAAAAATCTCGGTAAAAATATTTTTTATATCTGTTATTCCTGACATTTAATTTGATGAAATTTGAAGAAATTAATTTTGTAATTTAATGTATATATTATTTAAAAGCAGAACATGATTTTCTTTATCACACAAGACTCCCAATTATCGAAAATTAAAAAATAATTCAATGACTTATGAATTTTTACAAGAATTGTTTTCATTTTTTAAAGTTTTAATTATAATAATTTATAAAGTTTTAAATCTTTTAAACCTCTGTCTTTCTTTGCAGAGGTTATTTGATACCGTTATTAAGTAAAAAATAAATGGAAAACCTTTATATAATTCATCGATATTCACACCAATATTTTTTTTTAAATTTTGAAATTTTTTGGTGCGTGTATAAACGTGTCGATTATTGTAAATACGGATGTCTATACACAATATTATCAGAAAATACAGCGATAATTATAGTAAATTTTACAGCCAAAGTACCTAAAATTCAATAAAACTTTAAGTTATGGAGAATAATTTCATAATCTTTTCAAGTTTACTGAGTAGTTAAAATTTTATAAATGATGCACTCACGTTATATTCCTCAAGTAAATTTTAATATGCCCACCGGAAAAACAAATAGAAACTTCCGACTATCAAAATGTCAATACCTAAAGTAAACAGCAACCACCATGTTATAAAATGCATTTCTGCGATATTTTATACATAAAGTAAGTAATATTTGTTTCAAATTTAGGTTTGGTATATTAGGGTTTTGGTTATATGTAGGAATTCTAAGACCGGCCATGATTGTTTTTTTTTTTTTATTTTATTGTTCTCTCTTCCTCCCTTGCTAACTGGACACATGGCTTTGAGGTGATTCCCCCCCCTCACACTACTGTCTGTTACTGCTTACTTAAAGGTAACTTAAACTTTCCAGAACTGAATAAAAGAAACAAAATGGAGATAATTTTTGAAATTTTCTTAACTTTTTTCTGTCAGTCAGCCTGCAACTGGTAAGTTTTAGCCAGTGTGATCTTATTTTTTTGAATTTTTTATTTATTTAATTTTTTTTTTTTTTAAATTTTGGTTCTTATCTTTTCTGCCTAATTTTTGTTCCTGTTTTGTTACTAACCTAAGTTCTCTACTTGTCCCTCTTGTAATGCACTGCGACTATGTTTGTGTAAATTGTTCTTAATTATCAAATTTAGGTTTGACTTATACTAAGTTGTAACTTAGTTAACTTCAGGCACACATTTATTTTTTCTTTCTTTTTTAATTGGAGTAGATAGTACCTTCTATCGCCCGGTCTCACACTCCACCCCCTTCTTTTGGACAGGAGTAGAGGTGATCGCCTTGTTTCTTGTTTAGGAAGGGGTTCCCGGTTGATCTCTCTCTTTTTCGGTCTTTATGTCGGTTCGGCTGGAAGCTTTTTGCAGTTGGTGAGTATGGTGGCAATGTCTCTTCATTCTGTGGGTACCGGGTTGGCAGTTTCCTGGTTGCTGCTTCCGACTGGTAGTTAGGAGCCCGAACTCTTGCGTAGCGTCTTGAAAGGCTGCTCTGATCAACAGTTGAATAATATCGGGGTTCCTGTAGTGCCATTTCGCGCATGGACGGGCGTCCCTGCATGAATTTCCGATGGGCAACCCCGAGGCCACATTATGCTGCAGGCGGCGCCATTCACCATCCTTCACCTGCTGCAATTAACGACCATCTGACCCTACTCTAGACCTCTCTCTATCCACAACTATAACCAGCATGAAATTAAACATACAAAATAGCAAGCCTAAACCAGCTAGTCGTAAATCGCCCAAACCTATCTGCGTTACCTTCACAAATATACGAGGTATTCGCAGTAACATTAATAGTGTAGAATCTTTCCTTCTAACTAACTCACCCGATATCTTAGCTATATGTGAGACTAACCTTGACCCTTCTATCCCCTCTTCAGAGCTGTTCGTTCCTGGTTACCTTCCTCTCTTCAGGAAGGACTCCAATGTCCATATGCATGGGCTTGGTGTATATGTCAGCGAACAACTCCCCCTAGCCAGGGTCACATCTCTTGAATCCCTTGATCATTCCTTCATGTGCTTCCGTCTCTCACTTCTAAGCTTGGTTAGCTATCTCTTCTTCCTCTACCGCTCCTCCTCCTCCTCTGACTGTACGGTACTTGATTGCATCTCTACTAATATCGACAGGGCCATTTCTTCTCACCCATCTGCCCATATATTTGTGTTTGGCGATTTTAACGCCCACCACACCAAGTGGCTTGAAAACTCAGCCACCGACCTTGCTGGGATCCGCACCATGCACTTTTCAATAGCCCAAGCTCTAACGCAAGTGGTGGACTTCCCCACGCGTTTCTCTAAAAACCCTAACGGAAGGAACTCTTTACTCGACCTTTGCTTTACCTCCATCCCAGACTCCTGCACTACCAGGCAACTCTGCCCCCTCGGAAACTCTGACCACGCCGTAGTCTCCGTAAACATATCAATCCGCACTAACTCTACCCAAGAAAACCAGACCAGCAGAATATCATACTGCTACCAAAGAGCCGACTGGGACTCGTTCAGGGACTTCCTCTGCGACGTCCCCTGGAACAACGTCTTCGATCTTCCTGTCGAAGACTGTGCCTCCGAAGTCTCCTCTTGGGTTAAGGCTGGCATCGATGCTTTTATCCCGGCCAGGAAATTCCAACTAAAACCAAATTCGTCCCCCTGGTTCTCACCCGCTTGCTCGGCCGCCATTGCCCACCGGAACCATTTCTTCCGGCTCTATCGAAGCTGCTCGTCAAACCAAAACAGGCGCCTTTTCACCTCAGCACGGAACAAGTGTAAAAAAGTACTGAACGAAGCCAAGAGGGCGTTTGCTACCAGAATTAGGCAACGCATAGCATCCTCTAAGTTTGGCTCCAAAGATTACTGGCGTCTCTGCAAAAGCGTGCTCAGCAGGAACAAGACTTCAATACCCCCACTAATCAATGAATTTGAAGTTCTCACCTCCCCAGCCGACAAGGCTGAATGCTTTGCCCGTAGATTCTCAACCAATTCGACACTGGACTCGTTAGGAATACCTACACCAGACTTTCCACCCAGAACTAAGGCTCAACTAAATAACGTCCACATTACACCCTCGCTGGTCGCCAAGATAATTGCACAACTTGACCCACACAAAGCGAGCGGCGGTGACGGAATCCCAGTCATAGTACTGAAGAAATGTGCCCCAGAACTCTCCTCTGTCCTCTCTAAACTCTATAACCTCTGCCTATCTGCTTCCTGCTTTCCTGCCTGTTGGAAGTCCTCCTGCGTAGTTCCTATATTTAAGAATTCTGGCGAACCCTCAGACCCCGCCAATTACCGTCCTATTAGTCTCCTTCCAATCTTTGGCAAAGTTTTCGAAGCCATTATCAACGCCGAGGTGATTCAGCATCTTATGGCCAACGGGCTTCTCTCTGACAAACAGTACGGGTTTCGCTTCACCAGGTCTACTGCTGATATGCTAACGACCATTACCGAGTACATATACCAGGCACTCGACAAGAATGGTGAAGCCCGAACCGTTGCCTTGGATATCTCCAAAGCATTCGACAGGGTCTGGCATGCTGGCCTCTTGTGCAAACTGCGGAGCTATGGGATAACTGGACATCTGTTTGACCTCATCCAGTCTTTCCTCTCTAACCGCACATTGAAGGTGGTATTAAATGGGCATGCCTCCCAAAACTACCATACGAACGCGGGCGTCCCTCAAGGTTCCATCCTAGGTCCCACGCTCTTTCTGATCTACATTAATGATCTCCCCGACACCATTAGATCCCAAGTTGGCATGTATGCCGATGACACAACAATCTACTTTCGCATCGATCAGAAACCAGGTCTGGACGACAAAGTGAACCTCGCTGCCGTACTTGAAAGGGACCTCCAATCCGTAGTGGCCTGGGGTAGGAAATGGTTGGTAAATTTCAATGCCTCTAAAACAAAGCTGTTATCAACTAACCACCATAGACAATCGCATCTACCTCCCATTAGCATGGGACAGGCTAGCCTCCCAGAGAGTAAAATACTACGCCTCCTTGGCCTTACATTTTCGGCGGAGCTCAAATGGAATGACTATATCGTATCCAATTCCAAATCTGCTGCTATGAAAGTCGGTTCTCTGTGCAGGGCCAGGAAGTTTTTCCCACCTGAATCTATTCTGCACATATACAAATCTACCATCCGCCCGTGTATTGAATATTGCTGCCATATCTGATCGGGTGCCCCTGCTGCTCTCCTTGGGCTTCTTGACAAAATACAAAGGAGTATCTGTAACGTGGTTGATACTGACTTGGCAGACCGGCTGCAACCACTCTCTCACCGGCGTGATGTGGCTTCCCTGTGCCTCTTCTACAAGTACTTTCATGGCTTCTGCTCCGATGAGCTTAGATCACTGGTGCCGCCTAAGCACGAATTTACACGAGATACTAGATTAGCAACTAGGTCCCACCCTTTTACAGTTAAACAAATAATATGTAACCGTAAATTCTACTCCAACAGCTTCTTTTCTCGCGCTTCCCGCCTGTGGAACTCCCTTCCACAAGTCTGCTTTCCCGACAGTTACAATCTCCAGGTGTTTAAATGTAGGGTCAATAGACACCTCCTATCACACTAACTCCCAACTATTCTCAGAACACTCTCATCTACCCAACCCTCATTCTCGGTATCCTTACCCGCCTATCACCCACCCTCTGACATTTCCTATATTTAATCAGCCTTTCTCCACTCTACGTAGCCCCCTGCGCAGTAGTGGCAGTGACATGCCTTGCTCGGGGTGAAACGCTTATAAAAAAAAAAATTTTTTTAAATCAGATTACTTAAACTTTAAGTCAGCTAATATTCCTCAAATAGAGTTTCAGAAGAGTATATTTTATTTTCGAAATCTTTTTAATAAAGAGAATCACATTGTGATGAAATGACTAAAATAAAAGCCTGTGATTACTTCAGCCAAATATTCGTCCCATGATACCGTGGCCCTTGTGCTTGCAGAGAAGGCCAGCACATTAGATTATCTAAAGTCATAGCTCGAGCTTCGCCATTCTCATCTAAAGTTTGATCGCCATATTCAGTGATGGCAGTTAACACGTCGACGGTAGACCTGTCGAAACATAAGCCATTATGAATTCACTTCATGCGGATTCAATAACGACATTTTTACAGTTGGATCAGTCAGTGATACTTCCATGTCCAAAACTATTATTGAACTAAAATTGCATAACAAAATATATTTCAAAGGAGTAAACTATAAATAAAAATGCCATAGATGTATTTTTTAATTTTAATAATATTGTGAAAATAAAAATAAAAAACAATACATAAATTAAATGCTCTCAAAAACATTAAGCTCACTGTTATTAGATGATGAAGAAAAACGTTTGAATTAATAATTAACAGACATTTTTATAACTGAATATTAAAAATGTTTTTGTCTATTTTTTCTTTTTCATTTTTATGGTTGCTGCGGAATTCAAATATAATTTTTAGCGGTGAGAGAGTTACGTCCTCTGTCGTTAATTGTGACAAATTTTGGTTATAACTAGGTGTTTGTCTATATTTCTGAGATGAGTTAGTATTTACAGCATTTACATTATTCGGACTATTGTCCTCATCTTTGTTGCCATTTGTACGACGTTTAATAATAGATCATTCTATTTGTCTATATTTCTGAGATGAGGTAGTATTTACAGTATTTACATTATTCGGACTATTGTCCTCATCTTTGTTGCCAATTGTACGACGTTTAATAATAGATCATTCTATTTGTCTATATTTCTGAGATGAGGTAGTATTTACAGTATTTATATTATTCGGACTATTGTCCTCATTTGTACGATGTTTCGGTCGATGTACGCTCTGTGGGTATAGACGTTGGTTAGTTCCTGTGACTTGACCAAAAATGTTGTGGGTTCAATATCAGGCTACAGCAGTGGTGTACAAGTAACTTGCAGGGTTAGAGGAAGATAACTCATGACTTCCAATCATGGCATTACTACTACGCAAGGAATGAAAATGATATACCCCAGTGATTGTAATAAAGGGTTCATGTCTAGCAGCTGAAGAAAGCGGAGTGTACATCGCCCGAAAAGTCGTACAAATGGCAACAAAGATAAGTCCAAATAATGTAAATACTATAACTAAGTGGTTCGAAGTTATGCACAGATTTCACCATTCGCATTATTAAATAATACATTTCTCGCGTTGAATCTAGCAAACCTGTAAAACTTACAATAAACTATAGATAATTTGAAAACAACTGCTAACCTCATAAATATCACTAAGAACCCGCCGATCAAATCTAAGCAATAGAACACCAATGCGGTTGATCAATATTGTTGTCCTGTACAAGACGTCAACTCTTATAATAAACCGAATATTTACATCGGATATACGTCAGAAATATCATTGTAAAAGACCTCTTAAGACAATCGAAGCTTTTTATACAAAACAATTTTAGCCAACTTTCTACCTTTCCCAACTTAATAACGGTAGTAATGAAGTATGTAAACATAATGACGAGGAAACACACATGTTATTTTTAACGAAACAAGATAAGAAATTTTCAAATGTACACATTTGAAGCTTCAGTGGCTTGTTTCAGGACAAGTAATCAAATATTAAATGTTCGTAGTTTCGATGAATTATCAAGAAACAAAAGTGTTCATATTAAATCATCATACACGAAGTAAATTTCCAAAATGCTTAAAACAAATTGAGAGGTTCGTTTTTCACATAATAGTTATACGGTTGTAGTCAACATGAATAAAAAGTATATTTTAAGGTACTTAGTTTATGAGTTTAGTAGAGTTCCTTGAAATTCCCCAGCTTGATAATGTATCAAAGTGTAATTTGACACTGACGTTACTCAGGCGTGCGGGACTCTGTCTTTCTCTCTATATATCTTCTGTCCTTTCTACGTTTATTAAACTTTCTCTGTCTATATATATCAGAAAGCGATTTGATATTGGCTCGTTACTTTTTCTCAGTTTGTAAGCCGCTCTCCTTTTCATTGGTCAGAGTAAATTTTCACATAGGCTCGCTAAACTTTGCCATGGTATTTTCTTCAGCCCGGAGACAATCCCTTTTTCTATTGGTCAAAATATATTTTGCATGGGTTCGCGAATTTGAAAACAGTGAAGAAAAGGAAGTTATTTTTATTTCATATTCATCACAGTACCAAGTGGGTTGTCTTTTAGAGACACGCACAACATGGAACTACCTCCACATTTCATTTAACACAACTTAGAATACAATTTAAAATATAAACACAGAAAAATATACTAACGAGAAAGGCTCTAAAAGGACTAACGAATTGGCTGAAAGTGTTTGAAACGATAATCATTACGAGTAGTTTCTAAACTATTTTAGCCTCCACCCTGCACAAAAAATAAAATATTAGAAAGATTTAATAAAAACTTGTAAGATGTTTCTTGTCTGTAACATTCAATGAAACGTACACTCCCACACACACATGTACACACACACACACACACACACACACACACACACACACACACATATTCAAACACAAGTATTTATGCAGACGAAATAACCATGTACTTCTGTCTTAGCAGCAAGTACGACAAACATAACAAAGTATATCTGGCAACTGCTCTGGAAGAGTACCTCCGATCTGGGGCAAGAAATGGCTTGTAAATTATAACGCTTCCTAAATAAACCTCTTTTCATGAAATCGACACAAAGAACCTTTCCTGCCTGCCATCAGCATAGTTTATGCTAACTTCCAGAAGAGCGACAATCTACACCTTCTTGGATACACGTTTTCCTCTGACATTAATTGGAGAGATTATATTGAATCAATTGCTACTCTCCTGCTCGGAAGTTCATTCACTTTGTCGTGCCAGACAATTCTTCTCGTTAGAATCCATCTTGCATATTTATAAATCTACCACTTTTCTGTGAATTAAATACTACTGCCATATCTTGTCTGGTCCGGTGCTTCTGCTATATATCTCCAGATTTTGGGCAGGATTCAAAGAAGGGTCCGTAATTAATTGATCATGATCTGGCATCTCGACTCCAGTCACTTTCTCGCTGTCGTGATGTGGATTTCCGCTCTCTTTTCTACAAATTCTTTCATGGTAATTTTCCTGATGAACATGAACTAGACTGGCAACTTGGTATCACCGTGTTAATGTTGAACTATCAAGATGCAACCATCAGTTCTATTCTAACAGTTTCGTTTCTCGCACTTCTCGCGTGTTAATCTCCTTCTGGTTTCTTGTTCCCCTGACACCTACAATCATTTAAAATTGAAAGGCAACGTCAATCGCCATCTTCTGTTTTCTTCAATCCGTTCCTTTATTGTCCTTTTCCTCACATTTTCTCACTAAAATATGTTCATTCTCTTTTACTTTCCGTACCCACTGCGTGTTAGTGGCATTATCGTCTCGCTTGATGTGAAATGATTTAAAAACAAAATCTAATGTATTTTTAGCATTTGGTATACGCCTCCATTTAATCAAATGGTTAGCACTAAATTAGAGCTGAAGTTCCTCAATTTAATTAAGAAACATTTCCCTAATAATAACCCTCTAAGTAATTTTTTTTAATAAAAGTACTCTTAAATTAGGTTATAATTGAAGAAATAATCTAGAAAAAAAATCATTAAAAATTATAACACTAAAATCTTAAATCAGCACATAAACCAAAGTAATACAAATTTATGTAACTGTCAAAATCCTAACAACTGTCCAATGGAAAATAAGTGTCTAACAAATTCTAATGTTTACCAATGTACTACATCATCAAATGAAAACCTAACTATTAAAAAAGTTTACATTGGATCTACTAAGAACACTTTTAAGCAGAGGTGGCATTTGTATTTAACTTCCTTCAAAAATAATACGTACCAAAACCAAACATCCCTTTCTTCATATTTTTGACGGTTAAAAGATACAAATAACACCCTAAAAGTAAAACGGAAAGTTCTGGGAAAAACAAGAATCTGTAAATCATTCTATAGCATCTGCCCTCTGTGCTTGCATAAGTCAGTACAAGTCAAAGACCAATTTGGGTAGCTGAGGCCATATTTGTATTATCAGCTGACCGACTACGACACAAATTTGTGTTCACAGTTCTAGACTGAATTGCTTCCGTTTTTAAGGATGATGAACCATAATAAAAATCAATATTTTTTTTTTTTTGTAAACTAATGATTTTTCTCAAACTTCTTTTTTTATCCCTAATTTTTTTTCAGTAAAACAACCGTTACATTTTTAAAAAATAATTCTGAACACATTCTGCCACATGAAATGTTGATTACAGGGCGTGTAGAAGGTGAGGATATAGGGTACGACGATCCCAGGCATCTGTATCAATATAGCATGCAATCAAAGAGTGAAATAAAAATTTAGTTCTTGAAATTTGAAATAAAGTTTTTACATATTTAAAATGTCTTCTTTTCTCCCATTTTTCAGTACTAGACCCTATAGACCCCCTACTTGAATCTTAGGGGCAGACAATCAAGGAGTTGGCCCCATGACATCACCAAACACACCACTGGTTGATAACAAAAAATGAAAGAAAAACTCAAATACATTTACTATGTTTTGGTTTCAAGTAACAAATACTTTTGGTGAAAATAATTATCATAATATTTAATATAACACTTCACCGTGATAAATCTAGGAAGCAAACTATTTTATTTTCAAAGGAGAAAAACATACAACTTTTTTTAAATAATCATTTCACCCCAAGCAAGGCAGTACTTCCACTGGTACGCAGGGAGGTTACATAAGAGGAAAGTTTTGAGAAAGAGGAACAAGTTACAGGGGGGTGTCAGAGAATAGATAAGAGAAAGATGGGTACACTGATGTGAAGAGAGATGTATGAGAGTAGAGTGGAAAGGGAGAGGAAAATGATACAAGGCTTGTCAAGGAAAAGATGCGTGTCAAAGAGATAGGAAATTGGCAATTGACATTGCATTTAAATTTGGGGGGGGGGATTGTAGCTGTCAGGGAAGCAAGTATACGGAAGGGAATTCTACTGGCGGGAAGTGCGAGCAAAGAAGCTATTAGAGTAGCAGTTGTGGTTACATTTGATCGGTTTTACTGTAAATGGGTGAGACTTAATCGCTAGTCTAGTAGCTCGAGTAAATTCATGCAGAAGAAGGGAGCTAAGCTCATCGGAGTCTTAAACACAAATGCGGTATTTGGCAATCAGTAAAAATTTGACATGAAAAACAAATGCAAAATATTTCAATGCATTTTTTTTTTAATCATATCACCCCGAGCAAGGCGGTAACGCCACTGATGAGCAGGGAGCTACGTAAGAGTGAAAAGATTGGAAAAAAGAAAGCCGGAAACCACATCCTAAACAGGAAACAAGAGATGAGCCTCTTCACCTGTTCAATAGACATGGGTGGAGTGTAAACCGGGCGATAGTTTAGTCTATCTACTCCATTTGAGAAAAAAAAAGTGAAAAGAGTGGAAAAGAGAAAGCCGGAAACCACATCCTAAACAGGAAACAAGAGATGAGCCTCTTCACCTGTTCAATAGACATGGGTGGAGTGTAAACCGGGCGATAGTTTAGTCTATCTACTCCAATTGAGAAAAAAAAAGAGTGAAAAGAGTGGAAAAGAGAAAGCCGGAAACCACATCCTAAACAGGAAACAAGAGATGAGCCTCTTCACCTGTTCAATAGACATGGTTGGAGTGTAAACCGGGCGATAGTTTAGTCTATCTACTCCAATTGAGAAAAAAAAAGAGTGAAAAGAGTGGAAAAAAGAAAGCCGGAAACCACATCCTAAACAGGAAACAAGAGATGAGCCTCTTCACCTGTTCAATAGACATGGTTGGAGTGTAAACCGGGCGATAGTTTAGTCTATCTACTCCAATTGAGAAAAAAAAAGAGTGAAAAGAGTGGAAAAGAGAAAGCCGGAAACCACATCCTAAACAGGGGACAAGGGATGAGCCTCTTCACCTGTTCAGTCGACATGGGTCTAGAAAAATCGACACGTTCTCTACTATATTAGTTTAATACAAAAAAGTAAAATTATCTAGATAATCTTTTCTTAGATTTTATCATCTCTTCGTCTTTATATTTTGTAAAATGAAGCGGTTTAAAACTATAATTAGCAAAATTTAAAACCTGTTCCTTAAAGGGCACATTTCAATTACCTCAATTCCATGTATGATATTGGTCCCTACTCACAAAATTAACTTGTTGACTCTTCTACAAATTATGACGAATATTCTGTTGAAAGTAATGTATGAAATATATATTGTTTTTGTTCTTTCAATCACGAGATGATGACAACTGAAAAGCAGAAATGATTACGAGTCTGTAGTTAATAATAATATCCTATCAACAATTGTGTAATATTTTTTAAATTATGTTAAGAATAGCTGGATAGAGTATTTTTCCAATATCTTTGTAATTTAAAAAGTTTCATAAGTCTTTTACAATTTTCTCCTTATAGGTCTCTCAGATGTTTTTTAATTAATGTGTGGCAAATATATTTATTAATCGAAAAATTTCCCCGTTTTTGGTAAGTACGGGTGTCCATAAACGATATAAATCTGTAAAAGGTCACGTGACTCAAGAGTTGTCCGCCCTTACATAAAATTTTCCCGTATATAAACCCAGAAGGTCCTTACTGCTATTCTTTTCATGCGTGTCTCTGAATCGCTCAAGAAAGAAAGTCATTTCTAGTCAGAATTTAAGGACATCACGTTTTTAAAACAAAATGTTATAGTGCTAACATTTTGAAAGAATAAAGAATAATTAATATTATTAAATTAAATTATTTATTAATTTATTAATATTATTAAATTAAATTATTAATATTATTAAATCTATATTCTAAAAAATTATGAAAAGAAACCTCTAAAAAGAAATATACCAGATTTTTTTTTCACTTTTTTTTGGTAGATACAATAGCCGTATAAAATAAATAAAAAACATTAAAAAATATTCATAAACGGTCATTTTTTCTTTAACCCTCTAGAGCCATTCGTATCATATTTGATACAGTATTTCCCTATAAGGAAACATTTGGTATTTCCCTATAAGGAAACATTTGGTATTCATTGACTGAGCAGTCAGTACTGCTTTCATTTGAAATTTATAAAATATTTCTCTTAAAAATTTTTTCAGGAAAATATTTCTTTCAAGGCTTGTTTTCATACTGTATCAAATATGATACGAATGGCCCTAGAGGGTTAATAATATAATATGATTAAGGCTTCTACTTGTCATAAAGTGGGGGATCAGTTCTATATTGTTATGAAGTAATAAACAGATCCCCCACTAATTACTACTTAATAATATAATATGATTAAGGCTTCTACTTGTCATAAAGTGGGGGATCAGTTCTATATTGCTATGAAGTAATAAACAGATCCCCCACTAATTACTACTTAACCCTCTAGGGCAATGCGTATCATATTTGATACAGTATTTCCCTATAAGGAAACATTTGGTATTTCCCTATAAGGAAACATTTGGTATTCATTGACTGAGCAGTCAGTACTGCTTTCATTTGAAATTTATAAAATATTTCTCTTAAAAAATTTTTCAGGAAAATATTTCTTTTAAGGCTTGTTTTCATACTGTATCAAATATGATACGAATGGCCCTAGAGGGTTAAATTTAAGACTGTTGCGGAGGCAGAGCAAGGTAAGTCTCTCAACCCCACAAAATTTTGTACGAGTAAAAACAACAAAGACAATGAGGAGACGGAGGCGAATATTAAGTTTCAAATCGACGAGCAAACAGTAGGACATCGGAAAAGGCTGGAACGTCGGCAGCGATTGTCAGGATCAGCTTAGGCGGGAACGTCGTCAGCGTAGGCACAGGCTGGAAAGGCGTTAGTGTCTGACAGGATCGACACAGGCTGGAACTTCCTTGTCAGTCATCAGGGGCGTCGTCACTGTCTAGAGTGAACGGTTTTAGACTGGAATGTCGTCAGTGACGTCGTTGGTGTGTGGCATGAACGGCACAGGCAGAAACGCCGTTGTTGGTTGCCAAAGCTGGTCATTGCTTCCCAAACCTACCACCCACCACCAGATGGTGAGTGCTGCAGGCGGCCGACGAGCAGGAAGTGAGGATCTGAGAACAGATGATACACTTTGATCCTGCCCGCCGGGCCGAGGAAGGTTATTTACCCATCTCTCCCCACTGAAACAAGATGTGAAATAAGGTCGATCTTTTAAAGTGGGGGTCCCCCCGGACGCGAACGCTCGGGTTACTGAGCAAAGATTACCCAGCCTCCACCTACGCAGTAACTGGGTAAAAAGTAAGTCAGGATTTACCCTACTCCCTCATTGGAGCGAGTTGTTACACAAGGTCGAATTTTAACGTGGGGGAACCCGAGCGCGTACGCTTAGGTCACTGGTTAAAGATTACCCAGACGCCGCCTATAGTCAGCAACATCTCTTGGCTGCTGATTTTTGCATGCGTGGTCAAGGTCGCCTTTTTAAAAGTCATAACAAGTAGGAGCAGTAGGCTGCGACAAGAAGACTAAGGCATCCGTATCGACTTTTCTTTTGAGTTCCGATTTTTCCCTTTGTGTTTATTTTTCAAAGACTTATCTTTAAAATGTGTAAACTACAATGTTGTCCGCCTCGCTAGACAACTGAAAAATAATAAAATGAAAAGCAGTGAGAGTGAAATCTCCTGAAAAAAAAATTTCTCTAAAATTTTAGAGACAGCTTTTAAAAAAAGCACATTCTTTTTTATTTAAATGTAGGTACCTCCAATTTTACCGTGGGAAAATCAGCATAGTCTGAAGTAAAAGGCCTCAAACTAAATAAAAACAAAGATTTCTCGGCAAAATGTTTATGCTATCATAAAGAGGATAGATCAAAGTATTTTTTAATTATTTTTACAAATTTTTAAAATTGTTCTAACAGGTTCTGAAAGGCTCATTTAGTGGTAGAAAATTTTTTTTTTTTTCTCTCGTCAGTGAAAGGGGTAAATTGACGTTAGAGTTTATTACGTCAACAGCGTAATATTACGCGAAGGCATTTTTTGACTGTGAAAGACACATTAATTTGGAAATTCTTGCAAAACTCAAATAATCGTCTGATTTTGATGAAAATTTCAGGACTTATTCACAAATGACTGAAATGATTTTTGAAATAATTATTTTTAAAAAATATTGGTAAAATTTATTTTTTTTAATTTGTTACCCCCCCCCCCATATTTAATTTCTAGAAATGTCGAAAAATGCAACTCGGTCACAAAATATAGATAGTTTTCATTAAATTCAGGAGTCATTAAGGAAAGCTAATCAACTGTCTTTTTTTCTTCAAAACAAGCTACCTTTTAGAAAATCAGCTCTGAATTAGGAAAACAAAATGCAATAAAACTATGCCAATTTTTATTTGGGTAAACTTTTAATTACTTTTATAAACATAAATTAAAATTGTGTCATCGTCTGAATAATTTTTTTTTCCGTTAGTAATGAATTTTTACAAGAATTGTTTTTATTTTTCATATTTTTATTAAGTAATTAAGAGAAGCTTTTTTTTTTTTGTAATTTAATTAAAACTGTTTATTTTTGCATGTTAATTTCCCGTTTTTGGTAAGTACGGGTACCCATAAACGATATAAATCTGTAAAAGGTCACGTGACTCAAGGTTTGCCCGCCCTTACATAAAATTTTCCCGTATATAAACCCCGAAGGTCCTTACTGTTATTCTTTTCATGCGTGTCTCTGAATCGCTCAAGAAAGAAGTCATTTCTAGTCAGAATTTAAATATTTAAAGTAACTTTTATATTTTTAACTTATTAGTTTAATCATTTTTAATATTAATTGTGAATCTATCTACCTGACAGAATTTAGAAAAACATCAAAACTTCTTTTTTATTTGTTTTGCTTTTTTGTGCTGTTCATTCCAATGGCATGTGGTAATGATTCATAAAAGAAATTATTAGGGATAAAAATGTTTACTTTCAATGTGTGTTTTCAAAATGTGACTAAGAAATAAATATGTACTACAATGTTATGGTACATAGGCTAAGATTAAAACAATTTGGAAAAGGTTTCATTTTTTCTTTTCAATTGAATGAAAAAGCCATTTTTTAGTTTCTTTATTTCATAGCCTAATCCTATTAATGAAATTATGCATTTTCAATGTTAACCTAATACTTTAAAGTTTATTTTTAATTGTAAATGAATGTACAAAACACATGTTATAAAATTATTTTTACCCTTAGTTATCAAATTAAGGGAGATACCTACATTCACAATGGAAAAAATCAAGAGGAAAGTTAGAATTTTAAAAAAAATATGTTTAATATCAAGTTGTGTTTGCAGAATGTTTTTAAGAAACAAATATGTAGTACAATTTTATAGTGCCTAGCTAAGATTAAAACAAATTGGAAAAGGTTTCATTTTTTTTATTTTCAATTGAATGAAAAAGACATTTTTTAATATTTTATTTCATAGCCTAATCTTACTATTGAATTTATGCATTTTTATTGATTAACTCCTACTTTCATGTTCTTTTTTAAATTGTAAATGATTGTACAAAACACATGTTTTGTACAATTATTTTACCCTTAGTTATCAAATTAAGGGAGATACCTACATACCTGTACCTGGAAAAGCAGCTAAACAGTGAGGAGGATTGGAGTGCCAATTAAGAAAACACCACGACCCTTTTCAGGGCCACAAAATATTCCCGAAATTCCTTTCTCTTCAAGATATTGCATAAATACAGTATGACATGTACAAAAAATATAGATACTTATTTATAACATATACAGTTATGTAAAAATTAAATTAGATATTCTTACCTAGTTATCTTACTAATTAATATGAATAAGGCATAATAAAAATATTAATAATTAGCATAATATTTCATAACTTTACTGGGTTAAGGATTTCATTCTTTGTTATTAAATTGTAAAATTATTTTAAAAGCAATTTCAATTTTTATTTATTTAGCAAGCATATTCAATCATCCAGCTATAATGTTAAACGAACATTGTATAAAATATTATGTAATTGATGAAAATATTATGTTATGGTTAGCTATGCAGTTAAAAGACAGAAACCGGTTTTTTAGATACATAAAAATTTGGCACTTCCGGACGCCATACTTGGGTTGTTGACAGACAGTAGCTGACATATTCAATCAATCACAGCTCGAATTACGTTGATGATAGGACTACTGTACTTAAGATAAGTTTCTGTCTTAAATTTCATAAAGTAAGGAATTACTATTGTGTGAAATCAGATTAAGATAAGGTTCAATTTAAACAATTGACTTTAAAAAAGTGTCTTTGATTTTTTAAACAGAAAGTTGGCTACTGTTGACGTAACCTGTGAATAAATCAAAAAATGGCGGAAAATTTAAAGTTTGTTTTTTTTTTTCGAAAAATTTCGGATTCCAATCGATATAATTTCAGTTTAAAATACACCAGTGTATTTTGATTATTGGAATTACTAACTTTAATCCCTTGGCTTTCAAATAGACCAAATTTTAAAGCTTGAAGATAGATTAATTATTTTTAAATTTTCAATTTAAATTTAGGTATCTAAGGAGGTACCTATTTAAATGTCAAAAGTTATATAAAAAGTTATGTAACTAGATACATCATCGGAAATTTTTTTAAATCGGCGTGTTTTTGCGACCCCAAAAAAGCAACGATATTTTTCTGATGACAGTGTGTACACAAACATTTTTAAACGAAAGATTTCGGATTCTGCTTAAAATCTAGAAATAATATTTATATACGATTTTTTTATCGTCACAGCAATATTAGGAAAAAATGACAATAAAATGAAGTTTGATACATTTTTCATAGTTTTTGTATTTTTTTTTTGTTTGTTTTTGTTTTTGTTTTGTTTTTATTGTTTTGTTTGGTTTTTTTTGTCGTTTTTTTTTTTGTTTTTTTGTTTTTGCTTTGTTTTGTTTTTCGCTATTTTCAGTTTTCAAGTTTTCTCATGAAAAGTGGAAATACCTACCTTAAGAGTTCCCAATCAGCAAAACGATTAAGGGAAATAAATCTGATAGGCTTAAAAACTAAGAAACCTAGATTTTTTTCGAGTTATTTCCCTTAATATAAAAAAGATCCAATTAAAGGGAGTGAACTCTTCTATGTACTCTTTTCATGATTTTGTCACAGCTTGTAGTGAGTTTGATCTTATACTTGTGCCCTGTGACATACTGTGCTAAAACTGAATTATCAAAGTTTTTGTGTGGAATACAGTAACAAACTAAACTTTTTCGTATATCCTATTATAATTTTACTTATCCTCCCTTGGTTCACAAGATCGTTATTATTCCTTTTTTTATCGCGTGGAAAGGAGAAAAGACACTACTTGGTGTTAGTGAAAAATAAAAGAAAGAAAGAAAGAAAGAAAGAAAGTCTGGAAAAAAGAAAGCAGGAAAGAAAGAAGGGAAAGTGTTTAGCGGTCGTTTCAATGAAAGTGAAAAAATGCCAATTTCGAATCTTTTCATTTCTTCTCACTTCTTGACGACAAGCATTCATATTTATGATCGTTGATGCAATATTTTGTTAAAGTTATTAAGCTCACATATTTATCGATGCGACAGGGGAATTTCTACGAATTTTATTGTCGTAGAATTCGCCATGGGTTTACTCAATCATTAACTTAAGAATTTAGATTTATTAGAATATTAAAATAGGAAAACCTTAACTTTTCCACGAATCTTTATAAATTCGCGAAAGGCTAAATTTTGTCTCCGCGTTTCCACCTTACATTAGTCTCGTGCCACTAACGTGGATGTGCCGTGTGACGCAATGAAAAAACGGAGAACCGAGTTCGAATACCATTCAGGTTCGTTGCATTCATATACACGAAAATACTATTGGGACAGGTTTGAATCCATCTATTCAGAGCTATAGGCCTGAATAGCAGAAATGAGGGGCTCACTTAGCTTTGGCTGGCATCGCGGAAAAATCTTCTAACTTGTCAGTTATGAATTGAAATAGACATGATCGCCCAAGCGTGTATCATGTATGGCACTTACTAACTTACCGCATATATATAATTAAATTTCTTTTGGCATTTTGGATATATTATTACAATTTACAATTACATTGAGATTAAGATGCATAACAATTTTTAAAAGCATATCTTTGTGGGTTTACGCCACTTGACTTTGACAAAAATGATCGTTACAGTGCACTGTAACACTCCAACGGACCGTCCTAACAATTTTCTCCGGCGGCCGTTCTCCACGCTGTGATGTTTGCCGGGAGTTTGTTGAAAATGTCGGAGCCTCAAGCTGGGGTTACAAGATTGAACTATACGGAACGAACTTCCACAAATTGGATGAGTTGAAAAGGATGCTTTATTCGTTTAGAGTTAGCCATTTCGGTTGGGGCAGGCAAATGTGACACACAGCTCTAACTCTAATGGAGATCAACAAATCCGAACTGACCGAAACAAGACGAACGGAGATTCTACTTCACTCAAACGCCCGGCGGAACTCAACTGACTGACTCACTTAACTGACTTCTATTTATTTAAAATGAATCCGGAAATCCGGAAATGCTTTAAACCACCGGTGATAAACATTGGCGACTGCAAGTCTGAAATTTCAGTTATCATTTTTTTTTATCTTAATAAAGCTTCCGCCGGAAAATTCTTAATGTGTGGTCAAGATACAGTAAAACACAGCCTTTGACCTGGTCATTCGAAAACCGACCTCCTGAACTTTTATCTCCTGAACTTATCTCTTTATCACATTAAATCACTGAGTCAAATATTTACCGGAAGAGTGGTAGGATTTAAAACAGTAATCGGATACTCTTGTCTCTTCCACAATTTTCCTCATAAAAGAAAAAGCGTTTTTTTTTCCTCTTCTTTTTCACTTTTGTTAAATATGTTTTTAAACTATTTTCTATTCTAATCTATTTTCTATTTTAATCTATTATAATAAAATACATATATGCCTAGTTATCGTGTCACATGCACTTTAAGCCTTTGAAAAGCCTTTGATCTACTTTTCTTAACTTTAGCTTTCAGGTGTAGTTATACATAGATAAAGAACGCTGCCTCTGGGATGCGTTTGCTTCTTTGGTACTCTCTTGACTGAACTCTCCCACACACGCACATACACACACGTGTATCACGTACACTTGTTTCACACACACACACACACACACACACACACACACACACACACACACACACACACACAAGAAGTACATTCTAGTTTCATTCAGCTAGTTTCAATGTCTTTTCCTTTCATTTGAATTGTGTACACAAGCCATTACTTTTATCATACAGGCATTAATTGTCGATTGTTTTCAATTCATTTTTTGTGTAACTTAATTTTACCTGAATTCACTTGAGTCCGACAATTATGTTTGTGAGACAAATGTTCCAGGGGCCATAAATATTCACTATAAATTATCCATAAACCTCGCAAACAAAGAGGTGATACCTTCAACATCATCATAAATATTTCATCTGTGTTATTTAATTCAAATTTTTAAAATTGCTAATAATAAAAATTTATTGATAACTTTTTTGTAATTCGTCGTGTTTCTTTAGAAATGATTTGTCAAAATTCAGTTTTAGGTTGGCTTAAAATATTAGTGTGGAAAATATCATCTAAGGAAAACATAAAATAAATGTAAACTTGACTTCCAAAAATAAAACTTTTTTTTTCTTTACAAGTAAAAACTTTAAAAAATATTACAATTTTATAGAATTCTCAAATACAATTCATAGAATTTTAGTCAATTACGATTTCATTTCCAGTAGCATTCGTAGTAACCATTGTTGTCGCCTGACATTTTACATTATGAGCCAAGTCGAAAAGATTACGGAATTATCTAAATAAAATAAAAATAATCAGTTTTAATAAATATTCGTAAAATTGTATCTGATTATTTAAACAACTGAAAAAACAGTAAGTTTTCTGATTTTTTTTCCTGAAAGAAAGACAGTTATTAACATAAAGAAAAAATAAATGAACAAAACTATTCAGAGGATATGAGCTGTGCCTGTTAAAACTAATTTTTTGTAATTTCCTATAAAGATAGTGCACCACGGATTTTGTTGATTTGTTCTTGAGTTCCTTTCATTATCAGACCCAAAGCTCCAACCACAACAGGAACAGCTTTAGTGATTTAATGTATTTTTTATATCCATAATGTCTTTGTATTTGCTCAATTTTTTAAAACTTTGTAATGTTTTAGTGGATATCAACTTGAAACGACAAATCGGGGAGCCGAGTTCGAATTCCGGTTGAATTCCTTACATTCACTAACGCACAAATTACCTTGGGAAATGTATTAATCCATCTCTTCCCTCCAGTTATGGGTTAAATAATGACAGATTGGGTTCTATAGCCTTGGCTGGCAACCAGTTTACCGCAGAAAGCAATGACAACCTACTGCGAGATAATCTTCTGCCCAGTCATTCATGACACATTCGAGACATGATCGCTCAATGCGTGTTTCACGTATGTCACTTAACTGACTGAATGTTTTCTTGAAAATGCTACTTGTACAGAAAGATTATAAAAATAATTAAAATTTTATTACAACTTATTTTTCTATATCCATTGAACGGGTATTCGGATAGCATATACAAAAATTAGAATATTTCAATTGGAAATAAACCCACCGTTTTAGAAAGGATCTAATTATTTGTTCTCCGACTGGTGTGCTTCAAACTATTTTAACTCCTACGTGAAATGTTAAAGCACAAACATCTATTACAGAATGAAAAAAATATATACAAAATTTACATACAAAAACTTGCACAAAAATTTAATTTCGTGCACCTCGGAGTGAGAAATCGGAGAGCCGCGTTCGAATTCAAGTCGAATTCGTTTCATTCACTTACGCACAAATACCGTTGGGAAAGGTATTAATCCATCTCTTCTCATTTCAGCTATGGGTTAAATACAACTCAAACTACCCTCCGGTCTCACGCTTGCATGGATGTGTGTTGCGTGCGTTAACTGGCCGTCAGTTAGTCGCACCTGAGTCTGCAGCTGTTCGCTTCCGTTCCGTCCCCAGGTGATCGAAGATATCAAATGATCAGTCGAAATCCCTCACTTCCTCTGCCACGTTGTGATTTCTGATCTCAGAGAATGCTAAGGACCTGAGGAAAATGAGGCGGCCGTCTTCGTGCTACATTTCTCGACAACTGAAAATCAAGAGACTGCTGGGTGCAGAAATAAGGGAAACAGACAAGAACAAAAAAGATAACAAGACAGTAGCGAAGGTCAGTCTATGTGGACTAATGATCATATTGTAACTCTTTGTACAGCAAAAGAGAGAGAGTAAAAAAAGAATTAAAAGAAAATACAATCCAACATTTTCCAGAGTCCACAAATTACTTGCTGCTACTACGTCTATTCATTGTTAGAAGTAATACAGTCTTATGCTCCCTTTCCCCTGGGTTATGCCTAGAAGCGATATACGTGTCTATTAGCACGGTGGGAGGGAGAATTTTCCGCGTCTTCACTCCAACGCGTACCGAACAGCTCTGTTCCTCTGATATATATATATATATATATAATGCAATCTCTAAATCTGTGTGTGACTGTTCCCTATGTACGCCTACATTTTTTAACCTACAACAATCAAACTTTCTAGGGACACATATCTACAGGGAAGCCAGGTCGACACATACTTTTTGAGTTTAAGTTCAGCAATTTTCCCTTTCGCACTTTTTGGCCAATGGAGCCGATTGTTTACATTTGCTTCGTAAAACATCTAAGATCTAAGATGGTTGCTAAATTACGTCACAGAAATCAAATCACACTTGTCAAACGTGACTAAAATATCTTTTTATTAAAAAACAAAAATCAGCCTTTATATTTAATTTTTATTCCAACGTTTTAAAAATTCATTTAGTCAACAAAAAAATGTGAATATTTTTCCCCGTAATTTTGAAACAAAAAAAATATTTTAAAGAAAAAGTGTTTTTTCAAACAAAAACAAAATATGTAAAAAAAAAAAGTGAAAACTACAATTTATACTCTATTCGAATAGTACAGCAACATGCATTCAATGCCTTCTTCTTAATGCTGAAAATGGTTACTAACAGCCTCAGCTCTCCTTAACAACTTTCAATAAATGATTTCCATCTACTCCTCTCATTGGCATCTTCTTTTACTACTAAAAAATGTTATAAGTTGCACCGGCAACGCCGGGCTATGATGCTAGTATATATATATATATTTCAAATCAGTCGTTTTTTTTTTTTGTTGGAACCGTTTCAATATGCTGTGGGGAGGTAGGTGTTCGAAATGTTTGTCCATAAAAGTTCTAATGTGAATTTCGTGCATCTGACTTAAATCACCCGCTCACGAATTCGAGTCTGCAAATCTGGAAGGGTGGAGACATGATTCTGTTGATTTTGTGCATTCACCTGTCAGCGCCAATTACAATTCCATCTTTACGTGGGTGGTCTTTTTCCAGAATCGATAATTCCATCTCAGCCGCTTCTTATCGCTTCACTGAGAGAGAAAGGGAGAGAAACAAACAAACAAGGAAGAAAAAAACGAAGTTTTCTTCCTTTCCCAGGGCCAGCTTTGACTTTTGACGGTTGTCTTTGTACTGCCTTCTCAACAACTGAAATCAAAAGGTGGTTGGATGCACATGCAGAAATAAGAGAAACAAGCCAGAACACAAAAAAACAAGGTAGATATGAAGGCCAGTCTATGTGGACTAATGCTTATATTGTAATTCTCTGTACATCAAGGGAGAGAATAATAAAGGTAAAAAATACATAAAAACAAAAATAAAATACAATCCAACTTTTTCTGCTGCTATGTCTGTTGTTGTTATTAGAAGTAATACAGTTTTCTCGCTTCTCTGCCTATAGGCGGTGTTCATGCCACTAGCGTGTGGAAGAGAGAAAGAAAGAGAATTTTTCCGCGTCTTTTACTTCACGCGTTCTTCGTCTCTCTCACGCGCCTCTGCCGACGACTTGGGTCTCTTCTGCCGATTTTCAAATCCGTTGTGTTTTTGTTCCAATCTGGCGCGGGGTGGAAGAACATTGGAATGTCTTCTCATTAAAATATAACGTCAACTTCGTTGGTCTGGTTTAGCTCAATTACACACAATTCCCGCCATGCCGATTATCCATGGCAGCACTACGTCTCTCCCAAACAGCATATAGTACGAGGAATGCTTTGAGATCTCGTTGACCATAAACCTCACGGCGGCCAGAGCTTGGGTTAAGTATAGGTCCCAGTTCTCCCGATCCTTTCTCACCAGCTTTGCTAGAATATCCGCCAGAGTGCGGTAAAATTTTTTTCACCTTAGCATTACGCTGGGTGGGGGGGGGGTGATAGGGAGAGGTAGTTATATGCTTTGTGTGAAGCGTCAGACAGGTTTCTCTCATCGTCTGGTTTACATTTTCGGGTCCGTTATCGGTGACCAACTGCGCGAGGACCCCATATTTAGGGTATATCTCTCTCAAAACCAACCAAACACCGTCCCGGCTGTCTTATCAGGGACTGCATAGACCTCCGGCCAATTTGTCAGTCAATCCAAGAAACTCACTATATATCTATTGTCCCTAACTGTCTCTCCGTTGGACTCCGAGACGTCCAGATTCACTTTCTCAAAGGAGTACTGGGGTATATCGACCTCCTCCAGGGTGATTTTCTCGCTCTCACGGGTTTGTGCCTGACATGTCACTCATCGGTCTCCATTGGCCACCACCTCTCTATATAGCCGTAGCCAGTAGTAGTTTCTACCTATCATCTCTCAGGTTTTATCCACTCCCATATGGCCCAGTTTCTCGAGAGTCTGCCTTAATATTTCGGCCCTCAACACGCTAGTCCTCATTTTCTCGTCCTTACCCGATAGGTAATATAATACGTCATCCTTTATCAGATATTTGTTGGTCTTCCCCGTTTCTGCCTTCGCTCTGATGGTGGTTATCTCTTCGTCATCCTGATTCGCCCTATCTCGGCCCAGTGGGGGTTCCCGTCCTGCTCAGAGTCTTCCTCCGATTCTTCCTCCCACATCGGTCGGTTTTGCACCCTTTGGGGATTTATTACGTGAACTCTGTACGCCTTGTCATTCACTTCATTCTCCAGCTCCATCGATTCGGTCTCTAATCTCTCTGGTATTCTGGACAACAGGTCTGCACAGGTCTTATCGTTGCCCGCCAGATATTCAATTTTGTAGTTATATCCATTCGGTTTTAATACACACTGCTGTATTTTCTTGTCCGTCTGATCTGTTTCCAGCAGATATTCGAGTGGCTAGTGATCCGTCTTTATCGTAAATACGGCGCCACTCAGCTAATAGTCCAGCTTTTGCGTAGGCGTCTTTCTCTATCACAGGCCACCGCTGCTGTGTCTCAGAGAGACGGTAAGACAGAAAATAGATCGGCACTTCTTCGGGGATCCCTGGCACAGGTCCTGGTTTGTCCAGTTGTTACCTATTTTGCTAAGTCGTATTTTAGAAAGCCTTTTAGTTGCCTTCCCTCTACAAATATGGAATCGGCTATCGCTCAACATCTAGTAGAGAATATAGCCTGTGCCAAGTCGTATAAGAAAGAGTGGTTCAAAATTATACATAGAACTGGTTCCAATAATCATTTAAAGATTTTAAAGATCCTGCAGAAGGATTTTGTAAAGTCTCTGAATTTGTTGGGGGGTATTATATTTTAATTGTTTCTCGCTAATTATTTACACGTGAATTTCTCTCCCCTCGTTATAAGAATATATATTTATATGTATATTTATTTTATCGTGTTTCTTTTGATGAGATGTTAGACGAAAGGGCCTTTACTATTAATAAATTCCTTGCTTTTAAAATAGTATACAAATTTTGTATCTGTAAACTTTTGTTATATATATATATATATATATATATATATATATATATCCAGTCCGTAAACAACGAGGATAATCCAACAAGATCAACTTAATAGAAAATATTAAGTGTTATATTTATATAGAGAGCTCAATGGATGTTATCCAGAGCAATATGATAATTATAAAGGAAAACTCAACACGTCATTTAAATTTGTTATAAATTATTATTCGTTTCAATGAGCTTAATTAGCTCATTTCATTAGACTACACAATATTCTTTCCATTTGGTACAAAAAATTTGGTCAGAATAAGCATTTTCCTTTAACTGAAGAGAAAGAAATAAAAAAAATAAAAAAAAATAAAAAAGAAGGAAAAAAGAGAAAAAAAGGAAAAGAGAATCAGGACAGAGGCATTGGCGTCAGATCAGCTGGGGGTATTCAGACCAGTTGTGAAGATGTTGACCGCTAAGTCATTAACCGTTTATTTCTAATTCTATGGATACGTGTGTATGTGTAACCCCATAAATTAACCCACCCATGCACACTAACTTATATCCATATACACATATGCGCATATCCCCACATATACATACAAATGTGACTATATTTATACTTATACATACTTACCCACCTACACTTTTTCATGTCTACATACGGATCTTGCGTTCGTACACTCACACATATACATTTCATAAAGACGGGATTTCCGCGCGTATAAATAATGTTATATATATATATATATATATATATATCATTATGCTAGTAATTCTCACACATACTCCCAAAATACGCATATATTTTCATACTTACATACATAATCACATCCATACGTTTATATACTCATAAATGTGTTCTTCATACATACATTCATCTATTTATATCCACATACAATTATTGTGTTCACACACTCCCAATTCTATGAAGAGCGGATCCACGCATACATGTATACACATCCATATATATAATTATATAAGTATACAAGCAACTTTTTATACCACAAAACATCAAGAAAATGTACGCCTGTGTAAACTTATCTATCTACTTTTGACTCCCAAACGAGGTGGTATATTTTCTTTTCATACGTCTTAACAAACATTACACACACACACACATATATATATATACCGGCATACATCATTCGGATTTTGATACTAACCTGTACACATATGGGGAGAATGATCAGTGCATGAAGGTATAATCAGTTCAAGAATGCACAATTGACTGCATCCAAGGTTAACACAGCGCACATATAATCAGGTGTTCTCACATGATGGAAAAACATATACATAATTAGGTCCACTCTTATACATGAAATACACTTATACTTAGGTGCCCCCTTATACACACAATAATGCATACAATAATATATTAGCAATATTAATAGCATCATCAATTCACATAATAATAATATACTAAAGAAATTTTATGACAATAAAAAGACAGATAGTACTACCCTCTGTAACTGTAGAGTAAAAAATAAATGCCCAGTTGGAGGCATATGTAAATCCGAAGAGGTAATATACCAAGCAACCATCTATCCTAGCGAAGACAATAGCGAGAAAAAATTTATATAGAAATTTTCGCCGGACCATGAAAACAACGCTTATATAATCACACTCAATCATTTTCTAAACCCCACCTAAAACATCAAACCGCTCTCTCTAAACATTTCTGGGAATTAAAAGACAGAAATCTTTCTCCTCAGATTGAATGGAAGATTATAGGGAAATCTCAAACCCCCAATAGCTTTAGAAGCAGATGCAACTTATGCTTAGACGAAAAGATTAAAATTATCAAATTCAGAGAATCTAGCCAATTATTAAATCAGAGAAATGAAATAATTTTCAAATGCCACCATAAAAATAAATTTAAACTATCTAACAGATAAAATCTTAGAATCACCCCGTTCCGACACACTTGCCAGCTCTTTCACATTTGTGTGCCTCATTCGTTGGAGGATTTTACAGACCGAAGAAGTGAGGACCTAAGTGTAAGGTTAGATATGTTTTTAGATATATATCTCTAATTTTGTGCATGCATTCTCTAGAATTTTGTGCATGTTTATATATATTATTGAATGTATTATTGTGTATATAAGGGGGCACCTAAGTATAAAAGTATTACATGTATAAGAATGGACCTAATTATGTATATGTTTTTCCATCATGTGAGAACACCTGATTATATGTGGGTTGTGTTAATCTTGGATGCAGTCAATTGTGCATTCTTGAACTGATTATACTTTCATGCACTGATCATTCTCCCCATATGTGTACAGGTTAGTATCAAAATCCGAATGATGTATGCCGGTATATATGGATATATATATATATATATGCGTAATGTTTGTTAAGGCGTATGTATAAGTATAAATAGTCACATTTGTATGTATATGTGGGGATATGCGCACATGTGTATATGGATATAAGTTAGCGTACATAGGTGGGTTAATTTATGGGGTTACACATACACACGTATCCATAGAATTAGAAATAAACGGTTAATGACTTAGCGGTCAACATCTTCACAACTGGTCTGAATACCCCCAGCTGATATGACGCCAATGCCTCTGTCCTGATTCTCTTTTCCTTTTTTCCTTCTTATTTTTTATTTTTTTATCTTTCTCTTCAGTTAAAGAAAATGCTTATTCCGGCCAAATTTTTTGTACCAAATGGAAGGAATATTGTATGGTCTGATGAAATGAGCTAATTAAGCTCTATTGAAATGAATTATAATTTATAACCAATTTAAATGACCTGTTGAGCTTTCCTTTATATTTATATTATATATATACACATCCCTCCTGTTACGCTCGGGAAGGGTTGGATTATTTATTTTTCTTATATCTTAATGCAAGTTACTCAGTAGTAGGTACATCGATATATATGTTACTGTTCAGTGGCGATTGTGGAACTCTGAAAGTGGGTAGTGCCACTTAGGGCGAGATTCTGAGGAGGAGGAGGAGGGGGCAAACTCAAGCAGAATCTTCATTTTCATTCTATGCCACTATCATATACATAACTTAAGAATGAGTTTGAGTACAAGTATGTTACTTCACTAAATTAAACGGAATAACTTTTCACTCATAGTAGTGGAGTTCTAATCTATGTATTGCCCTCTTTTCCACTCTCAAGATGTTGGAACACAAGAGAAGTTAGTTTCAGAACAAAATTGATTCTCCAACCTACTGATTATCTTCAGTCGACCATAAATCACTTACTGCCAATGTATCTACATATCAAATTGGGGACGTTATTTTTTAATTAACATCTTCCTTCAGATATGAAAATATGACTATTAAGTCTCTTTTCCTCCCTAACAATGTCTATTTCTATCTATCTGGTTGTTTTTCTTTCAAACTGGTAAGTATGTGCCCTTAAAAAGCTAAATGAAAAAGAAAACGCAGAGGGAAAAATTCTGAAGATCAAATCTTATCAAAATCAAAGACTGATCAGTTTCAGAACATTTTTGGTTTTAAGTATCCCCTTTGTTTCCATTTTCCTTAAAATGCCATTGTTACTTACGTCCTCTGTCCATAGTATTCTCAGTATCACTCTGTATAACCACATTTCTGTTGATTTAAGTTTTCTGTTTCTTATTACTTTGCTTTGTTTTTGAAAGACAACTTTTGCTATTCCAATGAGCCTTCGGATTTGTTACGCTTTTTCAATCCTGTTAAAATACTTCCCATTTATTTATACGTCTGTACTTGTTTGAATAGTCTAATTGGTAGTTAGTATCTCGGAGATATCTTTCTCTGACAATTATATTAAAATACAAAGAATGTACATTAGGTACAGGGTGCGATAGGTAAATTGTCGTCTAAATTACACGAAAATAAAAGTAACACTGACATCTCATTTTAACATATGTTTACCAAAATTACACAAAAATATCTTGAAATATTAACGAGTAAATTTATTAAATAAAATCACCATTGACTTCAACCACGGCTTCCAGATAACTTCGGAATCTCCTCCAACTCTTCTGGACGGTCTCCTTGTTTAAATTGGTGAATACTGCCTTAATTCTTCCCTTCAGTTCATCTTTGATTGTTGCAAGGAGTTTTGTTGGTCTCTGGTTCAACTGCACCCCACACATAATCAATGAAGGTGCAGTTTATGAAGTTAAGCGGCCGTATGTAATTTCCGCAGAAATTTCCAACAGCTATTACTGAGTTCTGCTTGTGTAAAATGGTGCAGATTCCTGTTGCCAGACGTAGGATCTTCAAGAAGCCACCCTCTTGACCCAGAGCAATCCTTCTTCAACACTCGACATAAGCTTGCGTTGAGTCTGAAGCCGTGGGATGATGGAGATATAACGTCACCCTCACTCCAAACACTTCCATAAGAACCCCACTGTGAAATGCTCGTATTGAAGCTTCCGATGCGAATGCCAAGCAGTACAGCATGCAGTTTTCACATTTCTGGTGGAATAAATTGCGTCATGGTGCTCTTTTTCTCACAGACTGTGCCCAACTGACCCTACTATACCATGCAGTAAACAAAATCCAAAACAATACTCATGCATGAAATTAAAAATATGAAATAGCAATAATATAATAAAAAATACACCATAGAACAGGTTGTATGTGCGTATAAAATAGGTTACAAAACCCAGACAAATTTTGAATACGACTAATGGAAAACATTTACAATGAAATTACATTCAGCATTTCGTCCTTACAAGACTTCAACAGACCACAAACAAAAGAATGTGCGTATGCTTAAATAATAAACCGTTATAATTTTTTTCCGCTAAGCTCAAGTTTCTCGTGATGAAAGGAAAAAATTTGGGAGACTTAAAAGAAGAGTTCATTATCTATTCGGTATCTTTTCTTTACAATTTTCTTGTTCATAGTCTCCCACTTCTTTATCGTACTTAAGGTAAATCATCATCCTATTTTCAGAACGGCTTGAAAAGAAGATTCCTGATTTTCCAAAAATGAATTTAAAGTAAATCCTTATCTAATTTTTTAGAATGGGTTGAAAGTAAAATACTACTACAACTACTATGTATACACTGATTTGGGAATAGCACTAAACACACATTAATTTACATATAACAAGCATCATGGTCGGATATTTCACGGTGTCTTGAAAACACATATTTACATCCAAAGTAGACAATCCAAGTTTGATAAAGATATAACTACAGCAATAGTTAAAAATATTAAATCATTATGTAAGCAAACACATCCATTATGTTGCTATTCTTCCTATATAAATAGAACCTATTTTATACGAAGAATAGCCAAGTCACCATTTTAAAAATATTCACTGTATATCATAAGAAGACCAATCAGAAAATAGGGTTTTCATTTGTTTGAAGACAATGTCAGATATGAGATATATTGATATAAACTAATTGCAAAAATTAGAGAACCTTGTGACAAAGATACTGTCTTATTGGCAAAATATGCTGTAAGGTACTCCATAACTACTGCTTTCACTGTCTTCCTGGTTTTTCAGTCAAATTCAATTCAAATCCAGAATAAGATGTTCAAAAGTAAAAAAACTGTCTTAAGATATCTTACCAGTGTATTTGCAAGTGGTTAAAAGGAAAAAAGGTTTTATATCCTTGGTATTAAAAAGTCACTTAGAGTAAGAAGTATGCATTGCATTAATATTCTTAATGGAAAGGAATAGCTACAGTACAGATTTCATAAGATTCTTTACTCATTTTAACTTTGAAGCATAATTGGTCAAATTTCATTGCACTTTTGAAATGTTGCAATCCACATCAGTTTTTAATTTTTTTTATTTTATTTTTATATATCAAAGAGGTTAATAAACCATGTCACCATTTTGTTTAGTAGCCAAACTGATCAACAGATGGCAAAGCAGTGGAAGAAAAAGAAAAGTCTCTCAGAGTCAAGATCCTAAACCTGAAAACTAAGAAAGAAAGAAAAAAAAAAGAAAAGAAAAAATCTACAGTAAGTTTCAAAGTGCATTATATTTATTTTGGGATTTAAAAAGTCTAACACAATGCAACATTTCTTTGTGTGTGTGTAGCACCAATTTCATAATGGAAACACGGAATTCCAAATTTAAATACCTGCCTTGTCAAAAATGGTGATACTGCTGCTTTATCATTGTATAACAAAAGACGATTACTCCTCCTAGAGATACAGAAAAATGATCACAAGATAAATATTAGAGTTTTTTTTTTTAACATTTCTACAGAAACATACCTCACCAAGATGTTTTTTTTCTATATTACTACTGAAAAAGCACTTTAGATAATGAATAAAAAAATAAAAATTCAGTTTGTTATGCAAATTCCATGTAAATTTATTACCTTATACATGCTAAAGGAAAAAAAGTTAACACGTAATAAACTTGAAACTTCGTGATGTAAGATTAAAAAAAAAAAAGTTAATATTTATATTAACACATGTTCATTATTTCCCTAAAAAAGCTGCAAAATACACATTTAGAAACATTCTTAGTTACAGCATAGGGAAGTCAATTTAAAATGAATTTGCATAAAACCGACTCGCCTTTCCATCTTTTAATATTTAAAAAATTTAAAAATGAAATTTCTTGGGAGGTGCATTTCTGTGGAATTTACTTCTTTTGTTGTTGTTAATTATAATAAAGTCTTGGCAGATTTGATAGCAAATTACTGCAAAATATTCATTCACCCACTTATGACATGCCAGTGACAAGACATTTCTAGTAAGATATCTGGCAATATGACATGCTAAGAAGTGGAGCCATGCCTTTCCCTAAGATCATCAGTATAAAATTAACAGTTTACCAATGCTATTTTCCATGCTGATAACCATTGTGCCACTCCTACATTGCCACATAAAAATATAGAAACAAATGCACAAGTAAATCATCTGAATCAGATAACACGAAAATGCTATGACTGAATGCGTACAATTGGTCATTTAGGCTTCAATATGGGAATTACTGTAGACTTAGACAACTCTGGCATAAGGCTACATTTATAGAGCAACTAGTAAGAATTCAATTAACAATGATCTACAAAAATAATCTAATTTCAACTAGCCATCTTGTTAAGCTTAGTCTGAAAAGGCTAGAGTTTCCAGTGAGGATCAAACAATTACCACTCCAAGGTATCAAATGAATATTTTCAAAATTTAATAAGTTAACACCAGAATTTATGTAATTAGGCACAAGCTGAATCTCCTCTTGTATTTTAATTCTTAAAAAGCATATGCAATTGATGCATGCTAGTCTTGTGTTGCTTCCAAAAACTCACTTATTTGTCTTTCAAAAGCATTTGATTAAGTGTTTTTTTGTTTTTGTTTTTTTTTATACAGAAAGCAAAAGTAAAATGGAGAAAAAATTAGTCCAAACACATAATTTTGCATGTAAAAATAAATTGTTCTTGTCTGTTTAAGTGGTAAAATATTTGATTCAAACTAAATAGAAATTGATTTTTTTTTCACTCCTAGGAAAAAGATGGGAAGAATTCTTTTTAATCTGAGAGCTGCAAATGAAGCTGGAAAATTTTTCCACTGTTATAGTGAAAGAGGTAAAGTTTTTTGGGTTTTTTTTCGGTATTAAAGATTTTGCTTACCACAGAAATATTTCTAAACAGGGGGGAAAAAAAAGGAAAACAAAAAAACAAAACAAAAAAAAATTGTTAAAAGAAAAATGAAATAAAAAAATGTGGAAGGATATTTTAATAAAATAACTTTCAATGAAGAAATTTCCACTAATTTTTTTTCCAAGATTTTCTCAGCAAGCAATGAATACAGAGTATAACTGTTTTTAAGCCAATTTTAAACAAATCCAAATCGTTTGCAATTTACAGAAAATGCATTTTTTTCTTTTAATAACAAGTCATCATTTGTTTCTAACTGAAGAATTAATATCCAAGACTAAAATTATAAAATAAATAAAGCATAAAAAGACTCAACTGAAATAAATTTTTACCTCTTTTTAATGATTAATTTAAAAACAAAGTGAAATGGGTGGATTATAAAATTTAGACTTTTCTTCAATAAATGTTTTTACCCATAAAATGGGAAGAGGAGGATGTTCTATTTTCAATATTAGAAAAATTATACTTATTAATCAAAGAATTGATTTAAATGCATGTAATCATTTCTTGCCATTCCTCTTTATTTTCATTATTTACAAATTGTGGACCATCAAAAGCTGAGAAAGTATCGTATATGTCAACCAGCACTGATAAGAGGCACAAAAAGAAAAAAAAAATTATATAAAAGAGTTACCTCCCTTGTTAGAGAGACCTGTCTTGATTTAATTTAGAATAGTGGTTGCATTACGAAATCTAGTTAGATAGAAAAAAATATTTTTAATTAAAGAAAGAAAAAAAAAGATAATAAAAAATAAAAAGAAATCAATCTATAAATTTTTGTAAAAGTGTCAATGATTTTTGATCCCATGATATCCCCTAAATGAGAAGAGATACACTGAATATCAAATTTTGTATAATAAAGAAAATCTTTGGTAGAGACAAAAGCAACATTGCTGCATACAAGGTTTGTGTACTATTATTGAAGGTTTTTTTTTTTTTAACTAATGCCAGTGTGTTTGTCTTTTTACCAATTATCAAACAGAACTTGTGGAAAAGGAATGGAAGAAAGTTTACACACTAAATTTACTAACAGACTTTTTTCGTTTTGTTTTTGTTTTGTTTTTTAAACAAGTGAGAATTGAGGATTTATGAATTTTTCTTGTCTAAAGTCTCTCACACCCATTCTTCTTGAAAAGAGATGGGTAGCCATAATAAAGGTCTTTAAAAGGGTAAAAGTGAAGGATTCATGTCAATTGTATATAGTCAGTCAGCCACAGAATTTCTGCAAGATTTTCAATAGAAAATATTTCAATGAAGAAGCCACCATTGATATGGTTGGTCAGCCACACTCAAATTCCAGACACAATTTTTTCCCACCTTCTTTTCTTTTTGCAAAATGGGTTAAATTTGTTTGGGGTATGTGTAGCAATGAATGATAAAAAAACTATTTGCTTTGTTTCTCAAGGCTGGGTTCAGTAGAAATATACAAAGTGGCAAATTCCTGCACACACACAAAACAAGGAATAAACCCATTCTTTGCTTTGATGAAAATTCCAAGTGGCTGACTTTTGTTCAGTCTCATTGTTTTTTTTATTTATTTTTAATTTTTTTCAAATTTTTGTCTTGTATATCTTTTCTTCTTTTTCTCCCAAGTTCAGTATCCTTTAAAATTCATCTACAGCGTTTAGGAAAACCTTTTTCATCCAGGAGTGAATGGTCACAGTCATCCAACCTCTGAGGACCACATCCAACCTAAAATAGAAATCAAAGTTTCATATTATGTTTGTAGTTATTAAATCCAATGAAAAATGTGCTTCTATTAAATAGACATTTGAAAAATGATGAAACAAGCAAATACAAAATTTAGTTTGAACCGACAACAATGACATCTCTGAAAATGTCAGAAAATTTTACTTGTACTTGTTGGAACCTATAAGCATACACCCAAATATTGGACAAGTTTCTCCAAACCCAAGATTGGGAATTGTCTATATTTCTGAGATGAGGTGGTATTTACGGTATTTACATTACTCAGACTATTCCTCATCTTTGTTGCCATTTGTACGACGTTACAGCCATTGTACATTCAAGCCAGGTGTCCTTAAGGACAAGAACAACTGAATTTTGAGGACTTATAAGCTTAATGTTCAGTAACCCTTTTTTACCAGATTTCATATTGCAATTTCTTGATGTTAAAGTGGATATAGACATTGGTTAGATCCTGGGACTTGACCCAAAGAGTGAACTTACAGGGTTAGAGGGAGATAACTCATGACTACCAGAAGAGGCTCTACACAAGGAATGGAGATCATATAACCCAGTGATTGTAATAAATGGTTCAGTTCAAAATTCATAGCAGAATTCCTGAAAAAGGCTGAAACATCATACAAATGGCAACAAAGATTAGGACAATAGATTAGACTGGTGTTTAACATAATAGTGAAGTCTTTTCTCACTTCCCATTTGTGGAAGTCCCGCTTGCTTGCCTGATAGCTAAAATCTCCAAAAGTTTAAATGAAACATCAACTGCCATTTTTTTATTTTCTTGATTCCCATCCTTCTCTTATCCTTTCTTTGATATCCCCTGTACCTTGTTTTTTCTCTCACTGTAACCCCCCTGTGCACTAGTGGCAGTCCTGCATTGTTTGGAAGTGAAATGATCATAAAAAAATACAAATAAAAATTTCAATCTAGAATTATTTCTGCTCAAAATAAATTCTTTTCGTTTAAATGAGCAACTTAAAAAAATTATTTAAAACTTTCAAAAGGATTCGTCTTAATTTTTAGAATGAGGAATTATTTACATGCAGACTATTGTCCTAAGCTTTGTTGTCGTTATCACATTTCAGTTGTTGTGCCTTTCAGCCTTCTTCAGGTGTATGCCAATCTGGATAACCTATAAGAAATTTTGAACTGAATTCTTTGTTTACTACTGGTCAGTTGTTTCTCACAATGTTTCTACAATGTTTGAGTACACACTGCTCAGCCCAAGGATTGAACTCACAATTGCTATGACAACAGATTCACAACCAATGCATTAATACACTGAACTATTGTCCCGTTGTACTATTCTGGAAAGTAAATCCAACATGGAAGCTGCTAATAAAGAAAGACAAATGACATGATATCAACAGCAGCTGGAACAAAAATAAATAAATAAATAAGCACGAGCGAGTGCCATCAAGTAGCAGCTCTCATCAGTAGGCAGGTTAGGCTTAAGGCTTTAAGTTATCCATACACAATCGTTCCACGGGACAATAGCCTACGGGTTTCAAAAATCTATTTTGATAACTTGAGATTTCAACTCCCATATTTGACAGCATATAAACACAAATATCAATAATGATAATTAAGAAAAAAAAGTATCTTCAGTGTATACCTCACCTTTACAAGAGCCGGGAGATATTTTTGGAGTTATTGTTTTATGCCATAAAATATAAGTGCTTGCACTTTAAGACAAAACTAGATGGACGGTGTTTCATCAGTATTCCACTATTTGGTGCAGTTCTCCAAAATAACGTCCATATTTCTTAGTAGTAATCAAAGCAGAATTTATTACAGTCTAAGATTTAATTAAGCAATGCATAAAAATCCTAATTACAATAGCAAGAATGAAAAAAAAAAATAATGATAATAATAATATTTTTTTGCTAAAATAAATAAAGGACTTAATTCTTGATAAAAATGAGTTTTGTTTACCTCCTTTAGACAAAGAAATTTGCTATCTTAAACGAAAAACGAATCTTTCTCCACAAGTGCATACAAGACATGTATTTAAGAATATAAAAAAGCAAATATCCACTCAAAAAATTTTTCTTATACAAGTTTTCTGAGTATGGAAAGTGAAAATTGCTCACAGCCCATATTTGTTTTGTTTTGTTTTTTTTTTAATATTTTTAGATTTGAACAGGCTTTAGTCATTATTAAAAAAAGTTTGCATCTTTTAAAAGGATTTTGAAAAAAGCCTGTCAGAGAGATAATTAGCAAATTAGTTTATCATGTATTACAGCTGATGTAGTGACTTGAAACCTTATTGAATGTTTATCTAAAGTGGTAGAGGGGGGTGTTAAAAAACACAAGAGGAATGCATTTAAACAGCAAGTTTCCATTTAAACAAATTTAATGAAAGTATTGTCATCTGCCTGCCTCGATGATAACCATTAAGATGATTACACGTCATTTCGGGAATATTTACATTTCTGCATCTATCGACAGATACAGGTTATCTCTCCTAGATCATGACAAACGGACAAAAATAAGAAAATGAGATGACTGTTCAATTGATATAATCGAACTGTAATCTTCCCAGGTCTGCTTCAATATCAACACATGTGCTGACCAACAAGGTGAAATGATTTTTGATATAAAGTTTTAATAAGTAACAAAGTATTAAAATAAAATAAAAAATATATATATGAGTATGAATAAAAGTGTTCAATGACCTGAACCTCAAAACTTATATTCAGATACCCAACTCAGTTAAAATAACAATTTACAATAAATATCAATAAATATGAATGAATACAGGTGAAAACAAATGCAAGAGATTAACACAAAATAAAATAAGGAGAACCATATAATTATGAGCACATGTGGTATGATGTTTGTGGAAACATTCGTGGAAGTGTATGTGTGTTCTAACATGAGCCTAAGAATATAATAACATCTTTATGTCAGTTCCTTTTCTCTTATTTTACTGTCTTTTTCTTTCTTCCTCTTTTTTTATATAACTTCAGACTCCAACACGGTCCACTTGAAATGTATGTATCTGTGACTGTCTATTTTCTTTCAGTTGGCTGTCATATTTTCAGCATACAAATTTCTGAAATATCCGCACTCTTCTTTATTTCTTTCTTCAAACAAGCGTCATATTTTCTGCACTCAAACAATTCTGCGGTTTCTTCTCTTCAATATCTCTTTGTTCACATGTTATCTTTTCTGCGTCGCTATCTTTCTTTCTTTTCTTGATAAACAACTCGGCTTCACCTTTCTCTTCTTTTAACAAAGAATCAGCATACAAATAACATTAGTTTCTTTTATCTCCGTTGCTATCTTTCCTTCTTCCTTGATAAACAATTCGGCTTTGTATTCTTTTTGTTCTTTTAACAAGAATTAGCATACAAATAACATGACAATTTCTTCTATCTTTATTGCTATCTTTCCTTCTTTCTTGAAAAAGGATTCAACTTCATCTTTTTATCAAATAAGAATTTATAAGTTTGTTTTTCTTATCCAGAGTTGCTTAAGATGAATTGGTCAAATTACGCCATTATCTCAAATGCGTTTTCCTTTTCATTCATAAGTTGTCATCGCTCAGCAATTGTGACTTACTAACTCAAGCTCTGATCTGCAACTAATTTCCAATCTCTGCTTTCCACATGACTTGTCTTTGGTGCAGATTCTAACTCCTGCTGTTTCCAGCCTCTGTCTATTTCCTGTATAGACATTTGTTATTAATAGTGTCTGGGTCAACCAACCTTGACCCACTATCCCAAAACTGACTTTAGGTTTCCATGTGACCATCTCCTTGTTACCACGCTGAGACCAATCTCAATATATGTGGTGTGTGTGTTTGTGGCTATCTATATCCATAAAAGTATTTATAAAAAGTATTTTTTTTAATCAGTCAAATAATGTCTATATTAGAAATGAAATGACAAAATTAACAGTTCATATCAAGAGTCTTTGTCAAGAATCAAAGCCCATTTTATCAAAATCCTGTGATAACTTTGTACTTCAATTTTAAACACAAGTTATTTTTAATTTTGGAATGCATTTGATATCGCATGAATATGGCATTATTGGTCCTGGGGATTTAAATATATTCTAAATTGCATGTTTTTAAATAATAATTTTGTCAATTATTGGGTGTTTTAACGGTATATATGAACACTTTCAAATTTTTTTTTCTTTAGTAAATATTTTTGCATAACAAACAATTGCAATTTCTGTATTATGTGTTGCTATATTATTTTGGTTAGACATAAATTGGAAAAAGAGTTGTGGCTTTATAACCTAAATGAAATTTATTATTATTTTCAGAGATACTTTCTCCAATATGTAAAGTGAATTCATAAACCTCAATCTTATATAAAGGATTTATTGTATTGAAATTTTATTATCGATTACTAAATTATGTTTTTAAATTTTGCAATAAATAATGAAGTGTAGATATTTATTAATACTCTATGTCTATCTACTCCATCTTGTTTATAGTTTAAGTGGTTGATTTTAGGACATGTCACCCCCCCCAAACCATTGGTTGATTTAATATCAAAGTTTTTTTATTATCCAAAACTAAATGTCTTATAGGACAAAAATCTGAGGTTATTAGTTTTAAGGTGAGCATTTCTATATTAATTCTAATGAATCAAGAACATTTCTTTAACTGTTTTAAAGTGTTTTACATAATTGAATTAAAATTTAAATATAAAAATACAAGTAACATAAAATTTAAGAATTAGCTTAACAGGAGAAAATGCTATCTGGAAAGTATTCCTTTGCTGACAATGAGAAAATAACTCTTGCTATAACAATGATATAAACATGGAAAGTAATATTCTCAAGATTATATTAAACCTGGAAAAGTAAAGGACAAGATATTCTAGTGAAGTAAATAATAAGAAATTTCTTACTTAAAATATTGCAGCTAAAAATAATATTTTTAGCTGCAATATTTTAAGTAAGAAATTTCTTATTTTTTTTACTTCACTAGAATATCTTGTCCTTTACTTTTCCAGGTTTAATAACTTGCCCTGCTCTTTTCCAGGTTTAATATAATTTTAAGAATATTACTTTTCATGTATGCATTTTTCCATGTAATCCATGATTTTTCCAGGCATTGCTATCAATTTAAAACTGCATTCAAAAATATTAAGAAAAACTTATATGCAATTGAGTAAAAAAAATAAAAAATTGACTATTTATAATTATGATAAAAATGATAAGTGATAAGTAGTTTAACTGACAAAAATGATAAAAGATATCAGAATTGAAATGTTAGAAACTGCATGCAAAAATATTAAACAGAAAAAGTTATAAAGAATAAGATTTATTACTAGAAGCGTTAGTCACTCACTTATGTACTTATGTAATTAGTCTCCCTTTTCGGACTTCACATAATTTGATGTAACTTTTTTCTAGTGAACCAAAATTCAAAATGTTTTTTTGTTTTTTTTTTCAAAATGTAGCTAAGGAGGCGTGCTATCTAACATTAAACTGTTTGAAGTTTGAGAACTGAATTAGTGGTGAAGCTTGAAATCTACCTAGATTCACTCAATGTCAAAAATATATTCAACCACTGCTCTGATTGAATGATAAATGTTCAATTAACAGTATTAGCTGTGAAAGCAAGAAAAGAGAAACAGATTATACTGAAGTGCTTGATCATCAATTAAAGTGATTTAAGCTTAGGAAAAATGATTTCAATGAGAATTCTTTATTTTGGCAAGAGCTTCCATTGAATGATTTTAGGAGACATATAGCATATTATGATATAGAGCAGAGTTTGAATTCCAGTCAAATTCATTGCATTCACTTACATGCAAATACCTTTAAGAAAGGTACAAATCAATTACTTTTCCCTCCAGCTAATGGTTAAATAGCAGGACTGATTGGGTTCTATAGCCTTTGTTGAATAGTGTCATACAATTATTGTATGACACTATGGAAATATTTTTGAAAATAAAAGTGGTTTTATCTTCAAGTGTTTTTGTTTCATGGACCAGTAGATAGAGGACTGAACTTCAAAAGAAACTAAATAACATCTACTTTGACCGCAGGGGAATGTAAATCAAAGTGGATCTGCAAAAAAAATGGCATGCTACTGCGTAAAAATTTTCTGCCTAGTCAGTCATGGATCAGAAGAGACATGATCACCCAAGCATGCATCATGTCTGGCAATTAACTGAACGAATATAGTATAGAGGCTTATTGAGAGTTTTTAATTTAGCAGATTGTCTTCCATTTTCATTTCTTTGAGTATGTTGAATCAATTTGTTCTTTCCAGATGACTTTTGGAATTTGTGCTTCTTCCAGCTGTGTTTATTTTCTTTAACGAGGATCATTGGCATGATTTATTTTGCAGTTTTGATCTTGACTATTAGATAAATTTGTTTCCTCCCACCTAAATGTTATTTGAATTAACATGCAGAAAATTTTTACCATAGTGTCTACTTTTTTTTGTAGCCCAATTCTTCTCCAATAGCTTTTGTTCACTGTTTTACATTTTGACCGATTTGTTAAAATTGTTGAGTAAAAGGGTTAAAATGAAACAAAGTGATCCGACAACCCAAATTAAGGAATCTGTGTACATTTACAAATATTAATTTCAGAAATTGTTGCTCAAATTAAAACAAAGAGAAACCCAGACTATTGCATTGAATGGATGGAAAGAAAACACTTCACCCTGGTGACATAGTTATCAAGAGACTTTCAGAGCATTATTATGGGAATATGTTCAATGCTCCTTGGATGCTGGGTAGAGGTAAATAAAATATTAACTGAACAAAAAGACACAAATGTGTCAAGATACAAGAAAAGAAATGGACAACAAAAACAAACATCAGTTAGAAAAACTAACCACTTAAGATATTTCAAATAATGAAAAATGAAACAAAACAAGAATGAAAATACTCACATTAGTATAGATTACATATTGGATTGTATCTGGCATAATTCCCATGGAAATCGTAAGAACATCATCCTGTAAGTGAAACAATTTAATTAAGAACAAAAACTCCTTGACTAATTTAATTGGAATTATAACAATGCACATTAAGTATGCAAATATTAGGTAGAGCCCTAAAATATTTTGTTTAAAGATTTTATTTATTATATTTGAAAGATAACCCAAATCATTAGCAGAAAATGAAAGAGGAGTTTGAATACATTTCTATATTCATGAACAATTATTGTATGACACTATGGAAAATATTTCTGGAAATAAAAGTGGTTTTATCTTGATCTTCTAAAAAGAAAGAAGGGGTTTTATCTTCATCAAGTGTTTTTGTTTCATGGACCAGTAGATAGAAGACTGAACTTCCAAAGAAACTAAATAACATCTACTTTGACCGCAGGGGAATGTAAATCAAAGAAGTGGATTAGTGGTTTTTGGAGATTAAGTGGCAACAAAACAGGATATAAAGGCCTTTCCAGGTGCTGGTCTATATTAACGGTCATGTTCTGGTCAATCTCTGGTGAGAGATGATTGTAACAATTGTACAATTCCGAAGCATCCGTTTGTATTGCTAGCCACTGCATCAGGAGGAGTATATGGACAAAAAGTTGGGGAATTGACATAACAGACATTGTTCTAAGTATCACCTGCCTCTTCACCTGGAGAAGCAGGCAAAGCTCTGAATAAAACGTGCACAGATATAAGAAACAGGGTTTGTCTTCTTTCTCAATGCAGTGGTTAGCTTTCATCTTGTAAGCATGAAGCATTTTCTTCCCCAACTTTTAGTGCACACCAATGAGATCAGGAATCAGAGTACAATGAGTAATCATTTGCCAGATGGTGGAAAGCTTGGATGAGGAATATATTGTATGTTTACAATTGTAGACACCATATATGTTGGCACACAATGTGACCGAGCATATAAAATGAACCCCAAATTTTCAAGTTGAAACACAGGCTTTGGGATATATTCAGTCAGTCAATTAAGTGCTATATATGATACATGCTTTGGGCAATCATGTCTCGAAAGACTGACTGGGCAGAAGATTATCCCAGAGTAGGTTGACACTGCTTTCTGCGTTAGACTAGTTGCCTGCCAAGGCTATAGAACCCAATGTATCTTATTATTTAACCCATAACTGGAGGAAGAGACAAATTAATACCTTTCCCAAAAGGTATTTGTGCATAAGTGAATGCAAGGAATTCAACTGGAATTCAAATGCAGCACCCCAATTTGTCATTCTAAGTTGATATCCACTGCACCACAACACACATCCGCTGACTATATTCACTGTACACAAAGACTCTCCTCATCATATTTCAAAAGGTATTGAATTTATTAAATAAATTCAGTAAGTATATATTTTCTCTCACTCAAATTCTAATGAAAAAAATGGGGAGATATTGTCACTTAACTACTACAGTTTATTATTCCGCATTAGTGGATGCTGTATTTTCAATAGGCTATTACAATAGCCTGAATTACTTTTCCCTGCTAATCATTCACTTGTTCCACTATTCTAGAATGCAATCTTTAAAAAGCCTGTTAAGACACATACAGTTTTATTTTTGTTCAGCATTAAAAGAAAAAAAGAGGCAGAGGTTAGCCTACCATCAAAAATCTTCCATGCTAACAACTTACCTTCTGCCCAGTCAGTCACGTCTCTTTCGAGTCATGATCACCCAAGCGTGTATCACGTATGACACTTAACTGAACAACTTACCATAAACCACAGGATTTAAAGTTCACATTTTATATCTGGAATATAAGACAACCCCTTACTTTGGAGAAGGAGGTGTGATTCAAAGGTTGCCGTGTATGCCAACATATACATCATCATCATTTATCCATCACACCCAGATGGTGCATAGGGCAGCAAGTTTTTGTTGCTGTTTCTGTAACAAACTGTTTTTTACGGGGCAGGGTTGTTAGCCCTGTACCCAACCCCCAAACCTGGAGGACTGGTGGACCATCCTTGGTTCTCACATTTACAGCACCTTGTATTCCCAAATGGTCACCCATTAAGTACTGACCAGGCTCGATGTTCCTTAACTTCGGTGATCGGACAGGAACCGGTGGATTCAACACAATATAGCCATAGACGCCAACATATACAGTATTTACTATTTTCTAAAATCATAATACAGCACAAAATTCAGCAAGCCAAGAGTTTATAACCTAACAAAGAATTCTTTTAAATCACCATGATATGAATCTTGACAAATTCAATTTAAAAATAATTTATTTTTCAATTGGAAGAAAATATTTAAAAAATAAAAAGAACATACTGTTGTCACTCGTGGTACTTCAATTGGTAAGCCATGAATAAAAGACTCAAAGCAACTGTTGACGGGACGGAAGAAGTGGCGAATTAAAGAAAGCACTCGAGGAACATCTTCCTCCAGCAAGAAAAGACAAGCATTTGGACCCGCATCAAATGTATAGGCAACCTGAAATACGAGAGAAATATTCGTCACTTTCAGACATTTCATCATTTAGAAATACACGAGGTGCAAAATCTACCAAAGTGTAAGGAAAGTTTTTTGAAAGACTAACCTAATTAGATACTTAACTCCAACAATGTAAATTGAATTTTAAACAACAAAAATATTTCCTTTAATATCAATGAAATACAAACATTTAAGGTTGGATTTCCTCATTGCAAATAGACTTCATTAATAAATGAAATATTACAATATTTTAGATCCATATTCTCATCTTTACCAATGTTCTGGCTTCAGACTTTCTCATGTATGTATCACATTCAGTAAACTTTCAGGAAGACCAAACAGGACACTGTTCACTCTACAGAGATATGTTTCATCATTTTTATACATATATCTAATGTCTCTCCAAGGGAAGTAATCCAACAAAGGCCAAAGAGATATATTCACAACAAATGGCAAACAAGTCTGAAAGAATCAATGAATAAGACTAACAATAGATTATCTCAGAAAAAAAGAGAGAGAGAGAGAGAGAGAAACTACATGGAAGTGTTAAGATAAAGATAGCAAAGATGAGAGGACTGGACTTGTCCAATCTCAGTGATTCAAAGATTAAAAATAAAAACAAACATACAAAAAAAAATTCATAAACAATTAAAATTTCCACTTTCTTTCCAAGTAAAAATTTCAAACATTTAGTAAACATAATTATTCATCTTCAAGTTCAAAAGAAACTTACCTTAATCCGACCACAGAGTTTATTGAAACGGTGTACCAAATTCATGATTCTGCGCGAAACTTCCGTCAAATATTCAATTGGAGGAAAGGTATCCAAGCAAACGGCATGTAACTGATTGCTCTCCTGCAAAGAAAAATTATTCTTTTTCCCCAATCTGTATGCTTTTTTTTATCTGAACAAGTTTAAAACAGTGTAATCTATATTAAGTGATTAATAATAATATTATAATATTTCTCAATATGGTATTTACTCTACTCCCCCACTGGAGGGAGATGTGACACAAGGTTGATTTTTTTTAGTTTTTTTTTTTTTTTTTTTTTTTTTTTAGGTGAGGACCCAATTCCATACGGACGGACGAAGGGACAAAAATTCCCCAGTCCCCTCAACCACCGGTTCAGCTGAACCTGGTGACAAGCACCTGGTTCACCCCTCTGCAGCAATGGGACACTGTTCCCTGGGACTGGGCATCTAGTCAGTGTAATTTTTCTCAGCTGCGACCCTGCCCTCGTGGACTGAGCTACACTCGGTCTTCGAGGACAGAGATGCAACTGAGAGAGGATTTGGTACCCACCTGACACAAAAATGTGGTGGGTAAAAATTTTTTTTTAATATGAGTTTCCAAAAGCAAACTGATTAAATTACTAATAACTCAGAAAGCAGAATCGATGGACATAGATGAACTTTTAGTTGTATGTAGCCAAAATGCTTTTTGAACTTGTTCTTTTGTCTGTCATCTCTTTGCAAATTTAACATGTTAATAATGCAGCAGAAAATAAGCAATATTTTATAATTACTCACTGATAACGGAAGTGGATCATCTGCTATATTAATTACCCATAAGATAAATACTAATGTAAAATTTTAACAACAAGTGAAGTGGACAGAAAGAAAATCAAACTGTTGCAATAATACCAAGTCTTAAATTAAGAGTTATTTCATTTAATTCAGTGTTTTGCATTTGGATTTTTGTTGAAGTTGGCTCATTCAGGGAAATTTGTTTTTGTAGTGATATAGCATTATGTTCATTAAACAAGCCAAGAGTTTGAAGAATAGTCCATTAATTAGGCATAACAAAAAAAAAAAAAAAAAAAAAAAAAAAAAAAAGCATCCTAGAGCAATATTCCTATCTATATCTTATCATTGATCAGTCTTAACCAAAATATTTTAATCTGAGACAAATGTTGGTTAAGAACTATGAATAATGACTTTTTGTATTCAAGCTGAAAAAAGGGATTCCTCATTTGACACTTATTGATTTCCCTGTTACCAAAATCTATTAGCAGACACCCAGCCTCAGTTTGAATAAAGTTACTTCATTTACATTTGTGATTTTTCAACCAGATCACTTTCTAATTCCACCCTAGTAACCACCAAAGAAGTATCTATAACCTAATCAGGTGTTGGTCCGAGGTACAACACATTTTCTTAGCATTATGAAAATAAAGTCTTTATTCAATGAAGAGAATTGCAAATACATGCCAACAAAATAATATGGTTACTATAAAATTTATTACTTTCTTTAAGATGGTTTCTGTATAAATGGCTGCCTTCATTCACACACTGCCATATCAATCAATGTGGACTTGAAGAATGTTAACATGACAGCAGTTAACAGAATTAAATGTAAAAATACCCAGTAAAAATATGAGGGATGGGTTGGTTGTATTTTGTGATTATTGAAATTAAAATGTAGGGGAAGAGAGATTAAAGTTAGTCCTGAGATATTTGAAGAATTGTAAACTGGGTTATTAACTTACAAATAATTTAGTATAACTTGATAATGTTCTGTACCAACCTACTAAACTTTCTAAGTCAAGCAAAAAATTATTTTCTAAAACAAATAAGTTATTTCTAAATACTCTTGAGACAAAGTTATATCCATAAAAAACAATTATCAGATTTTGTTTCTCAGAATAATTTTGGAATAAGAGCTTTTGAAAAAAGCTCAGCTAATGCCAACCAGTAACTGTGAGATATATCTACATGAAGTAATATTCTCTGGTAATTTTATCAGAAGAATAATTTTAGAAAGCACATCATTAAAAGTTCAGAAGACTTTGTAAAATTAGAGAAAGGTAGGTGCTCATTTGAAACACCCACGTTACTAAGAATTAAACTACGCTATGTTTAAAATCTAGTTCCAAACATCTTGATCATTAACTTCATTCAATCTCAGGAATCTGTTGGCTTTAGTTTTATGTGACACATGGCTAGTTCAAGTTTGTAACATCTTAATTGTGAACTGGGGGGGGGGGGGGAATGCTTTAAACACAATGTAAGTAGAGATTCCTCTCCAGGATATCCCCCAAACATGTAACCAGGACACTTCTTCCAACCATAGTGCCATATTTAATAACCAGAACATTGGCTGTTATCAGCATACACACCGAAAACTGAATCGTGTTCATAAAATTGTACTATTTAGACTTAGATTTTGATTGGTCAATCTCGCTACTTTTTTATTAACAGATTTGATTGGTCAATCTCGCTACTTTTTTTATTAACAGATTTTAATTCATATCCTCCTGACATCATGTCTCCCCTGCCACACACCCTAATATACCATTTTGTTGAAAGTTTGTTTGTTTTTTTTCATAGCAAAATTTGGAAATTCTTCAAAATTTTCATTTCCCAAAATTTATGGCTTATGTAGATATATGGAAAATAAGGCATCAATTTAAACTGACTTGACACACACAGAAATGGTATTTGCATTTTCTTCTTATAAATGTTTACTGAGCACAATGGAATTGAACAATAGAGACAAGCAGACATTTCTAGATTTTGAACCACTTTAGTGATTATCAACTGAATTATGGAACGATATTAATTTCAGTTGTAATTATGAGGAAATTTAAAAGAAGCTTCAAAAGTGTAATTAAAAATGAAGCCTTAAAACCCTGGTCTGCAGTGAAGATCTAAAATTCCAGAAAATAGCTTAAAGTTTACATTTAACCCATTTAATCAAGGTGGGGAGATTCAGCATTCCCAAACAAACATAAGAGATCGAGATCATGATTTTATGATAAACAGGAGGAAAGTCAAAAACTCGTATTTAGTGCAAAAAGTAATTTAACATATGAAAGGAACTGAGTTTTAAATATCTTCCTGAAACCATCAACTTTCAGACTAGATACAGAACATTTCACTTGGGCAAGTGTCTATAAAAATGCCCACTTGCATGTCCACTGTGCCAAGCCATTTAATGTGAATTATTCATTCTTTTAAATATTTGAATCTGTAAACATTTGGTTGTTTCAGGTATATGTAAATAGTGGACAATCATATATCAGTCTAAGTATTTAGTTGGTAATACAGAGGGCCTTTTGAAAGTATCTTATCCCCTTTAAGTCCCACCAATATGACCTTATCAAAAGGTCGGAATATTTTCATCAACAATTGGTTTTACAGTATTTCCATAATCAATGAATTTTAATGCCCACAACATTTATTTTTATAAATCCTCAAAATCTTAAAAGGTATTTGAAATTTAATGCATAGCAAAATAAAAATAAACACAAATAGAGATCAATTAGAAATCAATTACCTTCATAGTAATTTCTGCAAATCTATCGAAATCTTTATCTCTGATTGCTTCCTTAATCTCATTGATTCTGTGTGGAACGATCCGTTCAACTCTTGTTTTAAGCAGTTCACTTGTATTAACACTTTTCTGCATGCCTTCAGTACTTTTCGTTTTCTTATTGTCATCAGTGACAACCAAAATTAAAGCCCGTAACTCTGGCCAGTGTTCATTTGAGGCTACAGGCCGGGCAACAGAATCAGAGCCATCATTGCAACGTCCCATGTCCCACTCAACAAAGCCGCCATACATGCTACGGCATGCACTACCTGAACCAAGTCTAGAAGAGCAAAAAAATAAAAAAATAAAATAACAGTTAGGGGGAGACAATTCAAAAACTGGTTAAATAAAGGACAATATCTGAATTTTGTTGTATGGTACGAAAAAAATCCTTGTAGATATTTGTAATTCATAACATAAAATATCTCAAAACAAAAAATTTCAAATATATTAAAATAAAACATCTAAATAAGTTATTGTTTCTTGGACACAAGTACATGTCAAAGACCAAGAACAAACATGCATGAAGCTTACAGTTAAAGATAAAAGGAAAAAAAAAAAAAAAAAAGCCCATTTCTTATTAGTTTTAGTTTAGTTTAAAATAATGCTTTCTTTTACCCATACATATTAAAGTTAATATTTTCTTGATTTCAGATGAAAACTTGGAAATTTTCCAACATATTTCAGTGAAACTATCATTTTCAAAATTATAGCTATATAAAATCTGGAGCCAGGATGCTGAAGCTAAGATCAGCTAAGTGACAAACATTTTACTTGTATTAATTTACACACCATATATATATATATATATATAATCATCTGCAGGCATGTTTTGCTATATCACAGCGCATCAGTATGGTTAGACCTCCGATTGCTTCTAGCCAGGATTGAAACCCGACCAAATTGACATCAGTTGGCGATTCCACCTCTGAGCTATAGACAACACACACACACACACACACAAGTTTAAAGAGCAAAAATATATGGGTCAACCAGTAAGTTACATGTTTAATATGATTGTCTTAAAACAGTTTTACGTAATTATCAAAGTTATGATCCAAATATTACATTCTTTGAAATTTATAAAAATGAAGGCTAGAAATAAAAAAAAATTTTTAATTAAATTTAAAAACCGATGAATAAAAAGCAGCTTCTTACCTTGCAATATCTGAAATTTCTCCTTCAACACCAAACAAATAAGACAAAGCTGAAACTAAACAAAATGAATAAGATAAGATTAAATGTTATATATAAATTCTATTAGAGGAAAACCAAACTAAACAATTATTCCAGATCAGAGTAATGTCAGCAAGTTTAGTTTCAGTAGCACAGGCAAACTTTAAAGTACAAAATAAATCTAAACTTATTTATAAATGGAACTTTTTGTGTGTGTGTGTTCATTACCTATAGACTCCAAAACGGCTGAATCGATTTTCTTGAAAATTTACACAGTTGTACTATAAGCACCTGCGAGTGTTCTTAGCTAGGTTTTGTATCGAGGTGCCCCCGATAAATATTGAAAATTGATAATCAAAAAAATTGGTTATAGAAGGAGTGGTCCGATTTTAATCAAATTTGATACACTCATAGACAAAGACATAAGAAATGATATTCAGAAGTTTCAAGATTGCAGTTCTTACAATAGTGCAGAAAATCGATAATATATATAAGGCAAGATGTTTGTGTGTGTGTGTTTATCTGCCTGTATGTCTGTATTTTTTTCAGCTCTTTCATTTAGTTTTTGCTTTGGGTTTGGCTCTAAGTAGGTATAATTGTAGTTCTTAGTCTCAGCCATCATACCATTTACCCAGGACTTATTTAGCCTTCAAAATTCAGTTTGCGACGAAAAAAACTTATTTGATATCGATACCTGGAATCAAAATTTGACTTACATCCATTCATTTTTCTTTCAGTCTACAGTTTCTCTTTAACTGGAAACAAGTATTGCTTTTTAGTCTTTCGTGCCAATGTCCAAAGAGTCTGAGCTCCAAGACCATGGATTAGTTTTAAAACTTTCATTACACCCGAGCAACGCCAGGTTATACTGCTAGTAAATAATAATTGAAAATTATGGAAAGAGATTTAGAAAAATAAACATAAATCTTGAAGACATTGAAGAGTAATTCAATGAAGAGTAAACTTTCTTTGGCAAAAAAGCAACAATCTCAAATCACTAGAATTTTAAAAAGAAAACAAATTCAACCAATCACTATTTTGATCTATTACTGTAAAAACCGCAGAAAGCAATGGCAACCTACTGCGGGATAATCTTCTGCCCAGTCAGTCATGTCTCTTTCGAGACATGATCGCCCAAGCGTGTATCACGTATGGCACTTAACTGACTGACTGTAAAAACAAAAGTTTAAGGAATTGATTTTTATGACACACAAATGACAGATGCTTCTTATGCCTAATATGCCAGGCAGAAAAACTTGCTGGCGTTAAATAAATCTACTATAAATATTCTCCTGAAAAATTGTGGGGAGAGATTCAACTGTCAGTAGTACTGGATGCTCAGTCAATAAATGCCAAATGTTTCATTATAAGGGCACAGCTAATATTACCATTGTGAATTTATTTAGATCTTTCGTCTCATATCCTACAGTGAGAAGGAAGGAAAATCAAGTTAGAAAATTTACAAGTGATTACTTCCCTTAGTTGTTTTAATAATCAATACAGATAAAAACTTAGACAAATTAGTTCCTGAGCAAAATGAACCATTTAATCCAGGTACCCCCACTAAATAACTAGAAAACAACATAGCATGAAGAAAAAAAAGCCCCAAACTTAATAAAAACAAACTTTTTCCATTAAAATGTTCAAAGGATTTTTTAAACTATTTTTTAAGCACTTCCAACACATTCAAAATTTTGGCCCAAAATAGTTTTGATTTTAATTAGCGAGTAACCAAATCATTACGAGAGTTTACAATTGAAAACAATATTACAGAACTCTTATTTTCTGGTGACAAACACATTAATTTGGAAATTCTTGAAAATTGTTGGATTTTAATGAAACTTTCATGACTAATTCACAAATGAATTAAATTATTTTTGAAATTATTTTTAAGAAATCTTTGTAAATATATATATATTACATTTGTTATATTACCCCACCTCCACGTAAATTCATTAAATTTTAAGAAATTAAATTTTGTTGTGATAAATGGTTTTATTAGTTAAACGCAGGACTCATTAAGGATGGAAACCATCTATTATTTTTTTTTTTTAAATTTTGCCTCTCTTTCCGAAAATCTGCTTGCAATAATTAAATAAAAAAATGCAATATTACTATGACATTATTTAATTTGATAAGCTTTTAATTGCTTGAATAGATAATAAAAATTAAGGACATTATAGTCTGAAGAAAAAAACTTTTTTTCTATTAGTAATGAAATTTTGAAAGAATTGTTTGTTTTTTTTTTTGTTTTTTTTAATTATAATTTATAAAATTTCAAAAATATTTTTCAAATACTCCAAAATTTTGATTAGGTTAGTTTAAAAACTAAGTAAGTGAAGTTTATATTTAGTAATTAAAAATTAAAAAGTTTAATACAAAATTTAATTTTTTTTTTTCATTTTTTTTTTTTTGTGTATTTGAAGTTTTCTTTTGTATGGTAATTTCCATGTGCATATTAAAAGGTAATGTTATTCTGAGTTTCCTCCCTTTACCCGAAAAACATTTTGTACAGTTGTGTCACTTGTGATTGCCATACATTTGTCTTATCTCTAATCTGACAACCTATCAACACATTTGATATACGGCAGGAAGGTCAACATTTCAACTGTGATTATGAAGTAGTTTTATTCTAAATTTCATGCTATAAATAAGTAATGCTTGTGTAAATCAGATTAATTGAACATTAAATTTACTAATTTTCTAAAAATAATGTCTCACAGATGTATATTTTATTTTTGCAAGACTTAAAACCAAGAATTAACTTTTGTTTACAAATGTGTCAATCGCTTAAAAATGGTTGAAAAATTAAAAGATTAAAAAAAAATAAAATTTTAGATTCCAATCAATATAATTTCTATTTAAAATACACCACAGTATTTTGCTTACTGGAAATAATAAATTTAATCATTTAGCTTTCAGTTAAAAGTAAAATATAAGTTTCAAGAAAACTTTTTACTTTTAAAAATTCAATTTAAAATTTAGATATAGAAAATGAGTGGAGGTACTTAATTTAATTCATTCACTTACTACAACATTTCTCAGAATGTAGTCTTATTTGTTCAAGCCTTTCTCATGAAACATATAGCTACTAAGTGATCATCTTGTTTCAACTTGCTCTTGAGATGGGATTTGTCATTGCTAATCTTTTTCTCTTTCAAAGTGTTTCCACTGCAAGACACTTAAAACACAGAATTTTTAACATGAAAAGATATTAAGCAGAAAGTGATTTACAATATTTACATTGTTCAGACTATTGTCCTCATCTTTATTGCCATGTTTCGGTCATTGTACGCATCGGCCTTGTTCAGGTGCTAAGAATTTCGTAAATACTACCTCCTCTAAGAAATATAGACAAATACAAAAGGTGATTTCTACAATCCCAAAATAATTCTCATCAGAATCTTTCTTGTACATCTATAAATCCACCATTCACCCTTGTATACTGCTTCTAATATATATATCTTGAGATTCTTGACAAAATTCAAAGAGCATATAATGTAACAGCATCTTGACTGCAGTCACTTTCTCACCAGTGAGCTAGCTTGGCTTCCCAGTCTTTTCTACAAATATTTACATGGCTTTTGTTCTGGTGAGCTTTTCTCCTTAGTGTCTCAACTGCATGAATTCAAGTTTACTATTCAATTGGCAAATAGGTTGCACTATTTTATTGTTGAATTTGCTAGATGAAGCCGTCAGTTCCATTCTAATAATTACTTTTCTCACACATCTCGCCTGTGAAACTACCTTCTCATTTTTTACTTCTCTGCCACTTTCAATCTACAAAAATTTAAATACTACATCGATCGCTATTTTCTGTCCCTTTCCTCACTAGACTTTTTATTCTACCGGCATCCCAATGGCATTATCACTTTTATTGGAGTGAAATGATTTAGAAAAGATAAAGAGGACCACTGAATCATAGATACCATTGACCATATAAAAATATAAAGGCAACAAATATTTTAGTTGTGAATTCTCGATCTTCAGTCAATCTCAATACATTGTTTCAAAACAAAAACTTAAACAATTGCCATCATTTTTAATGGCATGTGTCTTATAAATGAAAGTCATTCTTGTTACTTTTTGTCGAGGTCCTAAAATCTAAACAAGATTGAAAACTGAGGCTTACCCACACATGTAAAATATATAAAAATTGTACTTTTACTATATAAACCATGATTTAAAGTAAATAAAATGTAAGAATAGAATGAAGAGGAGATAGATAAGCATTTACTTACCTAAGCATGAATAACCAGCTGCAGAAGAAGCAAGTCCTGCTGATGTTGGGAAATTGTTTTCAGAACATATGTGAATGTGCCAATTCAACATGTCCTCTCTATTACCACAATTATTCTTTTCACTATGGCATCGATAAGCTCGCTGTTTGACTGAGGAGGAAAAAAATATATGTATATAAATTATATCATTATATATGCAAGACAAATTATATATTGGCAATACAAATATTAAACATTTGTGAAAAAAGTGTCACAACTGACATTCTTTTAGATCTTGTAAACAAAACCACTAACAAATTTTGGCGCATTGATGCCTTTATATTTTTAGAAAAAGGTTAAAAAGCAAACTATTAAAGTTTTATTAGAAACCCAAAAAAATAAAATAAAGAAGATAAGAAAAAAAAAACTAACTCAATGGCAGAAATGTACAGATGTCCAAGGTTCCTATTTAGAAGATTTAAATAGTTTAAAAATTCAAGAATAAATGTTGAATTTAAAATCAGATATTTTCTGAATAAAAACTTCTATAATTTTATTTCCGCCTTTTTTCATGTTCACTTTTCTTCTCAAAAATAACCAAGAATTAATGTCTTATCAATCAATTAAAAATTATTAAAATAAAAAATTTGTGCAATAATATATAACTCAACAGCTGTACAGAGTATGAAAATGTCAAGCAATTGCCTATATGCACATCATAAAACTATACCCAAATTGATCCAATTATTTCACTTCTACTGGCTATCGAAAATGCAAAATATTATGTAACAGAATTCACAAAAAAATAAGTACAAGTAAGGATATCCAGTCCCCATCAGTGTTAACTTGTTCCTGTGGCATATAATGCAAATGTACTCACTCTCTCGAAGAACATTCTGAAGCCTTGGATTGTCAATATTTTGTTCTCTGAAAGAAGAAAATTTTTAAGCTGAGTAAAAAGGAAAAGTTCTTAATTGAAAATAGAAATGTTTGGAAAGAGTTGATTTGTAGGCCAAACCAATAAAAGATGAAAAGCAGCTTTGTGATGGACACTTGTGTTTTTTTTTAAATTAATAAAAGTCAAATAATTCTTACAATACCATTACCAACAAACATGTTTATCAAGAATATATGTAAAAAAATAAGGATGGTTTTATGAAAATGAGTTTGCATTCATTATTACAGAAATTTAACTTTGACGACATATGTATTAAGTAGTATGGCAGATTGGATTCTTCAGCCTTGGTTGGCAACCAGTCTAGGCAAAGGATAACTGAATTCAAAATAGATATAGATAGGTTGACTTATTGCCCAGTTTACACTTCCTTAACTTTTGAATGGAAGCAAAGTATCCTTTATTTATTGATTCTTTTTCTACAGCTTATCAACCCTTTGCAGGTTATTTAAAGCCAGAAAATACTTTTAGATTTAAAGAATGTTTTTAGGAGATAATGGTTTTGTGATACAAAGTCTTACTAATTAACCCATAGCCAAGAGGAAGATGTAGATTCATACCTTTCCAAAATAAGGGAATATAAACGAACCTAACCGATATTGGAACTTGACTCTCCAAGCAATTATTCATTAAATCAATCATGCATCCAACTTTACAGCAACTGGTATTTCCAAGCTGGTCACCCATCTAGATACATACCAACCTCAATGTTGCTTAATTTTGGTGATCATACGGAAACTGGTGTTTTAGCACTATATGGTCATAAACACGTTTCCTGTTCAGGATCAGATTTCTGTTTCCTTCTCTTTCACTCCTAGTAACCCCCTGCACCTTAGTGACATTATCACCTTGCTTGGGGTGAAATGATTCATGAAAAGAAAATTATGTAGCACTAGCAAAGCACATACAATGCAGCGAACAAATGGTGAAATTTACATTGATCTTGACTGCAATTGTTTAATTGATCAAATTCATCATTCTATTTCTCATAGACAAATTTAGGTACTTTAGAAGTATTAACTTTGTAAGAAAATCATTAAAATAGACATTAATTCTGACAGTATTTAAGTACAAAGTCTACTCAGAAGCAATACACAATACATTTATTTAACACTAATTAAAATGAAGCCTTGGTACCTTCATGCTTTTCTTGAGTCCTCATACAGTCATAACATTTTTTCTAAAACAACCTGAAAAGTCTTATTCTGTGACAGTTTTTAGTTGCATCAATACATTCTTGATTTCATTCAGGATCTAAAAATCTCTTCAATGGCACGTACAGCATGTAATTGATAACAGCACAGAATGAGAAATTGGAGAGTCAACTGGGATTCAAATCCGGGTTTGTTGCTTTCACTCATGCACAAATACTCTTGGGTAAGGTATGAATCCACCCCAACTATGGGTTGAATAACAGAACAGATTCAGCCCTATAGCCATGAAAAACTACTGCCTAGTCAGTCATGAATCAAGAGACATGATCACCCAAGTGTGTATGGCCCTGATTGTCTAAACAGCCAAAAGCCACAGAGAGCCATATCTGGACTAAAAGGAAACTGACAAATTTTGGTGATACAGTTGAAAAAAAAAAAAAATCAAGGTTTAAGAAAAAAAAAAAAAGCAGGAGCACATATTATAGCAAAGAAGTTTTATATACAAATGGTGGCCTTGTTTAAAAAAAGGCTAGTAAGATTTTTACAATATATGTATTTGTTAAAGCTTAGAAATCATACTGACAAATAATTAAAAAGAAATGCTCTAAAATTCTAAACTGTCAAAAAACAGTAAATTCAAAGCGATAAAGTAGTAATATATTAAATAGAAAGAGAGGAAAAAAAGATTAATTAAATACTATCGTTATAAAATAAAATACATACACTGAATTCAACCACATGCGGGATTTGTCAAATTCTCTACTTATGGCTACCGTAGTCTTTGCACGCAGCTGTAAAAAATAAAAAAATATAACACCTTTCAAAGAATAAATTTTTAAATTGTTTTATTTTAACAGAAGTTTTCTTCATTTCATCTCATGTACAAGATATCAATTGTTTTCAGCAAATATTACACAAGTTACTATAATTTTTCTTAACTGTAACAGTTATCTCTAAAATATTGGTTGAATGAAATGAATTCATCAAAGGGCAATAGAACTGGTCAATCAGTTTCAAAATGTTAACATTTTTTTCTATTAGTTTTGTCTATGGCCTACTAATATATTAGTTTTGTCTATGGCCTACTAATATATTAGTTTTGTCTATGGCCTACTAATATATTAGTTTTGTCTATGGCCTACTAATATATTAGTTTTGTCTATGGCCTACTAATATATTAGTTTTGTCTATGGCCTACTAATATATTAGTTTTGTCTATGGCCTACTAATATATTAGTTTTGTCTATGGCCTACTAATATATTAGTTTTGTCTATGGCCTACTAATATATTAGTTTTGTCTATGGCCTACTAATATATTAGTTTTGTCTATGGCCTACTAATATATTAGTTTTGTCTATGGCCTACTAATATATTAGTTTTGTCTATGGCCTACTAATATATTAGTTTTGTCTATGGCCTACTAATATATTAGTTTTGTCTATGGCCTACTAATATATTAGTTTTGTCTATGGCCTACTAATATATTAGTTTTGTCTATGGCCTACTAATATATTAGTTTTGTCTATGGCCTACTAATATATTAGTTTTGTCTATGGCCTACTAATATATTAGTTTTGTCTATGGCCTACTAATATATTAGTTTTGTCTATGGCCTACTAATATATTAGTTTTGTCTATGGCCTACTAATATATTAGTTTTGTCTATGGCCTACTAATATATTAGTTTTGTCTATGGCCTACTAATATATTAGTTTTGTCTATCCTACTAATATATTAGTTTTGTCTATGGCCTACTAATATATTAGTTTTGTCTATGGCCTACTAATATATTAGTTTTGTCTATAGCCTAAATTATATTAAGTCATAAAAAATTACTTTTACATACTTAAAGCATGGCTTTAATTTGTTTTAATATCAGTTTTTCATTCAGAATTAAGTTTAATTCTGCCTAATTTCTATAAGCAAAAAAAAAAAAAATTGGTCTTTTATCAGTGCTAATTTTGTTAAAGGATCTGGTAGGAAAGTGTTTAGGGTTACATAGTTGCTATCAAATGAAATAAGTATCAGCCTCTACAGATATTAATCCGATAGAAAAACTTTCATTATTAAAATATATGCATATAAGAATGAAAAGTAGTATTTATATTTGAGAAGCAATAAAAATAGTGGTTGCAATGTTAAATTAGAAAGGTTGACAAAATCAATGAATAAAAAACATTAAACAAAAATCAAGGCATTCATATTAACATGTAAAATAATTCATTTAGCTATATGGGATAACAGGACCATCAACTATGTTTCTATGGCTTCTGTCTTTTGGATTTATTTAGTTTATTCACAAAAGAAAGTCTGACTAATTACAAAACAATTTTCAATAAGGGTAGATATAAATTGAAACTCACCCAATGCATTGCTTATATATCCTGAATATTTTACAATGTTAGTTGATTAATACCAGTTTTATTGTGAAAATATTGATTTGCATAGTAAAAATCTGACAATGTATTTCTAAGATGGTTTATCTTTCTGAACAAAAGAATGATGTCTGGTTAAGCTGAGGCATTTCATATGACAACAAACAGATAAAAAATAAAATGTACAAGTTTCATTCACTAAATGAGGAATATATTTTCAAATATATTAGGACCTTGAATAAGTTCTCACTGATGTCGTCATGAAAAGTAATGTTTTATTTAAAATTAGTAAGAAACATGTCACCGAAAATACTGTCCATTGCTAGACACTACTTTTTATCTTATCTTTCTGGCAGTATTTGAATTCCATATCAGAAAAATGAGGTCTTTTGAGGCTAACCACAAGTAGACACATTTTTTAGTATCTTTATAAGAATGAAAGTGCTGTTCAGCTAGGTCATATGCCATCGATCAATACAAGTGATAATCAGAGGAGACAATGTCTGGCGAATATAGCGGGTAGAGTAAGACTTCTCATTTACCCATTTCCAAGTAGGTTTTCACCAGTTTCGCAACATGTGGCCTAGCATTGTCATGTTGCAGAAATCACTGTTATGTCTCTGCTTGTACAGTGACCATTTTTCTTCAATGCTTGGCTCAAATGCATCAATTGTCGTCGATAGCAATCAACCACGAGGGTTTCGGTTGGTTTGAGTAGCTCATAATAAACCACACCCAGCTGATCCCAACAAATGCAGAGCAGAAGCTTTGAACCATGAATATTTAGCTTTGTCATCAATGTTGATGTATGGCCAGGCTTACCCCAAAATCTTCTACACTTAGGATTATCGTAATGTATCTACGTTTTATTGCTGTTCACAATACGATGCACAAAAAAAAAAAAAAAACATTTCCTCTTCTGCCATTGAAGCAGCTGGTCACACATAACAAAATACCATTCGATGTCTCTCAGCTTCAACTCATATGGCACCCAATGACCTTGCTTTTGAATCATTCCTAATGCTTTCAAACGTTTTGAAACTTGTGTAATCAACTTCTCATGATTCTATAAGTTCAGCTTTATGAGTCTTCATAAAGTCATGCCTCCAATTCTTTGTCTTCAAAATAATTATTTTTCAAGTTTCTAAACCAATCTCTGTATAGTGTTTCCAACAGAGTATGGTCGTTGTAAATCCGACAAGAATTCTTTGAGCTTCAGCTGCAGATTTCTTTTGAATAAAGTAGTGCAGTAAAATTCCCTGCAAATACTTTCTTTGGCACAAAATCCAACATATTTAACACTGTGAAAAACAAAGTTGTTTACACTTCGGCAAAATGACATACATTGAATTTCAAGCTTGGTCTCTGTATTTCCTTACAGATGCATTACCATCTGAAACTACACGCAGTTCTGAGAACGCCATTTGTAGGAAAACAGCAAGAACTTATTCACTGTCCTAATATTAATTTGGAATGTCATATCACTTCAAACTTAAAAATAAAATTTTTTAAGTTTAAAATTTTGGAAGTCATTTCATCATTTAAATCAATTAAAAAAAAAAAAAAAAAAAAAAAGAGATATTCACCTGAACTGGATTCAGTGTAACACTAAGAGAGGAATTCAATGGAAGCATTAGTGTCTCATCACGTTTGCCCCCTGAAAAACAGAAACAAAATAGCACCAGATTTTGTAAAATTGACTATACAAAAATGTTTCAAATTTAAATTACTGATAATGTCCTAAGCTATCATTTATTACAGTCTTCTATGAATCTAGAATCTAAAAAGATTAATGCACAGCTTCCTGTCATAAGATTAAACTAATGCCTTCATTTTTCATATATCTAAACTATAAATTTGGAAATTGAAAATTTAACTGAAATGTGTTGAAAAATTTCAAGGTTTTCAACTGAAATCATGAAAATACAAACTTAAGCAAAATGGTCATAACTAAAATTCATTAAATCATTGAAGTTAAATAAATGGAATATTGCTCAACTAAGATAATTAGGCAACAGTGTATGATGATCACAATCAATAAACTTTGAACTTATCAAAATTGAAGATTCCCAGAGCATCAACCAAGAAGAAAAACTCCATTATCCATAAATAAAAAAAAGATAAGGAGATATATATAAAAACTAAGTGTACAGTATTACAAAAATATAAGATACAAATTTGAAAATTAATCTATTGGCACAGAAAAAGAAATATAGAACAATTAGTTTTGAAGTTGGAATTCATCGAAAATTTGTTTTTAACAAAATTATATAAATGTTGCCAGTTTACAAAATTACCTAATTTAAAACAAATAAATTTTCAAAATTCTGTCATATAAATGAAAAAAAAAATCCAAAATATTTTATATTGGTCCACAGTAAAAAAAATTTTAAAAATACAAATTTATATTAAACTTCAGATAAAGCCAATGAACAAAAGATGAAAAAAAATCAAAAATGTCAAGAATGAATACTACTATTAGAACAAAATGTAAGAGTTATTTTCAAACCAGACATCCAATTACACAGTAAAATATCCTCTCAATGGTGACATGTATTTATTAAGGCGAGTGCAAAATAGCTGCCAACTACAAAATGACTTCATATATAAACCTGTAAAGCATGAAGTGCATTTATTTTATGCAGCCAGTCAAATTGTTAATGAAGTTAACATAAAGGGAATGTAATAATCTGATAAACTTTGAAACAACAGCAACTGAGCAAAAAAAAAAGCTAGCAGGGTCTAAAGTAGACATCCACAAAAAACGTTATACAAATAAATTTTTAAAAATGAAATCTTTCTTGAAGCTTTTAGTTTTAATTTCAAGCTAATAGATTAAATTTAATATTTCCAATAAGCAAAATATTTTGCTGCATTTCAAAATACAATTTAAATTAACTAGAAGGATATTTTTCTTTTTCTAAAATAGCTGATTAGCAGCCTTTTTTTAGTCTTTCATCGCAATTTCTTCATTAAAAATCTTAAAATATACTTTTCTGAAACTTTATTCAAGGAATATTAACTGATTTGAAGTATAATTAATATAATTTGAAACAATCATTTTAATTTAATATTATTTACTTTAAATTTAAGATATCTTAATTGCATTTTTTGTTAACAGGAGCTATTTTGACATGTTGAGAGTGATGACAAGTCTAATGTCATACAGAAACTATTTGTAAAAAAAACTGATTGCCTTTTTATATAATTTTTAAGTACTGCGTAATTTTAAAAATTAAAAAAAAATATTATTTATATAATACTTTATTAAATTTTAAAAATGTTGGCTTTAAATTTACTATAGTTCAGTTAATTGCCATTCACGATACATGCTTGGGCAATCATGTCTCTTTTAAGATATGACTGTCTAGGCAGAAAGTTTTTCCATAATAGGTTGCCATTACTTTCTGCAGTTGACTGGTTGCCAACCAAAGTTATAGAACCTAATCTGTCCTGCTATTCAACCCACAGCTGGAGGAGGAAGTGATGGATTAATTACATTTCCCAATGATATTTGTGCATAAGTGAATAAAACAAGTTTGACCGGAATTTGAACTCGGCTCTTATTTTCTGATGTTTTATGGTTGCCAATAATTTCAAAATAAATTTAATTCTTTTAAAATCATTAGCATTTGATGATTTGTATTAAGCTGTTCTATTTATGATTAGTAAATATAGTTTTCATTTAATATCTAAAAAGCTAAAATTAATACAGAATTTTAGAATTTAAAACTTAAATTTTCTAATTAAATCTATTTTTAAAATTAAAGCAATTCTTGTAAAAATTCATTAAGCATCAAAAAATGTTTTTCTTAAGATAATGTCCTTAATAAATTTTATTTATAAAAGCAATTAAAAAATTTACTAATTAAATAATGTCATAGTTTTATTGGATTTTTTTTTTTTTGGAATGGTCCAGAGTAGATTTTGTTTGGGTAAATGGTGTTTCTGTCTGACAAAAACAAATTGATGATTTGAGTTCTCCAAGGAGCCTTGCTTTTAACTAATATATATATATATATATATATATATATATATATATATATATATATTTTCTGTTTCCTTTTAAGAAAAACTTTAAACACCGGTCATATTTCCGTAATAAATTTATTTCAGTCAATAATTGTTGTTGCCAAATATATATATATATATATATATATATATAGGAAAAACTACTGAAAAGTAAGTTTAAAAATGTATTTTTTTGACAGTATTTATTTACTGTCAAAAAAATACATTTTTAAACATACAACTTTTTAGTAGTTTTTCCTATACATATTAAGACAATATATGTGGATCATCACTATCTTATATATATATATAGCCTTTGTGATTTGAAAAAGAGATCACTCGACCTGCGATCGAGAGCAAGGGAAAATTTACTCGACCGACTCCATTTTTTTAATAATCACCTGACATAAACATAGCATGAATTGCTGACGGAAAACAAAAAATGAAATTTTAATTAAAATTTTGAATGTGTTAGAAAGGATTTAAAAAAAAAAACAATAACAAAATTTGATCCTTCCTCTTAATAACATAAACATTTTGATGATAAAACTGTTTTTATTAAGTTTGAGCCTTTTAACATCATGATATGCTGTTTTTTTTTTGTTTTTTGGTAATTGAGTGGAGGTACCTAAAGTTTCTTTCTTCTGTTTGACTACAACCTCCATCTCAGAGATGATAAAAAATAAATCTGATTTTCTCAACGATTTACTATAAAAAAATTAGTTACTGTATAATTTATTTTTTGCTGCATGGTTGAAAGTATGCATACTTTTTTTTCTTTCCAATGTTCGTTTTTATTTTTCGTAAACAGGGAAGAAATATAGGATAATATTTTTCCAAATGAGATTCTAAAAATCTGTGAGCTCTTTAATCTGGGTGACAGAGACATTTTGGCTCCACTCTGGAAGCATTAATTAAACAAATGTTTACACTGACCGGGATGATAAAAGCCAAGAGTTCAATGTCTTTGTAAGTCATTCTAAGTAACTTGTGAATCTTTGATGGCATACTTTTGGGTTGTAAAAGGAATCAGATTTCCTTTTTCTATATTTGAAGGGACACGTAAATTTTTAATCTTGAGTGAAATCTCAAAGGCTATATATATATATATATAATTGCTAAAATTTTAATTTCTTCTTAAGATATATAATTTAATTAATTTGTGAATAAGTCCTGAAAATTTCATTAAAACCTAGCAATTATTTTATTTTTGCCATTATTCCCAAATTAAGATGTTCTTTATTGAGAGAATAAAAAAAAAAAAAAAGAAAACTTCCCAAATTCTAATCTTTGGCACCCATCCACTAAGTCAGAAAAACAAGATTTAACCAAAATGTCGAATGTGCTAGAAAGGATTAAAAAAAGAATTAATGAAATAATATAAAAATACAGTGGTCTTTCCTCTTAATTAGGTACTGCCACCTTTTCACGATATATAAATTTTAAAATCAATTATTAAATGAAAAAGCTTTCTTAAAGCTTTCATTTTAGCTTTAATTGAAAGCTAAAGGATTACATTTATAATTTCCAGTAAGGTAGTGTATTTTAATATTATATATATATATATATATATATATATATATATATATATTTTAGATTTTTTTTTTTTTTAAACCAAGATTATTTAAAAAATAAATTCATTCATTTGTGAATCAGATTTTTTCACTGGAAATAAAAAAGGCGCTAAAATTCCCATAGTCAGCTCTCTGGTCAGTCAGTTAAGTGCTATACGTGATACACGCTTGGGCGATCATGTCTTGAAAGAGACATGACTGACTGGGCAGAAGATTATCCCGCAGTAGGTTGCCATTTCTGCGGTAGACTGGTTGCCGATCTGTCTTGCTATAAACCCATAACTGGAGGGAAGAGACGGATTAATACCTTTCCCAAAGGTATTTGCGCGTAAGTGAATACAATGGATTCAACTGGAATTCGAACTCGGCTCCCCGGTTTCTCGTTCCGAGCCGATATCCACTGTACCACAACGCACATCCTCAGCTCTCTGGTACACAGAAAAAAAAGCACAATAATCAAGAATTAAAAAGAAGTAAAATACTTTGGTCCTTGACCTTAAGCATTTTGACGATAAAATTTTGTTTTTATTAAGTTTGGGGTCTTTTTATTGAAAAAGTAGAGGTGCTTAAGCAGCTTAAGTGTGGGCGGGATGAGAAGCGACCAAGCAGTCAGTGCGTTGTTGATTGCTACTTGGTCCTGGTGGCTAGCCGCTAGAGATGCACTAACTGCAATTTAAGAGTAAGTAATAGTTTGGGTCGAAATTATGTCCATTCCCGTACAGACTTATTAAGTAGTAGTCGGTATGTCGTCCACGATCAGAGAAGCTTGAAGGAGAAGGAAAAAAAGCTTCCAGCCGTTTGGTTGAAAATTGAAATAATTTACAAAAATAAATAAAAAATCTAAGGCAATGTTCGCAGAATAATTTATTTTGAATATTTTTTAAAATGTTAAAGTAGAAACTAGGATACATCGGGGGGGAAAAAATCTAAAAATAAACTATAATTTATATAAGCAACAAATAGTCTCACTTTCGGTGACGCTACCCGCGAAAAACCGTTTACTGCACAGAACCTAAGGAAAATAAGCAAAAACAAAAAAGAACTGCTTCTCCCCACCTCAAGTATTTATATTTTTATGTACCCATGTACTATTGTTTTAGTTAACATTTTTATCAACTGTTAAGAACTAATAAACTTCTAAACCTGTTGAGTTTTAATGACAAAAAAAAATAAAAAATGATGTGCGCTCCGTGGAAAGGACAGGAGAACGAGCCACGTGGTTTTCGGAAGGATGAAACATCGTCCTCATAAATGCGATTAGATTAGGTAGGAATCTTTTTTTAAAACATGTTTCGTTGACATAAACAAGAAAAAATTTGATTTTTTTTTAAATTTAAGTATCTTAGACTAGTTTTATCCAACAACAACAGACCGTTGAAAAAGCTATAAAATAAAATTTTTTTAAAAATTCAAATTTTCTGTGTCATATTCAGAATATATGGAAAATAAAAGAAATAGACAAAACATTAGACTAAAAAGAAAAAAAATACATCTACCAAAAGTTTGTAATTAAAAAATAATAAAAAATAAAATAGCAGGGAAACGGAAGTAAATGATTAGAAACAGGAAGTGAGCAGAACGAGTAAGCTTATGTTTTTCTTTTTGATCATTTAAAATATGGGTTCGGAAATCTACTTGACATTAAATGTTACCAAATTTTTAAGAAATTAAAAAAAAAATTACTAATGGCAAAAAAGAAAAAATCTCATTCCATATTGCTTGCAAAAAAAAAAAAAAAAAAAAAAAAAAAAAAAAAAAAAAAAAACGGTACCAAAAATTTTTTTTCCACAATGAAAGCAAACTTTTCTGACACCTATATGCTCCAAATCCGGGAATTAAAATGAAATTTTCAGAGCTTATTCATTAATGAATGGAACTGAATAAATTATTTATTAAATAAAAAAACTTTGGAATATTTCTTGGTGATAACCCTTCATTTTTTCAATAACGCGTGTGAGCTTTTTAATTTTAGGAGCCTTTTTCAAAATTTTTAAGAAATCCCTGAATAAACAAGTGTGAACGTACGGAAAATTCGGTCTGCATCTTTACAAGTGGTCTTTCATTTAAAAAAAAAAAAAGTCTACTTTCAGATTCGACAGAAAAAAAAACAGAACTTTCAAAAATACATTGTAATAATTATTAGTTACTTGACTTGTAATTTTTTAGTGCAGTTTCAAAATTAATTGTGGCTGGTGGTCAAACAAGTTTTATAAAATTAAAAACCTGTTTGAAAATTTAAAACTGTTCACTTTAATGCCATTTTCTAGTGAAAACAAAAATCCTTTAGAAAAAAAAAGTTCCCTTTTTTTTTTTAGCAACTTAAATTATTTTGGTATGGAAAGGAAACAATTTAATTTGATATCTCAAGTCGATTCAGACAGTTAAGTGCCATAAGTGAAACACTCTTTGGCGATCATGTCTCGAAAGAGACATGACTGACTGGGCAGAAGATTATCTCGCAGTAGGTTGCCATTGCTTTCTGCAGTAGACTGGTTGCCGACCAAGGCTACAGAACCCAATCTGTCCTGTTATTTAACCTATAACTGGAGGGAAGAGACGGATTAATACCTTTCCCAAGGGTATTTGCGCGTAAGTGAATGCAATGAATTCAGCTGAAATTCGAACTCGGCTCCCCGATTTCCACTGGACCACAACGCACATTACTAATCATTAATCAATATCGGAAGAGGGAAGAGTATTGATATTGTGGATGTGTGTTGTGGTGCAGTGGATGTTGACTTGAAACGAGAAATTAAGGAGCGGAGTTCAAATTCCAGCTGAATTCGTTGCATTCACTACACGCAACTCTTGAGAAAGGTAATCGTCTCTCTCTTCCTTCCAGCTATGGGATAAAAGGACACACTGGGTTCACTTAACTGATTATGATATTATTAATTTTAATCTACTGTCATAGTTCTCATTTGTACGTATAAAAAATAATAAAATCATTCATTATAGTAAGTAATCATTAAGTTTAAAAACACAAAGTAATGGTATATACAATTTTTTAAAATTCTTAAACTATTGGTTAAGTTTTTTAAAAAATTTAATTTTAAACATAAGAAATTCTTAATTATTGCACTGATACTTTTCCGTACTTCCTTAGGTTTTCTATTTAACCCCACCACCACCACCACCACGCGCTTTTTCAAACTGGGATACAATTTAGTCTTTCTACTTTGACCTCACATGATCAGTCAGTCAGTTAAGTGCCATATATTATTTGGGTGATCATGTCTTAAAAGAGACATGACTGACTGGGCAGAAGATATTCCCACAGAAGGTTACCATTACTGTCTGCAGTAGACTGGTTGCCAACCAAGGCTATAGAACCCAATATGTCTTGTTATTTGACCCATAGCTGGAGAGAAGTGATGGATTAAGAGTATTTGCACATAAGTGAATGCAAGGAAATCAACTGGAATTTGAACTTGGTTCTCCGATTTGTTGTTCCAAGCAGATATACATTTTTTTATTGTTTAAAAAACAAAATGTAGGCATTACTTCTAAAAATTGAGTTACTTATTCCTTAAATTTACTAAAAGACTTCAGAGAGCACATCTTTAGGACAAATACTGGATTTTAAAACAAACTCAAAACTTTTTTTTTTTTACATTTTTTCCTTATATAATGTCTGCACAATGATCGGTGCTACAGATGATCTGATATTGACCTATCATATAAAAAGAGCTTAACTGACAAGCTAAAAAAATAAAATATTTACACTATTTATATTTGGACTATTGTCCTCATCTTTGTTGTTAGTAAATAAACATGTTGGTTTGTGAATTTAGTGACAGTGATTGTGAGTTCAATTCCTGTGTCAAGCAGTGTGTACTTGCAGTCAGTGGGAAACAGCCAAGCAATGACCAAACAATACTAAATAAAAAATAATAAACAGCCAAATGAGAAAAATCTACCCATGTAGATTAAATAATGGGTTCAGTTTAGGGGACTGTACGTTACACCTAGGTCAATATAACCTGAGGAAGGCCAGAGGGCACATTGGCCAAAGCATTGTTATAGCAACAAGAAAGATGAGTTTCAGTTTTGTTTAACAACATATCAACCTCTGTGGGTTATTTAATGCCAAAAAGTGGTGTTTTAAGTTTTTATTTTTAATGTTTGGTTATAGTGAGAAGTTTGATTTAGTCAGATTCTAATAAATTTTTTTTCCCTTTTTTATTTTAGAAAACTGAAAATGTCTTCTAGATTTGTATTCAAAAATGTTTTGCTGAGAATACTTTTTTCAAAATGTGTTACGGTAATAATTTTTTCTTCAAAAATGTGTACTTTTCTATTAAAGTCTATTTTCATACTTTCATAGTGTTTTGACTCCAGTTTGGGGCTTAACTATTTGCCCATAGCTGGGACCCTGACAGGTGCTACCACTCTGGGTCAGGGTAGACCTGGGAACAACAGCAATTAAGAGGTGGTTCCATGCTCCTTACAACCTCCCAATCAAAGGCCTTGCTGCCAGATGCAATTTATCATCATGCCCAGGATAAAAAAAAAAGAAATGAGGACAATAGTCCAAATATAGACAGTGCAAATAATAACTCCCCATCCCAGAAATTCAGACAAAAATAAATAAAATAGCATGAAAATTTGTGCGATTATTAGGTTTTGATGTTGCTTTATATTAGAACTCAGAGACTGATATTCTATAATCAATAGAAAAATAACAAAAAATAAAGCTTCCAAAAATGCAAATCAAATTTAACAGGTTTCCTCATTTCTAATGTGTTGCTTAATAATGCTCACAGAATGACAACCTGATAAAAACAAGGTTAACATAAAAGAGATACTGATCAACACCTAGTACTAGTTTGTACCGGTATCTAATCATAAGTAAATGGTTAAGTCTACAATTACATTCATCAAAATGTACAGAGAAACTCCCTATCGAAAATTATAACTTTTGTTAATATCACCACATTTGGAGGAAATAAAATAGATTGTGATCCCTGAAAGTGGTAGAATTTTATTGCTAGTTTCTGTTTTTATTTCGGAGTGACAAATGTAACCCAAAATGGCACTACACCCAACACTGCATGAGCATATTCAGCTAATATCCCATTATGAAATGTGGCAGTCCGTGGCACAGTGTTTATAGACCTTGTGCTTCAATAGATGGCAAAACCATTAGAAATTGTCATTCCAAGCTGATGAGTACAGAAAATCTGTGATAGATACCTACAGAAGCAGACATCCTTCAACATCCAGATTGGAAAAAATGTGCAAAAGGTAGAATTTTAACACTGTATCTTTACAGTGTTTAAAATGTTTCATGAAAAAAAAAAAAAGCAACAAATAATCAATAAACTTAATAGTTTTAAATAAGTTTGTAATCTTGTATTAAAAACAATTAGCAGAAAATAAATAATTAAAATAAGGAATAGGAAGGAAATAATTACAGAAATATTTAACTTAATAAAACTAACCTCACTGATCTGTAGTAATTTAAATTCTCAAAAGATCCTCCATATTTGTGGCCTTAAGTAAATATCAATAAAAGATACCTTATTGTGGAGCAATGGTCAACATTCACATACCTTACTGTTCAAGCTTCACTGGGTGCTTCATACTTGCAGTCTTGTTCTATTTATAACTTTTTAGACTAACTTAAACTATAATTACTGCAGTAATATTCTCACAGTGATAGACTTGTAGCCTTGTGCCAGACAAAGTTAAGTTTAATTTTTATCTGGGATATGTAGTCATTCACAGTTAGACAATTGTTTGAGCTGTTATTCCCTCTGGCCTGCTTTTTGATCCATGTAACCTTCAAGGAATTAAGTTTGAACTGAAACCTTTAATCTAAAAGTGTAGACTTAATAAAATAAATAAGCACTTTAAAAAGGCAGGAGGGTACAACAGCCAAATGTAAATAAATCTAACGTCAAAAGAATTTTACACTGTAAAGTAATTTGGAACAATAAAATCATTTTGCTCTTTATTTAAGTCAATCAAGAAGAAAAAAAAAAAAAGAAAGAAAGAGAGAGGTAATTTTTGAGGACAAAATTAATTCATAATAAATTCTTATAATCATTATCAGAAGTTCCACCCCCCCCCCCCAAAAAAAAACAAGTATGAAGATTTATTAATAAGAAAGTTGTTCATTAGCTTATTTCATAAATACAGATGTACCATAAAAATAAAATCTCTAAAGCTTATATGAATGGGCCAAATGAGGAAAATTAAAAAAAAAAAAAAATAGCCACACCCATGTTCAAGAATTTTTGCAACCAATACATCCTTAACTATATGGGTCATATGTCAAACTAAGAAATTTTAAGTCTGAATTTCTGGGATGAATAGTTATTTTATTTACCCCAGCATCTCCACATAGACAAGATGTGACAGGAGGTTGAGTTCAATGTGAAGGAACTCAGGTATGTACACTCAAAACCAAGGACAAAAATTGCCCAGTCCCTGGAACCATTGATTGTGCTGGCTTTGGTATGACTACCAATCTTCCCTCTCTAGTGCAATGGGGGAGGCAAACCCTCAAGCAGCTGTTCTCCAGAACAGGATATCTCTCAGTATTTTATTTTCCCCAGCACAGAGCCACAACTGAGAGACAATAATCCAACTCCATAGCAAATGAGGAATTATTTGCACTATTTATATACAGACCATTTAACAATAAAGGCCAATAGTCCACATGTAAATCATAAAAACTTTCAATATCAAAAATGTTTTTCTTCTTTTTCCTCTTAGACCTACAGCCACATATTGAAACACCAGTTCCCTTACTATCAACAAAGTTAAACAATGTCAAGCCTGGTCAGTACCTACTACTTGAGAATACCTAGAGCTTCTCAGCTTGGATGTGCAGGGATTGTAATGGATAATGGCTCGGAACAGAGCTCTAATTCCTGTTCCTTATATTCACTTACACTCAAAACATTAGGAAAGGTATGAATCTACCTTATGCTCCAAGCTATGGGTTAATCACTAAGTCATTATTATCTTAAAAAAAGAAAATCTTACAATTCAAAAATATTTTCTAGCTTGAAATAATCTGCAATGGGTTGATAAAATGTAGAAAAATAAGCAATCATTTTCCTCTTAGAAGTTTTCTGTTTAGAAATACGATTATATCCTCAAGATATTTCGATAAATAGTTACTATGTTTATTATTTTTGTGCAAAATTGCAAAGGTAAAATTGGTTATTGAAAAAATTACTGTATATACTTGTGTATAAGCTGACTTATAGTGTGACACCTGAGGCTGAATGTTACCTGTCCAGAAAAGAAATTACCAGTCTATAGTGCACCCAGTCACTGAAAAATTTTGTCACTAGTTCTTGACGAAAATGATTTCTAACTCTTTATATAAAAAAAATGATTGAGAAATTAACTTTATTTTCATTCTTCCCGATGTTATTCAAAAATTATTTTACATTTTTTATCTTTCAGTCATCCATTCCTGGGCACATATAATAATCTTGTGTATTTTAGAATAGGAAAATTAATGACATTTTCACTAGAAAAATAAATTTTATAGTAACTCGAAATCAGTTGTAATTGTTCTTTTACTTTCAAAATTTGACATTCTTGACAGCGTGCAATTTTTTATGTCAGACCCCATGTTGTTATTGTATCTTTAGTAAAAGATACAATAACAACACGGGGTAAAGATTCTTTTACGTTTTGACAACATTATTAATTGCTTCAGAATCTTACAAGAGGACAACAAACTAAGATTTTTAAAATCAATTCTGACAGGATCTATGTCAAGATTCTAGAAAAAAGTTCAATCACGTGACCATAATGATCCGTGATCAAATTCAAACGAGTTTCTGGTGACAACGTAAATATTATTTATTTCTACGATCTTAAACAGGGATTTCATGCCGCAAAACAGATTTTGAAAGGCACTTATCAGCGACTACATAAAAACTTTTTTTTTAATTTTAAACAGAAACACTACTATGTAAGAAGAGCAATTAAGAATTAAAAAAGCTATGAAAGCAGTTGACACAGAAGAAACAATAAAAAGAAAGTGTACAATGGTAGGAAAGAGTTTTTGTTTTGCTTACAAAAATAGATAAACGGAAATAAAACTTAAAATTAACATGGTCTACCATACTACTATTTTTGTGCAGATTTCACCTTAACGATCCCATTGAGCATCCGTACATTGAAGAGCACCTCCCTTCCCAATCATTACCGCCACCAATTAAATTGGCTTTTCTTTAGTAGCGGATTTTGAACCGTCTAAAAACATTTTTTGTATAATTTAACTATAGTTAACAGAATTATTTAATAAACCAAAACTGAAGAATAGACATTAAGAAAACAAAAAGTAACCAACTAAGTAACATCCCACTTTTTGGATTTTGAAAAAAAAAAAAAAAAAAAGAAAAAAGCTAGTGACGGAATTTATTACAAGAGGAATGTGACCTCCAGTTTTAATAACCATACCTTGAAAGAAATAACGTTAAAAATAAAAATAAAAAACAATTAAAAAAAGAAGCATGTAATCGAAATATTTAAATCTATATTTAAAAGGGGGATCAATTTACTATTTTGGTATAACGAGAAACTGATCCCCAATTTTTGAGCCACGAACGACCACGAGAAATCCTTAGCTAAGAGGAGGCACGAAGAAATTTAACACATTACATGAGGAAATTTTTAAACAAATGTACGATGATAAAGTTAAACGTCAGACGATAAATAAATGAATGACAACAGTGGGTTAGAAAAGAATCCGATAATTTTAAAAAGAACACCGATAAGACAAAACTGATAAAAGAAAATAATAAAAATCATTTTACTTTTAAAAAATCCTAGAACTAGACTAGAGAGAGAGTCTAAAAATACTTCTTGCTTTAAATGATAAAAAAAAAAAATACATTATGAAATTATCGGAAAACTAAAAAAAAGAAATGAACAGGAAAAATACCCAAGTTTTTATTTACATTTTAAATTAAAATAAATTACATTTAATTTTTTTTAAAATATTTTTTTTAGGACAATCGGTTTACCGTTTGCTTTACGTTGGATAAATCAAGCACTTACAAATAAAGTAAATCCATTTTTCAATATTCTGAAGATACTATAAAATACAAGAAAAACCATCCTAAAAATAAACATTCAAAATAATTTAATGTATTTCATTAACTTACTTATTGAATGTTTATTTTGAAATTTAAATATATTTGAAGATTTAGGTTAAAAACAGTGATTAATTGCCGTTTGTGTACATTACCACAAACAAGAAGATTGAAGCCAATTTAACATCAAACGGAAAGTTAAAATAAAATTAAAATAACAAATAATCGGAAAAGGTGATCAGGAAAGAAAGAGAAAATAAAGACATTCATAGTGAATGAAAACTAAAAATCTTAAGATCTTAATCGGAAATGAAACATTTTAAAATTTTATTGTACTTAGGATCCATTATTACTTAATCCAGCCAGAATAAAACAGCATTTACATTTTACATAATCATTTAATAAAAACGGATTTTATTTTTTAGTAAGTATATCAATAATAGTAAAAAATACACTACACACAGATTAAAACATTAAAAGATTACAATTTTAACGGAAGCGAAATGAACAATGAAGATTTTTAAAAACAACCAGGTTCGTTTGCGCTAGCTAATCCATACGAATGCATAAAAAGGAAAAAAGAATCAATATTAATGAGACGATGACTAAATATGTTAAAATATAAGATTTACTTATATTAAATTAATAAGCAAAAATAAGAAATTTAACAAGAAAAAGAAAAGAAAATAGCATTTTTCATCCGTAAAAAAAGGGGCCACATTACTTCATCCAGTGACATTTAACACATGTATCAAACCGAGAAAATACTATGGGGAAAACGAAATATCTGAATTAAGAAAGTCCTTACAGTATTTTACAATGGCAATATTCACCGGGGCGGCACATGTCACTATATGCATCTTCATTGTGAAAAGATAAATGAAAAGAAATTTTCGAGACAAATTGGCGGTCCTCCAAAAAAAAATTCTCACACTGAGCCGGCTTCACGACAGTGTGGACTACGGTCAACCAATGAGATTGTTGTTCAAAATAATATTTGCCGCGAGTCTTTTTCCTGTTGCAACAAGAACATTAACTGAATGCAAAGGAAAATAAAATAAATAATTAAAATACACAGTACACTACAGGCAACTAAAATTGTACAATTTATCTCCATTTATTTTTTTTTTTGCACTCAATAAGTCTTCGTAAAAGTGTTAATTCGAGACATTCATTGGCGATTAGTGGACAACAAGTGTTCTCAAAACTTCAATCTCTTCACCAGTATTTAAAAAATATAGTAAGTAGTCATAAGAAACTTTCTTTTACTCTCTCTCTCTTTATATATATATATATATATATATATATATATATATATATATATATCCGAGTGAGTATAGAATGAGGAGAGAAAAAAGAAAAAATTTTTCCGTCCAAAACATTAATTTAAAACAGTGCTCGATATATGATGTATAGAGCAGTGAATATTTATTATAAATTATGTTTTAGAACATGTACATAATTTCTTCTATATATGTCCTCTTCCCTACAATCATATGGTTGTTTCAGTGTTTGTTTGTTTTTTTAAAAGAACCCTATAAAATAAAAAAATAAAAAATATTCCATACGGAAAAAATCTAAATTGGAAAGAAAAAACACCCCACCCCTATCACGTCTATGAAAACCTAGACACAGTATCAAAGTAAATACATGAATTAGGTCCACTAACAGCAGACATCAACCAATTAAACAATAGCCAACCATAAAGATGACCATTCAACAACCCTCTTAGAAATCCTAACCAAAAGATATACCCAACTGATAAAAAGATAAAACATACATTCCTTCAGATAATACCATTAATCAACAATTTCACACCTACACACCAAATTCCTCAAAAGTCTAATGATCAAAATGAGACATTCACTTAATTACCAATAACCCCAACCAACCCCCACGACAACAACGAACCAAATATAAACAGAGAATGATTCCAAACCTTTATTTCTTCCAAAGAAGTGTTTAAATCCAAACACTGTAACAACCATATGATTGTAGGGAAGAGGACATATATAGAAGAAATTATGTACATGTTCTAAAACATAATTTATAATATATATATATATATATATATATATATATATATGTTCTAAACATATGCTGTTAAATATAAGAGACAATGAATGTCTATTATGTTTAACCATGAGCCGTTCTAAACGTCGTATTTTTGCTTTAATTTCAGTTGAAAATAAAGACAAAAATTCTCCAACATTTGGATAATTATTTATTGGTTTTCTTCTAAGCTTTCGGCTCACATGAGCCATCTTCAGAGAGGTAGTTTAAACTGAAATATTATAAAATCCACCATCACCGACGATTTTATTTTGTGTTGACATAAAACTCCGCTTGGCAGCAGCAATAGTTACCAAAATTAATAAACGCAGTTCTTAAGTTTGCGATGCGGTTTTATGACGTCTCACCGCAGGATAGCGCGAAATGACAACAAAACTATGTAGTCAAATGCAATGTAATACGTTATTTCCTGTTTTAAAGTTGATTTTATTGAGTGTTGGTTGTTTCGATTTGATGTACATGGCCTCCAATATCTGCAGGTTCCACTTACTGTGTGTATGAGTAAGGATCACCATATTGTTGACCAAAATCTGTCTGATATTACCTACATGTTTATGTTTTTCAGAGAAATGTTGTTTAATAGTACTCTGATCAGAAAGATGACATGTAAGTCTACGGGAGAGCGTGGTTGTAGTAAAACCAATATATGTACTAGGTTTTTGATTAGTTGGTTTCCTATATAAAGAAGTAGTAAATTTATGTGTGCTAGAATCAATGAATACATCAAGGAATGGGATTGTGGCTCTAAATAACCCACAAAAAATTGATAAACCATAGAAATAACTTGTGAAGAAAAACTTAGAAAATCCATATAAATTAAGATTTAGTAAAATGAACAAATTAGAAGGATTTGGATTATAGTAGATATTCTATTTATTAATCAATTTGTGGCAAAATAAACTTAAAACAGCAAGTGAATTGTGTCTCTCCCAGCTGGTATTCCAAGCAAGTCTTTCCTTCTTGAGCTCTGTCTCAAAATCTCACTGACAGCCATTTCAGCCAGCAACTGTGAACGTTGTTTTTTTTTTTTTACCTCACCTCACTAGGAAAAAAAATTTGTTGCTTTTATAGCTGTCCATGTACTCATAATCCATTTGCATCTTCCTGTTATCCCATAATGCATTGCACATTTTTAGTGTATAAAAATGCAACGCAAGTCCCCCGCATTCTTTTACATTATCTGACTGAAAACGGATTATGTCGGAATGGTAAGTGCTTTTTCTTTTAACTTCATTTTAGCTGAAGTAGCTTTACACGCTAAGTAAATACGGGTTCTCTTTTGGCGGGGTCAAGGCAAGTCACAAACAGTAGTGCTAGTCCCAGGTTGTATCTCGTGTCTGCCACACAATTTCAGATGAAAAGAATCCCTTCTTATTGATTAATAAGATTAATATAATAAATTATTAATAAGATATCTTGACTGTGTGAATACCAACTTAAAATATAATTTATAGAGAAAGATAAAAATTACACAACATTTAAATCATATATCAAATTATCAATCTGAAAATTTTCAACTTTTAATTATGCATAGTTATTAAGTTATTATAAATGTTACACTCTTCAAGTAACACGCTTTCAAAAAGAGCCAAGTATTTTCTGATAAATATCTGCACACATTTTGTACCTACTGCTACAACCATGCACCAGGTATAAATAAAGAACAACATATCAAGTAGCCAGTTTGCATGGTAGTCAGAGTAACAGTCCAAGTTGAAATAGTAAGAGACATCATTAAAAAAAACTTTCTGTGTCTAATCTATTTCTTATTGTATAAAAACTGTTTTCATAAGAAGAAACTGGACTAAAAAAAAAAAGGAAAAACATTTTTGTGTAAAGCACCTCAAAAATTACACATTATCTTCTTTCTTCTTTTCCAATTTTTTATTTTGTGAGCAAGTTGATTATTATTATTACAAGGTCAAACTTTCACCCCTTCAATATTTTCAAACTAATTTTAGTCTGCTAACACTATCAATATAAACCATCTTTAAAAGACATTGCTGGTGCTTAGTACTATTTCACTTATTCATTATACTTGTGGGTCTACAAAAGACTATTGTATCTCTTTCATTGAGATAGTCATAAGTATCATGTGACAGCCAATAAGTGCCATCAAGGGACTGAGTGATAAAGGGCAATTGTGATGTAACCTGCAAAAGAAGGATGTCCTTAGCCTGTGGCAAAAAAAACAAAAAAACACATGGCCTTACCAGGTCCATAGATAAACTGCTGTAACTCTAGTATTCCTTTCACAAAATATTGCAAGTAAGGCTCTCCATTTTTTTTTTTTTTTTTTTTTACACACTGCTTGTTCTTACATACATGTTATAATTTCTCTGTGTGCGACAAATGTACAAAAATAACAATATAAATATATGTACAACCTGACACCATAAAACTTTCAGAGAACAAAACTTGCTTGTCATTTCTCTTCCTTTCAGCTATCCTGTTCCAACTGTGAAACATGGCCGTATCTGACTACTGGGCACACTGGAAACATCTGTGCAATCATAGTGAAAATCCGGGCAAGGAAAACTGTCTTCATCAGAAATCAAACTAAACAATTCACGAAGAAACAAAGAAAGAAAAACGAAGAAAACATCTGAATGAACGCAGTAAAAATCTGTTTTGTTTATTAATTAATTTTTGGAGAAAAGACTGGTTATACTCAGAAAGTCCGAACCCGATTTCCTGATTTCGTTAACATTCTGTGCATTAGGCACAGTTCATGTTCTGTGCATTGGAATAGCCGAAAAAATCCGCAAAAATCATAGTTTCTGGGAACGGATGACACTGATGACATCATCACATTGTCAACTAATAAATCCAGGCAATTTTCTCTTCTCTGTGCCCGGTGTTTTTTTTTTTTAGCATCAGCTACAGCCCTGCTGTGAAATATGGTATTATTATATCATGGATATCATGAAACACAAATGGGAAAATGAAGTATCATAAATATTATTTTTACAATAATGATACTGATACACGAACAAAAGCATAATCACTTTTGCAGTCATATCTTGTCTTTATATTATTTATCATCTTTACCTGATCCCAAATAAATTAGAAACATTCTTTAAAATATTTAAGAAGTAATAACAAACTGTAGAGTTGAGTAGAAGTTTAAAAATCTATATGTTGTACTTATTTTCACTACCAAAAATAGATACGACATCAAGATTACCTCTCGGCCACTCACAGGTAACTCCTTGCTTTCTTTTTTTTATATCTTATCTGACTTTAGCCAGAAGGGTCTTCTTTTTTTATCACGTTGTCAAAAGTAGTGAACATCATGTCAACAACTCAATATGCAACTTTCACAGACTGGACACATTTTCTTATCCTGAAAGAAACTCCAACTTTTGTACATTCTTCAGGTATAGACACTTTATAAATATTACTTTTATGATAATGATTCTGTTATACTTAAAAAAGCATAATTATGTCATATTCTTTCACTTATTCATTATACCTGTAGAGATAGAAAAGGTCATTATCTCTCTTTTGTTGAGATAAAGTCATGCAGATCATGTGATGGCTGGTGGGTGACATCAGGGGATAGAGTGACAGAGAGTAGTTGTAATGTAAAGCCCAGAAATGAAGGACATCCCTAACCACAGCAGTATGTAATACAGGAAAAAGCCACATGGCCTCACCAGGTTTCATAGAGAAACTGCTGTAATTCCAGTTTTCCTTTCATAAAATATTACAAGTAAAGCTCTCCTTTTTTTTACACACTGCTTGTTCTTGCATACATGTTATAATTTCTATGGTAACATCTGAGCTAATTAAATAATTTTACAGGGATTTTTACTTTATTGTTTCTTTCATTTGATGCTGTTTGATTTCTTTTTCGTATACAACAAAATAAGTAAAAGTTATCATGTTCTGAAATTATTGTGAATAAACAAATTCAATTAAAATTCTTTATTGTTAATTAAATGTTAGCAGCTATTCTCTATGTTTTAAACTGTGTGTTGAGGGTGTAAAATTATTAATATTGTAGAGATGTAAATTGTGATTCTCTCTCTTTCATGGACATAGTCACAGGGGTCAGTGAATGATGTCAATGGATAGAGTGATAAAGGGAAGTTGTTATGTAGAGCCGAGAGAAGAAGGACATCTCTAGCCCACAGCAATAGAACCAACAGAAAAAAAAATACATGGTCTCAACAGGTTTATAAAGAAACTGCTTTAACTCAAGTTTTACCTTCAGGAAATATTACAAGTAATGTTCCCCTTTTTTTTACACAGTGTTTGTTGTTGCATATATGTTATATTTTCCAAGTGGAATATACGTATATATAATTTTATGTACTACATAGTGTTATAAAACTCTCTGGATACAATGCATGTTTGTCATTCCTTTTCTATCTAGCTATTCCATGAAGTAAAGTGTTATTACGGATATAATAATGCCCATAATGGGGAAAATTCAAAAGGGAGAATAAACCTTTCTTCCATGAATCTCTCTCATTACACTGGTGACCATGACATGATCTTATTTACTTGACATGTGATATTATCACCCATTACGTGTTGAACATGATATATTATTATTTAATCAGTGTTACCCCAGACTGAGTGTTAGAATTCACATAAACGTATTAGCATAAAAACACTTTTACTCACTGTCCCTCTCACTTAATGGCACGTCATTTACACTCAAAACACTCGTGCAACACACCTATTCCTAAGCAATTTATTTTCTAAATGTTAGATCCAGTCATGGTTCTCTAGTGATTCCTTTAATTTCTTAACTGTGAATTATCATGAATTCTTGGGAAAAAGTGGTTTCCAATTGTCACCTTCTTCAGAATTTTTCTTCTCTTAGCCTGGTTGCCACCTAAGACTAGAGCCAGATCTACTCAGCTATTTAACCCATGCTTGGGGGAAATGTATAGGCCCATGGCTTTTCTCAAGAACATTTGTGCAAAAGTGAACACAACAGACTAGTGCAAAATTTGAACTTGGCTCCTCAGTTTCCTTTTCCTCCTCAATATCCATTACACTGCCCACACATTCCCAATTGTATTTATTCTAATATCCTTCCTGACTTATTTTGCTACATTCACTTAGTTGACAGTTTCATCTCTGATCATCTCATCATCCTCCCCGGTTCCACCAGGTGATGATGGTAACTCAGTTCCTACTTACAGCTTAGAGGCAACATTTTCTTCATTGTGTGAGCTGTTCCAAGCAGTGCTGCCACCTGTGAACTCTCAAGTATCCCCAAGACATCCTGCATATCACAAAGATTTCTGAATTTTAAGAGTAAAAAATGTAGGAAAAAATCAGTGAAAATTTTTTAAAAAGAAATCTTAATGCTAACATTGTGATTTAACCAAACAAAAAATATTTTGTAAAGACAAACAACAGAAAATGCTGTAAAAGAGTGAATATTGGGAACAGAATATCTATCTGTTTTTGTTAGTAGCAAAAAAAGGAAGTAGCAAAAACTGCTGTAGCTACATTCCTTTTGGGTTATTCGAATTCTTGTCCATGCCTTTTGGCTTGAAGAATTCATCTGCTACATTTCAGTGTTATATGGATAGAATATTTTTAAAACTGGATTGTGTATTCATATATCTAGATGATATCCTAGCTTTTAGCGATAATGAACAGCAACACAAAAAAGACTTAAATAAGGTGCTACATGTACTTAATGACAACTTAAAAAATTCATTAGATAAGTGCATTAGATAAGTTTTTAATGAAATGGAACTAGATTTTCTAGGTTTTCACATCAGTAAAAATGGCTTACTACCTACACAAAACAAAATTAAAGTATAATTGGTGAACCAAACCTATTCTATAGTGAATAGACTCTCCCACCTAATTTAAGTAGGAGTAGTAAGAGGAAAGAGGGTCAGTCGATGTTGGACAATAGTAGTCGACAGTTAGTCGAATATGAAAGTAGTCAGTGACCTGGCAAGATTACACTGCATAATACATATTATATCAAGTTCTTAACATTTTTGTATGTCGAACATATTAGCACCAATTTTAGCACAAATACTAGCCTCCACTGTGAAAATAGCTCCACAACATAAAGTTATTCATAATTTTCCTAAACAAAAACATTCTAAAAGCCTAAGGCAATTTCTAGGCATGACAGGTTTTTACTGAAAGTTTATTCCAAATTATGTAAACGTTATATTGCTATTATGTGAATGCATGCAGTTAAATTCTAAATCAGTGTTTGAGCTAAATAAACAAGAATCTAATGCATTTGATTCTATAAAAAATAAGTTAATAGATATAACAGCATTAGCATATTCCCAGTTTTCAATAACAGAGTACCAGTTAGTAACCAATAACAGTCAATATGCAGTTGATGCTGCCTTATATCAATAGCAGACAAACAACCTATACCAATTGGATTCTTTTCAAAAGAAATTTTCACAGACACAGACAAAATATTCTATGTTCGATTGAGAGCTTATCTATCTGTGCTGCATTTTCACCACCCCATGAAGGGTTGCAATGTAGTGCTGTTTACGGATCATACGCTGTTATGTGGAGCATTCCATAGTCAGACTCCAGCAAAATCTGACTGACAGCAGTGCCATATTTCAGTGTTATCCGAGTATATATCTGATATCGTATATCTCAGAGGCAAGCAGAACATAGTTGACAATGCAAATGTTAAAAACAATTCCTCTGTACAAGAAGAGTATATAAAAGATTTATGTAAATCTAGGTCACAATTTAACATGTTAAATGACAAAAAGAAAATATCATATTACACAAACAAACACTTACATACCAAATTCTTTGTATACTTGTGATAAAGTATGGCTTCAAGTAAATCGAATATGAAAACCTTCAAGAGCACCTATTCAGGCCTTTACAAAGTTTTAAAACATTCACCTAATAGATTTAAATAATTATGTACATGCACAAGTATCAATCAATAAATTAAAACCATATATAGAACCATCTGTAAAATAAAATGAAATAGTGCCAAATTACTGGCAAAATCAATTAAACACACAGACAGTGAGAAAGACATTACTACCAGTAAGTTTGAAAATATTGCAAGCAGTAATACCAAATTGTACACATCTAGAGTAAGTAAACTTGTCACCTGGAAAAAACAGAATGAATTCTATTATTTTCACTAGATAAAAAAAAAGTAAACTAATTATAATAGTAGTATAGAACATAATCATACCAAAAATTTTATTTATGCCATAATCTAGAGGGGGGCTGTGTGGTGATTAGTAAAAAGCATATTAAAATATACCTTTTCCTCTTTATGAATAGAATGACAGAGAAACTCTCTCTCTCTCTCTCTCTCTCTCTCTCTCTCTCTCTATATATATATATATATATATATATATATATATATATATATCCTTTCCTTCTTTTCTATAACCCAAACATAGCTTACTCGGTCAGCTGATGTCATGCAGAAGCCAACCAATCACTAACATTCCCAACAAAATCAAAGCAGAAACACCTAGGCATTATGAAGATATAAAAACAACAAACAAATGAATATGGTCTCTTCACTGTCCTCTTTCCTTTTTGCCTCACTCTCAGCCACACACACATATGTGTATAATGCATCACTCAATAAGTCCTGAGCCTACTAATAGATGGCACTACTAATAAAAAAAACCATATGATTTTATGGTGTACTAACCATAATGGTATGTGACAAAATTTGGGTCCAATCGGATTATTAGTTTACAAATTACAGTTAAGTGAAGCTACTGTTTCAAATTTTCAAAACAATTGAAAAACATGAATTTCATATGTTTATAAAGCATTGCTTTCTGATGGAGAAAAAATACTGTTCAAGCAAAGCAATGGCTTGATAAGTGTTATTTGGACTCTGCTCTGTCAAAAACAACATTTAAAGGGTGATATGCTGACTTTAAATGCAATCATACAGACACAAATGATACCGAATGCTCAGGTCACCCCAAATCGGCAGTTGTCCAGGAAAATACCAGAAAAACCACAAACTTGTTTTGGTTGATCATAAGTTGAAGTTCCAAGAGATAGCAGAGGAACTGATCATATGAACATTTGTGAATGAGAAAACTGTGTTCAAAGTGGGTGCCATGTTTGCTCACAGTTGATTAAAAACCACAATGTGTCAACAATTCAGAGCATTGTTTGCAATTGTTTCAATGCAAAAAGAAGGTATATTTATATGAATATGTGATAATGGACAAAACATTGATCCATCACTTCACTTTGGAGTCAAATTGGCAGTCAGCTGAGTGGACAGCAGCAGGTGAAAATTGTCCAGAGTGACCAAAGGTGCAAACATCAGCAGGCAATGTTTTGTCCTTCATATTTTGGGATGCACAAGGTATATTGTTCATCTATTACCTTGAGAAAGGAAGAACCATCAATAGCAAATATTATATAGCATTATTGGTGTGTTTGAAGGAAGAAATCACCAAAAAACATGGTCACAAAAGAAAAAGAAAAGTGATCTTTCACTAAGACACACCTTGTCACTTGGCAAAACTACATTAATTACATTTTGAATTACCTATTCTTCAGATCTGGCCCCCAGCAACTACTGGCTGTTTGCAGACTCCAAAAGAATGCTCTAGGGAAAAAGATTTGCCTCCATTGAAGAAGTGATATCAGAAACTAAAGGGTATTTTGAGGCCAAAGAAAAATTGTTCAACAAAAAAGGCATTGAATTGTTAGAGAAGTGTTGGAATCAGTGTATCACACTAGAAAGAGACTATGTTGATGCATAAGGTTGAATTTTGCCTAAAAGTTGTTGTTTTTATAAGTCCAGGACTTATTGAGTGAATGGTGTAGGGATAAGAAATTAAGAACTAAAAACATTTTGGAAAAACCCAACTAAGAAAAATTCACAAGTCAGTGCGAAAAGCAAATCCTGAATCCTGATTAGATTAAAAACAGAAAATTATGTGAAGTTATTTCACATCTAAAATCGAAAATGCTCCTGGAACCGATCACATGACTAGATTTAATTACTTAAGGACATTCTGTGACCTGACAACAGAGTCAGGGGATGGAAGCTACAAAGATGACAAGCTAAAATATCACAAAAGAAGCTTCAAGCTGACCCGGACATTTGTTCTCTTTCTCTTTCCTTCTGCTGATTCCTTTTGCTTCTATTTCTCCATCCAAAGACATTCCTACTGAATACATATATACATAGGTACACATATGCTCTTTCAACAATGACTACTACATTTTCTACAAGTCTTAATACCCATCACTTTGTCATTGAACACAAACTGTACCCTTAACTTCTTAATAATGTTTCTAATTGAACATTAACTTCTACAACTTGTGTTATTCTTTCCTTTTAATAAATTTCTATTTTAACATGAAAAATGAATATTTTATTCTTACACTATTCCACAAATTCCATCCTGCCGACAACCAATCTTCTGATAATTCTGATGATGATAATTCTGCATAAATCCTAGGGAGTTTGGTTATGTCTGACACAAGACTGAACCAAAGAAACATTAACCAGCTCCCTACATCTTCAATGGAAGCCTCGTGACATTGCCATCAGTGATTCCATGAATGCCAACCAACCCAAAGGAAGTCATGTTGAAATAATAGCCACACAAGAAAAAGAGATATAGGAAATGAATAATTAATTCAAAAAGACAATCCACACATTCAAATACCAGAACAAGTCAAAACCTAACACACACCCACAACAATCGATTACTATGTTACACCGGACACACATAAAACTAAATATGATATATTCACGTGAAACTCATTATAAACTCAACACCAAAATACACATAAAATGATGAAAAGTCACCTAAACAAAAATATGTAAAACAATGGAGTCAACAATGAAAATAAAAATGATGTTATAGTTTGTACAAACCTGGCCTTTATTAATTCATTATCACAACCACATCAAAACCATATTGGAAATTGTACCGTACAACTATATTACAAGCAATTCTATCAATATCATACTTAATGGTATTTATCCAAAGACTGACCTTGTACTGCACATATCATCCCTTCGGTTTTTGTTTTTTTCAAGAAACCATTCTTGAGCCGCCAACATGATTCTGGATCTGTTACCTCTTGGATTTCTCGTGCAAATTCTCCATACAAGGCTTTTTTTTTTACCGTGCCTCAATTTTCTAATTATGAGTTCTCTTCTCATGATCTGTCAATCTTTCTGTCTCTACAATGAGCTTTTCATTCAGCACACCTTTTAGTGTCCACTCCTGGCTATTCTGTAAGGTTTTTACATTCTTCTATCCTTATGAAACCTGTAGAAACCCTTCTACTTGTTAAATATCAAAATGTGGAATAACTGTTTATTCAACAGAATAAACTAAAATACTATTGCAGGATCGCTTTTAATTTGACTGTTTAGAATAATCCCACAACTTTCATTGAAAGAATAAAATTTAATAGAAAATGACAACTTGGTATAAGCAAATAACAATTTCTTTCTTTTTACTTGCTTGAATGTATTAAATGAATAATGTTCTTTTTCGTTTTTGGTTGTTGAGTAAAGTTCTTGCATAGAATATAAACTGTTTTGCATATGTATGTGAGAACAGTGAAATGTGGCTACATGTAAGCTTGTGTAAAAGAGTCAGTATGTGTATACATGTATAGTGTAGATAAAAGAGATAGGTATAACTTAGTTTTTATTGTAGATGGTGGCACCATAGTCTGAGGTGGTCTCTTTGTAGTTTGGTCAGTGCTGAGTTGAGCATTGCATTTGTGTGTGGATATGAATGGGGTCTTGAAATATTATCAGCTAGAGTGATGCGTAAGTCTCTCTATTAAGGCCAGTCTTTGTGATATTTATACCTTTTTTCTGAGAAATCAGCTCCAGAACCATATTATTTTATTCATTCCTATTTGGCCCTAAAATACCACATGATATGTCTAGCACAACATGCACACAATATTTTGGTGGTATCTACCAAAATTAAATTATAATGACTAATAAATCAACCTTTCTGATTTGTATTCCATGGTTTTGTATTGTATGGCTTAATTGGTATGTTTTAAGATATAAGCACTTTATTGCAAATTATTGGTTTATAAATATTTTGTAGACATGTTTTAATGTTTATGTAGCTATTGTTTGCTGAAAATATTTCTTATGTTTAAAATTAATAAGTTTATAATTAAGTTTTATTGTGTGAAATATGTTACATATTTTATTAGTCATTTTGATGGACATGACAAATCTCGCCTGTCTTCTTTTTGGGGTAGGTAAAGCCAAGCCTCATTACCCCTAGGTAAGTACTTGTTCATGGTCATTATATTGTTTTGTTCAAGTTTGGTATTGTTATTACTATTTTTATTATAAAAAAAATCAATAACATACTTTTCTACTAATGCCACTTTAAAATATCAAAGGAGCAAAAAAGTAATAAAACTTCAGACAAAGCCTATGTCTTTCTTTACTTTCCATTCATTCTCCCTTTGATGACATTGTGTAATAATTAACAATCGTGTCTCACGAAACCAACTATGACTGAATAGTGAGTACAATCCTCACTGAGTGCTCTATACTTTTGATCTCATGCCACATCTAAGCTATGCTTAGAAAATCACCATTCTCCCTTTCTTTTTATGAATTTTTGCATTTCCTCTTGCTTTCTTACTTACCCTTTTTTTCTTTCACACTTTTTTCTTCCTCCATGATTGTCTGCAAGTGTGTATTTGAGAGAGACACCTTTGTTCAAAGAATCATGTCAATTTTTTTTTTTTTTTGTTAGGGGTATCATCATAACATTATTATTATTATTATTATTATTATTATTATTATTATTATAAGTAGGAGAAGGAATAATTTTTAATTTTTCTTTTATAAATATCAATTTACTACAGGTTTTTTAATTTTTCAATAGGATACATTGTCAACTAAAAATATATGCTACAATACGAAAATTGCATATTGAATTTATTTAATAATTTGTTGTTTTTTTTTAGTTATGTAGTGATAAAAAATAATATGATATTTTAAAAGATTTTAAGAACTACATGTCTGTCCTATAAATAAAATAATATTAAACAAATGAGGCCTTGTTCGAATAAGCCCTTGTTTTTTTTAAAGTGGCCATGTCTGCCTGCAGCAGTCAATAGCAATAATATAGAAGCTCTCTCGTAAAGTAAATATGCTTTCTAATGCCGATATGTTTTATATTCCATGTGATAAAGCAAACACGAGAGACTTTTCCAAGGAATGGAATGATTATTCTTTGTTAGTGGTAAGTCTAATTAAATCTGGGAATTATTCATAAAATGGAAGCTTTCTTCTGACAAAGTGATCAAACGAAATGTTTTTGTTTTTATGTTGAACACGCGCAAAAAAAAAATTACTTCCTTATGACAAAAGTTTATGTATTTTTTTTTTTTTCATTTGACTTTCGTATTTATATCTGATTTTCTTTTCTCAAACTTTTAAGTCCTAGCCTTCACTAAATTGAATAAAAAGGTTAAGCGTTTAAAAACATTTTTACATGCTTGTGTTCCTTGCGTTCGTAAGAAAAACCCTTCTATTTTTTTTTTATTTCGGTATAAAGAAATCCCACTTTTTTTGGCCCCAAGTCAACAAAAAAGATAAATCTCTAATTATATAAAGAAAAATAAAAGTATTTATTTTTGTAAAAAATTAAAAAGGAATTCTATTTAGTGTCAGTGTGATATACACTATACACACTTTGACTTGGGCGATCATGTCTCGAAAGAAACATGACTGACTGGGATTTTTCAGCAGTAGGTTCATATTACCTTCTAGATAGACTAGTTACTGGTTGCTAATCAAAGCTATATAACCCAACTGTGATGAATACGAAATAAAAATAACTCTCTTTTCTTCATTGTTTATAAATTTGCGAGCCAGTGCGAAAATTTATTTTTTTAACTAATCGAAAAAAGGATTGCTTCCGAGCTGAAGAAAAAAAGACCAAAGGTAAAGTTTAGCAAGCCTATGTGAAAATTTACTTGAACCAATTTTTAATAATTTGTTTCTTTTTTAATTAGGTAGCGATAAAAACGGAGCAGCTTACAAACTGTAAAAAAAATAGTAACTAGCTGATGTCAAATCGCTTTTTGATATAAATAGAAAAAGAAAGTTGAATCAAGGAAAAGAGAGCAGTGGACAGAGAGAGCAACCAGTCACAATGTAGCAGAAGATTCTCAGGCCGCCACTGATCGGGCACAAATGTCCTCGCGACCTGGATTCATTACCCTCTCTTACTTTCTTTTTTATTACTTCTTCCTCTTCACCAACTCACTGTCAAGCGAAAAAGAGAGAGAGAAATCAGAGTCCGTTGTGTCTAAATAACCCCTGTGTCAAATTACACACTGATACATTATCAGCCTCTAATAAGAGCAGCGGAATTTCAAAGAACTCTATTCAACTCCTAAGCTAAATACCTTAAAAAATATATCTCTCTATTTGTGTTGAATACAACTATATAACTTTTATCTGAAAAACACTCTCTCAATTTGTTTCAAGTATTTTGAAAATGTACTTTGTGTCTGATGATTTAATATGAACATTTTCTCTTCTTGACAATTTAACAAATCTACAAACTTTTAATGTTTAATTACTTGTTCTGAAACAAGCTACTAAAATTTCAAATGTGTAAATTTGTAAATAAACTCCTTGTTTTATTAAAAATAACACGTGTGTTTCCCTGTCATTATACCTACATACTTCAGAGGGATTATCGAATTCAACTGGAATTCGAACTCTGTTCTCAGTTCATATGTATCTACATCAGCTAATTTGCACTTCTTTCATAAATCAAGTGTGTGAGAAAGAGATAGAATCACAATATGATTCAAGCTCAGCATGGAGTTGTTTTATTGACACCACTTTACTCTTGGCTTGACACATTGCATAAATTCCTCTTGGCTCTCTCAAATATTTCAATGCAGCCAGTTATTTTTTGCTTAAATTTACTTAGCTTTTTAGTCTGACAGACAATTTTGGAGTACCTAGAAAATACTGAATTATAAAAATAGTCATCATAGGCTGACTTTACTCATCACAGCAATTCACCTCTTTTATTTACTAAGTTTAGCTTAGTTTGGCACAAGGCTATACACATGATGTACCAGTTAGACGAGTAAGATTCCCCTGTAGAGCACTGCACATCCTTTAATGTAGGTATATGCTTTTTTTTAATAATCATTTCACTCCAAGGAAGGTAGGAATGCCACTGGTGTACAGGGGTTACAGTGAGAAAAAAAAACAAGGTACAGGGGATGTCTAAGAAATGATAAAGGTAAATTTTCGTTTTTAGGTCCCGAAGGCTTTTCTCCCATTTAAATTTATCAAAAAAAGGATTATTTCTGTGCAAATGTATATGCTGAACTCAAATCAACAATTAGTTATTGAAGAAACCTACCTTTTCTGATCTGAACGTCCAGAAAAAAATCAAACTACATTTTGTCTTCCATAACTCTAACGCAGTCATGTAATTAACTGCTGAATGACTTTTGGCGGAGGACAACAAATTTCGGTCTATTTTCGGCCGATTTACTTCCTTTACTGAAACTTCTGCCTATTTACTTCCTGTAATGAAAGTAATATGCGATTTTATTTCTACGCGTGTTACTTTCATTACTGGAAGTAAATCGGCCGAAATTTGTTGCCTACGCAGAAAGTCATTCTGCAGTTAATTACATGACTTTGTGAGAGTTACAGGAGACAAAAAGTGCAAGATGTAGTTCGTTTTTTTTATGGACGTTCAGATCAAAAAAGGTAGGTTTCTTCAATAACTAATTGCTGATTTGAGTTCAGCATATACATTTGCACAGAAATAATGCTATTTTGGATAAATATAAAGGGAGAAAAGCCTTTGGGACCTAAAACGAAAATTTACCATGATGAAAGATGGATGGGAATCAAGTAAATAGAAGATAGCTTTTGATATTGCATTTAATCTTTTGGAGATTGTAGCTATAGGAGAAGCAAACAAATGGAAGAGTGTTCCACAAACAGGAAGTGCAAGAAAAGAAACTGTTAGAGTAGAAGAAGTGGTTACAGTTAATTGTTTTGATGGTAAAAGAGTGAGACCTTAACACCAATCTAGTAGCACGCTTAAATACATGTGGTTGGAGTACCAGGGAAAAAAAGCTTGTTAGAGCAGTTGCCATGAAAATACTTGTGAAGACAGAGGGAAGCCACATCTTGTCGGTGTGATAGTAACTGAAGGCGGGCTGCCAAGTCAGGATTGATTATATTGCAGCTCCTCCTTTGGATTTTGTCAATAACCTCAAGATGACTAGCAGGAGAACCTGACCAGATATGGCAACAACATTCAATGCACAGACGAATAGTACATTTATAAATGTGCAAATGTATTCTGATGCAAAAAATTTCCTGGCCCAACACAGTGACCCAACCTTCCTAGCAATAGATGCAGCTATGGATTCAATGTAGTCATTCCATTTGAGGTCATTTGAGAGAGTGAGGTTAAGGAGGCATAGTGCATTGCTCTCTAGGAGATTAGCATCATCCATTCTAATGGTAGGCAGGAAAGTTTCTCTATGGTGATTAAAGTGGTTATATACTATCAAATATGGTAAGTTTTAAAAATGTTCATTCAGCTATTACAAAAGTAAATTATTATTACTCAACCTTTTTCTTTTTTGTTGTTGTTGTTGTTCATTCATTTATTTAATTTATTTTTTTAATAGGCTGCGGTTTCTGTAGGTAATGTTGGTCAATTGGCAGCAGATTTAATTGTGTCCACTTTGGAGATGACCAGTGTTGGTTACATCTATGATGAAAGTATTCTGCCTGTGGTTGGAAATAACCCTTACTCAGCAGTTTCTCATTCTTCCTGTTCATTGGTTACAGGCTGTGAAGGTTTCTATCATTTCTCTATTTATATATTGGCAATCCAAAAAAAAAAAAAAAGAAGAAAAGAATGCCTCCTTCCAGGATATATTCATTTATAAATAATTTTTATCTCTTAGAGATTAAAGTGTTTTCTTTTTTTTTCATGGCCATTTAATGAAAAAGAAATAGTAGCATAATATACTGACTAACTTGGCTCAATATAAGCAACAGGAAATGTTTTTTGGATGAAGCATAAAGAATAGATAGGGAACACTACTGGAAAGTAAGAACATTGAAAGAAGTAACCTACATTAAATACAGGACACATGGCTTTGGTTAGTTCCAGTGACTTGACCCAAAGAGTTGTGAGTTCAATACCAGGCAACAGCAGTGGTGAACAAATAACTTAGAGAGTTAGATTAAAGGGAGATAACTACATGGCCACCAGAACTTGTATCGCACATGGAATGAGAATGATATACCCCAGTGGTCATAATAAAGGGTTTAGTTTGAAATTCCTAGCATCTGAAGAAGTTCAGAGCACACAACCCCCAAAACATTATAATGATGGCAATACAGATAAGAAAAATAGGCCAAACAATGTAAATACTACCTCATCTCAGAAGTATAGACAGACATCAAATAATTTGTTCCCGTGCAAGCACAGGTTTCTTCAATTTTTCTTCAATATTGATTTGTCATCAAGTAATTTTTTCACTATGATACTTTTTGACAAACACTCACACACACGCACACATATATTTTAGACAGCCCTCTCCTGAAAATATTGGGAAAAAGGCCTTAACTCACAGATAGATTAGAAATTAATAGGCTCAGCACATACACCCAATAATCTGAGAGATAAATGTAATCTGTGCTTTGTAGAAAAAAATGTAATCTGTGCTTTGGGATATTAAAATATCATAATCAAAATTTACTTCTTAACCAATGTAACAAGTTAATTAGCAAGTGTCGTCATAAGAGTAGATTTAAACTCCCTTAAAAAGATTTTAACTATTCCCTTCCAATTTAATTGTTATATTTTTAGCCGAAATTGTTTGATACCAGTTAGAATTTAAATTCAGACATGTGATGCCCTTAAGTTTATTCCTACCAACTACCTTTGTAAGCCACTTCCCTCCTCTCCTAAAAAAGTGTGCTACTATTCTCCCCCTCTCCTCCTCTTGGCCTTTTTCTAACCAACCTTTCTAACCTTTTCCTTTTCTTTGCTGACCTTTATTCCCTGTACACTAGAATTTCTTCATTTCATGTCTGACTGGGGTTGAACTATGTGGATTCTAGTAACCTGTTGAAATAGCTATTCCCCAAATGTAAAATTTTAATTGACATATGAAATAAATGTATGTATGTGTGTGTGTGTGTATATAATATATATATATATATATATATATATATATATATATATAATGTAAGTTGAATATATTGATTGAAGGAACATAATAAGAGACGTATGTTTAAACATATGTTCTAACTCTCTTGTATTACATTGAAATAACATAGGACACAATTTTGATTTCTCAAATACTAGTTTAATTAAAAAAGAACATAACCTTTTAAGGAGGAAGGACTTTGAAAACATATTAATAGCATTACTACCAACTATAAACACGTGATTAAAACATTACATTACTTCTGCATTTTTCCACAAACCTATAATCCATGAATCCAAAATATCAATAGATATAATTAAATAATTTAAAAATAGTTCCTTATATTCATAACATTGTAATATTGTTTTCTCTATATGAACTACATTCTATTTTACATCATAATTAATTTAGTTATGTTTTCTCACTATTATTATCTATATTTTTTCACTATTCTTATATATTATTATAGTTTATTATTATTATTTTTATCACTATTATTATCATTAGTTTTGTTATATACTATTATAGATTATTGTATGAATAGAATAAGTATTTTTAATCTAACATGTTTCATTTTAACAAGCTTCTTCAGAGATTTTTTAAAAACGAATGATTTAAAAAAATTTCAAAATTTATTTATTCATAAAAAGTTTGCTTAACACTTGTATACATTATTTCACTAGAATTTTAAATGAGAATGTATTGCGGTTTATCATTCACACACATACTAACTTTACTGACTCAAACGCACACATACATGATTCCCTCATTTTGTTTTAAAAAAGAAAATTGTTTCATCACTTGACATGTATATACATTTTGCTAGAATTTTTCATACACATACCAACGTTACTGACATATAAACACACTTAATTCATCTATAGTTTAAATACACTAGACATGCATTATTTTGGTGTACATATACTTACATTCATTATAAACATCTAATGTTTTTTTATTACATATAGCGCACACACTCACACACACACTTAGACATAAGTTTTTCCTCTACATTTAAAATATTCATCCACTACTTTATTACTCGTGACATGTATCTGACCAATCAAATCAAATCTCAATCAATATACTGTCTCTGGATTTTTAAAAGATTCTTTTTTAAATTAAAAATAAAAGTGTTTTTTTATTTTTATTTTTTAATCATTTCTCTAAAAAATCTCTGAAGAAGCTTGCTAAAGTGAAACATGTTAGATTAGATACTTTTTTCATTTCCTGGCAGCCAAGGGCCTTTTGTGTAAGAAACTTTGTTTATGTACATAAAATTATAAGGTGAACATTGCGATCCTAACTTATCTCTATTTTTAATTGTCTAGCAATTTTTAATTTTATTTAGTCTTTTTTAACCTGTAACCTTCATGTATTACTACACCATGTTTCCTGGGCACATAGCCTGATTAAGCTCAGCCTTTTCCAGGCTGGTTTTGAATTCAGTTTTTCTCTCTAGACCAATTGCCACCCAAGGTTATAGGACCTAGTCTGTCCTGCTATTTACCCATAAATGTAGGGAGAAGAGAAGAATTCATACCTTTCCCAAGCACCACACATCTGTTTTCAACATTATGCTTATGACATACTAGCAATATAGCTTTAAAACTAATCCATGGTCCTGGAGCTCAGACTCTTTGGACATTGGCATGAAAGACTAAAAAGCAATAGTTGTTTCCAGTTAAAGCGAAACTGTAGACTGAAAGAAAAATGAATGGATAGAAGTCAAATTTTGATTTCCTGGAATCGATATCAAATAAGTTTTTTTCGTTGTAAACTATATTTTGAAGGCTAAATAAGTCCTCTGAGTAAATGGTATCATGGCTGAGACTAAGAACTACAATTAAACCTACTTAGAGCAAAACCCAAAGCAAAAACTAAAATAAAAGGGCTGAAAAAATACAGACATACAGGCAGATAAACAGACACACACGCACAAACATCTTGCTTTATATATATATTATCAATTTTCTGCACTATTGTAAGAACTGCAACCGTGAAACTTCTGAATATAGTTTCTTATGTCTTTATCTATGAGTATCAAATTTGATTAAAATCAGACCATTCCTTCTATAACCCGATTTTTTCGATTATCGATTTTTGATATTTATCGAGGGTACCTCGGCACAAAACCTAGCTAAGAACACTCGCAGATGCTTGTGGTACAACTGTGTAAATTTTAAAGAAAATCAGTTCAGCCGTTTTGGAGTCTATTGGTAACAGACACACACACAGACAAAGTTCCATTTATAAAGAAGTTTAGATTTAGATACACAACAGAAACTTTTTGCCATTTCCCTCCTTGGAAGCCAAGTCTATTTTGTTTGAGAAACACTGTTTTAAATTATGTGTCAATGTGCATCAAATTATAAGGTATATATCAATAGTTCTCCTATTCCTTCACTTATGATGCCATTATCACTCAGTTCTTTCTTATGTCATTGATATAATTTGTAAGAAAGGAATAGGAGCAGGTTGTGTAATTCCAGTTGGATTTGTTGTATTCACTTACATGCAAATACCCTTTGGAAAAGTATGAATCCATCTCTTCTTCCTCCAGTTGTGGGTATATAGCAAGACAGATTGGGTTCTTTAGATTTGGTTGACAACCAGTCTACCACAAAAAGTAATGGCAACCTACTGCGGGATAATCTTCTGCCCAGACATAATCACCAAAGAATGTATCACATATGGCACTTAACTGACTGACTGCAGAAAGAAATGGCAACCTACTGCAGGAAAATCTTCTGCCTAGTCAGTTATGGATTGAAAGAGACATGATCACCCAAGCATGTATCACAGGAGACACTTAACTGATTGATATATATATATATATATATGTAGGAAGAGAGAGAGAGAGAATAATCTGCATGGGTCACATTACTAGAAATGAGCCAAGCCAGTCACTAGATTAGCTTTGATTTCTTTGTTTGCTACCTATTTCTGTAGAAGAGAGCCTTCTTCTCATCTCATGACAAATTTTAAACCTGAAAGAGGCTGAAGAATGGGTAAACCAAAACTTGATAGTAATAATAAAAGCAATATAAGTTCAGTAATTTGAAAACCTCTGGAAAGAAATCTCATATGATAAATTCATTGTTTAAATAATTAAAATATTTCCATTAATTGCTGTAATCAGTTTTTTTCATAAAGTAAAAGTTTTGCCTTTTTATAAAGAAAAAAATCTGAAATTTCTGCTTATTCTTACACACTGCTTCTTTGAATATTTGTACCCTTACATAGTCCTAGTTTAAAAATTGCTATTTAACACTAGTTTTGTAAATAAAATTTAGTAACATATTCATTGTTAGCGTGGATATTTCAATCCTTAGAATATTCCATATGATTTTGTCTGATTTACATGAGAAATTGATATATATATATATATATATATATATATATATATATATATAGCTCAACTATAAATAAAGTGTATATTGGATCAACTAAGAATACTTTTAAGCAGCACTGGTACTTGCACCTAACCTCATTTAAAAACAGCTTATACCAAAACCAAACATCCCTTTCCACATACTAAAGGATTCAAAACAGAAACCCAAAGTAAAATGGAAAATCCTAGAAAAAACTAGAACTTGCAACTCACTTAACGACATGTGCCCTTTATGTCTAAGTAAAAAACTACACATTCTCCAGTACCCTAATATCAACGATTTATTAAACCGTAGAGACGAATTAGCAGTAATATGCAAACATCGCAAATATTTCTCACTAAAATTTACCCCCAAAAAGAAAACAAACCCTATACAATACCAACAAAAAATAATGCAGTTGCAACAGAATAGTAGATAAATAAATAAAAAAATATATTTTATATTTATAAAATATGTTGTATGAAGGATAGATTTTATAAAAGAAATATATTTCTTAAATATTATAAAATATTATATTTTATAATATTATAAACTAGTTTAAATATTATAAAATATTTCTTTATGAAAGACATATTTTATAAAAAATATATTTTATAAAAAACAAAAAAATAAAAAATAAATAAAAAAAGCAAGCACCCTAATACAAAATAACATACATTAAATTAAGGAGAAACCAAGCCCAAAACAAAACAACACCTACCAACCCCTAAACCAAATAACAACACGCTAGGCGCCAGCAGCATCAGCCCTCTCAAGATTAATAGATTAACCTATCCTGAAGTCTGCCAAAAACAAACACTTAACCCTAAGACCTGAAAAAAGGTCAACAGAACTCAAAATACAGACCAACCCCTCTAACACCCAAAATAGATAATTCTCATTTCTAAACAAAAACCACCTGAGGATGAAGCCAAAACATAATGGGCTGGCTTCGAAACATGAGAAATTTTTTGTGTAGTGATACTATGAATTTAAAAACATTGTAACAACCATTACAGTCTATATATATATATATATATATATATATATATATAACACTAATTATGCTTTATTTTGATAAACAGAATTTATCAAACTATAAAAAATGATGCAAATTTGTGATCTTGGCACAAGTTTTGTTGTTTATTCTCTAATCTCATGGGATACATGGTATATCTGATAATTGTATCTGAACTCTTTAAGAAATGGATTATTGGATTTTGTGTATAAAATAACATTATTTCTTATTATATAGATGGTTTCTTCACTTTAAGGGGAATACCAGTCTGAACTCTGCCAAATGGCTGTTAAATGCGAATTATTTCTTCAGGTTGTGTGTAAGGAAAATGCATTGAGAATTTAAAAGATAAAAGAGACAAATTAGATTACTTTATCAGATCTGACAACCAGAATAAATATACGAGTTGAATATATAGATCAAAATTCGACAAGTTGAATAAGTAAAGAACAGATAGGAAAAAGTGTCTAACATGTTTCACTTCAAAAAATGTCTGAAGAAGCTTGTTAAAGCGAAACATGTTAGATTAAAAGCACTTTTTTCCTACCTGTTCTTTATTCATATATATATATATACATATATATATATATATATATATAATGAGTGCTACAGATAAATTGTCTAAATTACGCAAAAATGAGAATAAAACTGACATCTTCATTTAAAGGATATATTTACCAAAATTACATAATTTTGAAATACTAAAGAGTAAATTTATTCAATAAAATTAACATTGGCTTCAGCCATCTTTGTAACCTTATGCAACTCTTCTGAATGGTCTCCTTGTTTAAGTTGGTGAATGCTGCCATAGTCCTTGCCTTCAGTTCATCTTTCATAATACAAGGTGCTTTGTTGGTCTCTCACACAACTGCACCCCACACATAATAATCGAGGTGGTTGCAGTCTGGGGAGTGGCTAAATGTAAGGGATGATGTGATCACAGAAATTGATTGACAGCCATTGCTGGGTTTTTATGCTTGTGTGGCATGGTATAGAGTCTTGTTGCCAGACTTAGGGTCTGCCAGCTGCCACCCTCTTGATTCAAAGCAGCTCTACTTCCTCAAGATATATGATGTATGTGTCTGTGTTGAGTCTGAGTTCCTGTGAAAGATGAATGGGGGCATAACATCACCATCACTAGTGACCTCCCAGACAGCTTTGTAATTGCCATTAGACTCCTCCATCTCTTTCCAAATTCTCCACATTGTGCTCAGATTGACACCTAAACACTCTGAAATATCTGTATTGTAGCTTCTGGCATAGATAAAAAGCAGAACAACAGGCTGTTTCCAAATTTCTGGCATAGTGAATTGTGTCAAGGTTCTTTTTTTTTTTTTCTTATAGACAATGTTCAACTGACCCTACTATACAGTACAGTTGACAAAATCAAAAACAACATACATGTGTGAAATTAAAAATCTAAAATAACGACAATTTACCCATCGCAACCTCTGTGTGTGTGTGTATATATATATATATATATATATATATATATACACACACACACACACACACACATGTATACATGGGGAGGATTAATATAGAGTTGTGGCTTAGCAGATTGATTTTATATACAGCAGCCTAACTCCAGAGTTTCACAGACAAAACTTTCGCTCAGTCCACTCGTCAGGAGGTATCAGCAATTGATTACCAATTTTCTCATTTTTATTATTTTCATAAGTTAAAAAGTAATAATGTGGTTTATTAGAGGTAGGAGAGAAGAAAATGAGAAATAACTACATTCTACACATGCAAACATACATATATTTACAGACATATGCACACATACACACATTGAAGAAAAAAATCAACCCAGCATTAATAAGATATATACAGTATATTTCTGCATATATGGTAAATTTAAAATTTTAATCACCCCTAAAATTGGGGGTCTGCTTATACAACAATTACAAAACCTAACCTTATATCCTGTGGTGTGTCAGCACTTGTAAGTAGGCGAGTATGCTTGTGCCATGAAAGGCAGTAAGCTAACAATTCAGTATTGTAACTACTGATGTATATATTTCTAATTGAAAGAATTCACATTATAATGCTGTACAACAGTTATAAATGTAATAAAACTACATTTACTTCTTGATTTCACATTAAAATGCAATATTCAAGAGACGATTACATATCAATTTAAAAAAGTTCTGCTGAGCAACAGGCGCATAAACAAATCTTTCATTTTTCATTTGTAGGGCAATGGGTGCAGTTATTCCTATCATTATTTTTCATATTCATGTTAAATAACGACATTCAGGATAACATTCAATCCATATTTTTGATTGAAATTCATTGTCATTGTAGTGTTAAAAAACAACATTCAGGATAATGTGCAATCCATATTTCTAATTGAAATTCATTGTCATTATAGTGTTAAATAACAACATTCAGGATAACATCCAATTTATATTTCTAATTAAAATTCATTATCATTGTAGTATTAAATGACAACACTGTTAAAAATAAAATATTTCAGATGCCATAAAATTTTCATTTCTCATCACAGAATACGCAACTTGTGTTTTCATTTGTATGAGTCATAAGAATGAAATTTTTGTTATTTTCATAAAGATGCATTTTAATACTTCCTTTATTTTACTCATTTTTATTTGGCTATCTTCTACTATGGATATCAGATAAAATTACGAACATTTATCCAGATTTTGGATCTCATCATATTTATAGGTTACCTTATATGTGAAAATATACAGTGTGTGTATATATATATATGTCAGTTAAGTGCCATACGTGATACATGCTTAGGAAATCTTATCTCTTTAGAGATATAACTGACTGGGCAGAAGATTATCCCACAGTAGTTTGCCATTACTTTCTGCGGTAGACTGTTTACCAACCAAGGCTATAGAACCCAATCTGTCCTGCTATTTAATCCATAACTGGAGGGAAGAGACAAATTACTACCTTTCCCAAGGTTATTTGTGCACAAGTAAATGCAAGGAATTCAACTGGGATTCAAACTCGGCTCCCAGATTTCTTGTTTCGAGCTAATATCTACTGCACTACAATGCATATCCTACATATATATCAAGTAAAAACAAATGCTTTCTGGCTGTCAGATCTGATAAGGTAATTTAATTTATTATGCTGCTTATCCTAAAAAGTCTCAATTTTCCATACACAGTTAAGATTTTCATTCTAACCTTAGCAATCCAAACATAATACATTTTAGCAAAAAAAAACAAAAAACTTTTTCACTTCATCCCATGTACAGAGTGCGATGGGTAAATTGTCTTCTTTTTAATTTCATGTCTGGCAACAGGTCTCTTCACTATGCCACACAAGCAGGTGAACACAGTTATGGCTGTCAGACAATTTCTGCAACTGCATTACCCCTTACATCTGGCCACCTAACTCTCCACACTGCAGCGCCAAAGATGAACTGAAGACAAGGGTTATGGAAGCATTCAATAACTTAAACAAGGAGACTGTTAAAAAAAGTTGCATGAGATTTCAAAGTCATCTGCAGGTCATGTTTGAAACCAATAATAATTTTATTGAATCGTTAGTATCTCAAGATATTTTTGTGTAATTTTAGTAAGTAAATATATCTGTTAAAATAAGATGTCAGTGTTATTTTCATTTTTGCATAATTTACATGACTATTTATCCATCACACCCCATATATATATATATATATATATATATATGTGTGTGTGTGTATTTATCTATTTTCATTTTTTTTTTTTTTTTTTTTTTTTTTTTAGTATATGAATGTCCAGAAAAGCAGTTGGTGTTGATATTACAGAGAGCTCCATTTGTGAGGGTAAATTTTATTTCTGTTTCTAATTTTTAAAAATTACTTAAAATGACATCAACTAGTTTTGTACTGGTAACTTGAACAAATTTATTTTTCTATCAAATACTTGAGTTTTCTCTTTAAGGCAAAAACCATTGGTTCATTTGGCAAATCTCTTTTGTTTAAATTGTCAGGCATATATTAATCGTGCCCTTGAGACAAACTTTAATTTTTTTTCTCCTTTAACAATAATTTATTTCTCTTAGATGCCATATTGCATTTATTATACATTCATCACTTAAAGCTAATATATAAGACGCGATAAGTAAATTATCACCTTTTTATATTTTGAATTTCACGCATGCACTGCACAGTATAGTAAGGTCAGTTGGGCACTGTCTGTGTGAAAAAGACCACCATGATGCAATTCACTCAGCTAGAAATTTTGAAACAGCATGCTGTACTGCTTGGCATTTGTGCCGAAAGCTTGAGATACAAACGTTTCAGTGTGTTTGGGCATCAATCTGAGGACACTGCAGAGGGTCCGGAAAGAGTTAGAGGAGTCTAATGGTGATTATGAAGGTGTTTGGAGTAATCACTTGTGATGGCGAAGTTTTGCCTCCATTCATCTTCTCACAGGGCTTCAGACTCAACACAGAGACCTGCACCAAGTGCCTTGAGGAGTTAGTGTTGTCCTGGATCAAGAGGGTGGCTGCTGCAAGACCCTAAGTTTGGCAACAGTACTTTGTACCATGCTAGACTAGCAAGAGAACCCAGTCATGGCTGTCAGACCCCTTACATCTGGCTACCTAACTTCCTAGACTGCCACTCCCTTGATTGTTGGGTGTGGGACACATTTGAGCAAGAGACCAATACTACTTCTTGTAATACCAAAAATGAACTGAAGGAGGATTATGGTAGTATTCACCAACTTAATCATGTAGACCATCCAAAAGAGTTGAAAGAGATTTCAAAGTCGTCTAAAGGCAGTGGTTGAAGCCAATGGTGATATTTATTAAAAAAAATTACTCTTTAGTATTTCCAGACATTTTCGTGTAATTTTAGTAAATATATCTTTTAAAACAAGATGTCAGTGTTATTTTCATTTTTGTGTAACTTAGATTTAGACAACACTTTGTCCATTGCATCCTGTATATGGTTTCATGATGATATCTTAACTGATATAAAATATCCCTGAGCATATAGAGTTGAATGAGAATGATTTACTCTTGTGGATTGAATAAAAGCTTCAGTTAGAAATTTTCTGAACATTATTAAACACAAGAGTCACCTAAAATGGGCTGAAGGATACAATGTGAGTATTACACATCAAGATGAAATTATTAGTCCAATTAAATTAAGATATCATTATAATTTCTAATTATGAAAATTTGCAAGTTTGAGTTTCTTATATGCTTAAAAATATGTTCTCTCTTATCAAGGGTAAACGTGCTGGATTTCGAAGACGCCTTGTACAATGGATCAAAGCTCACACATTTAACCAGGTTATCATTTTGACAAGCAGTTTTTCTCATGAACGCCTTGACTCCCAGTTGATGGGGTGAGTATTTTGTATTGACTTTTTTTCTGCATAACACTCCTTACTCATGAAGAACTCAGCTAAAGTTAATATTTTCTATAAATTCTAACTAAAATTAGGATGTGAAAATTTCCTATAACATTTTTTTTTTAATCATTTCACCCCAAGTAATGCAGCCTCACCGCCACTGGTGTGCAGGGGGTTACATTGGAAGAAAGTGATGAGAAAGAGGGACAGTTTAAAGGGGATGTCATGAAGTGGGTAAGAGAAGGATGAGAATATTGGTATGATGAGAGTGGAGTGGATGGAGAAAAGAGCATGAGAGAAAGGATGCAAGTCAGTGAGATAGGAGTTGACTATTGACCTTACATTTTAAATTCTTGGAGATTGTAGTCGTCGTATTATACCAAGTAATTCCTTTTCATGTATCTCTTAGAGTGAGGGGTGACTTGACATAGCTCATCTCCTCTCTAACTAATATTCAACAGCAGTGTGCTGAGTTGAGCTGTAGAGTGAGTGGCCATGGTTAACTGGCAGAACTGCCCAACAAGTTTGCATTAAACAACAAGATAAGAACAGGGCAAAAACTAAGACAAGCAAACAATATATGCAAGGCAAAGCAACAGTAATATTGCAAAAGGTTGACAAACAAGAGCAAATTTGGTGAAGCAAACATAACGTTCTAACTACAAGACACTGCTTCAACATTCACAAACCAGCAAAATTGTCAATAATTTTAATATATCAAGGCTGAATTAAATTCAGTTGAATTAATTCATAGAACTGATTTTTTTGGTTTGTTCATCAAATCTCAGTCACTGAGAAATATTGATTATTTTTTTTTAAGTTATTTGTACAATTATATAAGATGAGACTTTGAAAATTAAAACCATGAGAATCAAACTAATTTCTTTAACTCATTTGATAATCTATAAGATCAGTGGCATAGCTAGTGTGTGTGCCCCACTTGGGACATCCTTTGAGTTTGCCACTCCACCTGCACCAAAAAATACAACATATTGTACAGTGGTTCTCTCTTTATATATATATATTAACTATTAACAGGCCCAAAATACAAAAAAAAAAAAATGCAGTAACACATACTGTCAAGCAAACCTCTGTCAAGGAAAATGACTGAAATTTTTATGATAACAACCAAGGTGTGTCTCCCACACACAGCAGTGCTGTGGCATTACTAGAATGCACCCTGGGTTCATTCACAGATTTCACATTGTCACCATCACTAGATGATGTCTATTGCTTGGCCACAATAACTATCACTTAAATACATATGCCATATTTTAAGTTACTCAAAATCAAAAAGGTTCTTCAAGTTTGAGTAGTGCCCAAACATTAAAATCACTTTTATTTCAATAAGGCTTATACAGCAGACACAAAAGTGCCACCCACAGTAGACCACCTCCTCTTGCTATGCTACTGTATAAGGCCCCTTCCTATTTCATCATGGAATATCAAAGCTTTGTTGTATAATGTATGAAAAGTTATTGGAACATCATCCCTGTTTTCAATTTACCCGAGTTCATAACAAGTTTCTTATAAGTTTATGGAATTCTAAGGCCTAAGGGAAATAAATGGATCTTATATAGCATCATATATGTTGTTTTTCATTAATATTTAGTATTGCTTTTATGTTGATATTTAGGTTCTTATATTCTACAAATGTCAACTGAACATCATGAGCCTGAAATTTTAAAAAAAGTATCCCCCAACAAGATTTGAACTCAAATCCTATATATAGGAATATTGTCTGTATAGAGTTCAAATCTTGCCAGAAGCTCTTTCTCTATTTCTCTAATTCTTACAGCTTACTTTAATGATTTTAGAATTTAACAACACTTCTTTTAGGTGTAGGCAATCATGTCTCTCCACAGATTCCTTCTCTTTTTTTATCTCTGAATTGTCATGCATTCTTGGAAGAGATGCTGGGGTGCTTTACTCTTGGTTTCTCTCTGGTTTTAAAATTCAATTTTACTTCTCTTAAACTATTTTCCTCACAAAGCTGGAGAGCCCTGCTATTTTCTTTTTTTAATCATTTCACCCAGGTAAGGCAACAATGCCACTAAGACACAAAGAGTTACTAATTGTCAGAGAATATGAGAAAAATATACTATTAAGGAAAGAGAGGACAGTAAAAAAAAACAAGAATTAAGACAGTAGATAATGATTGACATAGCATTTAAATTTTTGAAGATCAAAGTTGACTGAGAAGCAAGACACCGGAAGAGAGTTTCACAAATGAGAAGTGCAATATAAGAAACTGTTAGCTTTAAACTTAGAGTTACATCAAGCCATTTCAACTGTAAAATGAGAATGCGTTGCCAATTTAGTACTGTGCTTAAATTCATAAATTCTAGCTACCATGGGAGGAAAGTTCATCAGAACAACTATCATAAAAGTATTTATAAAAAAAAAGGCACATTAACCATAGCTGACAAGGAGGAGAAAAGATGGATTTATGCCTTTTCCAAGGGCATTTGTGTGAAAGTGAATGCAACAGACTAGGCTGGAATTTGAACTCGGCTTTCTAAGCTCATGACTGCTACACTTGGTAAAGCTATAATAATGAAAGAAAAACTGGTCAATAATTCAACCAAATTTCTCATAAAAAATTTTGCAGCTTATAAAACTCTAAGGGCTTTTAAAGCTGTTTTGTTTTTAAGATAATGAAAGGTCTACTGTAATATAATCTACTGATATTAGAATTTTAACTATTTATCTTCAGTTCTCAGTTCCGTTTCCTGACTTCTCTCAGTTTGGAATCAACAGTCAGGGATCTTTTCAGAAATAAATTCAAATGGAAGCAATTGGAAAAAAGACCTTGTTTTCCTGCTCCTTCAGGACTTGAAAGTGGTAGCAATGACCAAACTGGAACAATCTATATTCCTGGAGGTGGCATTGCAAAGACGTTATTCACAGATTGGTAAGTATTCCCAAAGTATCAATTGTCTACATATAACATGTGAAAGCACGTGTGATATCCTGTCCTTGTCAGAAGAGGTAACACAGTTTTGGTGGTTAAGGCAGTACTGGCACCACCAGCTATTTTTGCCATTTGACAGGTATTGCTTTTTGTATAGACATGTCAGTCTCTTGTGAATTTTTTTTTTTTTTAATAACTGCAAGTCAGATTTTCAATGTTATGTTAAGTGTTTGCTTTTGATCATTAACTAATACATAATGCGCTTGTAGCAACTCTTGAAACAACCAATATAATTCATGTCATGATTTGGATCAACACTAAAATCTTAATATTATTTCAACTGAATGGCAAGTTCATTTCACAAGCCATTGCTTCTGAATTTGTCTCACAATTGGTTTACTTAGTCCCCCCTACCTCCTAATAAAAATCATTGGCTAACACATTTATTGGTTCATTGAATCTATCTCTCTCTTTAGTCAATTACGTTGAAAATTGTGTACAAGCACATGAAACTAGTAATAGTAGTATACTGAAAAATTAATTAAAGAAAATAAAAATAAAATTTGAATTATTTTTAACTACAATATTTTAAGTAAAAAAAATTCTTATTTTTTACTTCACTAGAATATCTTGTCCTGGTTGAATAGAATCTTAAAAATATTACTTTTCATGGGTGCATTTTTCCATGTAATAATATAATTGTTTTTTCCATTTTAGCGTTGAACTCTCTTTCTCCAGTGTGCTTTAACATACTCTCTTAGAATTTGCTTATTTTGTACATGTAACTAAAATATATAATTTATGAGATTTCTGGTATATTCATGCTGGTAGATGTAAATAAATATACTGTTTAATAAATAAATAAAAACAGCATCTCTATGAAGCAATAATTTAATATATATGTATAATATATATATTTTCTAAAGAATTAATGGATTTATTTTTAATCCAACATCTTTATTATTTCGAATGTTGATATTGTGGATATTTGTATTTGAAAATAGACACCCTATTTTCATTTTAAATGGTATGTCTTAAGTCTATCGGTCTGTATATTTAAGAAATCTTAAAGAAAATGTGTCATAAACCTGCTCATTTGTAAGAGAAACCACCATTCGGTATGAAAAGCGTCAAAGTATGTCTATTGAACAGGTGAAGAGGCTCATCCCTTGTTCCCTGTTTAGGATGTGGTTTCCGGCTTTCTCTTTTCCAATATTTTCATTCTTTTCTTTCTTTTTTTTTTTTTTCAATTGGAGTAGATAGACTGAACTATCGCCCAGTTTCACACTCCACCCACGTCTATTGAACAGGTGAAGAGGCTCATCCCTTGTTCACTGTTTAGGATGTGGTTTCCGGCTTTCTCTTTTCCAATCACTCTTACATAGCCCCCTGCACTTCAGTGGTGTTACCACCTTGCTCGGAGTGATATGATTAAAAAAAAAAAAAGAAGTTCAGCAAGGTTCTATGAAATTGGTGGAGGGTTAATCTCTATTAGAGCATTTATTTCAAGTGAAAATATCCACAATGATAACATTTAAAGTAATATATATGCATACACACACACACACACACACACACACACACACACACACATATTTATATATTACAAAGCAGAAGGCCAACATCTAGATTCAACCCTCTATCTTTCAGAACCCTCAAGAAAGTTTATCACGGCTATGTAATCTTATTGATTAAATCATTGTTAAGTTGAGGCCCAAATTCACACAATTCATTGTAGAAATTGTTTTAGAATTTAAATCTGTTATATTCTCATTATAATGTTTATATCATATCTATTGCTTAACTTTTCATCTTCAACAGTTGCAATTCAGACTTGAATGTTATTGTGCTGCTGCTCTTTTGTGCTGAAGGAGACAATGCCTGGCATGCCCAATATTTGGCCACTCGGCTCAACCAATGGCTGGCTCTGATCCCAGTTTCTCCAGTGAGTAAATTTGTTGCTTTTATTTCATTTGCTAACCAATATATAAAATGTAAATATTCTATCTATTATAATAAAGATCATTGTGTATTTGTGTGTGTGTGTGTGTGTGTATATATATATATATATATATATATATATATATATCCCTCCCTCTTGTCACGCTCATGGGGAGAGAAACAATGGTGAGGCAGTGTCAGGTCAGTTCATTCTCTTTACTACCAGTTATTAAAGCTCTTGCTGCATGTTTGCTCTTTAATAGTGCCTTATTATTTTATTTTTTGCAATAATTATGTCATCAAGTAGTGAAGAATATATATATATATATATATATATATATATATATATATATAATTTCCCTCCTATTATGCTCAGGGGTTTAGACTTTTTTTCTTATGTCTTAATGTAAGATACTCAATAGTAGGTACATCAATATATGTGTTGCCGTCATTTTAGACGCCATATTGATATAAATATTTTGCCATCATTTTTGGCAGCAAGGGCCCACTCGTTCATTAATAAACAGCTTGAGAAATAACATTTAAAACTCTTAACTACCACACCTTCGTACATTATTATCATCATCAGTCCCATAACCAAGTGTGATCATAGGGTTACTGCACAGCTGTTCATCTGACAAGTTCCATCCACATATCTGGGTTTAAAGCTCAAGAGGTATTCAGATTTCAAGACAAATAACATTGACCATAGACTAGATTATAAACAGATTTAATTAACAATGGGCTTAGCACTGGGCAAACATTAAAGAAGGAACATAAAATAAAGTGTGAAAAGATTTGAATATAAAAACTCATCTGAAAATCTAAGAGAAAAAACTTATTGAATTAATGACGTTATAGATTCCTTTTGAAATACTTTTAACTAAAATAAAATTACTACAATATTGATTCTTCTTCATCATCATTAGTCTCATGTCTGGGTGTGATCATAGGGTTGCTGCACACCTGAGCATTTGACCAGCTCCTTCTACATATCTGGGTTAAAAGCCAGAGAGGCATGCATTCATGAATAGCATGTCTTGGGCAAGTAAACCTAGCAAAGCCCATGCTTTTTTAGGTTGAACCAAAGTCAATATCCTCCAACCTGTAAGCTTGTCTTGGTCACTGACATTTATTGATTCTATCAGAGGGGGACCTTCTACTCTGGCTGTTGATTTCAGTCTAGGAAACCCTCTACCCAGCAATGTCCTCTCATATAAATCCAGAGAGATATTCATTTGTGAATAGCATGTCTTGGGCAAGTAAACCTAGCAGAACCCAAGCTAATATCCGCCAACCTGAAATCTTACTTTGGTTGTGGACATGTGGCCGTTGATTCTATCAGGGTAGGTGGATTCTTTACCCTGGCCATTGATTTCAGTCTAGGAAGCTTTCCATCCAGCAATGCCATGCCATCATCACATCAAATACATGCATAACTATGAAGACTAGTCCACCCCATTGCTTCTATAAGATTTTAAGGTCTTTTTTTGTAATCCTTCAGGATGGCTAGACATGCTTCTCACCCAAAAAGTGGAGGACTACCGGTTTGGTCTCCGATGAGCCAACCATGCAGCAGCTAGTACTAGTTTACATGTCACCAGTTACACTCATGTAGTGACCTGATATAAACCTCTGGACATTGTTCTTAGTTAGAGATTAAAAATATATTTATATATTTGAAGTGGCATAGTGTTTACAATCATGGAAATCAATTGACAAATCAAATTCAAATTCCACCTGAGGCTTTTGTTTATGTCACCTTGATGATCTTCAGAAAGTCATGAATCTATATTCCTGGGCTTTATCCCATGAGCTAGATATCTATACTAAATATCTTGTCACTTGCATGCCACATCTGTTTGGGATTTTTTTTCAAATGACTTTTATCCAGGAAGCACTTACACAAAAAGGATGAAGTTGTCACAAAGAAGCAAGAAGGGCCCCCAGTTGCTTGATGATATTTTCATCAAAGATAGTATATATTTAAGCGCATCAGTCTATAAAAAAATAAAAAGTAGCATAGTGATGTTGGTAATACAGAGTATCCCCAAAAAGTTTACATCATTTATGAATGTAAATGTCTGAGTAACTACCCGTCCCAGGCAAATGGAATTTAATAGGCTTCATGTTGAGCAATAAAAGATTTATGTATCCAAATTTGAACAAGATCTTCCAAGGGATGTAGATTTTACAACCAATTTCCCAAAGCTTCAATATGCACGCCACCTGTGACATGACACGTGAAATTGGTCGTCCAGTTCCTACCAAACACACTGTAGCATGTCTTGTGTAACATTCTCCAGCACCTTAGTGAGTCTCTGCTTAAGTCCATCTAGGCTTGTAGGAAGAGGTGGGGATATAGACCTGTCCTTTCATATAACCACATAAAAAAAAATTGCAAGGTGTCATGTTGGATGTGGTGACACATTGTCATTATCACTGGCATGTTCGATTCATCTTCCTGGTAGATTCTCATTGAGATAAGTTCACGCAGTTGACTTAGTTTTTACACATTTTGTTAAAATTTGAGCTAATTTTAGTAAGTATTGGCTATGTTATTAGACTACAAAATAATGTCAATTTTTGGGGGACTGTGCATATATGTGTTGTGGTGCAATGGATATTAGCTTGGAACATCTTACAAACACTCACATTCATGCAGGATGTCCTCAAAAATTGCCAACAATTAAAATGTGAATATCCGAGTAATTCCATGTCTCAGGTAAACAAAATTAAAAAGGATTCATGCTGAACAGTAAAATATTTATCTATCAAAATTCAAGTAAGATACTCAAAGGGATGTAGATTTTATAACTGATTTCACAAAGCTTCAAAAATGTTCAATATGTGCAGCACCTGTGAAATGACATGTGACAAGTTGGTTGTCCAGCTCTTACCAAACACGTTGTAGCATGTCTTGTGAAACATTCTCCACCACCTCAGTGATTCTCTGCTTAAGTCCCATGAAGCTTGTAGGAAGAGGCGGGGATATAGACCTGTCCTTTCACATAGTCACATAGAAAAAAATTACATAGTGTCAAGGTGAATGTGGTGGTCATTCAACAGCACATTGTCATTATCACTGGCATGCTTGATCCATCTTCCTGGTAGATTCTCATTGAGATAAGCTCTCACAGCAGACTTAGTTTTTACACATTTTGTTAAAATTTGAAATCATTTGAGCGAGTATTACCTATGTTATTAGACTACAAAATGATGTCAATTTTTGATGGAGACACTCTGTATATGTTTTATTTATGTAGTGATAAAAATCTTAAATTAGGAAATATTTATACCTTATATTTCTAAGTATTTGAATGCCTTAACATACCATGCTTTCACTGACACTGTCTTCGTGTAAATACTGGAAATGGGTGATATATATAGTCTTGACACTTGTATCCGAGTATATCTGTCTGCTAGGGTAGCAGCCAATCCTTATAGCAGACACCTGTTCAGGCACATTTTGTGTTTGTTCAACACCCACAATACCCACCTGGAGTTTATATTGCAATTTTGCTGAGTAGACCTCAGTTATAGCTATTGCAAGAGTCTGGTGTGATCAACAAGGAACAAAGGCCAATACACTTAAACACTTGGTCACAGAGACTTCTGACAGCACAACTACTGACAAACAATTCCAATTACCAAATTTCATTCACAGTGCTTGGGTCAATATGTGGCATGATTATCAGGCAGTTTTTAAAGGTAGCACACACTAGGAAAAGCAAATGTTCTAACCACTCAGTCACACAAATGTGGACTTTCCTGTCAATTTCATCATAAGAGCCCAGCAGTTCATTTTTTTCTTTAAACTGAATCAATCAGCTGATTTGATTGTTGTGGTAAAGACTTGATTAATTTGTGTAGAACTGGCCAAATGTTATATAGTGTGCCTTGAAGTCTTCAAACAGCCATACTCAAGTTAGAATTCAGAATTTTCCTTTTCCTACACTGGTTGCTACCCAAGAGAAGAGTCTTGTTTTACCTGCTATTTAATCCATAGCTGGAGAAAAATGGTTTCATGCCTTTTCCAGGAACATTAGTGTGAAGTGAATGAAAGAATAAACCAGAATTCGAACTTAGTAATTTCATTTTCTGTGTCAATAACTGTTAAGTTATCCACTCCTTTCCTGATAAATAAGGAAAATAAAATTCAAGGAACTTTGCATTTTTTTTATCTCATAATAATTTGATATCAGCTCAGAATGAGAAATCGGGGAACCAAGTTTGAATTCCAGTTGAATTCCTTGCATTCACTTACGCACAAATACTTTTGGGAAAGGTATTAATCCATCTCTTCCCTCCAGTTATGGGTTAGATAACAGGACAGATTGGGTTCTATAGCCTTATCTGACAACTAGTCTACCGCAGAAAGCAATGGCAACCTACTGCGGGATAATCTTCTGCCCAGTCAGTCATGTCTCTTTTGAGACATGATCGCCCATGCGTGTATCACGTATGGCACTTAACTGATTGAATTTGATATTTACAAATAATATTAACAATACTATTATTGCTTCTATGCTTATTTTCAAATAAAATATTTTTATAAAATACCTTTTCAATGAGAAATTTAAAATTGGTGATAATACAGATTCTTATATCGAATTTTTTTTTTTCTTTTTCTGTGCCTAATTTTGATTTAGGATTATTTTGCCAGTCATGCAATCAGTAATGTTCAATAACCAAATGTTAAAAATATGTATACATATGTTCTTACAAAACTATGCAATGAGGTTGTCTCCCTTGTGACACTCTTCAGCACTTAACTCTCCTTTAATATAACAGCATTTTCATTACTCTACAAAGAAAAGGAATTGACAATTCTTCAAAGAAAAGGTATGTAGAATTTAGAAAGAGAACATTTATTAGTTAATTTTTTTAATCAAAGAAAAGAACGTAGATAATGAAGTATTCAAAATATTAAAATGTAAAAAAAAACATTTTACCAAGTTTTATCATAAATTTTATTTTTAATGAAAAGTTATATGTTCAAACTTCAAATGTTAAATATTTATGTTTGAATAAAACCTGTAAATGCAGAGAATTTTATATGTTATTTAAGTGATTACTAAAAAACTAATTGGTAATGAAATTCAGTCAAGCACTAGTGTACGACATTGTAATGAAAGCATTATAAAGAAGTCTCGAATAAGAATAATTGGACATGATAAAAAATGTTTTTTTCATTTGTTCATGGAATATATGCTTGTTATGTAGGAAAGGAAGACATGAATAGAAAAACCTTTTTCTAGGGCTTTATTTAACTAAATTCATAGTAGCAGTAACAACAAGGCAAGAATGCAGTTTTGTGAAAGAAAGAAGAACGCAGCTTTTTAAAGATAAAAGGGAACGTGAAAAGTCACATGGACTAGAAAACCAGTATTTTCTTTTAACGAAAAATATAACATTCTCCCCCACTTGTAAAAGAGATTGTGATTAGAAAGTTTTATAAATCCAGTCGCTGAACTGGTCTACAAATCCTGCTAGACCGGCGTGGAGGTAGCTCACTATTGGAAGAACCAGGCCTCTGGGAAGGTTGATTCTCTGGATTCTGATTATTCACCAATTCATCTTCTGTATAAAGTGAAGGAATATTAATGGAACTTGTATCATGCGAAGGGGTTGGATCTGCATGGTCCATGTCAGGTAGAATGTTTTCAGCGGAATCTTGAGGTCGATCTGAGCGTGGAAAACGTGCCAAATGTCTCAGTGTTACTGAATCTTCTCAGCCATCATGATGTCGTACTTTCACATGTGTAGGGTTAGCCTCGTGGAGTTCCACTACCTCAACAATCGGGTTATATTTACTCCTGTTACCAAATCGTTTTAATAATACCTCCCCAGGTTCACAGAGCCAAACAGGTAATGCAGTACCAGTAAATTGAACATGCGTTCGTGTGGAGTTACATTTGTAGTGGTGCATAGCAGAGAGCAAATAGCATTTAAAACATCCTGTAGAACATCCTGCCAAGCGCCAAAGGGTAATCGTTTTGATTCCAAAGCCAACAAGATGGTGTTCCAAATAATGCCATTATAACGCTCACATTGGCTGTTAACTCTTGGGTTATATGCAGTAGTGTTACTGGATCCAATTCCAAGTCTCGTCAAAAATTGTTTGAATTCTTCTGACATAAACGAAATTCCTCGATCAGAATGGATGAATGAGGGAAGTCCAAAAATAGCGAACATATTCGTCAGGCACTGAATTGCAGTTTGAGAAGAGCAATCACGACAAGGGAAAGCAAAAGGAAATTGACTGTATTCATCGACAACAATAAATATGTAACAGTAACCTGTCGAAGATACCAGGATAGATCCTTTGTAATCTATGGAAAGACGCTGAAATGGAGCAGTAGAACGGATAAGTATATTATTAGCAGAATCAAAGAATTGGGGTTTTATTTTGACGCAAGTAGTACATTCAGATGTCACATGCCGGACTTCATCAAGTGAATATGGCATATTTTGTGACCTTACAAAATGCCAAAAGTGTTTTACGCCAGGATGTATTAAAGAATTATGAATTGATTTTAGTTCCTCCAAGGAAGAAGCAGCACCACCACATACTCTGGATAATGTATCAGCAACAATATTTTCCTTTCCAGGATGGTGTTTTATGTCATATGAAAAGGGAAGAAGTTCCATTTTTCTACTGTATAATTTTATCATTTTTAATTTTTCCACGATTAGCAGGTTTAAACATAAAAGATACGACTCGCTGAGCAGTAATAATAGTAAAATGTTTCCCAGCAATGAGATCTAATGTATTCAACTATGGCATATGCTTCTTTTTCGACTATATGAAGTCGCATTTCAGAGGGGTTTAGTGACCGAGAAAAGAATGCTACAGATCTCCCAGCTTGTAAAAGTGTGTCTCCAATAGCCTCTTCTGCGGCATCAGTTTCAATAGTAAATGGCAATTCATCATCAATAACTTTTACAGATGATTCGGCAATGTTTTTCTTGAGTTTTTTAAAAGAATTTATAACTATAGGAGGCATAGGGAATTGTTATTTTCGACCAGTGGGCGAATTTTGTATGAATACTTAGGTATCCATTTCGTATAGTAAGCAAACATACCAAGACACCTTTTTAACGAATTTGAATTGGAAGGAGGAGGCAGTTGCAAAAGAGGTTTCAAGCGCTCAGGATCAGGTTGAATAGTTCCGTTACAAATTTGGTATCCAAGCACGTTAATAGAACGAAGTGAAAACTTTAATTTTTCCTGGTTTATTTCGAGGTTGTATATCGAGGCAGCCTTTAAGAAACTCTCCAAATTGATGTCGTGCTCCTCCTGGGTTTTACCGCAAATAGTTATATCATTTATATATGAAAAGGTTCCAGATAATTTGTTGTCAGAAATGAAAGAATTCATAAATTGTTGAAAGGCAGAAACCCCGTTTGTGACACCCATGGGTATTCGTTTAAATTGGTACAGGTGATTTCCAGCTTGAAAGGCCGTATAGGGGCGATCTTCGGGGCAAATTTCAATCTGATAGTATGCTTTGGACAAGTCAATTATACTAAAGATATGATACTGGGCTATTTGGTTTACGAGATCTTCAATTCGAGGCAAGGGGTATGCATCAAGTAAAGTGAAACGGTTAATAGTTTGGGAGAAATCGACTATCAATCATTTATTTTTATTACGTGACAAAGTCACAACAATTTGAGCACGCCACAGAGAGCAACTTGTTTCAATAATATCATCCTCAAGCAGTTGTAGAATTTCTTTTTCAATGAATCGAGCATCTTCCACACAATAATTTCGGGACTTAGTAGCAATAGGTTTGCAATCGGGGGTCAAGTTTTGGAACAATTTAACAGGAGCACAACTGATCTTGGTTAAAGCGCAGATTTTTAGAATATCCTGAGATCCACCAAAAGAAATAGTGATACTTTGGTGTAGTTTTAAGCAGGGCAATCCGAGTATAATATCCATACAGGAATCAGGAAGTACTGGAAGTAATGCAAAATAAAATATTAAGATATTGTCACCAAAATGTTTTGCCTTGTATGGGCTTCCATACTCATGTTTCAACATCCAAAATGAGAAAGAGAGAAATTTGATTGTTTCATGTTTGTAAGGAAAGTATTGCTAAGAAATGACATTTTTTTATTTGAAATTTTACTTTCGTCATAAAAATTTGATTTGTGTATCTGAATTACACTGCCGATTTGCATTAAATCTTTTTAGAAAAAATCTAATTTTTGTTTGGTTTAAAATTAAATTTTGTTCTAAATTCAGTAGTAGTATTTTATTAATTTTTTTAAGAGTTAAAAATATGGTTAAAAGAAATGTTAACACCATTCTCAACTACAGTCTGTGAAACACTCAGATGTTGCGGTACGTGGGTTGAATATTGCTGACTTAGAATATAATGTGTCTTATTCCTAAGAATTTAAAGTTATAATTACAGTAGAGCTTGTGTACATGTCATCGAATTATTATTATTATTATTACAAGAACAACAACTTAAAATCATCGCCCAACTCAATAGTCAACTTTTCTGAGTTACCTCCCTTGACGAGAATAATTCCTCACAAAACACGAGCAAATCAATGATTCTTTTGTAGCCTCATGAAAACATTTTACATGACCAATATTTATCTTTCAACATTAAAGCACTTAATCTAATGCATCTCCATTAATCATATATCAAAGATTATCTAGAGAAAATTTCAAACAAAAATTCCGCTACTAGAGGTGTTAGGCTACGAAACTATAGATCTTTTCTTGTGTGTGTGTATGTATGTATGTATGTATATATATATATATATATATATATATATATATATATAAAGAAAAAAATTTAACACTTGTTTAAAAAAGTTTTTTAAATATATTTCTTTTCTTCATTCTCCAGAATGCAGATTTACAAGGAACTGGAAATTGGAAAATTCCTCCTTCTTGGAGATTGACTTTTGGAAGTGCTTTTGATCCTACACTTTATCACTGACATAGACCAACATTTTTTTTAAGTTAAAGAAATAATTTAAGATATGTTTTTGTTGTTTGATTTTTCTCTCAAGTTTCATGTCACTGTTATGGCTTGCTTTTAGCTGTTTTCTTTTAAAATGAGGATTTAAAAAAAGAATCTTCTAATCATATTTGATTAAAATCTTAGGATTTCAGTTGGATATTTTGATAATTCTGGAAGATTCAAATTTTCTGTTTCAATAATAAGAAGAAACTCTTCATGTTGATATGTCAGGTTTGTAGACTCTCTTACAAAAAGGCTTTTTTAAAAATCTATCTCAAAATGATGTAAATGATGCTTGTTATGAGATCTTTTAATCCCAATAGAAAAATATTTTTAAAAAATCAATTTGATATTTTTCATAAGTTTTATACTAGTTTAGCATAATGTCTCAATTATAGCACTTACACTGAAAAAGACAGGTCATCAGATATTTACTAAGTTTAGCTTAGATGCTATGCTTGTGGGCTATCTAGTGTGGTTCATAATTGTTCAGTAGAGCTTGCTGGTTTGATTTGGTGACCACTGCTATCTTGTAGTTTCATAATTAATGTTTAATTTCAATGAATAAGGTAAGATTAAAGTTCAGTTACTAATAATTTTGTGAAAATGTAAATGAAAAAATCATTTTTACAAAGCGACATTTGTTGTATTTATCAACATGTAAAATACAAATTTCCTACCCCAACAAAACACTCCACACATACAAAAATCCACCTGCTAATGAAAGAATAAACCAGATTTTAGACTTAGTAATTTCATTTTCTGTGCCAATAACTGTTATCCACTTCTTTCCTGATAAATAAGGAAAATAAAATGCAAGGATCTTTGCATTTTATTTTGTTAGATTAAACCTGTAGTCTCCACTGTGGAGTATAGAGCCCTAGGTTTACTAAATTATGTGTTGTTGTTGTGGTTACCATAGCAAGTAGATTTTTTCAGGATGGTGTTTTTGAACTGGGTTTTGAAATCAGAAACTGGCTGCCATCCCCTTCTACTCTGTCATTTAACCCAATGATGGAGGTACATTGTCTTCAATAGGAGTCAAAAGTTAATATAAGCTGTAAGAAGACTGGTGTATGTTTGTCAACTATGTAGACTCCTCACCATTTTAGACATTGATACTGTAGTCCCATAGCAATCCTGTTAGCCTTGTCACAGCCCACAAACTAAACAAAGCACTCACCCTCTCATCACTCCCCCTCCAAATACAGAACAAGAAATCATCCCGCAACCATTCAGTCAGTTAAGTGCCATACGTGATACATACTTGGGCAATCATGTCTCGAAAGAGACATGACTGACTGGGCAGAAGATTATCCCGCAGTAGGTTGCCACTGCTTTCTGCGGTAGACTGGTTGCCAACCAAGGCTATAGAACCCAATCTGTCCTGTTATTTAACCCATAACTGGAAGGAATAGACAGATTAATACCTTTCCCAAGGGTATTTGTGCCTAAGTGAAGGCAATGAATTCAGCTGAAATTCGAACTCGGCTCCCCGATTTCTTGTTCCGAGCCAATACCTACCCATATTGTATCATATTTCTTTCCTTCTTCTAATAAATACTCCCCAACCCAGGTCTTCAGTTTCTACCTTTTGTTTTCAAAATAGGTTGTCAGTGGTGGAGAAATTAAGTTAATGTTACTCTTTCCTCTTCCCACTCATTATCAATATTTCTGTTTCTAATTCTTCCACATTGTGTCTTAGTGGCTTTACTGCCTTGCATGGGGTTATACTGATAAAAAAAAAGCATACATAGTTTATATCATTTGAATATATTATTTAGATCAGTACTATGTATTTAATACAAGCACAGTGCTTGAACAATGCATTTAACAACAGTAATATAAATCTATTTTTTATTGATTAATTTTCTACGGCTTATCAATCCTTTATAGTCTACAGCTATATTGTGTTGAATGCACCAGTTCCCATCCAATCACCAAAGTTAAGCAACATTGAGCCTGGTCAGTACTTAAATGGGTGACCATTTGGGAATATCAGGTGCTGTAAACGAAAGGACCAAGAATGGTCCACTGGTCCTCCAGGTTTGGGGGTTGGGTGCAGAGCTAACTACCTTGCCCATAAAAAACAGTTTGTTACAGAAACAGCAACAAAAAGTTGCTGCCCTATGCACCATTGGGTGTGATGGATCAACCCTTTGATTATTTAAAGAGCAAGGATTGCAAGAAATAAGACAAAATATATTAACGGACAGGAAGATGTGGAGTGCCATGATCACCTACATCCTGAAGGGACATGACACAAAAGAAGAAGAATTCTCTCTCTTTTGCCTCATATCATAGTCAAGACACCATTTTTCTGTATACATTTACTGTTAACACATTTCAACTGATTTATTCTTCAGCCTGTATCATGTTTTATCAGTAAGTAGTGGGATGGAAAAGGAATTTTCTTAATTTGAGAACTTACTGTCTTGCATTCACTTACACGTAAATACCCTTGGAAAAGGTATTAATCTGTTCCTTCCCTTTAGTTATGGGTTAAATGACAGAGGAGATTGGGTTCTATAGCCTTGATTGGCAATCAGTATACCACAGAAAGTAATGGCAACCTACTGCGGGAAAATCTTCTGCCCAGTCAGTCATGTCGCTTTTGAGACATGATCACCCAACTGTGTATTACATATGGCCTTTAACTTATTGACAGTGAATACATTAATTAGTATTTTCTGTGACCAATTTCTTCTTTATATATGAGCGTTTCACCCCAAGCTAAGCAGTGCTATCACTGTTGCACAGGGGGTTGCATAAGAAGAGAGTGAAGAGAAAGAGGAACAAGTTGCGGGGTGGGGTGTAGAATGAGTAAGAGAAGGATGGAAACATTGGTATGAAGAGAGCTGCATGAGAATAGAGTAGAAAGAGAGAACAAGGGTTGTCAGGGAAAGGATGTGAGTCAAGGAGATAAGAGATGGCAATTGACATTGCATTTAAATTCTTGGAAATTGCAGCTATTAGGGAAGCAGTTATACAGAGGGGAGTTCTACGGGCAGGAAGTGTGAGAAAAGAAGCTGTTAGAGTAGAAGTTGCAGTTACATTACCAATGTAACAGCTTGTTAGTAATGACTGGAGTTGAGCTCCCAGGTCAGGGTCAATTACATTGCAGATTCTCCATTGGATTTTGTCAAGAATCCCCAAATGAATAGCAGGGCACCTGACTAGATGGGACAGAAGTATTCAATGCACAGGTGGATGGTAGATTTGTATATGTACGAAATGGATTCAGACAAGAAAAACTTCCTGGCCTTACACAGTGAACCTTCCATTCTAGCAAAAGATTTAGCTATTGATTCAATGTAGTCATTCTACTTAAGATCAGCTGAGAAAATTAGGCCGAGGAGGCACAGTGTATTGCTTTTAGAAGTAAAGAGGTTTCCTTCATTTTTTATTTTTCTTCTGGATTCAGGTGTGACACGATAACTAGGCATATATTAAGATGGATTTGTAAAATATGTATTTTATTATAATTGATTAAAATAGAAAATGGTTAAAAACATGTGTTTCGTTTAACAAAAGTGAAAAAGAAGAGAAAAAAATAAATAAATAAACGCTTTTTCTTTTATAAGGAAATTTGTGGAAGAGAAAAGGGTATCAGATTACTGTTAAATCCTACCAGTCTTTCGGTAAATATTTGACTAAGTGATTTGATGTGATAAAAGTAAAAGTTTAGGAAATAGATTTTTGAGTGTCTTCATTGTATCTTGACCACACATTAAGAAAATAAAGAAACGATAATAGAATTTTCGCTTTCTCCAGGCAATAAAAAAACGCCTGGTTATAAAGTGTCAGGGCTATAAAAACATCCTGCGGAAGCTTTATTAAGATAAAAAGTTAAAAAAAAAATATCCTGGAAAATACTTGGAGGCTTAGTGCAGACATCCCGTTTACACATCAAAGGAAGCAACATTTAAGTACCTTGAAATTTTGGACTTACAGTCACCAATGCTTATCGCCCAGGGGGTCGAAGCATTTCCAGATTAATTTAAATAAATACAAGTGATTTTTCTGAGCCGATCAGTTAGTTAAGTTGACTGAGTGGAGTTAGTCAGCCAGGCGTGTGCTTGCAGTAGAAACTCGTTCGTCTTGAGTCGGTCGGTTTGGATTTGATCTCCATTAATTAGAGTTAGCGCTGAACGTCACATCACCTGCCCCCAACCGAAAAGACTAACTCTAAACGAAATAAAGCATCGTTTGAACTCATCCAAGTTGTGGAAGTTCATTTCTTATAGTTTAATCTTGTACCCCCAGCTTGAGGCTCTGACTTTTTCAACAAACTCCCGGCGTGGAGAACGGCCACCGGAGAAACTGTTCAGACCGTCCACTGGGGTGTTACACAGGCTGAACAGTGGATTGAAAACAAAGAAGAGAGTTGAGTGAGTAAAACATTTGGTAAATCTACATTCATATTCCCACTTTCCCATTCTAAATCTACCAAATAATAATAGAAAACCTAATTCCAAGCTATTTAAGAAGTTTTAGCTATTTGTCACTTACAAGCTGAATTTACATAATGCCTTTCACAGTGCATATTTTGTAATTAATCAGATTAAAAATGTCTTGCTTACATTATTTTACAATGTTAGGCAGCAGCAGCTTTTGCGGACAGTATGACAAGCAATATTGGGTGAAACTAAATAAAATTCTGTTGTGGTCTCTTGTTTAAAGCTTTAAGATGAATTAACATTAATAATTTCATTATTTTTATCTCATTTATATTCAAACTAGCAGTATGGCCCGGCGTTGCTCGGGTGTAATGAAAGCTTTAAAACTAATCCATGGTCCTGGAGCTCAGACTCTTTGGACGTTGGCACAAAAGACTAAAAAGCAATAGTTGTTTCCAGTTAAAGCGAAACCGTAGACTGAAAGAAAAATGAATGAATGTAAGTCAAATTTTGCTTTCCTGATATCAATATCAAATAAGTTTTTTTCACGGCAAACTGAATTTTTAAGGCTAAATAAGTCCTCTGAGTAAATGATATCATGGCTGAGACTAAGAACTACAATTATACCTACTTAGAGCCAAACCCGAAGCAAAAACTAAAATAAAAGGGCTGAAAAAAATACAGACATACAGGCAGATAAACAGACACACACACAAGCATCTTGCCTTTTATATATATATATATATTATCGATTTTCTGCACTATTATAAGAACTGCAACCTTGAAACTTCTGAATATCATTTCTTATGTCTTTGTCTATGAGTGTATCAAATTTGATTAAAATTGGACCACTCCTTCTATAACCCGATTTTTTTTTTATTATCAATTTTCGATATTTATCAAGGATACCTCAACTCAAAACCTAGCTAAGAACACTCGCAGATGCTTATAGCAGAAGTGTGTAAATTTTCAAGAAAATCAGTTCAGCCGTTTCGGAGTCTATAGGTCACAGACACACACACACATACACAGACTAAGTTCCATTTATAAATAAGTTTAGATTTAGGTTAATGTCCACATTGTTGTTGTTATCAATGTTTCATTCCATGGGACAATATTCTGTTAGATTAAACATTAGTTTGTGAATTTGGTGGCATTTTAATTGTGAGTTCAGTCCTTGGTTTGGATTGTATAAATTAAGACTTAGTGAAAACAGAGCAAACAATAACTGGCCAGTAAAAAAAAAATTGTCAACATGTGAAGCTGAGTACATGGTGTTGGTGGCTGCAATACAAGAAGCAAAATTTCATATTCGATTATTAAACACCATGATTAATTGAACTAAAAATGAGCAAGCATATATCTCTTGTAGTAATTAAGGTAGCATAATTCTTATCAACATTCAAAACATGTAGATATAAAGCATCATTTTATAAGGACTGAAATTCAAAATGGTATGATAAAATTGGATTATATTTCATCAGATCAAAATGTTGCTGATTTATTTCATAATTCTATCCAGAGAGTAAAATTAAATAAATTTTTATTGCTTGAAATGGAGTGCAAAATTCTTTTTATTTCCTCAGTTTTTTCTACACTATATATTTTTCTATCCACTTTATAAAAAACAAAAAAAAAATATTTGTAATAATAAAAAAATGTTTTAAAATGTTAAAAGATATTTAAACAAAATAATAATAAAAAAATCGCCCTAGCATGTATCATGTATGACACTTAACTGACTGATGAAATAAAAATGTATGGAGCAAAGGCAGAAATAAACAGTAAGACAGTCAAACATCATATGACAAAAATGGCTTCTGAGTTGGAGTATTGCCCACTCTTCCAGTTAATAAATTAATTCTTTGAAAATAAATATTAAATATTTTTCTACCAACAGGTTGCATTTCTGCCAAGAATACAAAAACATGTTTCATTATCCCTTTGAAGGCTATTTATGAAAAGTTTTTAGATCAACACCTAAAGGAGGAGAAAAATACAACCACAGTTAATGGCACTCAGATTAAAAGAAATTTTCTTGCTAATTTCATTCATCTACCCCACCAAGCTACATGGCACTTTCACTTTCCTCCTCACTTTCTCCCTTGCCTTATAGTGGGGAGTCATTCTTTTGGAGAGTAGTTGTATGTTGTTGCAGATTGTTGCCCACTATAAGTCATAAAAAGATTATAAATCAAGAAAAGCAAATTGAGTTGAGAAATAACATTTTATATATACACATATCAATTAAGGTTTTTACAATTAAAGTAATCCTTTAAATATGGGTCCAATGGACGTTAAAATGTTCATGGCAATAAAATGCTGAAAAAAGAATTAATGCTTAGATATGTGGGAGTGTTGTAAGTAAGGAATGTCTTTGATGTATCCGCTCCTTAGGTCAGTAAGTAGTTTTGAGACAGCGAAGAAGGAAAAGAGAGGTAAGGGCGACGAGCATAGTTAGCCGCTTGACTTGGTCAAGGGAGAAACTAATTACTCGAGTCTGTCCGGGTGTGTCTGTCTGTCTGTCGATGCTTTTTGTATCGACTTTTTGGATTGTAGCAGATCATTTGGGAATTCACATCCGTATTTGATTCTGGGCTTCCTATTGGCCGGTAAATAAAATTCGCGTAGGCTTACAAACTGGAATTTAATATTTAATTAATTTTTATTTTTCAACTGGAACATCTGCGTCAATCCGGCTTCGCACCAACTAGTTTTGGTCATTTGCTTTTTGGTCGTTAGAGTGCAAACATCCAGTACCTCTTCTTTCTCACACATACATGTGAAGAAATCACATTACTTTTCACCTTGACACACAATTACAAACAAGGACTGTAACACTTTAACACTCATACAGGCTAAGGTAAAAAAAAAAAAAAATATGAAAATAAAAATATATTTTTATATTTAAACATGTTTTTAATCTTTTTCTTTATTGTGGATTGATCCAAATCTGCAACAAATATTCTCGCTATTGGGGAATTAAAGTCCATCAATATCAGAAATAGAGAATGAAGATACAACTGATATGATTCTATATATAAAAAAAAAGTACTATATCAATATAAGAATGTTTTTAATTTTAGTTAGTACATGTTTGTGACATTACATTTATTTATTTAAGAAAACCAAAAAACGTTTATTACTTGTACTAATTTAATAATTGACAAAAAAGTTTGTAGAATGGATGACCAGTTATTTCAACAAAATTTACATAACTTATTATTTTATCGATTTGTTTTCTTATTCATGTCGGCATGCAATAAATATCTTGCATTTTATCTCCCGACATTCATCCAAGACGAAATGAACTTAACGTATTTTGCTTTTATTTTTCTGAGGGGTTACTTCCCTTGAATGGGTTAACATATATTGAATTATTCCCCTTTAATTAGTGCTCTAGCTGATACTTAGTGACGGTGAATGATAAAATGGAAAAATCCTATGTAGTGAATCTCATCGTTTAAAAGGACTTCTGGAATCATATATAGTAGGGAGAGTGGACAGAAACATAAAAAAAACGTCATTATAAATTAAACATTAGGAGAAAGACTGAAAATGCAGGAATACTTAATGAATTATATGTTTTAAATTTCTTACATCTGATGTGTTTTGATGTACAGACATATTCTTCATAACTAAAACAAATATATGTCAAACATAAGGTGCATTTGAATAGTGAGAGATTCTTTCTAAAAACTAAAAGTATTAAGAGATAGGAATATTTCATCTGAATAAAAAATAAATAAAAGAATGAAAAACTTTATATATATATATATATATATATATATATTAATCATTCGATAAAAAATGATTAATATATATATATTAATCATTTGATAAAAATCAGGAGAATACCTAAATAAAGGTTAAATTGAATCTTGTTTGCCATGAAATCTTTCATGGGTTGATTGGTAAAACATGGCTGATCCAGAGACAGCATCTCTCTGGTGTGGAAGTATGCAGGTTCGATTCCTGCTAGAAGATAGATATTTTCCAAACGATTAAGGCCAGTGGAAATTATAATGTACTGTTAAACTACATATATCAAAAAAATTAACAGACTTTCCACTCAAATACAAGTATCCATTAAAAAATAATAATGTTAAACAAATAAAAACTCAAATATGTCAGCGAATGCCAGTTTCAAATTTACGTATAACTACGTAATAATATATATATATGTCTAACTACATTATATATATATATTCAATTAGTTAAGGGCCATACATGATGCATGCTTAGGCTTGTGTGATCATGTCTCTTTTGATCCATGACTTACTAGGCAGAAGATTTTCCGGATGTAGGTTGCGATTTCTTTCTGCGGTAGACTGGTTGCCTACCTAGGCTATAGAACCCAATTTGTACTGCTATTCAACCAACAGCTGGAGGGAGAAGAGATGGATTAATACCTTTCCCAAGGGTATTTGCACATAAATGAATGAAATGAATTCAATTGGAATTTAAAATTGGCTTCATTCTTAAATGATATCCATTACACCACAATGTATATATTACATTCAAAGGGTTAAAAAAAATAAAAATAAATAAATAAATTTACTCACTACTACTCAAGTTTTGTTCTCTGTATAGATTCAATCACCTGCCTTTATTTACATATCCATGAATTCATATATTAAAAAAAAAAATGCTGATGATTGAATGTATGATGTTTTTTCTTACCTGAAGAGTCTGAAGGATAAAATTCAAGTAGCAATAAATGAATAGTTTTTTTTTTTACCTTTTACTTTCATTTTGTTGAAGTTCTGCTTTCAAACATTAAGCGCTATTGCAAACTGCATTTCTTTCCAAATTCAAGTTAACACATTTCTATTATACAGGATGCGATGGATAAATTGTCGTCTGAATTGTGTAAAAATGAAAAGAAGCAAGACTTGCAGAACTAGAACAATCTACCTCAGTGATTAAAATAAAGGGTTCTGTTTGAAGTTCCAAACGCCTATAAAAGGAAGGTGTACAACAGCCAAAATATTGTGAATATGGCAATAAAAATGAGAACAGTCCAAACAATGTAAATAATTCAAATACTACCTCATCTCAGAAGTATAGACAAATACTTTTTAGTCATGTTTAACAAGATATATTAAAGAGGGATTCCTACTCAAATACATAAATAATTATTGATAGATGGATATGAATAGACTGAGATAGACATGAAGACACTGAAATAGGTACTGGCAGTGTGAATATAGGAAGCAATTCTATATGGTTACTATCCATTTCACATCTTGATGCAATCTTCTGGTCTGAAAATTGCATTGAGGCAGAAACTGAAAGTGATGATTCCTATGTCCAAATAATTTATATGTAAAAAAAAAAAGCACTCTATCTTTGATATTGAACTCTTCTTCAATGAATGCACCAAATGTAAAATAATATATAGACATATGTAATAAATATTTCATATAGTAAGGTTGCTTCATTATTGTTTTTTTTTTTTTTTAATCATTTCACCCCAAGCAAGGCATTCCACTGCCACTGTTGCGCAGGGGGTTACACAGGGTCAGGGAAGTGATGGGAAAAGGATGGTTAGATATAGGAAATGTCAGGAGGGTGATAGACGGGTAAAAGTACCGAGAATGAGGGTTGGTTAGATAGTGAGTGTTTGAGAGAATAGATGCAAGTTAGTGTGTTAGGACGTGTCTATTGACCTTATATTTAAACTCCTGGAGATTGTAGCTGTTAGGGAAGCAGGCATGTGGAAGGGAATTCCACAGGCAGGAAGTGTGAGAAAAGCTGTTGGAGTAGAAATTACGGTTACATCTTATCTGTTTCACTGTAAAAGGATGTGACCTAGTTGCTAATCTAGTATCTCGTGTAAATTCGTACATAGGCGGCACCAATGACCTAAGTTCATTGGAGCAGCATCTGTGAAAGTACTTGTAGAAGAGGCACAGGGAAGCCACGTCACGCTGGCGAGAGAGTAGTTGCAGCCAGTCTGCCAAGACAGGATCAATCACGTTACAGATTCTCCATTGTATTTTGTCAAGAAGCCCAAGGAGAGTAGTAGGGTCACCCAACCTGATGTGGCAGCAGTATTCAATACACGGGCAGATGGTAGATTTATATATGTGCAGGATAGATTCAGTCGGGAAAAATTTCCGGGCCCTGCACAGAGAACCGACCTTCATAGCAGCGGACTTAGCAATGGATTCGATATAGTCATTCCATTTGAGGTTCACCGAGAGTGTAAGGCCAAGGAGGTGTAGTGTTTTACTCTCAGGGAGGCAAGCCTGTTCCATGCTAATGGCTTGCCTCCCTGTTGGTTAGCAAGATAATCTTACAAATCAATTACTGCTGAGAAGTAAGGTTGATTATCACCAGGTTCACCATAATTATGACCTTGTGTTAAATTTAAGTTTTGTGAAGTAAATAATTATTTTATAAACCTGACTAGAAAATCAGCAATCCAAAACACATTATTTTTTTACCTGTCTCAAACCTTGATCGCAAGTATTGATATAAAATATACAACTATTCAAGACAACAGATCCCTTATAATATAAATTTATCTCTATATTGTATAGAAATATATAGGGATTGAAAAAATAAAATGACAACAAACGAATAAACAGTATTTTTTATTTTTTTTATTGAGCAATTTTTGTCAATTTTTTTTTAAAAATTGAAAGAGTAAGGTTATAATTTTATAAACTATAAAAAGCCTGACACCAATTTCTCTAAAATTACAGCAATATTTTTTTTTTCACAGCCAAGCCCAATTAAGGGGCAGAAAACATAGTATACTTACTGTGTCTAAAATAACCTTGGAACATTTCTTGACTTTAGAAATCTTCAGTATGAAGGTGGTTATGGAAAGACAATCTGAAATTCTTTGTAAAAAAAAAAAAACTTTTAAAATTATATGCTTTGTGCAACAAGCCTATTGTTAAACACGTTTTTTGTGGAATGTGTGTGCACGCCTCTACGTTAGTAAGTCTGTAACCTCGTGATGAAAAAGCATTTACTTCACACAATAAATATTTATTTTTCAACAATCAACTTTTAATAATCTAATGAAGACGGTCAACTTTTTTGAGTTATTTCCCTTGACCAAAATAACTCCTTACAACTTTCTCATGCTATTTAATGTGGCATGCCGGGTTTTTTTTTTTTTTTCAATGTGAGAGGGACCAACGAGCAAAGATTTCCAATCCAGCTGGGTGGGGGTAAGGATAGGGGTGCTGTGCTACCCACCTTTTTATTTTAGATATGTCCCATTTTAGTGTTATTTTGAGACTATACTGAAACATGACAGGATTATTCATTCTAACGCCAGTTGCCATTGATGTAATAAGTCCTCCCATTGTGCCAGGGATTGGTACCATATTTGTGCTACTTCTAATGCTACACACTAGCCACATATACAACTGTGTTATTACAGACTTACAGTGAAATTAGAAAATCTGCTAGACAGCTAGATTAAAAATCTAAAGAATTAAATGCTAATTTTAAAAATTTTGACCAAAATCCATGTGGCTGTTGCTTTTAACCAAAGTCAGGAGAATTAGAAATATATGTCCATGAAATTAGCCTTTTGGTATTTCTAGGTGTGGTTTTCACACAGTTACACGCCACACATCATTGTGATGGTGTCATATGTATTTCAGTTCAGTGTTTTGCTGTAAACATGATAAATATAAAACTTAAAATGAAATCGTAGTAAAAACACACACACACACACACACACAACTCAGATTGTTCAGCAGTCTCCCATGTCATGGAATGTATTTCTGTTTTACTGGAAACTCACTACATACCGACACCACTAGGTATATCAACCCATTCAACCCATAGCTGGAAAAAGAGATGTATTAACACCTTTTCCATTGATATTTGTACGTAAATGAATGCAATAAATTCAAACTTGGCTCTCCAATATCTCATTCTGAGGCAATATACATTGCACTACGACGTGCATTGTATAAGATTGTTTAAGATTTAAAGAATCAGAGATTTCTTTTTACCCGATACGTAAATCTAATCATGTTTTTGTTTTTCTTTTTAATACTGTAATTCCCTCAGTACAGGGCTTGACAGTCATTAAAAGTAGAAGGTTAGATGCTAATGATGAAATAAAGAGGTGGTAAGAAGTAAAGATTATGATGATAAGGAGAATACAATCCATAAGACTGACTTGAACAATCTCTCAGGACAACGGGGTTACTTAGTAGCGCCCATCTCCTCTTTAAGTAACACATCATGGATTGTAATACATTACATAACACAAGCAGCAAGAAGCTGTTCTCTGTGACATTAACAACTAGACCAAAAAAAAAAATTAAAAAAAAAGAAGAAAAAAAAAAGAGAGACCAGGCTGTTAAAAACACATATACTGAAATAGGTATATACAGATATACATAAACACAGAAAAACAAATGTGTGTATGTATATATTTTATATACACTATTGCACATTTCCAGGTGTATGTGTGTGGGATATATATATATATATCTCTTGTTCATTCAGTGATGAATTAGAACACTCTCAGCTATTGGGCATGTATAATGATAATATACACGCTAAAAAGTCTGCCTCCTTCTACCGAGTGCCCATAGCTCAGAGGTAGAATCGCTGACTGACGCCAATTTGGTCGGGTTTCAATCCTGGGTAAAAGGCAATCAGCTGTCTAACCGTACTGATGAGCTGTGATACAGTGAAACATCTGTCTGCGGATGACTATATATATATATATATATATATATGATTATGTCACCTTGTCAGCCAAGAGACTTATAACACTAGCTACGTGCTGATGTATAAAGTAGTATATGTGATAAAATTTATATACTAGTTTCTCTTTATCCACACGATGCTGCACGGACAAGGGTACTTGTTAGTCCCCAGCGACACACACAACACAAAACATCTTTCCAACAATGAATAATACTTCCAAAAACTGTCAAATGACTGAATAGTATGTAATTTGCATAAATACACAACACTAAATAATCGTACTTCAACAACTAAACATTGTTACAGAAGATAAAAGCAACTATAGAGGACGTTATTTAAACCAGCAAGTGTGGCAATCTCTTCACGGATGAAAAAGACTTGAGGCAACAGATATGGTAACCTACTTAATGAGCTTGTGTAAATGGATTCCAGAAAAGGAGAGATAATGAAAAGACAAATGTTACTAAAAGCTACAAAGGATAGGAAGTTGTGGAGAGTAATACTTGCCCATGCCCTGAAGGGACACAGCACATAGCACATAAGGCCAGAAGTGTCCCTTCTAAGTAAAGTAACAATACCTCCAAGTAGCAATTTAAGTTCCTTTTCATAAGCTGTTAATTATTGTTTTCCCACCAAGGCAACAAAAAAAAATATAAGAGACAAGAAAGATTAATGCAGACAAAGTGTTGAAGAAACAAAAATTTAATTTAATATCAAAGAATCATCTTACATGCAAATGGTCTCTTTTGTGTGTCCCCACCATACCCCAACTGTTATACCCATCTCTTTGCAGGAATTAAGTCTATTTTTAAACCGGCAAGAGTCCACACTCCCTTGTTTAAGCTCTACACTGACCACTCCTACAAATTAAACTTGTGTGGCCATTTTAAGATGCAAGAAGAATTGAACTGGTGTTGAGTCAGGCATTCAAGACAACAAAAAATAAATAAAATAAATTATAATAATTGAAGCTTGTTGGGAAAAAACAGTATAATTTCTTTTTTTTTTCTTTAGAAATTATACAATAAGATTTATCACAGTTCATTTTGGCATGAGAATGAGTTGTTTTTTTTTAATTACTATTGTTAAGAAAAACAGTTTTTATTTGGTATGAAGACAGCTTTTATGAACAATAAGGAAGCATTCAAACAAAATTCAGCACTTTTCAATAAGTAGACATCAGCTTCCAATTAATAAAATTCGGTAGCAAAAAATTGGGTGTGGTCTACATTATTTTTGTTTTACTTGGCAGAGCATGTTAAAATCCAGGATATTTGCTTTATACAACTAGAATCGTTTTTCTTTTAAGTTAAATATTTGTCAACTGAAAATGGTGATTAAACAAACCCAAATGTGAAGGCAGAAGGAGGACTGTTGTAAATGGCATTTAACACCTCTATTTCTTAGAATCTCTTCCTTGAAAAAAAAGAAAAAAAAAAAAGGGGTACTATTTTGATAGTTTATACCCCAGGAGGAATGGAAGGTTTAAGAAAATGTTGATTAAAAATATTTTATTATATTAGTTCAAATAAAAAATGAAAGGTCGCTTCTCAACAAACTGAGTTAAGAAAAGTTTGTGGTATCCTCAATAATAATGAGTAACAATTTATTTCAAACAGGCGACTGTTAATAATCTGTGTTCACAGAAATACTTTGCCTCTTGGAATTACACAAGCCTTGTTGGCAATACTATAACAATATCCATAATAGCTTGTGACTGCTACTCCTCTCAGCAAGCAGGATGTAGCCGTAAAACAACTGAAGATGGCATAGTCACTGGAACAACAAAGACAGTGAATAGAACAAAGGAACTTGCATATTTCTCTGCATTTTAATATATACAGCATAAAGACTTATTAAGCCCTACATGGCATGCAACATCATCCTTTTTTAAATTTGCATCTTCCCATTATATTGTCCTCCATTTTGACAAATACTAGCTTTCCAGAAATGTTAGCCACTGCAAAATCCTCATTGTTCTAATCTTGGCCTATATGTCAAAAAAAAAATAAATAAATAAAAAATAAAAATAATAATAATAATAATAATAATAATAATAATATAGGAAGTTGGCACTGAAGGTGTTAATGTTAGAAGCAGTCAAATTTTTCAGAATTTTCTTTTTCCTCTACAATGATACCCAAACAAAATTTGGTAAAGATACATACTGCCATTTGGAAGAATAAATCTGCACAGATAAAAACAGTTAATAACCTTTTTCCTAACTTTAAATGTAAATTGTATAGACTGATTCACTCCAAGTGAAAACTGTTAGATGCAACACAAAACATTGATAGTATGGTGACCAGAAAGTTAATTGGAATATCACAGTGGGTTATTCTCTCTTACAATTTTTATTGCAGTCTTTAATTGTTTGTATCAGACAAATAATTTCTTGACCACAAGGTGTTTAAAAAAAAAAAAAAACTGTAAATAATCTAATATTTTATTTCTGGCTAACATCCTCATCTTTGATGTTCCTGTCAACATGCTGTTTTCTGTTTATTGGCAAGTGTCATACTTCAATAAAGAGTCAACCTCCTCTCTTTTGTCAATCTGGATCCAAAGTTCAGCAAATGAAAATTGAATGTATATAAACAATTCAAAGAGGATTCTTATATTTCTCATATTTTTTTCTATTTAAAAAAAAAAAAAAGGGCTAGTGGCTTGATTTATTTTTAAACATTCATTCAGTCAATTCCATCTAAATAAAAAGTGTTTAATGGTCACATTATATCACAAATATTTCTCTTCTTTTGTGATATTTATCACATTTTGCAGTCTATCTGCAAGCAACATACAACATTTGCAAGAAGGTATTAGAACATGACTATAAAGTTTATAGACTGACTTTTAATTTATTCTTTTTTCCTTTGATGTATCATGACTGTTAGAGTAATATAACTTTAAACAGTGACTCATATTTATAATCAAACATACAAGATTTTATTTTTAGACTGTTTATAAAGAAGATATCATTAAATATATACAGAACCAAGAGAGTTATATTATTTCAAAGGCAAATTTGTCTACTTTTGTTCTTGTAAATATGGTTGGATGTGCAGCTTGTGCAGTGATTGATGACAAGAAATTGGCAAATAAAATTGTTATGTTCATTTTTACACTAATAGCCTTGAGAAAGGTATGAATTCATGTCTTCTCCCACCAGTTAAACAACAGAACTAACTGGGATCATCTCTTGCCTTGAAGTGACAACCAGTCTAGGAGAAAGAAAACTGAATTCAAAACCAATTTGATGAGGCTATCTTACCTTATACACATGACTACCTCCTATGGCTGCTGTACAAGTGGAGCTCCAACAACCCTAATGTGTCATCATGCACACATACATTATCAAATATATACAGAACCAAAAGTTTTAAATTTTTCTAAAGGAAAAAAAGTGAGGGGGACTATTGTAAATAGGTTTATTCTGACCTTTCAGATGTCCGATTTACCAAAGAAAATGAATATCGTATTTTTTTTCTTTTTTAAAATATATTTTCTGTAGAGCAAGTACTTCTATTCATTCTGTGTGAGTTTGATTGGAATGAAATGTAGCTGAAAAAGTACAAAAGAAAGCAAAAAGCAGATGTGTGATTGGAGAGGGGGAGATGCAAGTGGAAAAAGTGAAAAAGAACAATCATTTCAAAAGTTTTCAGTGGGAAAAGAATCATAAATATTAACCAAGAGAGACAATCTATGGAAGATAACTCTGCAACAATTTGCACTCAGCAAGCATGGAAGTTTTTTATCATTTCATGGTGATAGAAAAATTGAAAAAAAAAAAATTTGGCAAGTGGATGAATTGACAGAAAAAAAAACTACATTTTGAAGTTTGCTTATCACAGCTGACAATAATAATCACACATTCCCTAAAAACATGACTGCAATGGACAAAGGATCCTTTATATCACTAAAAATATTTTCTATAAAATGTTTTAAAATGTAGTATTTTACTTTTCCCTCTGTGTGTGTGTATATATTCAAAAGTTATATATATATATATATATATATATATATATATATATATATATACACACACACACACACACAGTACACTAAATCTAAAAATGAGCCAACACCGACTGCGGTTTCACACAACGGATTGTCAGAGCCTGGCCCTGACAATCCGTTGTGCGAAACCACGGTCGGTGTTGGCTCATTTTTAGATTTAGTGTACTGTATTTTTTTGCTCTACTTTCGTATAGAGCACTTTACTGTTAAGGTTTCATCTTGGGGTTTTTTTTCTTTCAAACAAGCTCTTGATGCATTGTTCTTGTGCTTGGTTTGTTTCTTTTTTTTCTTACCCTTTATTTAACCTACGAGGTAGTCCTCGTTGGGTTATTGACGATTTAAGTTACTGATAGGTTAGCATTGGTTTTTCGGACATTAGTCTATATAATTAGTGCTGCTTTATTGTAATTAAGTATATATATAAAAGAGAGGTGAGTGAACAGTGAAATCAACATTGTGATGATTATCATTTTCAAGCCTTAAGATATCATCAGAGCAAGATGTTTGGTCATTTGCTCAGAAGATTGCTTGAGGCATGACACTGATAGCCATCATGCAGGGTTGAGATTTAATTTTTCCACCAACTATATCTGCAAATGCTATATTGATGATATTCAGAACTCTTTCCTCATATATTAAAGTTTAAACCATGTTAACATGATTAAATAAAGAGCAAACAGGAAAATCTTTATAAATTTACAGGCTTTGATATTTACTTAGCTTCACCTAAAATATTTGGGAATGAAATAATGCAAGTTTTTAAACAGTTTTGTTTTCACTGATTGTGTAGACAACATGTGTATTATTTGGTAAATGTGTTGATATTTAATTCTAAAAATATTAATGTAAGTGCATATTCAAAATTGGGTTTATTAGTTCATTTTAATTGTATATGACAGATGCTTGTAGTGACTGTATAATAATAGGGTATAGATTTTTGTTCTTTATTTAATCTTTGTCAAATTTAAAACTTATTTTCAACTCATCCATGTTTCTCACAAGTGGCAATCAGTTTTTGACTATAGAAAAACAATTCTTTATCCAAAAAAGTAATCACATTATTGTGCTTTTTATCATGTTTTGACTGGTCTTTTCTCTTGTCTTCTGGTACCACACTGTACAAATTACACCGAGACATTGCATAGATATAAAATAATGTGTCTTAGAAAGATATTATAATTAACATCTTACTTACGCATATTCACAATGCACATATAAACAGTACCTACCTTTCTTGATAGATAAAACCTTTTATCATTCACCCAAACAACTAAACCTTCATTCAAATAAATTTATAGGAGACAATAGGACTATCTTTTAACTATGGAATACGATAGGACTATCCCTTAACTATAAAACAATTTATAGAAGACAATAGGACTATCCCTTAACTATAAAGCAATTTATAGAGGACTATAAGACTATCCCTTAACTATAAAGCAATTTATAGAGGACTATAAGACTATCCCTTAACTATAAAGCAATTTATAGAGGACTATAAGACTATTCCTTAACTATGAAGCAATTTATATAGGACTATCCCTTAACTATAAAGTAATTTATAGAAGACAATAGGACTATCCCTTAAATCTAAAACAATTTATAAAAAGCAATCACTCTAAATTTGGTGTTATTTCTTAATTCTGCATACTGAAACTAGAGTAGTGATTTACTTGAACAATGGTCCTGCATCTAATTCCTACAGTACCGGTAAGAGTATGCATCTTAATTTTGGAATCTGTAAAATAGTTTGAAATATATTCAGTAACAGTATGGCTCCATATCTTTAAGAACAGGGTAAATCTCATTGTTGCATCTTTAATTTGCATATTTTCTGTAAATAATTTAAAACATTTTTGTGTCCACATAAAAAAAAATGGATCACAAAGATTGTTCACTAAACCAAATCAGTTTTGAAATGGCGTAATTTATTCAACATGTCCGGGGATTATATCTAATCAAATAGTCAGAGCTGAATATGTTAAAGATACACTGTAGTGAATGTGGAAAATGAACAAACACCAAAGGGATGAAAGAAAATATGAGGATAATGACCTTGCTTTATGAACAAAAATAAACAAATTTGGTCTCCACAAATGCAGTTTACCCAGTTTGTCAGCAAAAAAGAGCTATATTTCTACTGATTTGATCTCCCACCATCTTTAGGTGCAAAGTAGATAAAAAATCAATGAGTTTAATGAACTAAGTACATTAATCTAGAATCAAAATCATTACATTTACATTGATTTTTGATTGTGCAGCACAGTGCAATGGGATATAAAAAGTTCTTGTGCGATTGGTTACACAATGAATAAAATGTAAAGACTAAAGAAAGAGTCTTAGCTCTTGTGAAATTAGAAAAACTAAGTCTCATGATGTCACTGGATTGACTTTTGTTTACTCAACGTGAAAAGAGCCACAAAAAAATCAAACATTTAAAGCAAGCAGGTGCATTCAAACTGATTTGATTGATTCATTATTTTTTATGGATTATCAACAATTTACACGTTATTTAAAACCAGCAAATATTTTTTAGATTGTATGCATTTTTTTTTTTGAGATGATGATTTAATGATACAAGTTTTACTAATTAACCCATAGCTGGGGGGAGACAATGTGGATTTATACCTTTCCCAAGAGTATTTGTGCATAAGTAAATATAACGAATCCAACTGGAATTGGAACTCTGATGTCCAATTAACAATTCCAAGTCATTATTCATTACATCACCAGCACATACCAAGCTTACAGCACCTGGTATTCCCAAAATTTCATCTACCTAGGTACTGACCAGGTCCTACTTTGCTTAACTTCAGTGATCATATGGAAGCCAATGTTTCAACATGATAGGGCCATAAGCCCTTATTTCAAACTAATATCTTTATCAGTTTATCACAGTTTTAACCAAGTTTATTTTCGGATTTTGTTTTTATTTCATCAGAAATTAAAGGCTTAAACTCTACAGTTAATACAGAAAAATTTAAATATTTTTAACTGATTGTCAGCATTACAATATATCTCTATAAATCCAGAGATAGGACACCAAATTTGAAAATCATTGTATATATATATATATATATATATATATATATATATATATAAGTAAAAGTACCCAATATTGTCTGGGCTAAATTTGTAAAAAGCCCTGAGTGGAATCATTTCTTTTCAGTAGGAAAGATTAAATGCTAGCAGACAAGTTTTCTGGAATATCTTGTGAGATATAAACTTTTTACCATCTTTCTTTGAAAGTTTAGACAAGGTCATGAAATTATACAATTGAATTTTTTAAAAATTCTTTTAAAATCCAGTATTAGGTTTTATTTTTAAACTTTGAAAAGAGTTTATTAATACTGACAGTGTTTTAAATTCTAAAACCAAGGTTTTTAGTATAAACCAAAGCCTTTAGTATAAAACAAGTTCAGCCACCAAACATTTACATTATTAGAATCTTTTCCTTATGTATTTTTAAAAGATTTCTTTCTAAATACTTAGCCATAAAAATTCATTAAGTTCATGTGTTAAAGAATCTGATGTTGTCTTCAGAAAGAAAGACAAGTAAAATATTTTAAGTGAAAAGGTGAATATCAGAAACAGTTTCAGAGGAAATCATTTCATCCAATAAGGAATGGGCTCACCAAAGAGTCAATTTCAATGAACAACCTACTGAACAGGATCCAAAACCTAGCAATGTGTTTTGAGGCCAATACATAAAAAGCAAATACTTTTATATTTATTTTTATTCATCTACATCCAATTTTCTAGTTGCTATTGTCTCTTTGGAAATCTTTCCTTTTGAGAACATATAATTTAGACAGCTTTTAGAATCAGATAATCCTCCATGTTTATTGGACCTCATTTTTTTTTTATATCTGCAATAACTTATACAGATATTTATAAAACAAAGCTGAATTGAGCAGAGCTGTAATGATTTTTATAGTTATCTTTATGTTTTGTTAAAACATCATTTTAATGCCATAAGAATTTTAAAAATACTGTAACCCCCTTCCCCACATATATTAATTCAAATAATTCTAAAAATCCAATAGAGAAACATGAACCTTGCCTAACGGAAAATGGTAATATAAACATATACATTTTTTTTAAATCAAAGGGTTTATTTAAAATTCTGATTTTCATCACTGCTGTGTTAGTCCCACCCATGTTTTTAGCCAGTCTAATCTCTAGTTTTCTTCAAGTTAATTTTGGGGTCATATTTAAAGTAGAGTCTTATTGTTGGTCTTGTTCTGTTCATAATAAACTGTGGGTTATTAGTTTTTCTTACTGACTGACACTGTAGCAAATTAATATGGTCCAGCAACAAAACTCTCCACAGAATAATAATTTTCCAGAAGCCCTCCCACAAAAAAAAAAAAAAAATTATAAAAAAATAAAACACTAACAAAGATAAAGATTTCAAAACTTATCTCAAAATCTCAGATAAAAACAAGAGTTTATGACTATCAATAAGACCTCAGAAATTAATTACTTCTGGTTTCATGCCTACTAATACACTTATTGTCCTAAAATATCAATGCGCCACCAAAAATGATAAGTATAGTATAGTGAGTGCTAAAATACCAATGAAAATTCAAACAGTAAAAATGAAGATGTTATTTTAGCCAATAAATTAACTTAATCCAAATAGGTTATTTCATTTTCATTTTTTTATGTCATCAAAGAAGTTTTACTGGAAGTTAACTTTAGTAAAATTTCTTTGCAAACACATCAAAAAGAAAAAAAAACTCTAAAATAAAAAAATTAAATTTAAAAAATACAAAACAAAAAATGAATGCTGTATAGCTCAGGCCACATCAAAAATGTGTACCATAAACATTGGGCTACGTTCCAAAATAATAAGTTTCCCGTCAGTGGAGAGGTCCACAGCCTGTGGCCGTAAAACAGACTGGTCTTTGGTCAGAAAGATCTTATCAAAACTCCCGTCTCGAAAGAGGCGGACAACTCTTGATTTCCAAGTGTCCGCAAGGTAAATATAGTCATCGTTGGCTACCACTCCAAACACTCCACACAGGCACACACTACAGTGACTTTCACTGCCACGAAATATAAAATTCACCCTCCCTTTAAAATCTAAACATACTAAACAGTTACTGTTTTGGTCGATGAGAAAAACGTCTCCATCAGCAGTCGTAGTGAGCTGAGTGACGGACGAAACAATATCAGGAGAAATTGATGGGATGTCTATGCGTTGAATAAGTTGAACACCATTTGATTGAACTGAGAGAACATCCACCAACAGGTTATCAAATGAACTACACATCAGGTGGTTATCCCAGGTGGATACGATACCTCGATATTGGTTGATGGTTGGCAAGCTACGCCATGATGATGGAAGAATCATATTAACGTGTTTGATAAGGCGAATCTCCCAAGAATAGGGAAATGTAATGGCAATTTCATCTTCAGACCATATGCAGATTCCAAAAGGTTGCGTACCAGTGCGTAAACAGCCAACCAAATGACCCTGCCTATTAAACTGTTTTATACTGCAGTTGATACTGTCGCTAACAATTACTCGCCCATTGAGCAAACATATAACTTCGCTGTGCGATCTGTAGTCTGTTTCTCCAGACAGCTTGGCCGAGAACTGACCAATTCTTATCGGAAAAGACGGTTTCAGAAAATCCGAGAGCAACTCGGATTTTCTTGTAAATTTGTCTTTCACACACAAGGAGGTTCCAAATTCATTTTCTTCTTTGATTGACTGTCCAAACTTTTCACATGAACTCTTGTCTTTGGATGGCGTTTCTGCCTCTAGAAAAACCTTTCCAAATTTGTGAATCTCAAAACTCCGCGATAAGTCAAAGTAATCTTGGTTAGGAAAAAATTTTAATGTATGACACAGTCGGGTTGGCTGTGGCAGCTGAACCATATGATCTTGGGTCATGTTTTGGTAAATGTTCATGAACTGTGAACAGGAGGATTCCATTGCACAGTCTAGGGTTGCAAGATGACGAGATAGTGACTCAACAATGCCTTGGGCATGGCCCAGCAGCATGTCAAGGTATTTTTGCTGTTCATCATGAAGCTGAATCAAATCTAAACAAATCTCTTTCTCTCTCTCTTGAAGAATTTTCTCAATTCTCATCCTCAGGCTGACAATTTGTCCCTTCACTTCTTCCTTTGCTTGTGTTACATTCTCTTTCTGCTTCAAGACATTCCTAACCATCTCCTCCGCCTTTTCTTTCTTGCTCGACAACTCAACCCGACTAGCTTCGGCAGCATCCCGTTTATCCGGGTAGACAGTCAGCAGTGAGTGGACGTAACTGTCACATTTTCGGTGCATATCGAAAAAACACAAGCAGCAAATCATTTGCTCACATTTTGTGCAAAACAATTCCATCTCTTTTGAGCTGTGCTGAGGGCAGCTCGGACCAGATGGGATTTGAGCCAAGGCAGCACTGAGAGTTAAAACTTGGTGGTCCATGGCAACTGGCTCTGTACGGGAGGCATGATTATTGGCACAAGTGGAGCAGAGTCCTTCACAGCAGGGTTTGCACCAGGAATTGGCAAGTCGGCGTTTACGTTGCTTCAGACAAGGTTCACAGAAGATGCAGCCCTCAGTAGCTTTGTTGAGGGACAGCAGGTTGACAAGATGATGGTTTTGAGGAAAGGCTCGGCCCCATTCTGTTGAAAACAAAATAGATAATGTAAATAAAAATTAAAGTTACAGTGTAACAAGACAAAACAAGAAAGATATCGATCAATTTTTAATATTTAAGTCTTTGATACCCAGTGTTTTTAGTTGATGTCTGTATAGATCTACTCAGAAAAGATAACATTAATATAAAACAAAACTGTGTACGACGATTGGTTTGAAATCATTTAATAAAAATAGAGACTTGTGGGAAAATGAAAAAGAAAAACAATAAACAAAATAATATTAAAGTATAAAATTTATTAAAAACGGAAAGAGTTACTGGTCACATATGAAATTCTATGAACCCACTTCTAAAAAGGACAGAATCTTTCTCTTTCCATTTCTCCACAAAAATCATTCAGACATGTTTTCAGCAGATCTACTCATGAAGTAGCAACTCAGCCAAGTCAGTGCAAGGCTGACTTGAGCATGACCATCTTTACACGTTTTTATCCTTGCTTCCCATAAATAATTTCTGAACTAAACAGACATATGCATGAAACCTTTTAACTTTGTTTCAATACAGTCAACATGAAAGAAATAAATGTCCACAGCAGAAATTCAAGTTTTTTTTTTGTCAGGTTTCTTCTATCTTTGTACATTGAACACACCTTCACCTTAAAAATACGCACAAACTCACAAGCTTGTTAACAACCACAATCTTAATAAAAAAAAGCAATTTACCAATATGATAAAAATATCAATATTATGAAGAATTATAATGCTAGCTATGCTGTACTGTTACAAAAGTTAACAATATTACTTGAAATCAAAATAAATGCCAAAAGACCTATAGAATGAGCTATACTGTAGAGAACTTTAAGAAAGGAATCAGTGGGGATCAGAGAAGATGAAATCTATAAAAGAGATAAATCATTTGATATCAGAAATTGGTCAATAGAAAATTTACCACATAATTGAAATATGTAGAATATAGAGACAGGTGGAAAAATATATAACCAAAATTTAACCTGAAAATGCAAACATTTTTACTATAATAGATGAATTAATTCCCCTCATCCAAGTTAAATGGCAGGTTTGGCTTTCTAGCTTTGGGTGGCAGTCAGTCAAAGAATAGGATAACTCTGAATTCAAAACCATGTTCAAATTTGGATTCAGTCACTTTCCCACTGCCATAAAGTAGTTTCCTTACACTTTTTCTACACCTAAATCTTATAAATTTAAGTGCAGTGCTAGATTTTCCGTAAAGTTTCATCATTTTACAATTAAAATGGCTAGATGTAACCGTAAATTCTATGCTAATAGCTTCTCTTAATGCTTGAGGAACTCTCTTCTGGTTTCTTGCTTGTATTATTCTTTCTCATTAATAGTGTTTGCTTTTTTTTCTCATATTCTCTCACCCACTTGTGACTTAGTGGCTTTATTGCCTTATGTGTGTGTGGGGGGTGGGGGGTGAAATGATTAAAAAAAAGTGTAATAAAAGTTGGATATTAAAAATAAAAACAACACCGAATCTCTCATGCATAACATTACATGTTTATTTCACTCCAATCAATCCTCACTGGCATATGGTGGTGTAGTTTGAGGCGCATTCTCCAAACTGATCCTACGTTTTCATACGAATGTAAGGGAGTACTCTGTTGCCTCTTGTATTAGTATTTATATATTTACCAGACATAAAGTTTTTCCAATATGTGCAAACAAACAACAGCAAATCCTCCATTAATCAATGAATTCGAGGTCCTCACAGCATCTGTGGACAAGACCAAGTGCTTTGCTTGCAGATTCTCATCAAACTTCCCATTTGATTCGTCTGGAGTACCCGCATCTGACTTCCCTCTAAGAACTGAGGCTCAACTGAAACATGTTCATATAACACCATCTCTGGTATCTAAGATAATATCAAAACTTGACCCCCATAAGACAAGCGGAGGTGATGGAATCCTGGTCATTGTCCTGAAGAAATGTGCCCCTGAACTCTCCTCTGTATTCTCTAAATTCTATAATTACTGCCTTTCTGCTTTCCGATTTCCTGCCCGCTGGAAGTCTTCCTATGGGGTTCTGTATTTAAGAACTCTGGGAACCCTCGGACTCATCCAATTATCACCCTATCAGTCTCCTACAAATTTTCAGACAAGTGTTTGAGGCTATAATCAATGCTGAAATAGTTCAACATCTTACTGCCCATAAACTATTCTCAGACAGGCAGTATGGTTTCTACTTTGCCAGGTCTATGGCCAATTTGCTAACGACCATCCCGGGATACATATACCAGGCCCACGATAAGTCTGGCAAGGCTCGTGCCGTTGCCCTGGATATCTCCAAGGCTTTTGATAGGGTTTGGCACACTGGCCTTCCGTGCATGCTACAGAGTTATGGTATCACTGGACACTTGTTTGATCTGATCCAATCTTTCCTATCTAACTGCATAATGAAGGTCGTCTTGAATGGGCATGCCACCATGAACGCTGGAGTACCCCCCAGGCTCTATCTTAGGCCTGACACTTTTCCTGATCTTCATAAATGATCTCCCAGATGTGATCAAGTCCCAAGTAGGCATCTATGCAGATGATACCACAATCTACTCCCACATCAGTAAGAAATCTGGCAAGGCGGACAAACATAACCTCGCTGCTGATCTTGAGAAGGACTTTTACTCGGTGGTGGACGGGGGTAAGAAGTGGCTTGTAAATTTCAATGCTTCAAAAACAAAACTGCTATCTGTCAACCATCACAGGCAATCTCTCCTGTGCCCCATAAGCATGGACCAAGCAAGTCTCCCTGATAGCAATACACTGCACCTCCTCTGCCTTACCCTATCTTCTGACCTCAAATGGAATCATTACATTGAATCAATAGCTAAATCCACTTCTAAGAAGGCTGGGTCACTGTGTTGAATCAGGAAGTTTTTTTCCACCTGAATTCATCTTGCATATATACAAATCAACTAACTAACCGTGCATAGGATACTGTTGTCATATCTGGTCAGGCACCCTTGCTGTTCATCTCAGGGTTCTCGACAGGCTTCAAAGGAGAATCTGTAATGTGACTGGTCTCAACCTGGCAGCTTGACTCCAGCCACTTTCTCACTGGTGGGATGTGGCTTCCCTCTGTCTCTTCTACAAATATTTTCATGAATTCTGCTCAGACAAACTTAGGTCGCTGCTGCCCCCTACACAAGTATTTACTTGTGCAATCAGACTGGCAACAAGGTCTCATCCTTTTACAATTAAATCAATAAAATGCAGCTGACAATTCTACTCCAGCAGCTTATTTTTTCACACTTCCCACCTGTGGAACTCCCTTCCATATACTTGTTTTCTTGATGGCTTCAACATCCAGGAATTTAAATGCAATGTCAATTCCCATCTCTTATCCACTTGACTCCAGTCCTTTCTACATCACCCTGTGTATCTTGCTCTTTTCCTTTCTCTCTACTTTTGCAACTGTCTGTGTTACCATCCTTCTCTTGCCCTTTCTCTGACACCCCCTGTAACAGGTTTGTCTTTCTCTTCACTCTCCTACTACCTAAACTTTTACTCTCTTATGTAGTCCCCTACGCATCAGTGGAGGTACCGCCTTGATTGGGGTGAAATGATAAAAAAAAAACAAAAAAAAAAAAACATAACTGAGAGGATCACATACAGCTGTAAAGGAGAGCTAGGAATTCATCCCCCAGGACATCCTATCAATGCACCTAGGTCGATCACATAAAATTGTTAATTGAAGATCCAGGTTTCAATTCTTGTTGGGTTTGTTATATTCACTTACATGTAAATACAACTTGGTAAAGATGTGAATCCACCTCTTCTCTCTCCAGCTATGAGTTAATTAGCAAAGGTTGTATCACTAAATCATTGTCTAAAAAAAGTTTTTACAAACTGAAAAAATCTTACAGTCTAAACCATTTTCTGGCTTTAAATAACTTGCAATGGGCTGATAAGTCATAGAATTTACACTATCATGAGTACAGACAGCATCTGATCTCAGTTAATTTTGAAAAACTAGGAATTGTAATTAATAATAGTCATTTTTATAACCATTGGAATGCACTGGTCGGGGAAAAATGTTTGTCAAACATGGACCTTAATGCTTGCAATAAGACAGAGTGTCAGAAGCATAGCTTTTTTCCATTACACCACTTCTATTTTAACTACCTTCATCCTTCAGCAATATTTGTTTTCAAAAGCAATGAAAGTGAAGTGTTCTTGAGAATTTATAACAAAAATATGAAGCACTATTTATCTATTAGATTGTTTATTTACAAGAATAATTTTATATTTACAACATTCTAAAAACTAATACAAGAAATCGTCATCGTCATCCTGCGGCCAAGATAGAACTCACGACACCCCTCCAGTATTCCCTGTGCATTTGGAACCCTGGTGCAGTTTATAGCGAAATTCATAATCTTGTCAAATAGCTGAATACTTGATGCTTCGCCAAGGCTACCAAGGGTGTTTTTATTGTGACACCAACACTGGATGGGTTGCCTTCCAGGCCACATCCTGTTATTTAACCCATAACTGGAGGGAAGTGACAGATTAATACCTTTCCCAAGGGTACCGGTGCTTAAGTGAATGCAGGGTACGCAAGCGGAATTCGAACTCGGCTCACCGATTTCTCTTTCCAAGCTGACATCCACCGCACCACAACGCACATCCGTCATTGAACAATAAATACTAATACAATACAATATCTATCATTTATCAACTCATAAAAGAAATAATGTGAAAATTTTTTATTCATAAATTTATAAACATTTAATAAATTTGTAACATATATAAACCAGGAAATCCTTATTATTTAACATTTTATAAAATTTGAATCAATTGGCTTGATTAAGTAAACATAGTGGCTGTGCTCTTAATTGGAAGCCAATTCTGAGCAACTTGACATGGTGCATCATCCTGTTGAAATAACCCAGCAATCAGGGGCATCAGGAGCCCATGGTTGAAAATCATGAAGCAATACATGTGGATCACCACTCAAGAAAGGCAGTCTGACAATGTCAGAAAAGTGTCTGAGCAATGTTAATCGCTAGACAGCAATAACACCCCACTTCCGCACACACACAATAGTGTTCAACATATTTATAAGCACTGGGACATACCAATTAATGTTTATAGGTATGTATATAACAGAAATTTATGCACAGTTTGTAAACAATGCAGAAATGAAGACTAGTTAATAATATTAAGTAGACAGAAACACTATTAAACCAGAAAAAGGCTCATTGGAAGACCTCATAATCATCTAAATCTAAATTTATTTATAAATGAAACTTTGTGTGTGTGTGTGTGTCCGTTACCTATAGACTCTGAAACGGCTGAACCGATTTTCTTGAAAATTTACACAGTTGTACTATAAGTGTCTGTGAGTGTTCTTAGCTAGGTTTTGTGTCGAGGTACTCCCGATAAATATCGAAAATCGATAATCGAAAAAAATCGGGTTATATAAAAAAAATCGGGTTATAGAAGGCGTGATCCAATTTTAATTAAATTTGATACATTCATAGACAAAGACATAAGAAACGATATTCAGAAGTTTCAAGGTTGCAGTTCTTACAATAGTGCAGAAAATAGATAATAGATATATATAAAAGGCAAGATGTTTGTGTGTGTGTCTGTTTATCTGCCTGTATGTCCTTTTTACAAATCCACAATTTTTATCTGATTCTCACCAAACTTCACACAAATATTCTTTAGGCTGAGTCTGAGCTCCAGGATCATGCTTTCATTACACCCGAGCAATGCCGGGCTATACTGCTAGTTGTCAAAAAGACAAAGTTGAAATGGTATGGACAAATCCTAAGAGGCAATAATCTTTTCGCTGGAATCCTAAAAGATCCTCCCTTAGGCAAAAGAGCCAAACAGAGGGGAAAACATGTCTGACAATAACTGAGTGTACTGGAAGATCATTCACAGAGACTCAGGCATAGGCATACAAATAAGATGTATTGAAAGAGCTGATTAGTTACCCTACAGCACAGTAACCCTATGACCACACCCAGTGATAGGACCAAGGATAATGATGAAGAAAAGAGAAAATTTTCAAACAGATAAAAATAAACAAATCTTGAAATCTCCATTAAACTGATTTGCTAAAAGTAATGAGATAGGTGCTTGGGAGCATATAGCGAATAGCACAACTTGTCATGGCATCAATTCCACAAGTGATCAGAAAATTTCTGGAGAGAAGTTGAGCCATATCTTCTTGATAACTGTCCACAACTGTGATATTTGTAGGTGCAGAATCTTGTACTCAAACCGACATGTAAAGGCTTGATTAAGTAAACACAGTGACCGTGCTCTTCATTAGAAGCCAATTCTGAGCAACTTGAACCTGATGACATGGTGCATCATCCTGTTGAAATAACCCAGCAATCAGGGGTATCAGGAGCCCATGGTTGAAAATCTTGAAGCAATACATGTGGATCACCAATCAATGATATATTTCAACAGACCAGTGGGCCTAACCTTTTCAATGTCAACACACCATTATGGAAATACCACCAACCTGTATGGTGTCTTGTTAACTCCAGTGTGTTTGTATCATGCATACCTAAACCGAATTATCATCCCCAAACAGTTCAAATAATCATTCATCAGACAAAGTTACACACTACCAGTCCTTCAAGATTCAATTAGCAACACCATGTCAAATGCAGTGTCAGGTTACATCCTGTTAGGTCTTTTGCTCCCACATCCCAGGGAAGCTAAAGGACAATGAATTAGCCTGCTGTATATTTTTATTTAATAAATTCACGCCAAGCAAGGCAATAATGCCACTAAGACACAAAGGCTACTTGAAGTGAAAGAGAATAAGAAAACTTAAGAAGAAACCAGTCACAGTCATTAAGGACCCATACCAATACAGACTCACCATAGACCTGCACAATATTAACCTAACAGGCTGGATCCATAGCCTAATGCGATCTTCTCCACATGCACATTTGATTATCTGTCTGAAAATCTTTTAGCCAATCTTCAATGTTCCATTGGCTAAGATGAAGCACAGTAAGCAATTCTTTGGTATTAATAATGCTACACTTCTTCTATGTGCCATGTCCTTTTAGGAAGTAAGCAATCATGACCTTCCCTGTCTCCCTATCCCTAATAGCTCTTAGCATGTTTTCACCTGTAACCCCGTCCAAAGCCCGCTCTGCCATCCACCTGCTCAGGCCCTTCAAATATCTTATCCACTGCTTTCCTCTGTCTCTTTCCCTCTATCTGACCTGTGAGTATCAGATTCTCCAAGCCTTCCTTCCTCATCACATGTCCCAAGAACTTCAGCTGTCTCTTTCTGATGCTCAGTATTAATTTCCTTTCATTTCCATCCTTTCGAAAACCTCATCATTGCTCACAGGCTCGATCCATGATACTCGCAGCATCCTTCTGTAGAATCACATGTCCCAAGAACTTCAGCTGTCTCTTTCTGATGCTCAGTATTAATTTCCTTTCATTTCCATCCTTTCGAAAACCTCATCATTGCTCACAGGCTCGATCCATAATACTCGCAGCATCCTTCTGTAGAATCACATGTCCCAAGAACTTCAGCTGTCTCTTTCTGATGCTCAGTATTAATTTCCTTTCATTTCCATCCTTTCGAAAACCTCATCATTGCTCACAGGCTCGATCCATGATACTTGCAGCATCCTTCTGTAGAATCACATTTCAGTTGCTTCAAGTTTTTTCTTCATCTTTGATGATATTGTCCAGCATTCACGACCATACTGAAAACATACATTTGTTTCTAGCGAAATCTTGCTGTCTCTTAATACTTTGCTCAGCTTCTGGAATGCATCCCTGGTGCTACTAATGTATAATTGGGATGTGATATGATAATCTTCCCCTTTTTAGGAAAGGTCATCATTCATGTCAGTGGCTGGTGGTCTTGTTTATGCATAACTAGCAGTATAGCCCAGCATTGCTCGGGTGTAATGAAAGCTTTAAAACTAATCTATAGTCCTGGAGCACAGACTCTTTGGATGTTGGCACAAAAGACTAAAAAGCAATAGTTGTTTCCACTTAAAGTGAAACCGTAAACAAAGAAAAATGAATGAATGTAAGTCAAATTTTGATTTCCTGGTATCGATATCAAATAAGTTTTTTTCATCGTAAACTGAATTTTGAAGGCTAAATAAGTCCTCTGAGTAAATGGTATCATGGCTGAGACTAAGAACTACAATTATACCTACTCAGAGCCAAACCTGAAGCAAAAACTAAAATAAAAGGGCTGAAAAAAAATACAGATATACAGGCAGATAAACAGACACACACACACACAAACATCTTGCCTTTTATATATATATTATCAATTTTTTGCATTATTGTAACTGCAACCTTGAAACTTCTGAATATCATTTCTTATGTCTTTGTCTATAAGTGTATCAAATTTGATTAAAATCAGACCACTCCTTCTATAACCCGATTTTTTCGGTTATCGATTTTTTATATTTATTGGGGGTACCTTGACACAAAACCTAGCTAAGAACACTCACAGACGCTTATAGTACAACTGTGTATATTTTCAAGAAAATTGGTTCAGCTGTTTCAGAGTCTATAGGTAATGGATACACACACATGCACACACAAAGTTCCATTTATAAATAAGTTTAGATTAGATATGTAGGTGGCTACAGTTTTTATGTGCTGCTGATGTCTGTCCTGAATTCAAACATTCCTTGTATATAACTTTGCTACTCTTGTCAGAAGAGAAACTTAGAGCAGATGTCATCTAGAAGATGACATGTCTTGTCTTTCTTCTTACCCCACCCCCAACAATTATTATGTGGTCAAACCATGCTAAATCTCTGCATTCACTGGCTGTCACGACAAAAGTATATCTAATAGGACAGACATATGTCAATCTGGCTAAGTCTATGTTTAGAGAAGGGGTTGAGGAGTCTTCTTCCAATGTATTGTTATCTAATTTTTTGGCACTTCAGTTACACATATACATACAAACATTAGCATAATACTCATAAAAAAATTACATGATAATTTAAATATGGTCTAACACTTCAAATAATAACTATGGCTAAAAAGTGCTTCTTCACTCCACTCTAGTTAACAGAGTGTAATATCTGTGCATTTTGCTTAGGAGCAAAGCATTGATCTTGAACATTGATCTTGAACATTTCTGCATAGATTAATGTAGTATCTGTGCATTTTGTGAATTTTTTTTCACACACATACACACACATTTACAGAAACCATTGGAGTAGATAGATTAAACTATCGCCCAGTTCACACTCCACCCACATCTATTGAACAGGTGAAGAGGCTCATCCCTTGTTTCCTGTCTAGGATGCGGTTTCCGGTTTTCGCTTTTCCAATCTCTTCACTCTTATGTATCCCCCTGCACATCAGTGGCATTACCGCCTTGCTTGGTGTGATATGATTAAAAAAAAAAAAAAAAAAAAAAAAAAATTGGATATAGAAATAGTTTATCTTATTCATAATGCAATTAAAAATAACATTTTATGATAAAAATAATAATAATATGGCTAAAATAATGACAAGATGTGCAAATAGTGTAATGTTATCAGCATGGTAAGTGGAATCAGAGAGGAATGTTCAAATTCTAGCCTAGTCTGATATGCTCACTTTCGCACTAATGCCCTCAAGAAAGGCATGAATTCATTTCTTCTCCTCCACCCCAGTTATTGGTTAAATAGTAGACTGAACTCTATAGCCTTGGTTAGTAGCAAGTGTAAAAAAAGGTTAACTCTGAATTTAAGAATAGAAGATTGCAAGAGACCACTCAAATTTTAAAGAAATCCTGGCAGTTCATAGGTAATAAAAGAAATTAGTGGAAAGACATTGCTCATATCCCTTTGGGATCATGGCATTTATAAAAAATTGAAATGAGGATTATAATACCAGAATCATATTAAGATTATCCTCACTAGGTGCTCCATACTTTAGGCCTTATGCCACATCTAAGCTAGAAATTAACAAGATTAATCCCAATAAAAATAACAGCCACTGTAATAACATTTTATAAAAACACTAAATAATAACATGACAATGATACTTCCCAAAAGTGTTATTTGTAAATCAATAAATTCAAGGTGATTGCAATGGTAGTTACTGTTAAATCATTTAAATCAAGCTTGGAGATATGACTACATACCAAAGAGGTGTACATATGTTTGGCATATATATATATATATATATGTACAAGTATATGCAAAATAGATGCATCACAGAAACAAACAACTACATATAAAAGCACAAATGCTAATACAAAAACATAACTACACATCATATTTAAAAATCTATAAAGATGCATTAAATGAAATTTCTCTTTTACAAGAAAATTTTTGTGAAAAAAATGTTTACAATATTTGTTAGCATGCATTGGAGTTATAATTAATCATATATTAATATATTATATCATTATGTTTATATACTTTTGTTATTGATCATATGTTAATATACTGTAACGCTATTTCTGATGCTGAAAGAAAGGAACAAAGTTATTTGGATAAACCATTTGATATACCAACAAAAAATTAAAAAATAATTGAATATTTTTTGTCTTCTTTATCTGTTAGAGGCTAGGTGAAAGCATATTCCCCAAAAAGACCACCCAAGAAAAATAGATAAATAAGTTTACAGACATGAAAATGAATAACCACTTGAGATAAAATTTTTTATAACTCTTAGATACTCGCCACGAAATTCGGTCAGAAAAACAAAATTCTGCATGATTTCTCATCACTGAATTCAAAATAGCCATTATCTTGAAAAAATATTCTTTGTCACTGTCAAAATTTCAAATGGCAGCTGACTATAGTTTGATCTGAAACAGAATCTTACCCTTGCATGGGAAATTGTTGAAAGAATTTTGTGACCCTTAATGACAAAGCCACCCCTGGTCAGAAAGAGGGACTGGATCCTCAAAAATAAAGTCTCTTTGTTTTTAGGAAATTTTGCAATGCTGATAATTAAAACGCAAACATATGGTGTTTTTTTTTTTTTGCTTACCAAAGCTACATAATTTCTTGCAACGATTGAATATGAAATGAGAAGGCCTAGATAATTAAAAACATCTCAAATCAAGGGATTGTCTCCATGTTGTCACTAGTTAGCAAAAAAAAAAAAAATGAAATGAAAAATCCCAGATGTGGAAAAAAAACAAAAACAAAAAAAACAGGGTATGATAAGGATTTTGGAAAATAATTTCAGACATTTATAGTGAGAGGCACCCATGCAAAGCAAGAAGGAGAATGGGTTGATCAGATGACCAATGAGGAAAAGGCTCCAGTGAGATTTCAGGAAAGTTGGAGAAACATTCCATGCCACTCAGGTAACTCACACAGGAGAGGAGACGAGGTTGATCAGGTGAGCAAAAGGAGGATCCATGATTGGTTATTTAGAAATGCTAGCATACCCAGAGTGCATTACACCCAACTTCACTGGATGCAAGGCTTGATATAAGCAGTTGGTGAATTTTTAGATAGTTCAGCTTTTGGATTTGGAGTTGAACCAGAACAGGTCGAGTTAACATGAGAGACAGGTTGTCATGTGACTGCTTGCCTTAGAAGAACCTCCAACTTTAGCCTTATGCCAAAACAAACAATTTAGATACAGTGTTACATCCTATTGAAGCCATGGGTTGGAATCATAGTTGTCTGCATGCAAGAGTGATAAACTCACCCTCCAAATATTGTACCAAACAGAACATTATATATCTAAACTTATTTATAAATGGAACTTTGTGTGTGTGTGTCCATTACCTATAGCCTCCAAAACGGCTGAACTGATTTTCTTGAAAATTTACACAGTTGTACTATAAGCATCTGCGAGTGTTCTTAGCTAGGTTTTGCGGCGAGGTACCCTCAATAAATATCAAAAATCGATAATCCAAAAAATCAGGTTATAGAAGGAGTGGTCCGATTTTAATCAAATTTGATACACTCATAGACAATGATATAAGAAACGATATTCAGAAGTTTTAAGGTTGCAGTTCTTACAATAGTGCAGAAAATCGATAATATATATAAGGCAAGATGTTTGTGTGTCTGTTTATCTGCCTGTATGTCTGTATTTTTTCAACCCTTTTATTTTAGTTTTTGCTTTAGGTTTGGCTCTAAGTAGGTATAATTGTAGTTCTTAGTCTCAGCCATCATCCCATTTACTCAGAGGACTTATTTAGCCTTCAAAATTCAGTTTACAATGAAAAATGATTTATTTGATATCGATACCAGGAAATCAAAATTTGACTTACATTCATTCATTTTTCTTTCAGTCTACAGTTTCGCTTTAACTGGAAACAACTATTGCTTTTTAGTCTTTTGTGCCAACATCCAAAGAGTCTGAGCTCCAGGACCATGGATTAGTTTTAAAGCTTTCATTACACCCAAGCAATGCTGGGCTATACTGCTAGTATATATATATATATATATATATATATATATATATATATATATATATTGTGTGTGTGTTTTCTATTGTAGCTATCTTTAACTTTGGGAATTCATTTAATTGTTGTTTTCATTTGAAGGAATTTTAATTCAATCTTGGGGATTCATTTAATTGAATTACTGTGTTTTGTTTTGAAAATATTTTAATGTTGGGAATTCATTGTTCCACACAGTTTATATTTTGTCTCTTAGTGGTTAAATTTTAAAAAAAAATTTGAGTCAGCACTTTCAAAGGCTTTTCATTTATTGTCAATTCTTTAAACAGACAGGGTTTAGTACTGCTTCACTATTGTCTTGGAAGGCTTCTTTCGACTTATACTAAGTTAAAACTTAGTAAACTTGTTTTTGTTTTTTTTATTGGAGTAGATAGACCCGTCTATCGTCCAGTTCACACTCCTCTCTTTTTTTTGGGACAGGTGTAGAGGTGCATGACTGGATTCCTGTTTAGGAAGGGGTCTCCTGGTTCTCTCCTCTCATCAGGTCCTAGTGCTACAGCTGTCGCAAGCTTTTTGTAGTAATTGTGGATGGTGGCAACGTCTCTTCATTCTGAGGGTACCGGGTTGTCAGTTTCCTGGTTGCTGCTTCCAACTGGTAGTTAGGAGCCGAACTCTTGCATAGCGTCAAGAGAGGCTACTCTGATCAACAGTCGAATAATATCAGGGTCTTATGTAGTGCCATGTTGCGCATGGATGGGTGTCCCTGCATGAATCTCCGGTAGGAAACCCTGAAGCCACATTATGCTGCAGTCTGTGCCAGCTCCCCTCCGACACTTCCTGCATACAGCAACCGACTGATTCTACTCTGGGCCTCTCTCATAATAAAACTAACTAACCATGAATTCACACTACCATAATAGTAAAACTAAACCAGCTAATCAAAAAACACCCAAACCCATCAACATTTCCTTCACTAACATATGAAGTACATGAACCAACTTTTACAGTATTGAATCCTTCCTCCAATTAAAATCACCTGACATCCTAGCCCTCTGCGAAACTAACTTTGATCCTCTCTTCTGAAATCTACGTCACTGGCTACCTTCCCCTCTTCAGGAAGGACTCCAATGTCCACATGCATGGGCTTGGTGTTTATGTCAGTGAATGCCTTCCTCTTGCTAGAATGATCTCTCTAGAATCCCTAGATCATGCTTATATGCGTTTCCATCTCTCCCTTCTAAGCTCAGTTAGCTATCTCTTCTTTCTCTACCGCTCCCCCCTCATCTCCTGACTGTTCCATTCTTGACAGCATCTCCAGTAATATCGACAAGGCCATTTCCTCCTATCTGTTTGCTCATATATTTGTGTTTAGTGACTTTAACGCCCACTATGCCAAGTGGCTGGAGAACTCCATCACAGATCTTGCTGGTGTCCACACCATGAATTTTTCAATCACTCAGTCCCTTAAGCAGGTGAAGTTCCCCACACATTTCTCTAATAACCCTAATGGACATGACTCACAACTAGATCTCTGCTTTACTTCCATCCCTGACTCTTGCAATGTCAAACAACTCTGCCCTCTTGGAAACTTTGACCATGCAGTAGTTTCCATTAACATCTTCTTCCACTCCAACTCCACCCAAGAACCTCAGACCAGCAGAATATCTTACTGCTACCAAAGAGCTGATTGGAACTCATTTCACAATTTCCTGTGTGACATCCCTTAAAAGAACAAAGTATTTCGCCCTCCCGTTAAAGACTGTGCGGCTGAAGTCTCCTCTTGGGTTAAGGCTGGCATCGATGCTTTCATCCCTGCCAGGAAGTTGAGACTTAAATCCCACTCACCCCCTGGTTCTCCCCTGCTTGCTTGGCTGTCATCGCCCACCGAAAGCACTTTTTCCAGTTTTACCAGAATCACGCGTCGGACCATAACAGGCACCTTTTTGCTTCGACTCGCAATGAGTGCAAGAAGATACTTAAAGGGGATAAGCTGCTGTTTGCAGCCAGAATGAAGCAGCGCATAGCATCCCATAAGTTCGGCTCTGAAGACTACTGGAAGCTCTGTAAAAGTGTGCTGAACAGCAGCAAGTCCTCAATCCCCCTCTAATCAATGAATTTGAGGTCCTCACCTCTTCAACAGACAAGGCTGAGTGCTTCACTCGCAGATTCTCCACCAACTTGACACTAGACTCATCTGGAAGAACTGTACCCAACTTCCCACCCCAAACCAAGGCCCAACTGACTGGCATACACATTACTCACTCAGTGATCTGTAAAAAAATTTCAAAGCTTGACCCCCCCACCATAAAGTGAGTGGTGGTGATAGAATACCAATCACTGTCCTAAAGAAATGTGCTCCTGAACTCTCCTCTGTTCTCTCTAAACTCTATAACTATTGCCTCTCTGCTTCTTGTTTTCTTGCCTGCTGGAAATCCTCCTCTGTGGTTCCTATATATACAAATACTGGAGTGCCCTCTGATCCCGCTAATTATTGCCCTATCAGCCTACTACCGATTTTTGGCAAAGTGTTAGAAGCCATCATCAATGCCGAGGTGGTTTAACATCTCACAGCCCACAGTCTCTTCTCTGACAGTATGGTTTCTGCTTCACCAGAACTTCTGCATATACGCTCACAACCATCACTGAGTATATACACCAGACTCTCGACAAGAATGGCGAAGCTCAGCCTGTTGCCCAAGACATCCCTTCCATTTACTTGCTTCCCCGACAGCTATTGCTTAGCTAGGAGTTTAAGTGTAATAGTCATCTCCTATCTTGCTAACTTGCACCCTCTCTCTCATGCTCCTTTCTCTGTCCACTCCACTCTCAATATCTTAAACCTTCTCTTACCCACTTCCTAACATGCCCTATAACCTGTCACTCTTTCTTACAACTTTCCTTGTATGTAACCCCCTGCACACCAGTGACAATAGAGTGCCTTGCTTGGGGTAATATGATTATAAAAAAAAGTTTTAAAAAATATATATATATAAAACACTTTATTTATGATTTTGTAAAAATTTTTTTGTTTTTCTTATTATGGCTCTAAGGTCTGTCTGGATCATCCATGCAGTGGATTTTGGTGATTTTCAACCCAAACAAGCTTTGTGATAAAGCAAGCACGTGGGACAGGGCCGAGTTTGGAACAAAGTGATTCGCTATCAATTGGCCACAGAGATTTGGGTGGCAAAACGAAGGAAACAGGGGAAGGTTCACAATACTATTATTGATCATATATTATTATATAGGGTAAGATGGATAAATTCTCATCATGGAAAACTGAAAATAACACTGACATTTTATTTTAACAGATATATTTAACAAAAATTACACAAAAATATCTTAAAAGAGTAAATTTATTCAATAAAATTACCAAATGCCTCTCAACGATTTTGGAATGTCCTCCAACTCTTCAGGATGGTCTCCTTGTTTAAGTTCATGAATGCTGTCATAATCCTTGCCTTCAGTTCATCTTTGGTGTTACAAGGAGTTTTGTTGGTCTCTCATTCAACTGCACCCCATGCATTGTAATCAAGTAGGTGGCAGTCTGGAGAGTTAGGTGGCCAGATGTAAGGGGTGACATTGTCACAGAAATTGTCTAACAGTCATGAATGGATTCTCCTGCTTGTGTGGCATGGTGCAGAGTACTGTTGCTAGACATGGGGTTTTCAAGAAGCCACTATCTTGAACCAGGGCAGCAGTACCTCCTCAAGGCCCTTGATGTAGGCCTCTGTGTTAAGGCTGAGGCCCAGTGAGAAGATGAATGAAGACATAATGTTGCCACCCCTAGTGATCACTCCAAATATCATGATGTTGAGTGGATATACCATCCAACTCTTTCCAGTTTTTCTGCACTGTTCTCAGACTGACACCCAAACTTTCTAAAATGTTCGTATTAGAGCTCCTGGGACGAATGCCAAGCAGTACAGCATGCTGTTTCCAAATTTCTGGCAGTGTGAATTGCGTCATAGAGCTCTTTCTCACAGACAGTGTCCAACTGACCCTACTATACTGTGCAGTTGACAAAAACAAGCAACGCAATGCATGAAATTAAAAATATAAAACAGCAACAATTTACCCTCTATATATTTTTAAGTAAGGATAGCTTCATTTCTGGTGGAGCAAATTGAGCTGTGCTGTTCTTGTTCCCACAGACTGTGTCCAACTGAGCAGTTAACAAACTGGGCAGTTAACAAAATAAAAAACAACACATGTACAAAATTAAAAATAAAATATCGACACTCTACCCCTCACACCCTGTATATATTAATACATTTATAACATTATCTTTGAGGCTTAACCTTTTTCTTGCATGGCAATACCATTTGCAAGTATCAAATTTATGTGAAAAGTCTGCTGCTGAATTAATTAAGTTAGTAAAAAGTTCATCACTTTCTAAGATAGCAGCAGAAACATTTAATTTAACTTAATTCAGAAAGGTTGCTTTTGATTGTATTAGGAAATATAAACGTACATTTGAAAAACCAAAGTAAATTTTACAAAATAGTCTTTGTCAAAATTGGTGTCTATTTGTTTAATGATTTTAACTCCAAGGATGGCAGAAAATCAAACATTTTCAATATATTATGTCTTTCCTTATTTTAAATGTGCTGGGCTCATAACCAGTGAGTGTGTAGTCAAATGTTAAATAAGTAACAAAAAAAAACAAAAAAAAACTGTTTAACAAACAGAATTTACAAAGTTTGCAATAAGCAATAATAAGAAAAAGAAAAGAACAGTGCAAGAAATAACAAAAAACAAGCAAGCAATAATATAAATAATATTTATATAATATAAAACAAGCAAGCAATAATATAAATATAATATAAATATTTATATAATATAAAACAAGCAAGCAATAATATAAATATAATATAAATATTTATATAATATAAAACAAGCAAGCAATAATATAAATATAATATAAATATTTATATAATATAAAACAAGCAAGCAATAATATAAATATAATATAAATAATATTTATATAATATAAAACAAGCAAGCAATAATATAATATAAATAATATTTATATAATATAAAACAAGCAAGCAATAATATAAATATAATATAAATAATATTTATATAATATAAAACAAGCAAGCAATAATATAAATATAATATAAATAATATTTATATAATATAAAACAAGCAAGCAATAATATAAATATAATATAAATAATATTTATATAATATAAAACAAGCAAGCAATAATATAAATATAATATAAATAATATAAAACAAGCAAGCAATAATATAAATATAATATAAATAATATAAAACAAGCAAGCAATAATATAAATATAATATAAATAATATAAAACAAGCAAGCAATAATATAAATATAATATAAATAATATTTATATAATATAAAACAAAGCAAGCAATAATATAAATATAATATAAATAATATTTATATAATATAAAACAAGCAAGCAATAATATAAATATAATATAAATAATATTTATATAATATAAAACAAGCAAGCAATAATATAAATATAATATAAATAATATTTATATAATATAAAACAAGCAAGCAATAATATAAATATAATATAAATAATATTTATATAATATAAAACAAGCAAGCAATAATATAAATATAATATAAATAATATTTATATAATATATAACAAGGCAAATTAACAGTAATAAGGCAATAATAGTAATAGGGTAAATAAGTTCAAAAATTAAGAATTGGGGTTGGCACATAAGTTTGGACAAGTGAGTGTAGCGTTCTGATTTCAAGACAAGACAAACAGGAACTGAACTAGATTGGCTAGGAAAGAATCCCAACATGCAATTCTGTGCTTCAGCCTATAAATAGGAGAGAGGCAAGTGTTTTGCTGTCATTCCCCAGTAGATTAAAATAAAAAAAATGACTCAAAATTTTTCAGTTTATAGAGAAGGTAATGAAAATGATCAAATATATCAAAGGTGGTTTGCAAAACTTCATGCTGAGATTTTAAGTAACAATTGGGTAGACCAATTGAAGTTAACAGTGATATTACTTCAGAATAATTACACTTATACAAAACAGGAAATGGGTGATCTGAACTTGATCCAAGTCAAGATTCCCAACCTCCCCAATTTGTTTATGACTCCATTTTCATCTTGACTGGGTCAGTCTTTGACTTTCCCATTCCATTATTTGAATACGAAACTAGAAGACATTTTCACTTTTCTAAAATAAAAAAGAATAAAAACAAAACATTTTCATTAAAATCTGACTAAATCAATCTTCTCACTATAACCGAACATTAAAAAAAATATCTTAAAACCCCACCTTTTTGGCATTAAATAACCTACAGAGGTTAATATGCCATTAAACAAAACTCAGACAAACAAACATAAGAGGAATCGGTCCTTTCATCATTTAGCAATGTTTCTGAACATAAATAAATGAGTTAACTAATGAACAGTTTTTAAAAATAGCCTTTAAATGAAAAAAAATATTTAATCCACCCTATTGAAATATATACCTCATGACTCATTTCACGATATTAACCACAAAACACTCACCAGCATGAATAAGGTATCAGAACTGACTAAGAATTATTCACATAAAAAACAACACTAGCAAACTGAATTTCAATTAAGCTGTTGATCATCTCATGCAAATTGCTTTTAGAAAAAGGCATGAATCCATTTTCCCTATTTCTATCTATCATCATTTAGATATAGTGTAATGCTTACTGGCACTAAAAACAATCAGCAAACCACGAGAGAGCATGAGCACTTGGGTAAAATACAAATGTTGTTACATGCACAGTCAGCCTTGATAAAAGTCCAAGCAGTATGAGTGTCGCTAAGAAATACACAATTTGATAGTAAATTAAATTTTTTTCTTGATTTATACAGGCACAAACAAGGGAGGTATTTACTGTGCCAATATTCCAAGGAAAGACCAGCCTACCTTGAAAATCAGCTTGAACATTGACACTAGTGAAATATGTGCAATCACTTTAACCATAAAGGACATAAAGCATACACTACTGAATGTCAAGGTTCACTACAGATGAAAACATGGTACTTTCAACAAGATGGCAGTTATGGGAGAGTGCTTTACCCAAGTGTGTATTTGTCCACTCATCTCCCTCAGCTACTATGGTAGGTCAGTAACTACTTTGGTTATCCAACAGTTTTCCTAGTATAAATTTTATGTGACAATGAACCTTATCAACCCAGAACCCAGGAAGGAACCTCAAGAAATATTAACTGCAAGTTAATTGCTTTGGCCCTGAGCCTTCCTAATGAAGTAGCCAAGGGCTGGTTGAGCCAATCAAATAGTTTACAATTTATTTAATAAACTGTTTATACAAGAAGCTAAACCTTCTTTAACTTTGGTTTGAGTTTTGTTTAACAGCATACCAATCTCTGTAGGTTATTTAATGCCAAAAAGATGGGGTTTTAAGGTATTTTTTTAATGTTCAGTTATAGTGAGAAGGTTGATTTAGTCAGATTTTAATGAAAATTTGTTTTTATTCTTTTTTATTATAGAAAACTGAAAATGTCTTCTAGTTTTGTATTCAAAAATATTTTGCTGAGAATAATTTTTTTCCTTTAAAAATGTGTTATGGTAATAATTTTTTCTTCAAAAATGTATATTTTTCTATAAAAGTCTATTTTTATGTATATAAAGTGTATAAAAGTGTATTTTTTTACTTTCGTAGTGGTTTCAACTTTGGTAAATTACTTAAAAAACTTAAGCACAAATGGCTACAAGATTTGGTACTGTTTGTAAGGTAACAGTAATATTAGCCATCTCCTTATAAGAAAACATTTGGCACTCATTACCTGAGCAGCTATTGCCATTTGAAGTTGTAATTTATCAAACCTTTCCTTTAAAACTATTTTTCAGAAAAATAGGTTTCTTAAGTCCCGTAACTTATCACATTTTCCAGTGTTGATGAGGGCTTCCTTCTTAACTTTTTGTTTGAGGTTGTGTGAAATATCAAAATCTTGTTTATGTCATTATTTTTCTTTTTGAGTTACAAGTGTTATCAATTTTAGTTGAAACTTTTCAAGTGATGTGGTTTCTGTTATTTGGTACTGTTGTGGAGTAGTTTTCGCACTGAAGGTTATAATCGTGCGATGTCAGTTGCTAATCGACTTAACACACCCAAAATGTTAGGAACTTGGTAATCTTCCACTGAAAGCTGACTTCTTAGTATTCGGCTAACTGCCAACTAATATCAACTGCCTGGTAGTTCTACTGAACTCCAATAGAACTCTAAAGAACTCCTATGAACTTCCTAAGAACTTCTCTCATTAACTCTTATTAATATAGAAGGGAGAGTCCATTATCTGAAGAATAGGTGTGTTTCCCCATAACAGGTACATTTCTTTGTGATTCTGTAGCACCAGTCCACAAGGTTTGAAGAAGGATGATCCTTGATGAGACCTACAGGTTTCATTTGCTTTAAGCCATTTTTGATTATCAATCTGAGAAAGCTACTGTATACAGCTGACACTGTAGATATTTCTGAAGTGTGTATGACATCCATATAATCAATGAGAAATAACCTTATTGATAGTAAGAGGCTAGTGACATTTACCTGTTTACAATAATAGGCATTTATCAACAACATCAACAAAAAGCAAAATCAATATCAACTTGTTATAATATTTGTAATAATAACAATATGGTGTTTTTATTAAAGGCATTGTTTTTTCTACTTTTTTCCTGCATTACCAACCATGGAAATGAGCAAACAATTGTACTTGAAAAATCTATCATTTCCATGAGGTAAAAAGTAAAAAAATTATAATGTATAAATAAAGTCTAATTCTGCAGTTCAGTGTTTTAAATGATGGATAACAAATTTTCAAATGAATTTGGCTTCAGCTAATAGCAAGAAGTAGTACATTAATTATGTAATAGATCTATTATCCCTGTAATGCCTGCTGCAAGTTCTTATCACTAGTTTTAAATGTCTTTTTATAGTAGCATTACATGCAAATAATTTCTATAAGCATTAATTAACAAATCTATATAATACTAAAACACTAATCTTATATGTATCTATGTGTTTCCAAAATACAGCTTAAATGATATATAATCCCCCAACCAATTGTGGAGCAAATACCTTGAACCCTTACCAAGTGCAGTTTCAATTTCCTTTAAAATTAGAGCAGGTGTTCTTGAGCAGTTTTTCTATTTTTACAGAATTTTATGGCAATAGGAAATTCAGTATTTGTTTTCAGTAGACATTCTTATATCAATCTGCATATATTAACAAACGATTGAATATTACATTCCAACTATTATATGTGTGAAATATATGCATAAAATATTACAACATTATTAAATAAATTTAAATATAAATAATACAGCATATATTTATATAGTTCACAACACTATATTAGAACTTATTTTTATAAACAAATATCTCAAATGTTTGACAAGTAGTTGATATGTGAAGATGCCATGTGGGTGTGTCATTATAAAGCAATCTGTATGACTGGAAAATTGTATCACATGGCTTGATAGTAAATAAATAAATGCACACTGGTTTGCCACCTTTACATATTTTGAAGTAAATGCGATAAACAAACAAGTATATATCATAAAATATATTATTATTTTTGAAAAATACCTAGAAAATAAAGGAAAGTAAGTGCACAAAAAAGAGGAATCTATATTTTGTTATTTTAATAAATATGAATCTCCCTAAGCAGATGCTGTTTTTCTTCGTTTTTTTTTTTTTAAAAGACCTTCACCTTTAAAAATTATAATATGGTAAATAGTAAAATTGGTATAAATTGTCACCCCCGGGGGTATTCTTACTTGAATGGAAAGACCAGTTTGCAATGAAATTTTCAGAAAAGTACACTATTTCCTGCAGGCCAATATATGTATTAAAGGGACGTTTCAAATTAAAGCTAGGTTATAATTCTGAAACAATGATAGAAATATGTCATTTCAGTATTGTTAATTTATTTTCGTTCTGAGAATCTGTTTGATAATTTAACGTCTATTATTGAATTTCCAGCTGAATTAAGAAAATAATATAAAGCAGAGAATACACCAGTGTTTCCCTAATTACCAAATACACCTACCATATTCACTCATCATTTTTTATCCTGAACTGTTTTTAAAAGGAACCCAACAGATTTATGAGAGGTCTAGTAACATATAATTATCCAGTTCTGTCAATCATGCTTGCCTTACTTCTGGCTGATTGTCATCTCTTATTTATGATTTTTAATAAACAAGAAGTAAAATGATACAAATATATTAAGTAAATTCAAAAATTTTAAATTTTGGCAGCTAATGGTTTTAATTTAATCATAGCCCTGTGAATGACATTCACAGCTTGCTTTGATTGAATCATATAATGGCTGCATAATAGTATTTTCTATTTCTTTCGAGTTCATCAAATTTGATTTAAGTATGAACATTTTCCATTAGAAATAACAGAGCAGTGAGAGGCTTGCAATGTTTTGTCTATGAAAAAAGGGTTGAAAAATGGAAAATAACAGGCCAGATAGAGGGAAAAAGAAACAAGGAAAGCAGTGGATAACATATTTGAAGAGCCTCAGCAGGTGAATGACAGAACGGGGATTGCGTGGTGTAACAGGAGAAAGAGCTACCAGGTATAGAGAGACGTGGAAAGCCATAATCGCCTACGTCCTGAAAGGACAAGGCACATAGAAGAATAAGGAAAGTCTAAGAGAATTTGGCAACCACAGGATATACTGAAAGACAAAATGGATAGAGAGAAACAGTGAGTAGGCTACATAAAAAGCTTAGTAAACGGATGCAGAACAATGAGCTGGTTGGATAGTAAGAGAGACAAACACTGCTTAGAGCTACAAAGGATGTGAAGTTATAAAGAGTTATGGCATATAAGAGAAAGAGAAAGAGGACACGTCAATAAAAGAAAAAAATACATCAATAAGCCTGCAGACTAATGATGAAAAAAGTATTTAGTTCACTCAATAAATATGATATATCCCCTTAATTTACACAATAAATGTACACACACAACACAAACATACATACAGAATTCATAAGAACGTGATTGTGTGCCTACAGTTAAGTGATAATCAATTAATGTGCTTTTATCTTTTCAGAACATCAATGGTGAACTATCACCTCATGCAGGAGATCAAACAATATGCAGTAATTGTTGATACAACGCAAAGCACAGTGATGCTGAGATTGCGCATTTGTCAAAGTCACAAGGTTGTGCATAGAGTTCAGAAGGGGTTGACAGCCTTCAGCAGGAATGTGTAGCAAAGAACAAAAAACATTCAGTGTTCGAACAGTATCAAGACACAATAATTTGTACAGTGAGTGCATAACACTGTCAAAATGAAGGCCACTGCCAAAAATCTCCAAGTGTCTCAGGGCAGAATTTATAAATGTGGCAGTTCATGTCAGACGTAAGAACGTTTGCTCTAAGCGATTACCGAACAAGTTGAAACATCCCAAACCTGGCATACTCTGCTTTTTCCCTGCTCTATCTGACAAAAAGATTTTGACCAGTATTAAAAAGTAAACAAGAGAAGTAGCAGGTGGTTATGTGTAGATAATTTTGATGTCTCTCCTCCCCATGTTATGCACACCATGTTTTTTCAGTTCTGTGATGATTTTAGGGACTGTGAGTAGTGAAAGGCATGACATGCCACCCCAACCAAATAATGTCCACTATCAATGCACTGTAAAGTATGTATGCCAACAATTCTGGTCCCACATTAAAGTCATCATTACAACTGAAGGCAGTTGCATCAAAGAAAGTAGTATTGAATGGGCATGCTTCCAGATACTATCATATGAAAGCGGGTGTCCCTCAAGGCTTTATTCTAGGTCCTACGCCTTTTCTGATCTTCTCAATGATCTCTCTAGTATAATCAGATCCTAAGTAGGCATCTACGCTGATGCCATCACCATTTACTCCTGCCTCGATAAGAAATCTGCCAAGGCTGACAAACCAAACCTCACTGCTGATCTTGAAAAGGACCTCTAATCTGTGGTGGACTGGGATAAGAAATAGCTTGTAAATTTTAATGCTTCCAATGCGAAGCTGCTATTTTTAACCACCATAAAGAATCACTCCTACCCCCATCAGCATGAATCAGGCTAGTCTCCCTGAAAGCAAACAGTGCACCTCCTTAGCCTAACTATCAGCCGACCTCAAGTGGAATGACTACATTAAATCCATAGCTAAATCTGCTGCTAGGAAGGCCAGTTCAATGTGTGGGGCCAGGAAGTTTTTCTCATCTGAATCTATCTTGCACATATATAAATCTACCATCTGTCCATGCATTGAATACTGCTATCACATCTGGTCGGGTGCCTCTGCTATTTAACTTGAGGTTCTTGACAAAATTCAACAAAGAAACTGCAATAATTGATTCCAACCTGGTAGATCAACTCCAGTCACTTTCTCACTGACATAACGTGGCTTCCCTCTGTCTCTTCTACAAATACTTTCATGGCTTCTGTTCTGACAAGCTTAACTCCCTGGTGCACCCTGTACATTAATTTACTTGAGCAACCAGACTAGCAACATTTGGTTGTTTTACAGTCAAAACAACCAAATGTAGCCACCACTTCTACTCTACCAGCTTCTTTTCACACATTTCCTACCTGTGGAACTCCTTTCCGTATACTTGCTTCTCTGATAGCTACAATCTTAAATAGTTTAAGTGCAATGTCAATTGCCATCTCTTATCTCCTTGACTCCTATCCATCTCTTATCCTTTGCCCATCACCCCATGTATCTTATTCTTCTCCCTTTTCAATCTACTCTCACGCAACTCTCTCTACTCTTATGTAACCCCTTGTGCTCCAGTGGCAGTACTGCCTTGCTTGAGATGAAATGATTATATAAAGTGGAAAAAGATTTTGTGTGCCACATTTTGTCCTTTAGAACTTCAAACTAAATTGATCTTTACTACATATACATACAAAGAAATGGCGACCCTGAGAATTTTAAATTAAAATTTATTAAATATCCCTTTAAATTAAATATTACACTGTTCCTGATTATATATATATATATAAACTGATTTTACCATTGTGTGTGCACACAAAAATGTACACTATGGAAACAAAAATCAACCTTGCACCAGTGAAAAGCGCATATATGAAAGAGAAAACAATATAATCAGGCAATTGCTGATATTCTCTGATGAGTGGATAGAATAATTGCTAGAAGACTCTGGAGTTAGGATGCTGAAGGTAACACCAATCAGCTAAGTGACAAACTTTATTTTTGTATTTATTCTCTTTTTTATATCCAGTATTATATGATAAGCACTCAAGGATTGCTGAAATGAATGGAAGTCAGAGTTTCAAGACATAGGATAATATGTATATTTATTAATATATGTTTTTGGTCTGTTATACAGCATTGAGCACTGTTCCATTCACTCCTGATTAATATTTGTATATTAATGTGTATATACACATATATATTACCTTTTTTTACCTCCTTACCTATATATATATATATATATATATAATCTCAAACCAATTTCTAAGTAATCAATGGATTATCTAACATATTTTGGATACCTGGGTTTTATTAAATGCTTTTTTGTTTTGCTTTTTTTTATATCATCTGATTTGTGCATTTGAGGCCAGTAAATATAAAAACGTGCCTTGTGGTGCAGTGGATATCGACTCAGAATGAGAACTCAGAAAGCCAAGTTCCAATTCCAGTTAAATTCTTTGCAGTCACTCACATGCAAAAACCTTTGGGGAAAGATATTAATCCATCTCTTCTCCCTCTGGCTATGAACTGAATAGCAGGATAGATTGGGTTCTATAGCCTTGGTTGGCAACCAGTCTAATGCAGCAAGAAATAGCAAGTTACTGCAGGAAAATCTTCTGCCTAGTCAGTAATAGATTGAAAGAGACATGATCACCCAAGCATGTATTACATATGGCAGTTAACTGATTGGATGAAATATAAAACGTACAAAAAACACCTATTCTCTACTCACAGGCATCAACAAAATAATGTTTGGAAAACTTCATGTTTTTTTTTCTTTTGTAACATTTCATCTTTTTTATATTCTGAACTTTGTCGCATGCAGAAACAAAAAAATGTCCTAAGCAATATTCAATCTGTATAAAATCATGAAATGAGCCTGCAAAACCAGCTGAGAGTCAAATAGCATTGGATTGAAAGTGATAGAAAGAGGTAGATTTCTTCTTCTATGTGCCATGTCCCTTCAGAACGTAGGTGATCATGGCCCTCCACATCTCCCTATCCCTTGTAATCCTTTCTCTTGTTACTCCTCCTAAACCCTGATATGCCATCCATTTTCTCAAACCCATCAAGTACATCATGCATTGCTTTCAGTCATCTCTCTTTCCATCTGTCCTGTGAGTATCAGATTCTCTAAGCCCTCCTTCCTCATTACATGTACCAGAAACTTCAACTGTCTTTTCCTAATGTTAAGTATATGTTTCCTTTTCATTTCCATCCTCTCCAAAACCTCATCATTGCTAACTTGCTCGATCCAGGGTATCCTCAGCTTCCTTTTGTAGAACATTTTAGTTGCTTTATGTCTTTCCTTCATCTTTGATGACATTGTCCAGCATTCACTGCCATATTGAAAAACACTTACTTGTTCTATTTACAGCACTATGAAATGAATGTAGAAAAGCAGTAGTTAATTCACTGAGGAAATATAACCGACATATGAATAATACAGCAGTATACTTTTTAAGAACATTAGCCCAGAACTATCTCCAATTTTGCCAAAGCTGTATAAGCACTATATGAAAGAGAAATATTTCCGAAGCTCATGAAACATATCAGCTGTATGCCTGGTTTACAAGAATGCAGTTAAGTGCTCATCACCAACACAGTATTGTCTCATCAGCGTTCTTGGTGTCATCAACAAACTTTTTGAGTCTATTATTAAATTTAACAAGAAACAGAAAAACTTCAAAGTGACAAACAGAATGGATTTTGCTCTTTGACATCTAAACTATCAGTAAGCATAGAACCAGCAAAGTACTCAATAATAAACTCATCACAAGAGCAATCACCCAAAATATCTCCAAGGTCATTAACTAGGTGTGGGATAGAGTTGCTACACAAATTCTGCAGATATAAAATTTTTTGCAATTATCAAGCCTCTCCTATCAAGTAGGTCCATGAAAGTCATTGTTAATGACCAAATCTCTGAAGCCTAGGAGATCAATGCACATGTCTCCCAAAGCTCTCTTACCCATTTTCTAATTTATGCTTAGAATCTGCCTAGAAACATTATCAGAACACTTATATATATATATATATATATATATATATATATATATATATACATACATACATACATACATACATACAGGTGATAACACAGTTTATGAGTACATCTCGAGTCATCTAGAAGACCAGAGCCTGACAGCTTATCAAGCCCTCACAGTGCAATGGAAGAAAAAATGGCTTTATTCAATAACTCCAAAACCAAGCAAGTAACTTTTCAACAGAATTGAGCAGACACTAAATCTTCTACAGTCTTGATGAGCATTAACATCCTCATTGAGTCTCTTATCAGCTCTTTGTACCACTTCAAAAACTATCAGAAACCTTCAGCCATGCTCTAACTCTACAAGATCCAGATCAGACCAAAAATGAACTATTGTTGCCATATCTGAGCTGGAGCTACTCAATCTTCATTTCCCAGCCTTGAAAAGGCTTAAAAGTGATTACACGACTTTGTGGGTGATAAATTATGTTTAACACTACAACCCCTTTACCAAAGGCAAAACATTGTTAGCTTTTCACTACTCTTTCATTATTTTCATGACAAATGTTCTGATGAGCTACATTTCTTATTTCTGACCTTTACACAGGATTCCCACAGTTCTATGTAAAAAAAAAAAAAAAAAAAAAAAAAAAAAATTCCAGGAATTTTCAAGGACTTTGTTAAAAAGATCAAGGACTGAATCTGACATGCACACATACAGAAACTGAATGGTCATCAATTTAAAAACACAAACTTTGTGATTTATCTTTTAATAATTTGACAGTTGAGATGTTCAAAGAAAAGGGGTGCTTATCAGCTATTTTAGAAAAATAAAATTAAAATCTATTCCAATCAATATAATTTCTGTTTGAAAAATATGCTAAAATGTATTTTGCTTACTAGAAATAGTAAATTTAATCCTTTAGCTCTCAATTAAAGTTAAAATGAAAGCTTCAAAAAACTTTTTCATTTATGAAATTTCATTTTAAATTGCAAATTATCATGAAAAAGTGGAGGTACCTATAACAGACACAAAACCTGTAGTTTCACTGGAAATAAAAATGTCATTAACATTTGACAGAACCGCAGAGGACTTGGTTTAGAATATTTTTTTTAAATAAAGTTTGCAAATATCTAGTTGTTCACATGTTTGTATATTTCTTAGCCATCTATGGCAGAAACACAAAAGTAAAGGGATAGGGTTGCCAGATGGAACTTTTAATTATTAAAAACTAAAAAAAGTTTTAATATATTCCATCTTTTTTTTCACAACAAAAGCTAGAGATACAGGTCATTATAAGCCTGCAAACTTTAAAAATAACATTTTTATTTTTTCAAAAGGCGCATTTTCTATCCTAAGATACATCAAATGCACATTTTATTAAACAACTGTACCTTTTTCTTCAAATGTTATATTGGTAAATCTAAGTAATACAAATCTTGCAATTTTATATCATTTTAGACTCAGCCCCAAAGTCACTAAACTGCTTAGAATTTGGGAAGTAGGGAGAAATGAAACACTATCTGATCATAAAGTCCAAAACCAGTTTAAACATTTTTGAAGTGGTTATTTGTTCCTTGAAATAAAACTTAGAAATGAACAAGAATCAGTTGTCAATTATAACATCTTATCTAATCTATCTAATCCATCTAAACTCATTTATAAATGAAACTTTGTCTCTGTGTGTGTGTCCGTTACCTATAGACTCCAAAACGGCTGAACCAATTTTCTTGAAAATTTAAACAGTTGTACTATAAGCGTCTGCGAGTGTTTTTAGCTAGGTTTTGTGTCAATGTACCCCCGATAAATATTGAAAATTGATAATAAAAAAAAAAATTGGGTTATAGAATAAGTGGTCCGATTTTAAACAAATTTGATACACTCATAGACAAAGACATAAGAAATGATATTCAGAAGTTTCAAGGTTGCAGTTCTTAAAATAGTGCAGAAAATTTGATATCGATACCAGAAAATCAAAATTTGATTTACATCCATTCATTTTTCTTTCCGTCTATGGTTTCACTTTAATTGGAAACAACTATTGCTTTTTAGTCTTTCGTGCCAACATCCAAAGAGTCTGAGCTCCAGGACAAAGCTTTCATTACACCCAAGCAACGCCGGGGCTATACTGCTAGTTTACATTATTTATACATGAACTAATGTCCTCATCTTTGTTATTATAATGTTTTTGACCACTGTTGTCCAGCTTTCACATCAGGCACTTGTGATCCAGGTATACTTCGGGGAATTTCAGATCAAACTCTTTATTCAATTTACAGGAGTAGATCTTTTTCATTCCACTGATCATGTCTATCTTATCCACTTCTTATTTTAGTACTGCTTGGTTATTGTCCTATGGGACAATAGCCAAGTGTATTAAAGCACTGGTCCATGAATTTGATGATATAGTAATTGTGAGTTCGATCCCTGGACTGAGCAGTACATACTTGGACTCAGCATGCAGATTCTTTGCTGATAACCATTAAGCTATGAACATAAAATGCATTGGACAACAGTAAAAAAAGTTTTTCTTTTGATAATCATTATTAATATTCAGTGTGCTTTATGTTTTCTTGAAAACATTGAAAGATTAATTCTATCAAAAAATAAATTAAACTCAAGTTCACAATATGATACATAGGAAAAAATAGAAATATGTAATATGATGACTCATGCACCATCGCACACTTTCCTAGAATGCAATGACTAAAAACAAACTAGACTTTTATCCTTTCTGGAATTTCTTCACAGAATCAAATTCCCAACATTTTAGAGATTTTTGCTGTGAAATAAAACCTAGGTCTATCTTGACAAAGAGGCAAAATATTTGAACCAAATCCCAAAAAGGAATCTAGACAGCACTATTAATCCAGAAGCCTCAAATAAAATATATTGTATATATTTAAATATAAAAGCACTATTAATCCAGAAGCCTCAAATAAAATATATTGTATATATTTAAATATAAAAGCACTATTAATCCAGAAGCCTCAAATAAAATATATTGTATATATTTAAATATAAAAGCACTATTAATCCAGAAGCCTCAAATAAAATATATTGTATATATTTAAATATAAAAGCACTATTAATCCAGAAGCCTCAAATACACATATTGAATTATATTGATACAATAAGAAGTTATTCCTTAAGTTCTGTCTTAAAAGAAGCTATTTTTAAATTAAGATATGGGTAACTTTTAAAGCCTAAAATTTTTATTGATAGATGACAAGAGCTGAGATATTGAATATTTTATTAAAATTGGATAGAAGAAAAAGACTTCTCATTAGAAAATTTTAAATTTTTAAACGACAAAAATAATTTTAAAAATTTAGGTAACCAATATTTCATTACTTACTTTTTTGGTGCATATTTTACAGATATAAAAAATATTAACAATATTTTATTATCTGTGAAGTGAAATGAATTGCTTTTAAGCTTATTTTGGGAGATATTTACATTCTTTAAAATAAAACCAAGTACATATAAATATGTCAAGTCAGTCAACATTGGCATATTTCCAAGTTAGAATGAAAACTAACCAAAAAGCCAAATGTTATTCAGAGATAAAATAATCAGGTTTAGTTTTATAGATTTTAGAAAGTATAAAAGAAACTAAAGTAATTTGTGGTAGAACAGTGATTTTTTTTTAGATTTTTTTTATTGGATTACATTTTTTTACATAAAAAAGCTTGGAAAATTTGACACAGAGTATATGAAAGGCAAGAGAGGTAGAGGGAAACAGCAGATATTTATTTTTTATTGAAAAATAAAATATATACATCAGATTAAATAAATTGTAAACATTATATCTGCTTATTTTACATTTTAAACAAAAAGAAAAAAATTACAGTAATTTTAACTTTTAGCAACCGAGTTTTGCGGTTATATTTTGTTACTACAACTTATACCCCTGAAGACGATCTCAGAAGGAGATTGAAAGTACAGGGTGTTGCAGCAAAATCTGACACTTGACAAAAAGAAAACAAAATAGGCAATAAAAACAAAAGTTGTACATGCAAAGATCTGACAATTTATTTAGCAAAAGTTAGAGTTACATACATTATTTTTCAAGGTAAATGCCACCGGCAGTGATGACCATCTCAGGGCAGGCACAAAATGAGTCACATGCTTTGGCAACCATGTCCTTGTCCATAGCAGTGAACGCCTCCACAATGGCAGCTTTCAGAGAGTCAACTGTGTTGTGGGTGTGCTTGTTGGTCTTGGCTTTGATCACACCTCCAGAAGAAATAGTCAAGAGGGTTGTAGTCAGGTGAGGAGGGCAGCCACAAGTCCGGCGACTGGTGGTGAGGAACATTGTTGTGCAGCCATGCCTGGATTGTTTTGGCCTTGTTTGTAGGAGTGAAGTCCTGCTGAAAGATGTAGGGGCGTCCAGTGGTGATCTCGTACATCCAGGGCTTCATCCCGCTCCTCAGCAACTCCCGGTAGATCTCAGTGGCGACTCTCAGGCCCTTTTGAAAGATTGCTGAGATTCTTCTCTGATGAAAAGAATTTCATCCAGGACCAGACGAGCAACAGGCAGAACGACAGGGGCATCTGCAAAGACATCAAAGAAGTTCCCGTCATGAAGCATACAAAGTTTCCTTCCTCCGTCATGGTCCTTGACATCATTTCCAGTGAGGGGGACGTCAGGCCTCCGTTCATCTTTTAAAAGGGCCTGGGAGTCACCGCTGAGATTTACTAGGTACTGAGGAGCGTGGTGAAGCACTGGATGGACAAGATTGCTGTGGATGCTCCTACATCTTCAAGCAGGACTCCACTCCTGCACACAAGACCAAGATAACCCAGGCATGGCTGCTCAACAATGTTCCTCGCCACTGGTTGCCAGACTTGTAGCTACCCTCCTCACCCAACTGCAATCCCCTTGACTATTTCTTTTGGGGCGTGATCGGGGCCAAGACCAACAAGCACGCCCACAACACAGTCAACTCTCTGAAAGCTGCCATCGCAGAGGCATTTGCCGCTATGGACAAGGACATAGTCGCCAAAGCATGTGACTCATTTCGCACCTGCCTTGAGATGGTCGTCGCCGCTGGTGGTGGTTATATTGAAAAATAATGTAGTATGTAACTAACTGTTGCTAAATAAACTGTCTGTTCTCTGCATATACAATTTTTGTTTTTATTTCCTATTTTGTTTTCTTTTTGTCAAGTGCCAGATTTTGCTGCAACACCCTGTACCTGGGAACATTGAGAAATGGAAAATAAAATCAATTGTAAAAAGTTACATCGCATTTTTTACATTTTTCAATAATAATACACAAAAAATTATTGGAGTATGAACAGATTATATTTGCATTTTTTTTTTTAATCTGACATGACTAAAAGACAATTTCCTGCCTAAATACACAAATTTGTGTGTGTGCGTATGTGCACGTTTTGGTGCAGTGGATATCAGCTTGGAATGAGAAATCGAAAAGCTAAGTTCAAATTCTAGTTAAATTTATTGCATTCATTTACACGCAAATACCTTTGGGAAAGGTATTAATCCACCTCTTCTCTCTCCAGCTCCAGGCTAAATAGCAGGACAGATTGGGTTCTATAGTTACGATTAGCAACCAGCCTACCACAGAAAGTAATGGCAACCTACTGCCGGAAAATATTCTGTCCAGTCAGTCATGTCTCTTTCAAGAAATGATCATGTATACAAACATGTATAACATATGGCACTTTATATATGACAAATAGAAAACCGTTTTATTGAAACTACATTACACTTTTTTTTCTATATTAGAATAATTGTGTTGGAGAACCTCACAGATAAAGAAGAATCTTTGGTCAACAGAGATATAGTTCTACAGAAGGATGCTGAGAATATGATGTACTGAACATAAAAATAACAAAAAAGTTTTAAAAATAAAAAAGACAAAAAGGTCACACAAATTTTGAAATTTCCAAGATACATCAGAAAGCTTGGAAAATTTGACACTCACAGGATATATTAAAGGCAAGAGGGGTAAAGGGTAACTACCTTTGATTTATTGAGTAAATATATATGACAAATGGAAAGCAGTTTCATTGAAACTAAATGACATGTTTTACCCTTAGTAAGCTTCATCATATCAAAAATAGAAGAAATGTGTTTATGTATTTGTGTGTATATTTACATAATAAATCATTAGTTCATTTTCTACTAAGCTGGTGTATCTCATGATGAAAGAAAATGAAATTGTGTGACATTTGTAAAAAAAGCTGTTAATATTTATTCTGTATTTTTTCTTTACAATTTTGTAGTTCTTCTTGAAATTTATTTGTCATCTCCCAGCTTTTTTGTATGAAATTTTTTTCAGAATGACTCAAAAAACAAAAGATTCATTATAGCCTTTTCTGAAATTAGTTTAAGGTAAATTTTCATTCAATTTTTCAAAATGGGTTACAAAATGAAAGATTTCTGTCTTTAGGTTTGTCCTTGTGTTTTACGTAAAACAAATATTTCTTTGTTTTATTTTGATAAAGGCTAGTAAGAGCAAAACGTATAATCTAGTTTCAAAGAAACGATTTTCCATCTGTCATATTCTTCAAACATTGCCTGGATTCTGTATCCTTATATATATATACTGTAAAATACAACAAACAATGAATGTCTATTATGTTTAATCATGAGCCGTTCTAAACATCATATTTTGGCTTTAATTTAAGGTGAAAATAAAAACAAAAATTGTCCAACATTTGGATATTTTTTTTATTATGTTGGACATTTTTTGACTTTATTTTCAGCTGAAATTAAAACCAAAATATGATGTTTAGAACGGCTCATGATTAAACATAATAGACATTCATTGTTTGTTTAGAAAATTCTCTGCTGCCTCAATACTCTATATATATATATATATATATATGCCGGTTTCATTAAAAATGACAGACAAGGTGTGATGGTTAATTTTTTATGCGATCTTATGATTTCTTTCTTTTGAAGACAGATTATATAAAAAATGTCCAAATATTTTGTTTATTTCAGCGCTTTAGGCTATACTTTTAGACATTTTTGAAGATGAATGTTATTTTACATGTAACAAAGTTAGTGGTGTTATGTATAATGTGAAGTAGTTGTATGTGTTATGTACTGAACATGATAAGTATGTTGTTAGCATGTTTGTAGTTGATGCTATTGAGTGTTGGGCTTTTTGTTTTTATTAATAAGGCCTCCATTATCAGAGATGTATCCAGATATTTCCTGTCTGGCAAAATGTGAACAAACTGTGGGGCTAATCTCTTAAATGCAGCTAGTACAGGTGAGAAAAACATTGCTAAGTTTCAGTTTGATCAAAATTGTTTCAAGGGCCATATTGAAGCCCTTGGCGAGCCAGATCCAACTCACGGGCCATATGTTTGACATCTCCGCATAAGAATCATTACAATTGAATAGTGAGTTCAATCCTCACTAGGTGCTCCATACTTTCAACCTTGTGCCACAACTAAGCTGCACTTAGAAAAATCACCATTCTTGTGAATTTTTTTTGGTGAAAGAGGGTCCAAAACTATAAAATGTCCTAAAAAAAAAAAAAAAAAAAAGAAGAAGGTATTTGCTGAAATTCCTGACTTCCAGCAACATGTGACTATATTACTAGAATGTATTCTGAAAAATTAATTCCAAGAATCTTTCCAGCAATAGCACAATCATCTCATAAAATGGATAGGCTCAGAAAACCATTTTGAATGAGACAGCAGACAATAATGACCAAGTAGCCAAATTTTGCTTTCACAGAGACATTTCAGGTATTAAATTTTTATATCCTGAATATATATAAAGATTTAAAATATTTGTTTATTAAAATCTTTATTAATTTATCAAAGACGATAAATAGTGGTGCCACAGGCCTTGTGGGAAGTTGCCTTATAGATTCTGTGCCTCTATATCAGCTGCTTCTGTTTTCCCACTGCAGTTGAAACCACAGATGATGATGATGATTCTATTAAAAATTCCTTGTATCTCTTCATTGAGGTCTGTTAGCCAGAAAATAATTTTCTGAAGAGGATGATCTTTGGAAAATTATAGTTCTCTAATCTTCATTATACAGCTGACCTGCAGCAGTTAAGGTTCTGTAGTATCATTCGAGGATGTGTGTTGTGGTATAGTGGATATCGGCTCGGAACGAGAAACCGGAGAGCCGAGTTCAAATTCCAGTTGAATCCATTGTATTCACTTACGTGCAAATACCCTTAGGAAAGGTATTAATCCGTCTTCCTTCCAGTTATGGGTTAAATAGCAGGACAGACTGGGTTCTATAGCCTTGGTTGGCAACCAGTCTACCGCAGAAAGCAATGGCAACCTACTGCGGGAGAATCTTCTGCTCAGTCAGTCATGTCTCTTTCAAGACATGATCGCCCAAGCGTGTATCACGTATGGCACTTAACTGACTGAGTATCATTCGACTGTTGTAGAATCTCAATGTTAATGATGAAATCAGTTTAATATACATGAAGAATGACACAGAAGCAACATTGGCATATGATCCAAAATCAGTTTAATATACATGAAGAATGACACAGAAGCAACATTGGCATATGATCCAAAATTAAGCATCATCTCAAAGGATGAATAACACAACTATCAACTCTTTTTTGTTGTCCAAGAAACCACACAATTGTGTGTGCGTATGTTTTATGTTCTCATTTGTCAATTAAGCACTCTGGAGGAATGGTAAACTTTAAAAACAGTAGCTACTCACCGCTATTTATGCATCATTCATTCACTAATGAATTTGAACACTCTCAGCTACTGGCGTGTGCTTACATTGTGTATATAACATGCTAAAATCTGCCTTCCTCCACCGTGCACTGATACCTTAAAGGTAGAATCTTCAACGGATATCAAATTGGTCAGGTTTCAATCCTGGCTGGAAGTAATCAGATGTCTAACTGTACTGATGAGCTGTGATACAGCGAAATAGGACTGTATGTGGATGATATATATTATACCTCACTGGGATTAGGCTGGGTAAGTGTCTTTAGTTTTGGATAGTAACTTGTGTAAGAGAAGGAAATCTTGGAAATAAAAACCTCTACACCTACTCTGTGTAAAAAGGGCAGGTTAAACTCTCTAACTTTGGTATATAATCTTCCTAGAGATGGAGCCTCAATAAAAATGCTGAGTTTTCCAGTCTCCCAAACTGGTTGGTGTTAATAAGGGCATACAGCTCTAAAATTTGCAGCAATATTTCATGATGGTTCAATTACAGAACCATTAAGAAAACCCTGTCCAACCCATGCTAGCACTGAAATGGCCGTTAAACAATGATGAGGATGACTGCATGACTCAGAGTTTCATGCACAACATAATCTTCAGGTGCTGAGTATAGACTAACCATTAGGTAATTTAAATTGTAATAAAAATATCTGGTTATTGCAATGTTGGCATAGTTATATATTATACTGGGATTACATTTTTTTCATTTTTAAAAAAATATTTAGCATCCAAAATAATCAGGATTTGTATATATACAGAAAAAATATTTTAGAGTTGTGAATATTAATCTTTCATATTAAACATAAAGGGGGATTATATGTTCATTAAAAAAAAAAACTATCAAAATTTATATTAAAAATTTTTAAAAATCAATTAATTAATCTGGATCAATGTATTTAAGTAGATATTTATCTTTATGCCTACATGTGACCATTAATTTATTTCTCTCATTTAATAAGTTAGGGTTATTTAAGTGTTTTATCTGATTTTTCAACAAGACATAAATCACATTTATTTCCTTTTGTAAGATTTGGCTTTTGTTATATCCCAGGTGATAATAGAATTACCACCATTCTTTAATTGCCAGAATTATTTAGAGAGAGTATTTCTGTTTTTGCATTTGATATTGCCTAAAGTTATTCAGTGATGATAAAAAGAAAATTTCCAAGTATTTTCAGTGGAACCAAAATAAAATTTAATATCTTTACTAGAATGTATGCTAGCTCAGTATATATCATTCATACATTGGCTGTTTAAGGAACAGATCATATTTTTTCAGCAGTTGCATTTATTTTTAAAACAATGTTGTCTTTGTTGGAAATATATTTATTTAATATAATGTTATGCTAGGATATAGATTTATTGATATTATTAACACAGCTATTGTCGTTTTGCAGCCTTGACCGAGAAAGGACTCACTACACCCCTCCAGTATTCCCTGTGTATTTGGAATCCTGACGCAGTTTGCAGCGAAATTCATAATCTTGTCAAATAGCTGAATACTTGATGCTTCGCCAGGGCTACCAAGGGTGTTTTTATTGCGACACCAACACTAGATGGGTTGCCTCCAGGCTCCATCCTGTTATTTAACCCATAACTGGAGGGAAGTGATGGATTAATACCTTCCCCAGGGGTACCAGTGCTGAAGTGAATGCAGGAACTCGACTGGAATTCGAACTCAGCTCACCGATTTCTCTTTCCAAGCCAATATCCACTGCCCCACAACGCACATCCGTCACTGAACTCTTACAGTGCCTGGTATTCCCAAGTGGTCACCCAACTAAGTACTGACCAGGCTCAACATTGCTTAACTTCAGAGCGAGAACCGGTGTATTCAACATGATATGCCGTAAGCCATAGTTGATCTTAAAATTATTTTTGTTAAAAACCTTTTTTTTTTTTTGGTTATAGTTCAAATTTAGGAAAATTCTTTTTTCTATTAGTTTCAACATTTCAATGAGAAAGGTGTATTAAACAATTACATTTACAGGGTCTCAGTTTATTTTTATCTTTGTTTTATCTAAGTTCTCAAAATTGAATTCATGGTTGCTAAGTTCTACAACTTTTACAGGTTCAATTATCAAACATTTCCTTACTGCTGGAGTTGGCAGATAATCTAACTTGGAGTTACTTATGTAAATTAAATTTTATGATGCAAATTTGATTCTTTACTGATGTATCTATGGTTATATAGATCTTCGGTGTATGGTTTGTAATACCGAGCATTCAAGTTCACGTCAAGAAAGTTGATCACTTTAGCATTGGTGGTCATAGTAATATTGAGCTTGTGATCTTTTAAAAATTTTATAAGATCCTTTCTCAATCTGTCGATATTTTGTGGACTTGTTTTACAGAGGAGAATTACACAATTATTATAATATAGTTTTATGGTATGCTCTATTTTTGAGTAAAAATGCCCAATATAAAGGAAAGAGCGTGTGTGTGTGTGTGTATATATATATATACATATACATATATATATATATATATATATATATATATATATATACAAAATATTCAAAAGTTTTACAATATAAGTGTATTCAACACTTTTTAATACAACTGTGTACTGGTCTAATTTAATTATGGCCAAAAACTAACATATATGAAAAAAATGCGAGAAACTGTGAACATTTTGTTTAAAGTGCAGATTTATTGTTGTTATTATTATAATTATCACTTGCTTTTTGTATGATATATTAAGGGATGTGCGTTGTGGTGCATTGGATATCGGCTCGGAGCGAGAAATCGGGGAGCCGAGTTCAAATTCCAGCTGAATCCATTGTATTCACTTATGCGCAAATACCCTTGGGAAAGGTATTAATCCGTCTATTCCTTCCAGTTATGGGTTAAATAACAGGACAGATTGGATTCTATAGCCTTGGTCGGCAACCAATCTACCGCAGAAAGCAATGGCAACCTACTGCGGGATAATCTTCTGCCCAGTCAGTCATGTCTCTTTCGAGACCTGATCGCCAAAGCGTGTATCACGTATGGCATTTAACTGACTGATTAAGTGTCCATAATGGCATTTTTGTCATTACATTTGTATTTTGAGTCTAAAGTTGACTTAATTCGCCTGAAGAGAGTCAACTTTAGACTCGAAACACATGTAACGCCAAAAATGCCATTATGGACACTTAATAAATCATACAAAACGGAAGTAATAATTATAATAATAGCAACAATAAATGTACACTTTAAACAAAATGTTCATGGCTTCTCACACTTTTTCTTCTATACCAATATCCCTCATTGGAAACAACCCCTATTTCTGCTTTTAATATATATATATATTAATTTTTGGTCATAATTAACAGTGGTAACATATGCAGATTGTGCCAGGAGGAAAATTAGCTGTTATGTTGTTCCCAGAAAGAAAAACTTTACGAAACGAAAGATCAGAAATTATGTCCAAATGTAGTCATACCCATAAATACCTACTAGGATCATACAAACAAGGATGAAAATGTTCTAAGATCCATAAATAACACCTCCATAATTTTGAAAATTTTTTAGTTGTTTGAACATTCCAGATGTGTATTCATAAAAAATCCCTGTTCAAGAGTTAAAAAAAAAGATAAAATCATTTATTGTAAATTGCCTGAAGATACTGAAAGGTTGAAAACTAAGTTGCAAATATAACACATTTTCAAATGAAATTTATATATATATATATATATATATATCATCATCATCATTTATCCATCACACCCAGATGGTGCATAGGGCAGCAACTTTTTTGTTGCTGTTTCTGTAACAAACTGTTTTTTACAGGGCAGGGTTGTTAGCCCTGCACCCAACCCCCAAACCTGGAGGACCAGTGGACCATTCTTGATCCTTACGTTTACAGCACCTGGTATTCCCAAATGGTCACCCATTAAGTACTGACCAGGCTTGATGTTGCTTAACTTTGGTGATCGGACAGGAACCAGTGTATTCAACACGATATATATATATATATATATATATATATATATATATATATATATATAAAAGAAGGGACATTGAGATTAACACGGAGTGGGGATAGTGTTTCATGCAATCTTTATGATCTCAAGATGATGTTCAAGCATGAAACAGTCTTTTGCCACTTGGAATATCAATCAGCTAATAAATTTTTTTTGCATTAATCCTGTGTGTGTGTGTGTGTGTGTGTGTGTGTGTATGATAAAATATAATCTTAAGATATGCTATATTTATGGGTAAAAGTGCTCACTATCTTGGATAGAGCATATGTAAATATAAAAGTGGACACTGAGGTCAACACCTTGTGGAGAGTCTGTTTCATGCATGAATGCAAACTTCAGGTCATCTGAATTCATTCAAGCATGAAACACTATTGCTACTCAGTGTCCACTTATATGGTAGAAGTTACACTAGTCTAATTTGATTTGATTTAAGCATTAATAAATCCCTGTTGAGTCTTATCATAAGACTACTTGAATTGTTTGTAGTCCAGACAATCTCCAATTATCTTGACTGGTTCTTGTCACTGGATTAAAGCTGTTTGAAAGTTTACAGTGTTGCACAAACTATATAAAACCATAAACATCTGTTTTCAGGTAGTGTGAGGTATCTAATCTGCTGTGGCCTGTTTAGAGGTCATCCTCTTGCAAAGAACTAATCAGGACAACTACCCTCTACAAAGACATAGGGGGTTTCATTCTCTATTTCTCTGTTTCAACATACCATGAGCTATGAACTCATTTCGTGTAAGGAGGATACAATTTGAATTCATAAAAAGAAAAACTTTCCAAAACAATGTTTATCAGTGTACATTCTGTAACAACCTCTACATTGAAAAATCTCCCTCTTAGAATATAAAGATAAACTCAAAAGATAATCTGATATCAATTGGAGTGCAGATAAAAATCTTGGTAAAGATTATCTAGATCCATGAAAACTGGAGAAAAATTGTACAATACTGATTTTTACAATCAGTGAGATTGTGAAAACTCAGAACATATAAGTGAACTGAAACAAGGTTATATAATCAAGGAGTCAAGGTAAAATTAATTAATTTACAACAAATGCAGGTTATCTGGTGGTATGGGATTAATTTCATACAGTAGGCACATGCATAAAGAGCAGAATGTGAAAATAATTTCTTTGACCCCCCCACTCCAATATGCACTGAAAATATTAAAAGTTTCTATTATTTTAAATATATACAAATAGATATACTACATATTTTATAACTGTTAAAAAGTAGAAAAAAATATTTGATTTTTATCTATATTTCTGAGATGATTATATTATGTACATTGTTTGGACAATTGTCCTCATTTTTGTTATCATATTCACAAGGACACATGGCCCCAAAAAATAAATAAATAAAAATAAAAAATAAAAATAAAATAAAAGCATTAGTTGGATCCAGTAACTTGATCCAAATAGTTGCGAGTTCAATACTTGGCCACAGCAGAGATGAACAAAAAACTTATAAAGTTGACAACTGAGACATCTGGAAGCAGCATGACTCATGGAACAAGAACAATCTATCCCAGTGAATGAAATAAAGGATTCAGTTAAAAATTCCAATATCCTGAAGAAGGTGAAGTGTACAATAGCTGAAACATTTAGAATATGGCAACAAAGAAGAGAATGATTCAAACAATGTAAATAATGTAAGTAAGTATGTAAATAATTCAAAGCTATGTATATTTAATGAGTGAGCCAGTGCCATCAAAATATTTACATCAGTATGCTGTTTAAAATGATGGCAAAATATATATTGATGTACAACTTTTCCTACATTTGTGCTTTTTTTACCCTATGTTTGTGTATTGTTTTTTTTTGTTTCCATTACTCATTTCATGGTTTATTTTATTCTAAGTTTGAATCTCCTGATCAGGCCTGAAGAGTGGGAGCAAAACCGATTACTTCATTTTAGAATGTCTAATAGTATTAAGCTACACACCTTTATTTCAATAATTAGATTTTGTACCTATAAAAATATCTTTGAATATTGATGTACCTACTATTGAGTACCTTACATTAAGACATAAGAAAAAGAAAAAAATACAAACCCCTGAGCATGGCAGGAAGGATATATATATTATAAGGAAGTGAAAGAATAGGTAGATTAAAACCCACTGTTCATGCATTTATTTTTTATAAAGAGTGCTCAATACAAAGTAGAGCTTAATACTGTAATTTTGTTATTATATCACTATACAAAAATTTTCATGTTTCAGTACAATACCATTCTTCTCCAGGTGATCATTTTCATCATTTATTTTAAAATATCACCTGAAGAAGAACAGTATTGTTCTGAAACATTTTTGTGTAGTGATATAATGCTTTTATAAACCATTGCAATAACAAAATTACAAATATATAACCGTACTGATGAGCTGTGATACAGCGAAACAGATCTGTCTGCAGATGACTATTTACGCTCTCACACCCTGATTGAGCACTTTGGAAGAATGGCAGACTGAAAAACAGTAGCTACTCTAGCATCTACACATCGTTCATTCAGCAATGAATTAGAACACTCTCAGCTATTGGGCATGTGTATAATGATCATGTACATGCTAAAAAGACTGCCTCACTATTGTCTCTCTGTTTCCATCAGAGTGACAGGAGGGAAATATATCTTGTATGTGGATGACTAATTATGCTCCCATTTGCTGATTGAGCTCTCTATAGGGGGAAATTTTAAAAACAGCAGCCGCTTTCTGTAATTTATGCATTACTTTTCAATCATGAACCGAGTTCTCTTGACGGTTGGCATGTGTATACGCCAAACATATAACATGTTAAAATCTACCCCACACTCAGTCGTGCACTGATAGCTTAGGGGTAGAATCTCTGACTGATGCCAAATTGGCTATGTTTTGATCCCGGCTGGAAACAATCGGATATCTAGCTACACTGGTGAACTGTGATACAGTGAAACAAGCTTATATATATATATGCGCACACAGTTTTTATTAAAATAGAGAGGATAGTATAAAAGTCTTTTTTAAGACTCTTTTTTCAATGAATACATTGCACCTCTTCCCCTGGTCAAAACAATGTTCAAAATTCTTCTCCATTTTACATAGTGATGGTACTGATATGCACACATTAGACATGCAAGCCTGCCCCAGGAGATTCCAAATCAGCAGCAGCACTTCCCACATTGAGCTAAAGAGAAAGGGTTGGTGTGACAGTCCCTACTGGGTTATTCTCTGTCATTGGTCAATATGTATTCATATGGGCACACCATGTTAAATTAGCCATATGTCACATCTATCAGGGGGTGATAAGGAGAGGTAAATACCTGCATTATGTACATGAGAAGAACTGTAAGCCAATAGTCACCTCTTAAATTTCCCTGTATATTTTTTTTTGGGGGGGGGGGTCTGGGTTTTTTTTTTTAACAGGGGTGTTTTTTTCATAAAAAATTTAAATAAAGTAATGTATTTTTCATTTATTTTGAAAAAAAAATCTGACATAAGTAAATTTCATTTTATTTTTGAGAACTGTACCTATTAAAATTATCTTGTAAAATTACAATTAATTGGGCATTTAAGTTAATGATTTTATGAATATGTGATTTTAGGGTATTCAAGTTTATTGTATAGAGTTAAAAAAAAAAAAAAAAAAAAAAGGAGATACAATAGATAAATATACAATAAACAAGTTACAAATATCTTTCAAATGATGAGTAGAGGGAGTACTATAAAACACTAAAAAACAGCATTCAATATCCTGAGGTTTTATTTAGGTTTGCATCCTGACCGCTGAGGTCCGTTGGTAACTCACATAACAAAATGACTTGAAAATATACACATGGTAAATTGACACCATTTTATATTTTTTGTTTTGTGCACAAGTGTTACTTGTTTTTGTAGAATGCACTGTATAGTAGGGTCAGTTGGGCACTGTCTGTGAGAAAAAGAGCACCATGACACAATTTACTGTCAGAAATTTGCAAACAGCATGCTGTACTATATAGCATTTGTACAGGAGCTCTAATACAAGTGTTTGGGTGTCGATCTGAGGACAGAATAGAGGATTCAGAAAGAGTTAGATGATATATCCAGTCAATATTATGATGTTTAGAGTGAGCACAAGTGATGGTGACATTATGTCTCCATTCATCTTCCCACAGGGCTTCAGATTCAGCACAGAGGTCTACATCATACCTTGAGAAAGTAGTGGTGCCTTGAGTCAAGAGGGTGACTGCTGGAAAACATCATGTCTGCCAACAGGACTTTGCACCATGTCATAAAAGCAGGAGAATCCATTTATGCCCGGTTCACACTCCACCCACGTCTATTGAACAGGTGAAGAGGCTCATCCCTTGTTCCCTGTTTAGGATGTGATTTCCGGCTTTCTCTTTTCCAATCTTTTCACTCCTGCGTAGCCCCCTGCACATCAGTAGCGTTACCGCCTTGCTCAAGGTGATATGATTAAAAAAAAAAAAAAATAGTTGACAAGCAATCTCTGCGGCCACATCACCCCTTACATCTGGCCACCCAACTACAATCCTATTGATTATTATGGGTGAAGCACAGTTGAGCAAGAAACCAACAAAACTCCTTGTGACACCAGAGATGAACTGAAGGCAAGGATCATGACAGCATTCACCAACTTAAACAAGGAGACCATCCAGAAGAGTTGCAGGAGACTAAAGTCATTTGGGGGCCATGGTTGAAGCCAATGGTGATTTTATTGGATAAGTTTACCTGTTAGTATTTCAAGATATTTTTTGTGTAATTTTGGTCAATATATCCATTAAAATGAGATGTCAGTGTTATTTTCATTCTTGCGTAATTTAAACAGTGTATCCATCACACCCTGTGTATCCATCACACCCTGTATTTAGTTTGGTAATATTCTTTGATAAAAATAGGAAATAACTTTGAAAAAATTATATAGATAACATAAAATGGAAGGTATCTTTATCTAATCTTCTTAATTTCTGTTCTTTTACTGTTCTCACTCTTTATTAATGTTTTCATTTTTCTTATATTCTTTCACACTCACTAAATCCTTGAATATTAGTGACTATTGGCTTGCTTCAAGTGAAATGATTCAAATAAAAATGGTACTTATTACTTAATAATTATATCCTCAGATAGTAAAGCCAGGCCAGTATGAACAAATAACTAGTGCAAGTTAAGTACTGTACTAGCTAAATATACTAATTTTACACTATAGTTTAAAAAATGAATTTTTATAATTGAAAAAGCTTTCTTGAAGTGTTCATTTTAGCTTTAATTGGAAGCTAAATAATTACTTTTTTTTATTTTCAAACAGCAAAATATGCTGGTGCATTTCAAACAGAAATTATTGATTGAAACCAATTTTGGGGGGATTTTTTCTAAAATAGCCAATTAGCACCCTTTTTTAATCAAAAAAATATTCAAAAAAATAAAAATATAATTTTCTGAAACTTTATTTGATAAATATTATTAACTGATTCAAAGTATAATTAATCTGATTTGAAAACAATATTTAAGTTTAAAATAACACAGAAATGTATTTTTAAAACAAAACAGTAGATGTTTTTTTAACCGACATCACCAATTACGTAATTGATGAAGCATTGACAGGGTTTGATAATGATTGTTTATGCATAAAACACAAGAAAATGACAAAGCACATTTTTATATTTATAATTTTAAAAGTACTCAGTAATCTTAAAAAATGTTAGAAATATTCTCCGTAAAACTAAAACTAATTTAGGAATGTTAGCTTTCCTTACTACTGTCTGTGTCATCGCTCTTATTTTCTGATAATTTTATGGTCAACCATACTTTCAAAAATAGGCACGTTACACAATATGTACATAAATTTTTTTTTAATTTATTTTATTTTAAAAAATCTTGGTGCAAAATGATCTGTATTATTGTTATAAAGCTTTTAAATTTTTGATTAATGATCATAATTTTCACTTTAACGTTATCACCTAACCGGATTTAAACTTTAAATTTTAATTTAATGCAGTTTTAAATTAACTATAAAAGTAAAAAAAAAAAAAAAAATGAAAACAATTACTACTCAGACTGTAAAAATTTGTTATTCATCAAAAACTGTTTCTTTCTTATGACAACAACACTGACAGTGTCCTTAGCAATTAAACTTCTCTTTGGCATAGTTTTTTTTGTTTTGTTTTTTTCGTTTTTTTTTTTTACAAAATACATTTTTTTATATTACGATTCAGAGTAGATTTTTCGGGAAATGATTATTCATTTGAAAAAAAAAAAAAATAGATGATTTATTCTTCAAGATATGCTTTTAAAAAAATTTTAAAATTCTGATGAAAATTTAATTTCCCGTGCGCAATTTAATGAAACTGAAATTAAAGGAGGGGAACATATTTAAATTTTAAAATAAAAAAATATATTTTACCAAGATTTTCTAAAAAACTTTCAAATATTCCATTCATTTTATTTTGTGAATAAGTTCTGAAAGCTTAATTAATCATCCGACAATTATTTCTGCAAGGATTTCCAAATCAAATACCCGAAAAGGCGCTAAAAAACACTAAAATCATTTCTAAATGAATATTTATTTTACGTCGACCGCTGACGCAAAAAAAATCAAAGATTTTTAAATCAAAATTTTGAACATGATATAGAGAAATATAAATAAAAAAAATTAATAAAAAAAATGATTAAAATTTTCAATTATTAAATGTTTATGGAGGAAAGATCAACAAAGTATTTATTTTAATTTTAAAAAATTTTGAATTTGATCTTTCCTGAATAAACATTTTTTAAAAGTTTGGGCCTTTTTCATCATGCTATGCCGTTTTGGGTTTTTTTTTCCAAACTAAAAATGACAGTACCTAAAACTAATTTTAGAAGAAACAAAAAATAATATTCGAAAAAAAAAAAAAAGTATTGTATCGCATTTCATTTATTTTAAGATCTGTTAGTTCATCAACGAATAAAAGGAAAACCGACTCAAAATTCCAGGAAAAATACATGTATCCACTCCACTGTGTCACTCACAAAGAGTTACTTTTTTTAGAGGCTTTAAATTTAAAAAGTATATTTGATACAATTTTTACTAGTGAATAATTCTTAAAAATATATTATTATAAATTTTCAGTCTGATCATTATGGATTGAATGAAAAAAGTATTTTTAAGCCTCGTACATAGAAGAGACCTTTTTTTTTAACACAGAAAAACTTAAAAACAGCTGTTCTTGCAAATGCGTAAAACAAAGCTTTTTTTTTTTAAATAACTTCTTTATTCTTAGGAATTAAAACAGTTGCAGGCTGAGGCTACTGATTTATTTTTTTAAACGGAAACTTAAATTCTCGTTAGGATTTTTTCATTCAATTTCAATGACAATCATTTTTCTACTTTAAATTTTAAAAAATAAACGAATATTTTTTCATTGACAATGCATTTTTAAAGCTATTCTTAACTCCGAGAGAATCTTATTTTTGATCTCAAATTTAGTACTAAAATTTAAAATTAATTTCTAACTTATTTTTAAAAATATTTTGAAAATTTTTCTGTCAAAAAAAAAAAAAGTTCTTTTAAAGTACACAATATGCATTTTTAAAGTTGTGGTGCATTGGATATCGGCTCGGAACGAGAAATCGGGGAGCCGAGTTCGAATTCCATCTGAATTCATTGCATTCACTTACGCGCAAATACCCTTGGGAAAGGTTAATCCGTCTATTCCTTCCAGTTATGGGTTAAATAACAGGACAGATTGGGTTCTATAGCTTTGGTCGGCAACCAGTCTACTGCAGAAAGCAATGGCAACCTACTGCGGGATATCTTCTGCCCAGTCAGTCATGTCTCTTTCGAGACATGATCGCCCAAGCGTGTATCACGTATGGCACTTAACTGACTAGTAAAAAAAATGGTTGCTTCTTCAATTCTTTTAAAATTAAAAAGAATTATCAGGCGTATTTTTTTTATAATGTAAGTGTCAATTTAAAAATAGTAACAATTAACGAAAGTGAAAGATTTAAAAAAAAAAAGACACCATACTTGGGATTTTAAACTGGCAAAAAGAAAAAAAAAACGTTAAAAAAACTCGATTTTCACGAAAAATAAAATAAAAGTTTATTGAATAAAAATGTCATTGTCAATTAATGAATTAATTATTAACCCATTATTAAAATTAGTTATGTTTTTTTTCGTGTCTCGTTCAATTAAATTTAAAGATATTTCTAATTCGAAGGTATTTTTAACAAACAAAAACGTGAACGAAAACATTGAAACAGCTCAGTGGTAGAGTAAAAGAAAAAGACCTGAGATACCTCAGTTATTTGAATTCATTTTTATTCTTCGATACAACGTGGAATTAATTAGTTACGGCAAACCACAAGTAAGTATAACGAACAACAAACTTAGAAATAACGAAAGAACTCTTCCTTTTCTTGTAAAATGTAAAAATCAGCCATAAGGAACAAGAAAGAAGAAGTACTTTGAACTACGTTATTAATATAATTCATGATTCTGAGACGGGATCTATTTCTATGTGACAATAAAAAATTTAATGGTATTTAGTTTAAAAAGTAGAAAATGGAAAGGGAAATTTATAATAATTAAAATGAATTGGTCATTACAGAAATTTATTTGAATAATTCAATTGGCATCGAATGAGATGTTGATCAGGATTTTGTGTAGCTTGGACAAAATAAAAATGACGAAAAACGTGAATGAAAATGAATGTGAGATTGAATGAATGAATGAGCGAATGAATTAAAAAAAAAGGCTCTCTAAACAGTTGTAATAATAGTTTGTTTTTCATTCATTATTTAAATCATTACCGAAAAAGATTTATGTAATATAGACGATTAATGATCATTTATTTATATATTTTTTTAGTCAGAAAAATAATCTATCAGAGTGACTAGTCTGTAAAAATTCAAACACCAAACTTTTAAGTTAAGACTGAGGATGACATCGTGTTTGTTTTGTTCGCAAAAAAAACGATGTTTCTTGAAAGACTGTCACTAAAAAATAACAGTAACACCATTCAGAGTTAAAATAAATAAATGTGTGTACAAAATCCATACACGTGTACACTACGTGCAAATACTTAAATAATTTATTATACAAATAAAAAAAATCGACTAAGAAAAGAAATAATTTGAAAGAAAGAAGAAAATAATTAAAACTTTAAGAAAGTATATTGCTGTGCTCCTCTCTAAAAACTAAAAAAAACATGTAAAGAATATTTTAGAAATAAAATAGATATATTAAGAATTCCCGATTTCTGTAACCAATTAATTCTTAAACCAGGCTCTAAGAAAATAAAGACAATGTTTATTTTTAATTCATTTTTTACCTGAAACTGGTTTATACTTGTAAGTGGGGTGGGTGACTGCCCTGCACGAAGGGCAATGAAATACCCCTTTCTTGAGAATGTCCGACTTGTGACTGTCGACATGGTTCTGCAGACATTGTGTACAAAACGAATGTTGACAAGGCAGTACCCTTGGGTCACGGAATTCATCCAAACATATAGGACAAAGGTCCAAATCGACAACACCAGACGAATTACTGCCAGGACTTGGTTGCTTATCTGCCTTCCTGGTCGCCATCTTACTACGCCTGCCACCTTCTGCCAAGGCCGCCACGACCCAGCAGAATTCGTGAGAGAGAGAGAAACAAAGAAACTGAAAAGTGCGTGTCTATACGTGTGTGCACATAATAGTCACCCGCATGTAATCCTGTTTTGCTGTATCACAGCTCATCAGTACGGCTAAACAGCCGATTATATATTACACAGGTTTCATTAAAAAAAATGACAGACAAGGTGAAGGTGTGACTGTGAGTGTGATGTGATGATTAAAGTTTCATCAGTGGAAAGACTTGTTGAAATATATAACAAACAATAACACTTAAGGAAATATTGATGATGGAACATAAATTATTTATTTATTTTTTGTGATGTAATTGCAAACTTTTTCAGAAGCAAATCTGTGAGTCAACAGAAATACACACACACACACACACACACACACACACACACACACACTTCTCTCTTTTTTTCCAACCTCACTGTCTCAAAACAAGTGTTTGCTGAAAAGTTCTTAACCCAATCAAGAAAGGGTCCCAAAACAAATCTGATGTTTTATCATTTGGTCAGATTTTTGGGAACTGCCTAAGAACTTTTCAGCCTCTACCTCATCATTATGGTGATTTTCTAATAAGATGCCTAATTGTACTGATGGGCTGTGATACAGTGAAACAGAACTGTGTGCAAATGACTATAGATGTGTGTGTGTGTGTGTGTGTGTGCATAGGGTGTGATGGATAAATTGTCTAAATCACATTAAAAAATGAAGATGACACTGACATCTTATTTTTAACAGATATATTTACCAAATTTACACAAAAAATATCTTGTAGAACTAAAGAGTAAATTTATTCAATAAATAAATTTATTCAATAAAATTGACAAGTTTTAAGTTTCCTTGTTACTCCTATTTTCTTTACAACTTCCTTGTTACTAACATGTTCAAATCATGTTATTCTTAGCATTTCTTTGCATAGCAACAACCCACTATTTTTTCAGTGTTATCTTCATTTGAAAGGAAATTGTTCAGCATTTACTGTCATGTAAGTTATATAGCAGTTCAACACTCTTTTCTTTGTTTCTAATCATATTTTCATATCTTTATACTTTGCTTAGTTCCTGGAAGATCCCTTTCACTATTCTTATATGCCTTTGAATTTCTATCATAATTGCCATTGTTTGTTACTACAACTAGCCAGAGGCTTAAATTTTGTTTGATGAAACTGTACACCTTCCTGTGACCCTTGTCTCATGCCTTCCATCAGATGAAATTGTACTTCTGACACAAACTCAGACCACACCAGAGTTGATAAACCAGATGACTGACAGCTTTGTCTGCTGAAATAGACTATTCCACATATGAGGTGATTTAAAATTTATTGTTCAATAAATATATATATATTTTGTTTTCATTTGTAAACAAGTTTTATGATGCAATCCAGGTTTCTACCTTCTGGTGTCTTCAGGTGATTTACAATAACTGATTTTACTGGTTTTTTAAGAACATTCCTAAAAAAATCCCCATTATGTGAGTGTTCTTAAAAAATGGTAAAAAAATGGTAAAATCAGTTTTTCTAAATCATCTGAAGACCCCAGATGGTAGAAACCTGTGTTGCGTAATAATAACTCATTTACAAATATAAAATATACAAAAGTTCTACAATATAATTGTATTGAACACTTTTTAATACAATTGTGTATTGGTCTAATTTAATTTTGACCAAAAACTAAGTAAATAAATAATTATATATATATATATATATATATATTAAAAAAGTGAAAGAACATGTAGATTAAAACCTACTGTTCAAGCATTTACTTTTATAAAGAGTGCTTGATACAGATTAGAGCTTAATATTATAATTTTGTTATTACAATGAAAGCATAATATCACCACAAAAATTTTTATATTTCAGAACGAAACTGTTCCTCTTCGGTGATATGTTAAAATAAATGGTGAAAATGATTTATTTTTGAAAATATAACATGAATTTATGGTTATTTAGAAAATTAGGGAGTGGTAGTTTGAGGAAATGCATTTAGATGTGTCAAAATTGTTCAATCAAAATTGAGAATTATGTAACCATGGAGATTTAATATTTGGGTTATGAGAGGGGGCAGGATGGCTTAGATCTAGACATGTCACTTTTTAATTTTGTCTGGGTAAGATACATAGTGGGACCTTAGATTTTTTAAATGGGTATATTTTCAAATATAAATAATTTTCATCATTTATTTTAATACATCACATGTAGTGATATCATGCTTTTATAAACCATTGTAATAACAAAATATATATATATATATATAATTTTTTTCATATATAAATATAAAAATATCAAGGACAATTTTCGCCTATGAATAATAAGTATGGCAAAGTGGAAGAAGTTTCATGATGCATTTTTACCCCTTAGGTCTTTATTAAACAAAGTTTATGTTGCAGTGATGTGACTACGCATGTTCACAAATGAAAGAGATGCTGAGAATTTGAAATTTGAAAATTTAGCAAAAAAATAATTTTGAATTTAAATTCTAAGATAAGTTTTCCTTTTGTCTTTATTCCTATTGTCCTTTTACAGATTTTAGTTGAATCTGAAATTTTACATATATAAATATAATTTTTTGAATGAATTTGTTTATCTGGCATTATTTTTTATTACTAGAAAAAGTGATAGCTACTAATATATATATGGCTATTGGCATGTATAATGATATACGTGCTAAAAGGTCTGCCTTCTTCTAACGGACGCTCGTAGCCCAGAGGTAGAATTGCCGACTGACGCCAATTCAGTCAGGTTTCAATCCTGGGTTAAAGAGCAATCGGAGTCTAACCGTACTGTTGAGCTGTGATACAGCGAAACAGATCTGTCTGCGGATGACTATAGTGTATATATATATATATATATATATATATATATATATATATATATATATATATTATCCTATGTTTTACACATGACTCTGAGTTTTATGCATTTGAGTAATCTGCGAGTGCTCAACATATCATACTGGCTTATTTTCAATTTGAATTATTAATTAGTGTCCCTTTCTTAAAAGTTGTTATGGGTAAAATCGCATGCAGTAATATTTTTATATTTATTAAATTTATAATCAAGTTAGGTTAATAGTAGAACCTAAAAATGGAATCGGATACTAAAAACATGGTAGGAAAAAAGAAACAGATTAAATAATTTAATTATAAATATAAATGAAGTAAAATTTACCTCCTTATTTATAGATATATATGCAAAATTTCAGATATAACTAAAATCTGTAAGAGGACAATGTCATATTTCTATGATATGGTAATTCATATGCATTGTTCAATTGTCTGCAAGATTATCTCTCAATCTGATCATGAAGATGTTAACAGTGTCATATGTATGTATGCATAGAGTACAATAATAGTGGGAAAAAAAAAAAAAAAAAATATATATATATATATACAAGAAAAATTAAGACAGACACGTGTTATCTCATGGTGAATCGGAAGTATGGCCTATTTCAGGTGAACCATCATCAGCTTCCGTCTTTATTTAACAAAGGATTTTACACAAAAAAATCCTTTGTTAAATAAAGACAGAAGCTGATGATGGTTCACCTGAAATAGGCCATACTTCCGATTCACCATGAGATAACACGTGTCTGCCTTAATTTTTCCTACATTTGCTCTATATGTATTTATATGCATATATGTTTAAAGCTCTCTTAGACAGTTATCCTACCACTGTATGTACAGGATACTCCTTTGGATTTTTCTATATCCACACTGCATGCTGATATATATATATATATATATATATGTGTGTGTGTGTGTGTGTGTGTGTGTGTGTGTAGTAATGGGGAAGAGAAAAATTGTCTTTTTGACTCAACGATTTTTGAGAATGTATATTTGTTAAACTTTTGCTAAATTCTTGTTGCCATCATTATTCATTGCTTTAATCAAACTTGTATCAATAAAATAATGATGTTTAAATTCACATTTAAATATATGACCAAGGATTTTTTCAATTTTAAAAGTTTTAATGTTTTGTTATTTGGTTAGATTTTGGTAAGTAGGTGGGACTGAGAACTTTTCAGTATCCCTTGTGTGTGTGTGTTCTAAATGTTATGAAGCTAAAACACAGAACAAAGAGTCTGCTGTCAGCTGTTAATACACACCCATTTTTTCAGGAATATCATGGAAATGAGTTTAACAGAAGGGCAAATGGCAAAGTGTGCCAGACTTGCTTTGTGTACTAATCAACTAATCAACCCTAAAAGTATTGCCAACATACTTGGTGTATCAATATCAAGAGCATAGACACGGGCAACAATATCCAGAGGAAGCTGAGCAATGGCAGAGTCAACCGGACACAAAAGCAGAACTTCATTAATACCTCCATGACCAAAATTTTAAAGAATCTTAACAATGTCCATATAAAGATAGTTCCCGAGCTAAAAGTGAACGTTAACACAGTCACAATGGCCATGCTTAACAACCTAGGCTAAGTCCATCAAGTAGCAGAAGCTTAAAAAACCTGCTTCTAACCATTAATGTACAGGATTTCATTTACCCTTCTCAGCAATCTCAATTCCTTTGTTTTGTTTTTTAATAGAAAAGAAGATGAATTCTCTTGCTATTTATAACTCAGTCAGGACCAGAAGTTTTGGAAGATGCAGAAAACTGTTCAGATACCTCAAGAATCAGGATCTACTGTCAAAATCGTATGCAGATAATTTGCTGAAAACAATTTGCCAGTGGTCAATTCACCGACAGACAGGATAATTGGTTGATGCTTCAAGTCTTTCCAATTTCAAACTCTCATCCAGTTTTTTTATAAACTGTCAGCGAACTGTCCAGGTGTTGGGGAATGCAAATGTATAGGTGTATTCTTCAAATAAAAGTTTTATGCCTCCTCATTTTGTCTTGACAAACTCTATGATGATGACTGAAGGACTTAGAAAGAAAAGAATGTCCTAAAAAAACTGGATGAGAGATTGAACTTAAAAATACTTAAAGCGTGAATCAATTGTCCTGTCTGTGAATTGTCTGTTGGCAAACTGTCTATCAGCAAATTGTCTGACTACTGTTAAAATATTCTCTAATGAGAAAATCTCATTCATGAATGCTGTTTCAAACAGTTTAAATAACCAGTACTTTACAGAGTCAACCATTGATATCAAGGGTACTTTCAGGATCAAATATACCAAACTTTTTCTGCCAAGAGTATTGCTGCCAGTTGATGTTTCTGTACACACATTTTTTTTTTCTTGTACTATTTGTTTCTCAAAGGAGCTCAATTGCCTTGATTAGAAACAAAAGAAGGTATTTTTTTTCTTAAAAAAAATAGACTTGTTGCTATTGGGAAGAGTAAATGGAAACTTGTACATTAATAATTAGAAGCAGGTTAGCTTGATTATATATATATATATATATATATATATATATTAGCAGTGTAGCCCGGCATTGCTCGGGTGTAATGAAAGCTTTAAAACTAATCCATGGTCATGAAGCTCAAACTCTTTGGACATTGGCACGAAAGACTAAAAAGCAATAGTTGTTTCCAGTTAATGCGAAACTGTACACTGAAAGAAAAATGAATGGATGTAAGTCAAATTTTGATTTCCTGGTATTGATATCAAATTTTCTGCACTATTGTAAGAACTGCAACCTTGAAACTTCTGAATATCGTTTCTTATGTCTTTGTCTATGAGTGTATCAAATTTTATTAAAATCGGACCACTCCTTCTATAACCCGATTTTTTTATTATCGATTTTCAATATTTATCTGGGGTACCTTGACACAGAACCTAGCTAAGAATACTCGCAGAGGCTTATAGTACAACTGTGTAAATTTTCAAGAAAATTGGTTCAGCCATTTCGGAGTCTATAGGTAATGGACACACACACACACACACAGTTCCATTTATAAAAATGTTTAGATTAGATATTGTCTTCTGCTCCTAATTTAAAGGTCTCTCTTTAGATAGAAGCCATTCTGATTTTGACAAGGATAAAACTTTAATATATATATTTCATAGCTACACTTCTAATCTTAGTTATATGGTCATGCCTAATCATCCTACAGGTATTTTGTTAGTGCTATAGTAATCCTATAGGATGTCAGCAAATCCTCAAAAAACCTTTGTTACCCACTCCCCAACCTTGCTTTTACTAATGGGTCCTTTAATCCTACTTGTCTCACTGGCTGAGCTGCCCACTCAGGCACAATGTTTCTGGCTTAAAAAGAAGTTCTGCTGCTTTGATTTCTCAGCAGTATTCACATTTAGTAATCCTCTTTATTGAGCGGCCCCTGGATCTTGTATTGGGTGAATGACAGTAAAAAAGAAAATCATATTATTGGGTGTTCCAGCCTCCAGCAGATAAAAGATGCCCTATTCTTCTACAAAAAAGGTGGGTTCAAATGACAATGACAAAGCCCTGAGGTATTTTGCCTTTACTCAAGAGTAAAGGTGGACAGTTACACATAAACCAAAGACAATGCTCCTGGCCACACAGCCAAGATGAAGAAGTTCTGCAAAATTAAATTTGCTGATTTTTAGCCAGCCATCTTCAGACCCTCTCCAATCTGAACCTGCTAGATTATGGCATGTGGGACATTTTAGCACAGATCATCAGAAAATCTTCTCACCCTAACATCAATATCATCAAGGCTGCCATGATAGAGCAGTGGGTCAAGATGTCATGTTTGTGTTGATATTGTAATTTAAAATAATAGAACACATTGTATAAATTATTTCTTTTGGTATTATCTATTAGTTTTGGGAAAGGTATTAATCCGTCTCTTCCCTCTAGTTATGGGTTAAATAACAGGACAGATCGGGTTCTATAGCCTTGGCTGGCAACCAGTTTACTGCAGAAAGCAATGGAAACCTACTGCGGGATAATCTTCTGCCCAGTCAGTCATGTCTCTTTCGAGACATGATCGCCCAAGCATATTTCACGTATGGCACTTAACTGACTGACTATTAGTTTTATTAATATTCTTTTGTGCCTGGTTAGGTTTTATATGCAGCTTATTCAGTGATCATTGTGGCTTGAAAAAACTAAATGATCAAAAATGAAATGAGTTGTCCAAAAAAAAAAAATCACAGATGATGAAAACAACAACAGGGTTCCTACAGATCTCTTTTAAAAAATTCCAGGACTTTTCCAGGTTTATGCTTGTGCAAAGTGAATAGTCATCAATTTCCAAAACACAACTTGGTGATATACCTTTTAATAATTTGATAGATGAGATGTTCAAAGAAAAGTTACAGCTGGTTTCAATAATTCATGTCAGTTGAAAACAGTGAAGAAATCCAGGTGTTAAAAGCTAAAACACAACTGAATACAGACTTAATTATTTACACATTTTGTGTAGCATTCTACACAGTTTGGAGTTCTACTACACTTGAATATTTTGAATGACACACTTATTGCTATGCATTTCAATTATCTAGACGACTCATGGTTTGTGAATAGCACAAAAATTCTTGACTGCTGCACATTTCCTGTGAAGTTAAGTATAATTTTAATGAACAGAACCGCAAATAGAAAATTTCACAAAAGCCTACACATTTTAGCTACTCCTACTAGTCATGGCTTTTGTTGCCAATGGCACAGAACACAATGTCAATATTTTGTCAATTTGTCTAGTTTAGCTTTCAACTCCTCTTCCAATTTTGATATATCTATGGATTTGTCTTTTGCAGATCTTCACATGGCATTGGACTTTGTGACAAATGTCATGTTCTGAATCTGCTCAGATTTCTCTAAATAACTATCAGCTGACTTGAGCAAATCTTGTGTGTAACTTTCAAGCTCGTCTTTTTTGGTTTTCAGTTCTTCAATTTCTATAATGATGGATTTCTGCTTTTGTCTAACTGCTTCTTGCTGCCCTTTTTCTTCTTGGTCTAAAGATATTCGTTGTATTCTGTTTTGGCATTGGAAGCACTGCAGAGAGGAGCCTTAGTCATGGAAACATTGCCAGAACCTCTAACTGTAGCCAAATAGTCCATGACAATATACTGTGTGACCAGATTCTGCTGTTTCATATTGTCACTAGAAATTTCCTTATTGACTGAAAAACTCTCTCCGCTGGAAGATAAATCGCTAGTAATCACTTCAAATATGATGATGTTGACTGGATATATCATCCAACTCTTTCCAAATCCTCTGCTTTGTCCCCAGATTGACACACAAACACACCGAAATGTTTGTATGCTGTTTCTAAATTTCTGATGGGAAGAATTGTGTCATTATACTCTTTTTCTCATAGATTGTGCCCAACTGACCCTACTATACTATAGTAGAAGGAGTTTTGTTGGTTTTTCACTCTACTGTGCTTCACACATAATAAACAAGTGTTTTGCAGCCTCTGGAGTTAGATGGCTAGATCTAAGAGTTGATGTGGTTGTAGAAATTGTCTGATAAGTCATGACTGTGTTCTCCTGCACATGGTGCAAAGTCCTATTGCCAGAAGCCACCCTCTTGACTCAGAGCACCTCTACCTCCTTAAGGCACTTGATGGAGGCTTCTGTGTTGATCCTGAGTCCCTGTGGGAAGATGAATCTAGATATAGCATTGACATTATTAGTGATCACTTTAAATACCATGATGTTGATGGTATATATCATCCAACACTTTCCGAATCCTCAGCACTGTTCTCAGATTGACTCAAATACTCTAAAATGTTCGTATTATAGCTTCCAGTACAAATGCTAATCAGTAAAGAATGTTTTTTCTAAATTTCTGGCAGAGCAAATTGTGTTCTTTTTCTCACAAATAATGCCTAACTGACTCTGCTATTCTGTGAAGTTCACAAATCCAAAATAAAGAACGCACATGCATGAAATTACAAATATAAAATGGCGACAATTTGCCTCTTGTACCCTGTATGTCATGATTATAAGATAAACATATGTATGAGATGGCAATGAAGCTAAAATGAGCAACATAGAAAACATGTTAACAAATGCAATTAATTTTTCTAGGAGGAGTTTGATACAATCTTCATAAATTCACCTTAACTTGCCTAGTCATCAATAATAACAAGAACAATCATCTCATTGTTTGTTTATTCTAGCAATATCCTCACTATATTCAATTTGTTCAAAAGCAAATCATAACATCAACGACAATGTCAAAATAAATAGAAAAGAAGGTCATTATTACTGTGACTTTCCTTTCTTCTTTTCAAAAAGTTACTGCCATTTGTAAAAAAGAAATAGAATTATAATCATTGATTCCAATGTTAAGATTCTTAACAATTATTTTACAAAATTTAACATTTATTTTCTTAACCTATATTCTGATTGTATCAGTTTAAATGACACATTCTTTTTCCAATATATTTTGACTCTTTTGCATAAAGTTTGTGAATGTATATATGTAAAATTTTAGACAGAATTTATCTTTAAAAGGATAATATGAACAATATGTTAAAACACACACACACATATTAAGTGAAAAAAAGCACAATAAAGTATAAAAAATTTCATGTGACACATTTTCTTCTTTATGACGTCATTGGACTAATGTTTATACTGATACAACTATATATGCGCATGAAGAAAAGGGGACACTGAGAATTTAAAATTTAATTCTTTTTAAATATTTTAATTAAATATTTTTTAGGATATAAAATCTGACCAATTTTATTTAGATTCTTTTTTTTTTTTTTGGTTTATGCTTCCATCACTTTTGTTATTGAATATCCCCCATTGCAATAATAGAAGATTTGATAATAGAATGGTGAAACATTGTAAGAATATGGATGTAAATTTACTGTGGATGATCTAGTGATTAAAGCACTCTCTAAATATTTTTCTCTTAGTAAATTGTTTCCTTTTTAATTAAATTAAAATTGTTGTGAGCCTCAACTTAAAATTCTCAGCATCTTCTTTCTTTCATGTGCCTCTGTAGTCCCATCAATGTAAACATCAATTTAGTCTGATTAAGTCCTGAAGAATGAAGCGTGTCACATGAAAACTTTTTCTATTTTGCTATACTTCTTTCCTTTAAAATTGTTCTTGTTATATAAGAAAAATGATATATTGTTATACCATATATATATATATATATATATATATATATATATATATATCCAAACAAGTTTGATTAAAAAGAATTGACAAGCAGTGAGTGGTGATTTTGTTGGGTGACAGGAGGATGCCAACTCTTTTGGCTGACCCCACCAACAATTTTTCTTGTTATATAAAAAAATATATATTGTTATCCCATATTTGAAAATATAATTAGAGGTACAAAACTTCATTACCACCATTTATAGACAAAAATATTTATTATTACCACTCATGATGATAATATTTAAAAAATAAAACTGAAAAACAGGCCAGCTAACCGGTTTTGAACCTCGCTCAACAGAACTAAATCAAGGTTAATAAAGAAATAGTTATTGTTTAAAGAAAATGGACAAGATGTAGAGGGGGAAAAAATTTCTTTAAATTCTTAAATGGAAATGATTTAGAGGCCAAATATATGCTCCTTCTGTTGACACAGTGAGGGCTTTAAAGATTGAATATAGATAGCCTCCAACACATATATCCAAACAAGTTTGATTAAAAAGAACTGACAAGCAGTGAGTGGCGATTCAGGGGGGTGGGTAGAAGGGGCCTAGGTTCCCCACTGAATTTTAGCTGATCCCTCGGTTGGCCCCACCCACTTTTATAAGCTTCAAAAATTTATTAAACTAATCAGTCTCTGATTTTGATATGATTTGATCTTCAGCACTTTTCCCTCTGCGTTTTCTTTTACATTTAGACTTTTAAGGACATATACAGAGACCAGTTTGAAAGAAAAACAAACAAAATAAAACAACTAGATAGGTAGAAACAGACATATTGCTAGGAAGGGAAAGAGACTTAAGAGTCACATTTTCATATTTGAAGGAAGACGTTAATTAGAAATAATGTCTCAACTTGATATTTAGATACATAAGCAGTCAGTGATTTATAGCCAAGTAAAAAGAATTTGGTCAGTAATTTTCTCCAATCTATTGAAGACAATTGGCCCCAAATTCCCAGATGCTGAATTTCTATGTCTCAGAAGTATGCAGATTGGCTCTTCCAGAGAGAGAGAGAGAGAGAGAGAGCTACACATAGCAGGTGGCCTTAATTGTTTATCAATGGTTCCAACCAAAATCAAGACTCATACACCCTACTGAGATTTGCTGACAATGCCAGCATCTGGTAAAATAATCAAAGAAAAGGAGTTGTTAGAAAAACAATTTAGACATTTTCTTCCCTATTTATGGAGGTCACCACTGAATACTGAAATAATTTTTTAAATAAACAATCAAGCAAACCATGTCTTTTTGTCTTTCTCATATTTGATTCCTTGTGGTAAAACACAGTTATATTTCCAAACAGCTTTTTACAAAAAATAGCACAAACACACACACAACACTACAACTATAAACCAACACTGCATTATGGATAAATGTTTGAATTATAAAAAATGCACTTTAACAATAAACAGCAACATTGAAGAAGCAGGAGTATCTACAAAAATGTTGAAGTTAGATGCTGAATATTCTGCAAATGTTATTGGACATTCATTTCAAAAACTGAAGAAGAATGATTCTGCACCAGCTGACATATCCCAATCTGCTGGTGGTATTCCAGTTCAACCATGTTTACAAGAATCTCCCAAGCTCAGTGAAGGAAAGAGCCATACTTGGTCATTTGTAAGTGCTTGGTTCAACAAATATCAATTGGCCAAATATTCACAAGAACGTGATGCAATGTTCTGTTTTGCATGCAGGCACTTTGCACCACCAACATATGGCAATACAGATGATGCATTTACTAAAACTGGATTTTGATGATAGAAGAAAACATACGGAAAAGATGGGGTAATTCAAAAACATAGGAATTCTGAATGCTACAAATTCTCCTGTGTTTCATGGAGTGACAACCAACATAATGTATTTGAAAAGGCATCTGTTGCACAAACCACAGGTTTGGCTTATCAAAAGAAAGCTTGAGAAAATCGACATTACATCAAGAACATTGCAGAAATTATCCTGTTGACACTAACTTAAGATATTGCTCAGAAAGGACACAGAAGGGGACAGTGAACTGAACCAAGAAATGTCTGTAAAATTCTCAAATTTGCTGTTAAACTTGATACAATCATTACCGACCATATCAAAGACAGCCAAAGAATGAAAAAATATAACCAGTCCTGTGATACAGAACGAGTTCCACAATTGCCACTGCTGACAAGGTCAGTCTGTTTAATTCTTTTATTATATTTTTCTAATTTTTGGATAAGGTGTTGAGTATTATGTTAAAAATTGTAGGTGTTATAACAAGCATTTGGCTGCAAAGGAAAGAAACAAACAACGATTAAATTTTCAACAATGTGTATTCATCAAAATTCAGAATATATACATAGTTGTTTGAAATTTGGCAAAAATTGTTCATATGGGATTCTTCAGTTGCTCTTGGTTAGGAAAGCAAATACGTGTAAGAATGTCAGTAGGGCCAGGAGTTGATTGATTTCTTGGGTTGATTGGTCAAGATCATAGTTGAGACCAGAGGATAGGTCTTGAGCAGATTAGTTGTTGGTGGGGTTTGATACACTCTTTCTTTGAAGTTGAAATCAACACCTGTGGATATGATTGATTAACTGGCAGATGTGTGATGTCAAGATGTTGAAGCCAAGCAACCTGGTAATGTGGTTTGGTAGATCAAGGTCATGGTGGTGGATTGATTCATGGTAAGGCACATTGGTTGCCAAGGTTACAGTGGTGGTAACAAAGGGTTAAGTATAGGTAGTGAACATAGATTGAGCAGAAAGTCTTTGTTGGATTCTGGTCGAATGTGTTAGCAATGAGACAAGATCATGATAGTGTGATGAGGGAGGCTTAGACTGAGTCAAGTGGAATGTTTCTGTTGGATTTTGATTAAATGTAGTATCAACAAAATTAGGTTATAGTGGTGACAACAAGGGAGGCCTGGACAGTGACTTTTTGTGACCACTTTGTTTAAAGTTCATATTTTCTTGATTTTAGATGAAATCTTGGAAATTTTACAATATATCTTTTTCTATTTTTAATCATCTCACCCCAAGCAAGGCAATAATGCCACTAATGCACAGGGTTTACTGATTGTGAAAGAATATGAAAAAAAGTAAAACATTTTTAAAGAAGGTGAGAGTAATTAAAGAACTAGACTTAAAAAGATAAAAGTTAATAATTGACATTGCATTTAAATTTTTGAAAACTGGAAACGAAAAAAGCTGTAAGAGATTTCCACAAGCAAGAAGGGAAGAAGAAGAAACTATTGGCAAAGAACTTATGGTTATATCTAGCCAAATCAACAGTAAAATAATGAGACCTTCCAGCCAATCTAGTATTGTGCTTGAATTCATAAAGTTGCAATACCAAAGAAGGAGTTCATAAAAGCAATTACCATGAAAATATTGAAAGAAAAGGTGCAGGAAAGCCATGTTATGGTGATGGAAAATTGACTGAAGTCAAGACACCAGCTTAGGACGAATTTCTGTGGATTTTTACTTTCTACAATTATATTTTATAATTATAGTTTAGATATATAGAAACAAAGAAGGCATCAGGAATCAGTTTATGATGGCAGGAGGCTATGATTAAAAATGATGGCAGGAGGCTATGGGTTAAAAAACATAAAGATCTTCAATATCTGTCTATTAAGTATCTCAGTTTGTTTATATATATTTGTTTTTATTGATCTACTTTACTATCTATCTCATTCTGTTTACATATATCTCTCTATCAGTCCATGGCAGCTGATCACTCTTCTGACCTAGCTGTAACAGCTGAGTCTGGAGGGAAAACTGCCTGGTCATATTCAATCCCTCGAAAACCAAACAAGTAACATTCTATCATCACTGAGCAGATCCTGAAATTTTGGCTATTGCAATAAACAAGGATTCTCTCAGTGAGGCCCCATGCCTTCAGCTCTTACTGGGGATTTAAGCTCAACCCAGAACTCAAGTGGAACTGATACATATTATTCATTTCTGAGAAAAGGGCTGTTTCTCTGTACTGCTCCAGTAAGTACTTGACTCCCCCTGCTATCCTCTGAAGGATCAGGCCAAAAATGGTGTACTGCTGCCATTTTTTGTTTTTGTAATCATTTCCCCCCCAAGCCAGGCTGTACTGCCAATGGAAAGTGAAGAGAAAGAGGAACAGGGAGTGTTAGAGAATGGATAAGAGAAGGATGGGAACACTGGTGGGAAGAGAGCTGTGTGAGAGTAGAGTGGAAAGGGAGAAGAACAAACTACAAGGGTTGTCAGGGAAAGAAAGCAAGTCAAGGACATAAGAGATGGCAATTGACATTGCATTTAAATTCTTGGTGATTGTAGCTATCAGGGAAGCAAGTATATGGAAGGGAGTTTAACAGGCTGGAAGTGCGAGAAAAGAAGCTGCCAGAGTTGAAGTTGTGGTTAGATTTGATTGATTTCACTGTAAAAAGGTGAGACCTAGTTGCTAGTCTAGTAGCTTGAGTAAATTCATAGAGAGGGGTCACCAGGGAACTAAGCTCATTGGAGTAGAAGCCATAAAAGTATTTGTAGAAGAGACAGAGGGAAGCCACATTACATGGTAAGAAAGTGACTGGAGTTGAGCCACCAGATCGGGATTGATTACATTGCAGATTCTCCTTTGGATTTTGTTAAAAACCCTGAGATGAATAGAGGGGTATCCAGCCAGATGTGACAGCAGTATTCAATGTACGGGCGAATGGTTGATTTGTATATATGAAGATGGATTCAGATGAGAAAAACTTCCTGGTCCTACTGTTACAAGGATGCATTTCTATATAAGAAATATTAATAAAGTCAACAAAAAGGTTAAAATTTATAGTAAGGGATTCAAATGAGTCCTACTTCTTTATACAAAAAAGTTTTCATTCATGAAGTAGTTGTAAAAAGGGAATTTTTGGTATTATCAACTCTGGCTTTTGATTCGTGTATTATTATATCCTGCCGAAAGAATCTCTATGAAAAGTTACTGACCAACAAAAACCCAAAAAGAGGACCTCCTGGAACTAAATGGGTAAATAGTTTTTGAATATTTTCATTGACCAAACTAAAAATTATTCTCTATATACATATATTTGGGGATTTCCAGTAAATACATATATTTAGGAATTTCTATGTTAAAAATACTTGACCCTCACCTTCCCTTCTCTTTTGTAACACTTCACCAGTAGACCCAGACTTCTACATTTACTGTTTTTTATCTCACAATTATATCTTTGTACATATTTTATTTTGTGTTTTTATAGAAAATTAAATATTTGTTTGTGATTTAGCTCTGTGTTTTGGTAAATCCTTTTCTTTTCTTTTGTTACAAGTTCCAACATGTAACATTACACAGTGAACTGGCCAGGAACTGCCTAGGCATCACTTTCCAGTCTCAAAATGTTAGACTCTTTATGCTTCCACATCCTTGTGAGTGATGAATTATTGCCACCCAATAACCTCTTTTCAGATGTGCATTGTGACGCAGTGGATATTGTCCTTAACAAAAAGTCGAGGAGCTGAGTTCGAATTCCAGTTAAATTTCTTGCATTCACTTACACACAAATACACTTGGGAAAGGTATTAATCCGTCTCTTCCCTCCAGTTATGGGTTAAATAACAGGACAGATTGAGTTCTATAGCCTTGGCTTGCAACTGGTCAACCGCAGAAAGCAATGGCAACATATTGCAGGATAATCTTCTGCCCAGTCAGTCATGTCTCTTTGAGACATGATCACCCAAAGCGTGTATTACATATGGCACTTAACTGACTTAGGATGTGTGTTGTGATGCAGTGGATATCAGCTTGGAATGAAAAGTTGGGAAACCGAGTCCAAATTCCAGTTAAATTCTTTGCATTTACTTACGCGCAAGTACCCTTAGGAAAGGTATTAATCTCTCTTACCTCCAGTTATGGGTTAAACAACAGGACGGATTGGGTTTTATAACCTTGGCTGGCAACCAGTCTCCCACAGAAAGTAATGGCAACCTACTGCAGGATAAACTTCTGCTCAGTCAGTAATGTCTCTTTCAAGACATGATCGCCCAAGTGTGTATCATGTATGGCACTTAACTGACTAACTGAACCTCTTTTCTATAAACAAAGCATTGCAAGCCTTTTGCAGCTCTATCACTATTTCCATGGAATGTGTTCAGACAAACTACATTCCTTAGTTCCACCAGTTCTAGCCTTCATGGTGAAGAATTGTTATAGACACTGTAGCAAACAATCCTCATTCCCATCGTATTCCATTGGTACGATGTAAGTTCCCCTCAAACAGCTTCTCATGAATAGCTGCTTTGTGGAACTGACTCATAAGAGGATGCTTTCCTGATCATTACAAACTTAACCTGTTCAAGTCTAGGGTTAACAGTAATCTCAATTTGTACCTACCTATCACTGACTGTTTTTTTTATCTATTTTTATATATTTTCTCATATCTAACTTAGTATGTTAATAAGCTATCAGTACAGAATAATAAACAGATATATGTAGAGATATGAAAAGATAAAGAACAAATAGGAAACATTTAATATGTTTCACCTATACTTAAATTTTATCAGAGATTGAGATATGGAGAAAAAGAAAGGAATTCTTTTAAACCCACATTGGTATAATTTGTGACATTTTGAATTCAAAGAAAAAAATACATCCATCTGAAGTTTCAAGAAATTAACAGATTTTAAGTCTATCTGAAAACCCATAAATATTGCTATATGTACCTAAATGTATAAAAATTCTAGTTTGTCTATGTAGAAATTAGATGCTAATGCATGTTTTTAATTGTGTGTATATGTGTGTGTCTGTGTCTGTGTGTGTGTGTCTGTGTGTGTCTAGTAGACATTATGTTTGTTGGTTTTTCACATGTTCATTTGGGAATGTTTTTACATACATACCATTTGTTTTAGATAAACATACATTAGATTCTTTAAGAATGTTTTCAATAAAGGTTTATAATATGTTTTTGATGTGTGTTCATAGTTGGTAATATTGTTATTATTAGGCTCTCAAAATATTTTCTCCTTAAAGAATTGTTCTTTTTTAATTTTTAATTAATCTCTCCTTGAATTCAGAATGTCACAAATTATACTCTTTGAAAGAGTCGAATGCACACAAAACATGATTGACCAATGACAATCAAACAACATGAAAATAAAAATACCAAAATTTCTTTCTTCTTTTTCTCCATATTTCAGTCCCTTCAAGATGCAGTTGACTATGACTCTCTACAGCTTTCTTTTCTTTGATATTTGCAAATTGCCACAGCCTCTCTGGAAAGAATAATGGAATTGTTTCCAGCTGCTTTGTCTGATGTTTTTAATTCAAAGTTACCCTTCACATCCATAGCTAGGAATGTAAGTGAACAGATGAATTCATACAATTAGAGCAAAGTAAACATAAAAGCCTTAACCAAAATTTGAACTTAGGCCTGCTAATTTGATTTTCTGTTTCAGCATATCAAGTCAAATGCTAAATTTGCTGCTAAGAAAGTTGGTTTACTGCTAGATAATGTTTCTCACCAGAAACTATCATGCACTATTTGTCCATGCATTGAATCTTGTTGCCACATTTGGTCAAGTGCTTCTTTTATGTATCTTGAGATTCTAAACAAAATCAAAAGAAGAATTTGCAATATTCTCAGTCCTTACCTAGCATTTCAGCTTCAAACACATGCCACCATGACATAACATCCCTGTGCCTGTTCTACTAATATTTTCATTGTAATTGTTCTGATGGGCTTTCATCTTTTGTACCATAAAGTTATTGATTTAAGCATAGTATGTGGATGTGCATTGTGAAACAAGGAATCAGAGTTGCGAGTTCAAATTCTAGTTGAATTTGTTGCATTCACATAAGCACAAATACTCTTGTGAAAGGTAGGAATTCATCAATTCTCCTTCCATCTATGGATTAAATAGCAGTACAGATCGGGTTCTATAGGCTTAGTCAGCAACCAGTCTACCACCGAAAGTAATGGTAACCTATTGCAGGAAAATCCTCTGCCCAGTCAGTCATGCCTCTTTTGAGACATGATTGTCGAAGCGTGTATCATATATGGCACTTAACTGACTGAGTAGATAAAAAGTTAGGTTTCATCATTTTACTGTTTAAATTTCTAAATGTAAACACAAGTTTTACTCTAAGTGTTTTTTCTTACACTGTTTTCTTGTGTAACACTCTTTCAGTTTCTTTCTTTCCTTTCAACTACAATATACAAAATTTTAAATGCAATATCAGTAGTCATCATCTATGTCTTTAAATCTTTTTCTTCTTATTGCCTTTTCTTTGCAATAATGTTTTCTCAGTTTCTTTAGTTCTATTGCCTTTCATCCTTCAATAAACACTTGATTCTTAGTGGCTTTATTACCTTGCCTAGAATGAAATAATTTAAAACAAAAAATGAGCCATTATACCACCCACATATCCTTGCATGTAGCAGATAAGAACTTATCAATAACAAGTACGTTTTTGTTTACATATTAATGAAGACTATTTCCTGTTTATAATGTAGATATTTATTTGCACACCTACTCAAACAGTGACAATGATAATGTCAATATTAACTGTTTGATTATAAGGTATTGCTTTTATCTGAAATTTATAAAATCTTTCTCTTAAAACAATTTTTCAGGAAAATAAGATTTTAATAGCTGTTATTGCTCTTTCCAGTATTGATAGGGGTTTTCTTTCTAACTGTTTTTTTTTTAAGTATTGTGAAATTTCAACATCTTCATTATGTCATTATTTTCTGTTTGAGTTGCATGTACATTTTAGTTGTTGCTACTTTTTTCTGGTGGAATTTCTGTTATTTGATACAATTCTTTGTTTGTGAATCTGTATCACCAGTTGACAGTGTTCAAAGGTCAAGTGAAAAGTAAGAGTCTCCTATGTACATAGGACTAACAACAAAAAACTTGCTCAAGCTTTCTCCTTTCAAGACGCCTTGATTAACCCTCTCTCTTCAAAGACATACTACTTATGAGATGGCCACCTGCAGCTGGGCACATTATACATCACTTTAACCCTCATTGGATTCTAATACCCATGATGAGAAAGTTTACAAAGATCTTTTGAAAATGCTATGTCCTTTAAAATATTGGCAATCATGGCTCTCCACAGATTCATTTTCTTTATTGTCTATGAATTTCAATGGAATCTTTCAAAAGACAGTGGAGAGTATAATGCTTTCCTTTTGCCTTTTCCATAATTTTGAATCCAAGATTTACTTTCTATTAGATTGGCTGCCATCAAAGTCTAGAGAACCCAGGTTACACTGCTATTTAAATCAAGAGCATTTGTGCAAAAGTGAGGCTGAAATTTGAACTGGCTCACTGATTCTATTTTCTGCAGTGTAAATTGCTATGGTACCAGCACAGCTAACAAAAATGGCTCATATATCTTGCCCACCTTATTGATTCTTTCTTCATAGAAATAACTAATTTGCAGAACCAAATTTAAAAATAAACATCTAACAAAACTGTTTATAAAATAACGAAATAACTGTGTTTTATAAAAATTTATATAATATGAAAGAAATGTTAAATTATATAAAAATAATTAAAGAGTAAATAAAATCTAAACTTATTTATAAATGGAACTTTGTGTGTGTGTGTGTGTGTGTGTGTGTGTGTGTGTGTGTGTGTGTGTGTGTGTGTATCCGTTACCTATAGACTCCAAAATGTCTGAACCGTTTTTCTTGAAAATTTAACAGTTGTACTATAAGCATCTGTGAGTGTTCTTAGTTAGTTTTTGTGTCGAGGTACCCCCGATAAATATCGAAAATTGATAATCGAAAAAAATCGGGTTATAGAAGAAGTGGTCCAATTTTAATCAAACTTGATACACTCATAGACAAAGACATAAGAAACGATATTCAGAAGTTTCAAGGATGCAATTCTTACAATAGTGCTGAAAATCAATAATATATATATATATATATATATATATATATATATAAAAGGCAAGATGTTTGTGTGTGTGTCTGTTTATCTGTCTGTATGTCCTTTATACAAATCAACAATTTTTATTCGATTCTTACCAAACTACACACAAATATTCTTTAGGCTGAGTCTGAGCTCTAAGACCATGGATTAGTTTTAAAACTTTCATTACACCCGAGCAACGCCGGGCTATACTGCTAGTAATACAATAAACAAGGTTTTTGTTAGTGATGACAAATCATAGAAATGGAACTGTCAAAAGTTGAGGAGCCATTATTATCATTTTTATTATCATTGTTGTTGTTATTTTTCATGTTATTTAATAAATATAAATTTGTTTCAAATTTCCCACCAGAGTAAAAGTCATGTTTTTAATTTGTGACATTCATAATAATTGGGATAAAAAATTTGATGTTCCCACTTCTCTTTCTTACCAAAAGAATCTTTTTAGTTTTGATGTTTTTAAAGATTTTCATAATTAAGTGATTGTTTTGTCACTGGCTTTTATAATTAAATTGGTTCCTCTTTTATGTGCCATTTTCCTTAAGGATGTGGGTGATCTCCATAACTTTCTATCCCTTGTAGCAAAAAGCAATATTTGTTCCCTTACTATCCCATCTACTTCCTGTTCTGCCATCTATTTACACACTCATTAGGCATGTTACTATTTCTCTCTGCTCCTCTTGCCTCCAACATGCCCTGTGAGTACCAAATTCTTCAAACCCTCTTTCCTTATATGTTCCAGATATTTCAGTGGTCTCATTCTGATCCTAAGGAGAAGTATTCTTTTCATACCTACTGTAGCAGACATCAAACTTTTTCACTAGACATACCTGCATTGATAACCCTATCAGCAAAAGCAATCCCTATTCAGCTTTTGGGCATGTGAAAAAAAAAAACTAGATGCATGAGTACTGTGAATCTTAAAAGGCTAGCTCTTCTTCCTTTACTTCAGGTTGAGGTTAGGATAGGAGGCTAAAATTATCACTCTGTGTAATTGATCAACATTACTTAGACAATACACATCACTCACTTTTTAACTCACCAACAGAGTAAATTCAACTCTTTCTTTGTTCTTTATAGAGACTCTTAAGAACATTCATTGAATTTGTACATTTTAAGGTACATTCATTTAAATATTTTTTCAACACAAAATGTTCTCACTAGGATAGAAATGTTTTACTCTCTTGTTCATCTATTTTCTCAACATTTTATCTTTTCATTCATCAACACACAACACTTTCTCAAATCCAAATCATGGCACTTAACCTAATAACAACACCATTTTCATTCAACTTACTTATTGATCACACATTCCATTCTTGCTATCCTTTACAAAACCACACAGTTATTCAAATGAAGTCATTTCTACCCCCATAGTAGTAACCAAACAGGATACATAGAGATACATCTATCGCCAAGGAAGACCTTACAGGAGCTATGACAAATAGGGAATACTGGAAGGGTATAGTGAGTTCTATCTCAACCAAGGCCACAGGATGATGATGATGATGTAGTAACCATCTTAGCATTTAAATCACAGTTTGAAAGTGAAGAGAAGTAAGCAATGTTGACATTTTTATAGTATATGTTTTAAAATTTAACAAATATTATACATTATAATACATGCTGCATATATTATGTTAGGATCTTGAATAGATTATCACTGATTTTTTCATGAAAAGTATAGTTTTATTTACAAAAATCAGTACAAAACACCTCACTGAAAGTATTGTTCATTTCTAGCCACAAAATTTTTTCCAGCTTTTTGGCCACATTTGTATTCCACATTGGAAAAATGATATGTCTTTTGAGGCTAACCATGAGTCAACACATTTTTTAGCATCATCATAAGGATGAAAGTGCAGGTCATATGCCATCGATCAGAACAAGTGATAATCAGACCGGGCAATGTTTGATGAATATGGTAAGTGGGGTAGGAATTCCCATTTAAGTGTTTCTAAGGAGGTTTTCACCTATTTTGCAACATGTGACCTAGCATTGTCATGTTGCAAAATTACTTTGTTGTGTTTTGGCTCATATAGTAGCCATTCATTTTTTCTTCAATGATTAACTCAAACATATCAATTGTGGTTGATAGTGATCTCTTGTGATGGTTTCAGTTGGTTTGAGCAGCACATAATAAACCACACCCAGCTGATCCCAACAAATGCTGAGCAGAAGCTTCGAACCATGAATATTTGTCTTTGCTGCCAATGTTGATGCATGGCTAGGCTTAACCCACAATTTTCTATGCTTAGAGTTATCGTAGTGTATCCACTTTTCATTGCTGGTCATGTTACGATGCAAAATACTTTGCCTTTTCTGCTGTTGAATCAGCTGTTCACATGTGACAAGACGCCATTTGACGTCTCTCGACTTCAACTTGTATGGCATCCAATGTCCTTGCTTTTGAATCATTCCTAATGCTTTCAAACATTTTGAAACTCTTGTGTGATCACCTCCTAATGATTCTGCAAGTTCAGCTTGCACCTGACATGAGTCTTCATAAAGTAATGCCCCCAATAATTTGTCTTCATAATTTTTCTGTGTGCCAGAGCGTTCTTTATGTTCAACATCAAAATCATTATTAATGAAGCATCTAAACCAGTAGGTGATGACAATCTGTCATCAATCATTTCAAACATCTGGTTAAGTACAGTTGACCAGAACTGACATAAATTTATGAAACCTAACTTAATGTTTTGTAAAGGGAACAATCTTTGAAAAACATGACCTTTTAATAAGTCTCATATAACTTTTCATAGTTTAAAAAAATGTGCAATTTAACATAAAAAAAATTTAACATGAAAAAATGCTGAATGTTTTGTATTAAGTTTTTCAATTTTTGATTTGTAAATATAGTTTTTACTTAATAAATTAATAGTGAAAGACACCAAGTAACTGGAAGAAATTTAAAAGTTGTTTGAAACTTTATAAATCAGCATAATTAGCAAATAAAAAATAAAAACTATTCTCATAAAAATTCATTATTCATCGAAAAAAGTATTTTCTTTAGAATATGATAACCTTAATATATATTTTTATAAAATAAGTGAAAAGTTTATCTAAATTAAAAATGGCATAGTTTTAATGCATTTGTTTATTTTACTATTTGGAGCTGATATTCAGAAAATTGGCTCCATAAAAAAAATAAAATAAAAATTACATGATTTACATTTGCCAAGGAATCCTGCATTTAACTAATAAAACAAAATTTGTAAACAGAATTGAATTTCTAGAAATTTCATGAAATTAATTGAAGCGGGAATAACAGATATAAAAAAATATTTTTACCAAGATTTTCTAAAAATAATAATTGTATAAATAACTTTATTCATTTGTGAATAGGTCCTGAAAGTTTCATTAAATTCAGACAATTATTTGATTTTTGCAAGAATTTCCAAATTAATGTGTCTTTCTATGCCAAAAAAATGAGTTGAGTAATATTACATTTGCCATAGTAGTAACTTCTAGTTTTAATTGCCAGATTGAAAATTTTCGATGTTCATATACACTGTCATATTCTTCCATTTTTTTCCACATAAATTCTATCATTGTCTCAATAATATAAGGCTTCATGTATAGTCATCGGGTTTCTTATATTTTTTCCAAATTTATCTGTTCTTTTTTTTGTCTAATTTAGGAATGGTCCTGAATATCTTATTATTGATTATGTATTCCTATACTTTCTTTTTTTGTCTCCAAAATTTTCCAATAAGTTTTTTCTATTTTATTTGATTCTACTTATTATTAAGTAAATGTAACTGAAAATTTGGCATTTTGACATTCACCTTGCTCAAAATCCCAGAAATTGTAATTAAATCTGCTCAGCACTGTTGCAGTATATACCACAATTTGGCTCTATGAGTGTTGAAGAAATGCAAATGTGCCAGAGTAGGTGACTACAACAGGGATTATCTAACCACCCAAGCAAATAGGTGAGCTCAGAAACAAGTAGCCAGCCATTATGTGTAAGAAAGTATATAAAAAGATATCTTTCAGTGCAAAGAATACATAATTTAAAATTTTAGGTATTTATGAAATAATATCTAGCAAAAATCTTTTTAAAAATGTTTTAACAAGTAAACCTTCTGATGAGTGCACCTAACAATTACAAAAAGGTTGATCTATGGAACTCTGAAGTTGGAGTCCTGAATATGACATCAGTCAGCTAAGTGACAAATTTAATATTTGTATTAATTTTTCTTTTGTGTGTGTATTTGTGCGTGTAAGCAATTTAAAGAAATTTGCACGGTGGCTTGCTGGTTAATTGATTTTCACCATAAAGGATCTTCAGGTCTTAAGTTCTGTTATTCCCCATAGAAAAATGAAAAAAAAACATTCACCCATTCCAAGAGGTATATCCAAACAAATTTATATGTTCAAGCTGTGATTGTAAAAATGGTAAACATTTCAATATTGTTATATTCCTTTTGCCTCTTAGAGATAAAAAAAAAAAAAAAAAGAAGGAGGTGGTGGGTGGAATAAGGAAATTACACTTATTTATACCAGGAGGTAAAATGAACACTGTAGGTCAGGGGTATTCAATTCCCTGAGGTATTAGCTATACCTACATACCCAAATTACAGTTGGTTGATTTTGTTTAGCATAATATGTATGTTGGTAATTTTACTATAAATAAGTATTGTTGGTAATTTTGCTATAAAAAGGTATTGTTGATAATTTTACTCTAAAGAGGTATTGCTGGTAATTTTGCTATAAGGAGGTATTGTTGGAAATTTTACTATAAATATGTATTGTTGGTAATTCTGCTATAAATAGGTATTGTTGGTAATTTTACTATAAATAGATGCTGTTGGTTGGTTAATTTTGTTTAGCCTTATATCAACTTCTATAGGTTGTTTAATACCAAAATCTAAATATTTTGTAGGTAATTTTATGCTTTCATGGTAAAGATGTGTTTTTCTTATATATAGTTTGCAGATCATATAATATATTGTTGGTAATTTTACTATAAATAAATATTGTTGGTTGGTTGATTTTGTTTCGAGTCATATTAATCCTTATGTATCATTAAAGCTGAAATCAAAATATTTTGTATGTAATTCAATGCTTTGAACTACAAATGTTTTATACATAATTTTATGCTTATAGGGTGAAAGTATTATTTTAGATATATAGTTTGCAAATCATAAAATATACTGTTGGTAATTTTACAAGAAAAATGTATTTTTGTTTTTTTTTAGTGTTCTATTGATTGTCATTTTGCCGCCATAAAAATATATTGTTCATTTTATTATAAAAATATACTGTTGATTTTTGTTCAGTTGTTTGCTATTTTCCCATACTTGGAACCCTACCAGGTGCTACTACCCAGTCAGGGTACACATGGGAACAACAGCAGTTAAGAGGTGGTTGCACGCTCCTCAAAACTCAATCTCCTGATTGGAGGTATTGCTGTCAGTTGTAGTTTATCATCACACCCAGGACAACAAATTTATTATTAGCAAAAAGTGCTTCACAATACAAAAAGGTCAAAGAAGCATGATAATCATAGTCACTAATAAAACTATAGAATATGTAAGAATTAGATGTACAAAAGAACTTGATATACACAAGTACGGAGCAATCATATTCAATTTAAAGACACTTTAAATATATCTTTCTTATTCATGTCAACACAATAGGTAATATACCTTTATTCAAACATGTTTCATTGAATAATGCATTATTCTCAATAACACAGCACTTTCATGCAGGTTTTTAAAATCACCATCACAACAGGATACAGATTTTATCGTACTTATAATTAGTTTGTTTTTTTTTACCCCTGAAGGTGACCTTGGAAAAGATCGAAAGTACTTGGATTAAAAACTATGGCACTTTCTTTGATAAATTTAATCTTAACATCAAGAAAATGATTAGACAACTGGAAAGGATCAGTATAAAAGTAGACACAATATGTTTATATTATTCAGCGACACACACACACACACACACACACACACACACACACACACAAACACACACACACAAACACACAAACACACACACAAACACACACACACACACACACACACACACACACACATGAGAAAGTTATGCTTAATAAAGAGCTACATTTTCTTTTTCTTCATTCTTTTCTCGAATGTTTTTCTAAAGAAGAATTATGAATAATAGTAATAATAATATATTTTTCTTTTAATCCAATACTTTTATTTAGAAGTGTCTGAGATTAGGTTATTGAGATGTTACTCATAGATTTTTTCCACAATCTTCTTTCTTTTTTATTCTTATTTTCTATTTGCTATAATAATTCTTGTTTTCCCTCTTCAATGCAACATAAAAAGCTTCTCTATAAAAAATATTATATTATTTATCCATGTGAATATGCATACACTCAATATAGTATCTTATAACAGCAGTGAATAAATTATCAAAAAGAATTATCCTGACTTGTATTCAAGCATGTTTTATTAATATTTTAATCTGAAGTATGAAAAACACACACACACACACATAAAATCTTATATGATGTGCAAATATAATCGTAGTATCCTCAATATTCTGTAACTCAAGACAACTGAGATATAGTTCTACAGAAGGATGCTAACAATGTCATGGACAGAGCATGTGATCAATGACACTTATACTTTGAATGAGAAAGAGACAATTGAAATCCATGGGACACATAATGAGGAAAGACAGCTCGGAGAATATATCACTCACAAGACAATAGGAGCAGAGTGAAACAGCAAATAATATATGAAATGAGCTTGTGTAAATGGATAACAGAATAAAGAGTGGGGGGAATAATGAAAAAAACAAATATTGCTAAGAGGTACAAATGATAGAACGTTGTAGAGAACCATGATCACTCATGTTCTGAAGCAATATGGAACATAGAAGTTCAGTAGCAACATCTCAGACACATCAGGGGCTCTAAAAAGCAGGAAGATGGATTGAAAAGTTGAGAAGAAAATTAAAAGAAAAAGGATTAACAAATCTTGTTTTAAAATAATCCCAATTGAACCCAATATTAATTAGATGGAATTTAGTAAGATTGAGCAAAATCCAGACAACCAGCTCTCCCCACTTCCCACTGATAAGAAAAGGACTATTAAATGTATACTAGAAAATGTCAAGTAGAAGGAAGCATTTGCTGTTGATAAATAACACCCAGTGTTTGTCAGGATAACATTTATGATTTCTTTGGACAAAAAAAAAAAACATGGAAAAGACTTCTGTTTTGAATCAGGCACTCAAAAAATAAAGTTCCTCAGATGTAGAGAAAAGCCAGTCTGAAGCATTCATTTATTATAATTTGTCCTGAGAAAAATTTTATATCTAAATATTAATTCAGATTTCCTTGAATATAAATGATAAGGAAAAATAAATTACTATTTTAAAGTGACCAGAACAAACAGGCTGTGTGGTCTATTGATCATAAAAAATATGTAAGTAGAAAAAAAACAAAAAAACAACTTTTGTTTGAGGAGAAGTGGAAATAATTTTCTTTCTTTTTCTTTTGAGTGGTCTGGTCAATGGAGAATCATATCATGAGACAAAACTGATAACTGAAATCCTTTTTTACTATACCAATTTGAAAGTTTGGATAATCACAAGAAGAATGATGAGGTTAACTGCTAAGAAGGTGAGAGAAGAAAGAGAGATTAGCTTTGCTCATATGGCAAGGTAGTATGAGATGAGACATAAAGGGAATCAGAGTAAAAAAAGGGAGCTTCACTCTTCTGACCACTGAACAACCCAAAATTTAGAAAACCAAAAACTTTTTTTAGAATATAGAATTTTAGAAAAAGGATAAAAATTCAACCAAATTCAAACTCTGGCCAATCCATATCCCTGCCAGATGCAGAACTCCATATAAACTGGAGATTTTAGAATAGAAAAGACAGAAGAGACCGTGAGATGCACAGAGAGTCCCCTCACTACTGTTACCGGAGCCCACATCATTTACTGAGACTTCTTGACCAAGACCTTGTGCTGACCTAGAAAATAAAAAAACTTAAGAGAGATCAAAACAGCAGATCAAATCACAGAAGACCAGAACTTACAAATTTAATTTACTACCAACATGAGCTGCAGACACCAAAAACGATTCCAATGTCATTTGATTTTAAGTGTAAAGGGTTAAAACCACTGTATTCAACAAAGCATATATAAAACAAATTGTTGTTGCATTTTTAACTTGTGATAATTCTTTATTCCAAAGAATTCTCTTTTTTTATTGTGTAACTCCCAGGCCCTCACTTCAAGTTTGCTTCATCAGTAATCTTCTCACGCTCCGAGATCAAAAACACAACATGGCACAGGTGTGGATGGTTATGAACAGATAAATGCAGGCTAAGTTGAGTGGAACCATGCCACCAACATGATACCAGTGGCAAAATGAGCGATGCATTAACCAGTAAGGATTCAGCTAGATGGTAGCCATGGAGTCCTGAAAGAACTTGAAGATCAATGCAAGTTACTGTTGATGAGGACTAATATTAGGGTAATATATTGATCACTGTTGACAAGGATTGAAAGAGTTGAGGGCTATAAAAGAATTATCACTAATATTGTTTTTTTTAACTTTTTTTTAAAAAATATCACAAGATAAGCTTTTGATGGATTATCTCTACTATAGGCATTTTCTTTGGAATGTTATAGGTTTTTTTTAGAACATTACACGATAAACCCATAACAGATTATTCCCAGTAAGAGCTTAAAATATTTTATTTTTCTCGGAATATCACAAATTAATTGCTTCATGGTTTATCACTAGTATGCATGTTTTTTTAATATTTCATTCTTTTTGGAATATCACACATCAAATTCATGATGGATTATCTCAAAGATGGGCATTTTTATATTTAATTAATTTCAGAATATTTCTGCTTAAACAATAGATTATCCCTTACATTGGCATTTTAATATTTTAATCTTTTTGGAACATCACAATTTAAACTCTTAATGAATTATTTCTGGTATTATCTTTTTGTATATTTTTTTTAGAACACCATGGGTTAAGACTTTGATGGATTATTCCAATTATTAGTTTTTTATATTCTTATATATTATCTGAAATATGAATATTTATTTAATATTTGTTTCAGTCAGTTAAGTGCTATACGTAATATGCAAAGAAAAAAATCGCGTATTACTTTCATTACAGAAAGTAAATAGGTGGAAATTTCAGTAAAGGAAGTAAATAGGCCGAAAATAGGCCGAAATTTGTTGCCTACGCCGAAAGTCATTCGGCAGTTAATTACATGACTGCGTTAGAGTTACGGGAGACAAAATGAGCGAGATGTAGTTCGATTTTTTTCTGGATGTTCAGATCAATAAAGGTAGGTTTCTTCAATAACTAATTGTTGATTTGAGTTCAGCATATACATTTGCACAGAAATAATGCTGTTTTGGATAAATTTGAAGGGGGAAAAGCCTTCGGGACCTAAACTGAAAATTTACCGAAATTTCAACTTGTAAATACCATCTTTTTTTATTTTTTTTCAAGATTTATTCAGACACCATGCCTCTGTTATTGTGGTGCCTAATTGGGGGCCTCAGTATCTTATCAGCATTTACTTTTTTTCTACATAACTCACAAATTAAACTAAGCACAATTGACTATTAAAAGATTTAAAAGTTTTGTGGCTCATTCTGGAATATTATTTTTTCATCCAAATTTGTTTTTCTCATGCTAAGTCTTAAAAACCATAAAATTCACTATTTTTTATCTATAATGTTTAATGAGCTAAAATTATTCAACTTCTTAACAAGAAAAATCCCAAGTTGATATTAAAAACTGCCGCAAAATGTTGGTTTATTTAAGATGAAATGATCTATTATGACATGTGTTTAATTTGTATTTAGATACATTGTTTATTTTCAATTTTTCTAGTTGAACTGTTTACCTATTTGCATATGATTTGTTATTGTACACAATTAAGTTACATTGAAATTGGTATTTTATATGAAAATTGAGATGTCGTAGAGTGGGAGGGGGCCTGTATCATAAATTGTGGACAGAAGCACAAAATGCTTGTACCTGCCCTGAGTTGATCCATATTGTTAATGTTTGACCAGAATTTTTTCATCTTAATTTAAGTTCATTTTCATTACATTGACTATAGGCTTATGGTCTGAGTAGTTCTATGAAAAGCAGCTAAAATTAGGACTGATTGGTTGGCAGTTCTTGATCTAATAACAATTTAAAATCCTCATCCTACATGCAATTTCTTTCTCTTGGTTAAAATCCTCATTACTGAGACTCAAAACCACTACACATGGAGTTGCCCACATAGTTCAGTACCAGAAGCAATGACCTAAGGTATTTTTTGGCTGCTGGACATCAGTTATAGGTTTACTGCTCAACTGAACACTTGACTAATTCCTTTTGCATGTCTTCATAAGTACTAACTCATACATATCATGTCTTAGGCAAAGTAGACCTGGCAGAACCCATCTCTCTCTAGATCAAATCACAGTTGATGTTCTCCAACTTGAAGGTTCATCTTGGTCATAGACATGTGACTGTTAAACTGTTTCAATTCACTCTGGCGGTTGATTTTAGTCTAGGATGCTCTCTGCCCAGAGATGTCATCACCAGCCTGGATATACTTCCAGTAATACAGCCCCACAAGAAATTTAAGCTGCTTAAGTTTTTCTGAGAAAAAGCAGAAGCTGCGTTGGGCTCTTGCTTAATCTTTAAATTTCAAATATATATTTGGTACATTTTGATTTGTGGGAAAACAGCTGCATTTGTTTTTCATCTAGAATGAATCAAAAGGTTTCCCTGCAAATTCCGAGAAGTAAATTTGGAGCCTACCTTTAGGTAATAAAAAGAGCCCTTAGATTTAAACTATTCAGAGAAGTATTTTCTCCTTTCCTACACTTTATATGTAGTTTTCTTTTCTGGGGATCTTATGCATCATTATAATTGTTATTGTAAGAGAGCATATTTCAATTACATTGATTATTTTTACATATGTTATTGGCCATCTTTTAGCACACAGTGCACTTAATTTGTGTAATTCTTTCAATTTTGTGTGTTAATAAAATGAAGTTATCATTTGTTTTTAAATGTGGCTCATGTTGTCTGTTTTTGTTGTGTGCCAATTGTAACCTCAAACATTTGTTTGAACTATCTTTTTCACAGGGTTTTTTCTTATCAAATAAAAAAAGTTCCTTTAACTATTTACCTATTAAATTACACATGTGGCATCCAACTGAGTCTGTTTAACAAGCAGGGGAATGAAAACTATTAAGTGTATTGCCATCTTTAATTTTTTGGCATTTCAGACCAAAATTTGTCTCCTTAGAAAAATTAGTAAAGAAGTAGATGATGAGGCTGATGATATATGTTTATTATAGTGTTCTGTTGTCAGATTATATTATTACTTATAATTACAATAAGCTCAATATTACCAGCATTCAGTGACAAATCTAGAATATTGAGCAAGGTGAGGTTCAAAATGAAAACTTTTCAGTTACATTTGAGGCAGAGGTTTTTAGTACTAGAATGAACAAAAGAGCAAAATATTAAAATAATCCCAAAAATTTGCAATAAAACAAATTAATTAAAAAAGATATTATAAATAAGAGAAAACATTTGACTTAAATGCAAATATATTTTTATTTCTAAGCTTAATTTATGATTACTTGGGATTGGGTTTTTATCTATAAAATATCTTCATTTGGAAGCGATTTGAAATATTGAGAGAAAAATTTGCAATCCAGTGTGAAAAACTAAATGGCTATAAATGCACAAAGAAAGAATCAGTCAGTGAGATGGAAGCAGCGATATCATACACCAACATTTGACAAAAACTTCAAACACTGACCAGGACATATGGTCCCAAAATGCATTCATTCTTCTTCACTCGTGCTATTTTTCTTTATCTCTTCTTCTCCATCCTCAACATTCTCGCAGTTAACAAAGAAGAAGACGACAACAACAATGACAACAACAACGACGACAACAACAGCAAGATACTTGGACTGACTCGTAAAAATTACATTTTCCTTTGTTGCTTCACCTACTTTTCACTTTCTTGGCGACCATAAAAAAAGAAAAGGGACACAGACTTTATTAGTAACCTGTTAATCTTTGTACATACACACATTTAGCTACTAATCACTACAAGCTCTGGATACACTTAACTCCTTATTACTATTTCACTTGGAACATTTAACTACATACTACATTTTCTCTCTGCACATTTAACTCCTACAAATTCATGTTATTGTGTTCTGTTAATAAAATTCCACTTTCCAACATCCAAACTTTCACTTTGTGATGACTTTCTGATAAACCCTTAAGTTGTAGAGAGAGTTCGGTTATGTTTGACACAAGGCCAATTTAATAAACATCTAACCATCTCTCTACCACTTCAAATTCAGTCATAAGTCTGACTGAATATTTGTCATCTGAAGGGAGAAAAAAGTTGTAATGTTGCCTGATTTTTTTTAGTCAGCTTCAAACTTGTCCAATTAAGACAGTACATTTTTATTATTGCTTTAAATACAATAATTGTGGCACAAAAGGTCGAAGGGAAGTGGGTTGAGGCTGGTTATCACTTTTTAATCTATCCTATATCTAGCTAACCTTATTTATGCTCCAAACACTCATTATCATTTACAATTTGCTTATCCACCACAAGAAAATATGAGTCAAGAAAATAAGATTGAAAAATTTGTTATTGTGCTAACTTGAATAGGGTAGAAAGAGAATTTAAAATTTAATGGCTGAATTTCAGCCATTAAATTTTAAATTAGCATGAATAAAAAAAGTGGGGGGGGGGAATATACAATCAACATTCAAGATAAAAAACGGAAATATATACTTTTCTACAAAGATAATAATTATTTAATTCTTGCTTGAGGTATTTTAAATTTATCTAATTAAGATAGAGATCATAAATTCACTCTTGCAATAAAAGACAAACAATTATTGTGAAGCTACCGTGATATGTTTTTCACTCAGTCAGATCTGTTCAGTGAGGTAATGAAAGATTTTCGTAATAAAGAGTTTGTAGTGGACGAAGCGTCCACTTACTAATTTATGTTTGCGAGTCGACTCGACGTAACATGGGATCATGATTTAAAGCAGGTTTTAAGAAAGAACAAAAGGCGAAAGTAACCAGAAAAACAATATATTGACAAAGGTTACATGGGGTTGAGAGAGCATGCATAAGAAAGTGAAAAGGAAAGAGTCATTCCCCTTCGTCTGTTCGTAGAAACAAAATAAGATGTATGAAGTTTTTACTCTAGCTGAAAGAAAGGTTTGTAACAATTGTTAAGATTTTCGTAAAGAGTTCAAAGTTCAAATCCTTGATGAAGAAAGTCAGGCAGAAGACAAAGTTCTGTGTCTGTGTGTGCGTTGAGTAGAGAGAGAGAGAGACTTACATGCGAATGTAGCAGTCGGTGGATTTCTACTGACGAAGGTTGGAAAAATTGTGGATTTATGTGTAGGAAGTTATTTTATGTAAAGTCCTGTTTGAATGAAAGTTAATGTGCATAGTGTTAATGTAGGAGAAGAAAAATAAAAGAAATTTTTGCGCCACTAATTGCTACACGCAATTAGTGCGCGTGTGTTTGTGTGAGTTAGGAAAACATGTCTGCTCTTGTCCCGGGACGAAATCCTAACTAGCGTACCACGTGATGTTCTTCGCTTTTATTGGCATCGTTTAGGCGGGAACAAGTCATCACGTGGACGCCGAGTGACCATGCGTGTGTGTGTGTGTGTGTGTGTCAATGTATGAAACCCACAAGTTCTAATCTGCCTACTAGCCAAATTCCATAGCTGATGTCCATCGTACATTTTAATAGCAAACATTGGCAGTTATTTTGTTTATTTTCTTAACCATTATTTAAAAAAAAGACTGAATTTTCAGTATAATACTCTTGCCAGGGTACAGCATGAGTGAGAAATATCATCATGTAATATTTTTATGTGCGTTGTGGTGCAGTGGATATCGGCGCGGAACGAGAAACCGGGGTGCCGAGTTCGAATTCCAGTTGAATCCATTGTATTCACTTACACGCAAATACCCTTGGGAAAGGTATTAATCCGTCTATTCCTTCCAGTTATGGGATAAATAACAGGACAGATTGGGTTCTATAGCCTTGGTCGGCAACCAGTCTACCACAGAAAGCAGTGGCAACCTACTGCGGGATAATCTTCTGCCCAGTCAGTCATGTCTCTTTCGAGACATGATCGCCCAAGCGTTTATCACGTATGGCACTTAAGTAAAAAAAATATTTTTAAAAACTGAAATTTGATTTTTTATTTGCACTATGAATACTTAAACTGAAGTTGAAGTGTGAACTTACAGGGTAAAAAGATTGTTCTGTTATTAAATAAAAATTATAACTGAAAAATAATATTACTTTATTTTTAATGAATTAGAATTGGAGTATTTTTGTTTGAGTTTTGTAATTTCTTTGTTTATAAATAAAAATTTAAAAACTCACATTTCAGATTTGAATGCCTGGTGGAACAATGTGATTATTATTGTGAATTTGAATAGAAATGAAAATTTGTTGAGTGAGTAATAATGTCAGATTTTAATAAATTTTAAAATTTAACCAAGGTTGGAATTTCAAATACCAACTTTTCAAGATAGCACCCCCTCGTCCACATCTCAATTAATTGTGTGTACTGTACTATTGTGTATTTTAAACTACAGTCGAAGTGTGGATGAGATCGGGGTATCACACGTTGCGGTTGAATGATTATTTTTCTGAACATAGTTTCTTTTAAATTAATGTCTATGTCATCAGTATGCTTTTCAAATTTTTTTTCTGGTACACATAAGAATAAAAAAAAATGTTTAATACAATTTTCACTGAGAATCCTTGGTTAATATTATTAAGTTAATAATACTTATGATTTGGTTTTAAAAAATTAATTTTTTTTTAATTAAATAATTCATCAATTTCTTCTTTTTTTTGTTGCTATTTAGTGAAAAAAAAATCCATTTTTATGTGCTAGTTCAACTCGTCAAATGATTAATTTTTCTCATTAAATTTGATTATGGAACAACAGAAAACACGTTTAAAATGATGTTGGATTTAAAAATTCATTAATTTCTCGGAACGTTTCGGTAGAGAGATATCTTCAATTTTCATAGCAGAAAATTGAACACCTGAGTTTAAAAAAATATGAAACGTTTATAAAATTTAATTTTATGATCGTTTATTTTTTTTTATTAATCAAACTAAAAGAGTGGAAATTTTAAGTACTATTCAATTCAATATTTGTTGCGTTTCAAAATTATTTACTTTTTTGTGTGTGAAAATTAAAAAGTCACTCTAGTCTAAATTATAGAAAAATATTACATTTTTTGGGTAAATATATTGATTTAAATCTTCAAAAACCAAAAATTCATCTAACTAATAAAAACTAAATTGTTAATAGAGAGAAAGATTTAGGCATTTACAGTAAAAGGATATTTTATTTTATTTTATTTTTTTTAAGCAATCTCTCTCTTTAAAATTTGGGAGAAACGCATGCTTTAAATTTTTTTAATAAAAATATGCCCCTTTTTTTTGTTTGAATTGAATGTATATATATATTTTTAATTTATAATCGAGAATGTATATATATATATTTTTAATTTATAATGGAACAAAAAAAAAGGCATTGTCTTTGTTTGAGTTTTATTTTTTGTGGGGGTATTTGTGGAATTTTTTACGATAGCGATTTCAATTCTCATTTAATAATCTGATATTTTTAAAAGCTTTTTTTAATTGATTCTTTCAAAAGGGGCATGTGTAGGGATTGAAATAAGAACACAAAATAAAAATAAAATAAAAAGACAAAAAGATAAAGGTCATCAAGTTTTTTAAAAACAAAAATAAAATCCTACCTAGTGATAGTTATAATAAAATAAAATAATGTATGTCTTGTCCCATGGAAAGCCCCAGCTAAAAAAAGGTAAACATTCCTCATTCCTTGGTTTCTACTTAGCACCAGGAAGTCTTTCGAGGGACGGTCTTTTCTTGTTAGTGGTCTCGTGGGAGATTACTATATAAAAGTATTAGGAAAATATTCTCTGGAACAAAATAATTCCAAAATTTTTCAGTGAACTGAAAATTAATGAAGAAATTAACACTTTTTTTTTTACTCTTGGTAATGTCGAGAATCTTTTTCTTTGTTGTTGAAAGCAAAAAATCTATATTTTCCCATTGTACACTGTTTTTGTTTGGAAGATGTCTTTTCTTTTAAATGCATCACATTTAGTTAAGTTAGGTAGTTTATGACTTAAAACTGTGAATATATTGCATGCCATTATGGGATACACATTTTTTTTCTATTAAAATAAGCAATAAGAAAATACATAAAAACATTTTAGAAATTTTGGATCAAAACGGCATTCGAATTTAAATTACATTTTTATATTTCTCAACCAATCAGCTAAAAACATAGAATAAGAACATTCTAGAAAAATAGGATCGGAAGTCAATTAACAAAAAATATTTAGGCCCCAAAACAAAATAGTAAAATACAAATCTGATTGGTCAATAAATGTCTTCACACCTAAATGTTAGGAAGATTCTTTTATCCACTATTATGGTATATAAATAACACACAGTTAGGAAGAGGAGTTCAGTCACCAAGCTAGCCATTAAGTCAGCATGTAACCGATACTTTGTCCGGCCAAGTCATTCTTCCACACCAAAGTTCATGACCTAGCTACAGATGGCCGTGAAAGGAAAAACCCGACAAACTTTCTTTCATCAACGCGACATGCTGTCGCCACCCGAGATGAACTTAAAGTAAGTAAGAACGACTTATTTACGGACTCCTCCGTTAATATAAACTTACACACACCTTTAAACAAATTTAACTTCTTGCCAAACTTTATTTTCCAAAAGGCAATTTTTCACATCACGTATTTTGTTTCCACATGCTAATTTTATTTTATATATATTAAATTGTTTGTTGTTTAATGTTCGTTGTGATTTATTCCATTTCTTTTGCGCGATTGTAAAACATTGTGTTGTATTTGTGGGGGAACTAATCTCGAGAGCAATACCCGTAAAATACGGAAGCACATCAACCAAGCACTTACCAAATCCCCTACACCATTGACCAGCAGTGTCTAAAAATCATAGCCTACTTGTATTTTAAACCTAACACTTATCTTCATAATTGATTTGAGTTAAATGTAATAATCATTCAACTAACTGTTTAATATCTGGCCTCTCCACTAATGCAGGATGTGACACAAGGTTGTTTTAACATGGGGAGCACCATACACATGTATGCATATAGGTCGAAGACAAAAATTTGGGCCCACTCCAATCATTTCACCCTAAGCAAGGCAGGACCGCCACTGAAAGTGACTGAAGGTAGGTTGTCAAGTCAATATTGATTATATTGCAGATCCTCCTTTGGATTTTGTCAAGAACCTCAAGATGAATAACAGGAGCACCCAACCAGATATAGCAACAGAATTCAATGCACAGTGACCCAACCTTCATAGCAGTAGATGCAGCTATGGATTTGATGTAGTCATTCCATTTGAGGTCATTTGAGAGAGTGAGGCCAAGGAGGTGCTGTGTGTTGCTCTCGAGGAGACTAACATCATCCATTCTGATGATAGGTAGGAAAGTTTCTCTGTAGTGGTTAAAGGACAGCAGCTTTGTTTTTGGTGGTATTAAAATTTATGAGCCATTTCCTACTCCATTTGATCACAGATTGGAGGTCCTTTTGAAAGGCAGCAGCCATATTTACTTTGTCAGCTTTGGCAGATTTCCAGTTGAGATGGGAGTAAATGGTGGTGTAATCTGCATAAACGCCTACTTGGGAACTGATTACATCAAGAAGATCATTGATGAAGATCAGAAAAAGCTTAGGACCTAGGAGAGAACCTTAAAAGACGCCTGTGTTCGTATGAAAGTATCTGGAAGCTTGCCTGTTCAAAACAACTGTTATTTCAAGAGTTGTTAGGAATTATTTGATTAAATCAAACAATCATCCAGAAATACGGTATCCAGCATGCCAAAACTTGTTAAATGCTTTCAAGATATCAAGAACAACAGCTTAAGCTTTACCGTTCTTATCAAGATCCTGGTATATACATTCAGTGATGGTTGTTAGTATATCAGTGGTAGACCTGGCAAAGTAGAAGCCATTTTTTGTCAGAAGGTTATGAGATGTAAGATGCTTAACTATTTCAGCGTTGATAATAGCCTCGAATCAGTTCAGTTAAGTGCCATACGTGATACACGCTTGGGCGATCATGTCTTGAAAGAGACATGACTGACTGGGCAGAAGATTATCCCACAATTTTCTTGCAGTATGTTGCCATTTCTTACTGCGGTAGACTGGTTGCCGACCAAGGCTATAGAACCCAATCTGTCCTGTTATTTGTCCCATAACTGGAAGGAATAGATGGATTAATACCTTTCCCAAGGGTATTTGCACGTAAGTGAATGCAATGAATTCAGCTGGAATTTGAACTCGGCTCCCCGATTTCTCGTTCTGAGCTGATATCCAATGCACCATAACAAAGATGTAAGAAGCTAATAGGGTGATAATTAGAGGAGTCAGGGGGCTTCCCAGAATTCTTAAAAACAGGAACTACAAAGAAAGACATTCAACAAGTAGGAAAGGAGTAAGTAGTGGGACATTAGTCATAGAGTTTGGAGAGGACTGGAGCCAGTTCAGGTGCACATGTCTTGCATTATGGGAGTAAAGCTTAGAAATTATGTTAGAGCGTTATAGGTATATATATAGGTATGTATAGGTATATATATAGGTTATATATATATATTACCCAGTTGAGCTTCAGTTCTAGGCTGGAAATTGGGTGTGGATACTCCAGATGAGTAAAGTGTAGAGTTTGAGGAGAATTGGTGAGCAAAGCACTCTACCTTGTCTGCTGTGGATGTGAGGACTTTGAATTGATTGTATAGAGGAGAGATCAAGGATTTTCTGTTGTTCAGTAAACTCTTGCAGAGCTGCCAGTAATCTTTAGGACTAAACTTACAAGATGCTGCTTCATTCTATCAGCAAATAAAAGCTTAGCATCATTTAGGACACACATTCATTATAAGCAGAGACAAATAGGCACCTATTTTGATCAGAAATTTGCTCTGGTAAAACTGGAACAAGGGATTCCTGTGGGTGATGACAGCTGAGCAAGCAGGAGAGAACCAAGGAAATGAATGAGGTTTAAGTCAGAATTTCCTAGCCGGGATGAAAGCATTAATGCTGGCTTTTTCATTTCAGTGGTCCTGGGCATGACGGTAAACTGCATCGGGCAGCAAGACCTCTGATTGGAAGGTTGTGAGGAGCATGGAACCACCTCTTAATTGCTGTTGTTCTCAGATCCTCCTTGACCTGGAATGGTAGCACCTGTTAGGGTCCCAGCTATGGGCAAATAGTTTACCCCCCCAAACTGGGGTCAAAACACTATGAAAGTATAAAAATACACTTTTATAGAAATATATACATGAAAATAGACTTTTATAAAAAATATACATTTTTGAAGGAAAAATTGTACCAACAATATATTTTTGAAAAATATTTATTGCCATAACATATTTTTGAAGGAAAAAAAATCCCAGCAAAACATTTTTAATACAAAACTAGAAGACATTTTCAGTTTTCTAAAATAAAAAAGAATAAAAACAAAAAAAATTTAATTAAAATCTGACTAAATCAACCTTCTCATTAAAACTGGACATTTATTAAAAAAATACCCTGAAACCCCACCATTTTGGCATTAAATAACCCACAGAGGTTGATATGCCATTAAACAAAACTCAAACTCATCCTAACTTATCCAAACTTTCACTTCAGAGGCACAGTCTTGAACAGGGAGACTTAAAATTTGTTCCAAGGGGAAATCACAGTAGCAGTAAGATATTCTGCTGGTAGGAGGTTCCTAGATGTAGAGTGAGTAGAAAGAGATATTTACAGACACCACAGCATGATCAGATTTTCCAAGAGGACAGAGCTATATAACATGGTAAGAATCAGGGATAGAAGTAAGGAAGAGATCTAGAAGAGAAGTGTGATTATTGTGGTTACTGGGGAAATATGTGAGGAAATCTATCACTTGAAATTGAGTGATTGAGAAGTTCAGTGTTTGGACTCATATCAGTGAGTTTTCCAGACACTTGGCATGATGAGCATTGAGGTCACCAGACACAAATATATTAGCAAATGGGTGAAGGGAAATGGCCTTGTTTATATTGTCTGAAATACTATGTAGCATGCAGCAGTCAAGAGAGGAAGAGGAGTGAGAGAGAAAGAAGAGATAGCTTACTGAGTTTAGTAGAGAGAGATGGAGACACATGGAGTGGAAAGAAGATTCAAGAAGATTATCTGGAAAGTCTTTTTTGTAGATCTCCACCACTTATTCTTCACATTTCTGAAAGGCATCTGAGTGGAACTTCACATTTGTGTATGGAAGCCTCTTTTCAGCCCAGATTAGGCTTTCTTATTGCTTATTATTTCTTATTAGGCAACTTATTGCTTTTCCTAAAGCTTGTAGAATCATTTCTACATGCACGTACATACATACATATCGCCATGTACACACGTTCATCCATATATGCCCACATACTCTTAAATTGGTGCCACAGGTGAGGTCTCTTTTTTCCCTTGCTTTATTAAGAAATATATAAACTGATGTTCACATGTGCTTAGACCAGTTGGAAACTGTCTTTCAGAGCTAACAATCCAAATGCCGTTAGTTCCTTTCCAACTCACGTACTGCACTAATTGCAATCAGCAATTAGCTACATCAAAATGTTTCTCTCTTATAAGCATACTTCACTACTTGTAAAATATTATTCAATTACTGATCAGTACAAACATTATTTCCTTTTTCAGGAACTCTTCCAGCATGAACATTAATACATATTCTTCAATATCTAAGAGAGAACTTTCTTTACTATATCTTGCATGCATGAATTAATCAATCCTCTAACCTTGCTTAATACAATGTTGTTATTCTCGTTACATTGTGCTTTGAGTTATTTTATTTATGAATGTAGTGGTTTGGATAACCAACCTACTGTCCGCCTTGAAAATTACTACCACGACGTTCTTATAAAGATTAGCCACCACAATTGGTAACCCCTACGGTCAGTCTACATCAAATGGTAACCGAGTTGTCCAGACCACCACAAGCTAAACTCATCATTGAAACTAAAGTGATTTCAGACTGTAGACACAAGCAAGAACAGAGTAAGGCAGCTGATGATAATTTAAAAAAAAAAACTTATAGATAAAATTTTATTTTTTATCAAGTCTTGTTTGATGGGATGTGCATTGTGGTGCATTGGATATCGGCTCGGAATGAGAAACCGGGGAGCCGAGTTTGAATTCCAGTTGAATCCATTGTATTCACTTACGTGCAAATACCCTTGGGAAAGGTATTAATCTGTCTCTTCCCTCCAGTTATGGGTTAAATAACAGGACAGATTGGGTTCTATAACCTTGGTCAGCAACCAGTCTACCGCAGAAAGCAATGGCAACCTACTGCAGGATAATCTTCCTGCCCAGTCAGCCATGTCTCTTTCGAGACATGATCACCCAAGCGTGTATCACGTATGGCACTTAACTGACTGACTGACTTGTTTGATGAATTGCATTTGTGGATTTTGTGGCATATTAACACTTGTGTTATTTAATGTTAAAAACTGTTTTTTTTTTGTTACAAAATAATTTTTTTTTTTTTGTAGTTTTGTTTTTTGTTTGTAGGTAAACAATGGTTATGTCTATACTGGAAACATAACCATTGGTCACATTTATGTGTCAGCCTTTAGTTGTGTAGGGAGGGTCTTACCCTTCTGTGAGATATGCATATTCTAGCCTTTGCTCTCCACATAGGTGGTTTTATAATATCTACTGGGCTTTTAGTGTAATCCAGGACCAAATGAAGGGAAATGAAAACAGGAAAGACTGTACTGCATCACTCTTCCAAGTGACTGAATTGAAAATTAGTATTTCAAATCTTGGATTTTTATCTTAGCTCCAACATAACTACTTGGACCAAATACCAGTTTTATATAACCAATAACTTCAACAACTTACCAAGCAGGTCATAGTCTTGTTTTATAATTTTTTTCATAAGCTTCATTAAGTTTGGCACAAGGACAGCATCATGGTATATCTAGTCAGAATAGAACTTGTGACATCAGTGAATTGGTATGTAAAACAAAATGGGAGACATCCATAAGTGTTTACTCAGCTTTTACACCAAACCACAAGTATGATGCACAAGGTTCAAACTTGTTACAGTCTGTGAAACTAGCTACTTAACAAGAACTATGTGTCAAGTTAATTATTTACTAAGCTTAATAGGTTAAAATTTTGGTAGTGTCTTGTGTTAAGTTTGCTGATCATTGCTAGATCAGAAACACTAATTTTAATTTTATGTGGTCTCTCTGGAATGTATACCGACACTTTGAATTACTCAAGAACCAGTTGCATGGCCTTGAATGAAATTGGCAATCAATTCTTGCTGTACCTGCATAAACAGGTATAAACTATTATACAGGGCCAGATTATGACAGTCCTCAAATGGAACCACCCTATGACTTGCATGCACACATCATGAATACTTTTTACTAGTAATATATTTTAGTAACATTTATGTAGCTTGATAAACATATAAATTCTTTAAAACAAACTAGAATAGCTATCTTTTGTTTGTTAATAAAAATATTCTTTATGAAATACCACTATTTTACTATTTGTCTATATTTCTGAGATGAAGTAGTACTTACAGTATTTCCATTATTTAGACTATTGTCCTCATCTTTGTTGTTATTTGTACGACGTTTAAGAACACATGGCCCAGTGGATATAGACGTTGGTTATTTCCTGTGACTTGACCCAATAAGTTGTGAGTTCAATATCATGCTACAACAGTGGTGAACAAGTAACTTATAGGGTTAGAGGGCAATAACTCATGACTTCTAATCAAGGCATTACTACACAAGGAATGAGGATGATATGCCCCAGTGATTGTAATAGAGGGTTCAGTTCAAAATTCCTAGCACCTGAAGAAGGCCGGAGCATACAATGGCTAAAACGTTGTACAAATGGCAACAATGATGAGGACAATAGTCCGAATAATGTAAATATTGCACTATTTTACTATTTATTCCAAACCAAATTAGCACATATTCAACACAACCATAATAAAAAAAATAATTTTTATAACCAGCATTATAAAAATAAAACTATCAAAATAAATGAGTTTGTCATATGGATGGATATCATTTCAGCTTAAGAAACAATAAGTTTCTTAAACTGCATTGAATAATGTTGCCATATCTGGTCAGTTGCTCCTGCTATTCATTCTGAAGTTCTTGACAGAATCCAAGGGAGGATTTGCAATATAGTTGATCCTGACTTGGCAGCCCACCATCAGTCACTTTTTCACCAACATGATGTGACTTTCCTTTGTCTTTTCTGCAAGTATTTTCAGTGCAACTGCTCTCATGAACTTTTTTCCATGGTTCCCCAACCACATTTATATACATGTATTACTAGATTGATATGAACTTCCCATCCATTTACTGTCAAAATAGTTAACTGTAGGTCAGGAATTAATTGAAAGCAATCTACATTCTAGAAGGCCTCCAACAATTGAAATACTTGTTGTATGAGATTTATGTCTGGAAATACCATGTATGAATCTGAATTGAATTTAATATCTATCAGAAACTTTGATTTAAGAAAAGTTGGTCTGCAGTGACCCCAATATATAGTGGGTTCACTCTGAGAGATACCAGAGTAGGTTTAGTACTTCAAAAAGTCAAGACCTAGGATCCTGAGGGTTTACCTAGAAGGTAGGTGCAAGTGCTGAATCTGGCCTCAAAGGATGTCGGTGATTGCACCAACATAAACAAGGAAGTGAACCTAGCTGAACTTAGGATATACATCCACAAGACAATAGAATAACAATCAATCATATAAACACTTGATCTATGAAGGGATATGTAGAATCAAACCCTTGCAAGAAGATTGAATGTTCAAAGAAAAACCTGAAACCACATTTGGCTATTGTATGTTTTTTGGCTAATATATGTTTTTTGTTTTAGTTTTTTTTTTACATACCCTTATCAGACATTTTCAAAGTTTTTTTTTTGTATTCTTATTGGCCATTTACTAATATTACATACTCAAAAATGTTGACCATTTGCAGACTGCAACCAAAGGAAGTCAGCAAGTGACAATTAAATCTGACAATTCCAAAGATTGTCGGGAAAGTTTCTTTTGTAGATCTCTTATTCTTCACATTTCTGAAAGGCATCTCAGTAGAACTTCACATTTGGGTATGGAAGCCTCTTTTCAGCCCAGATTAGGCTTTCTTCAATGCAACTTATTTGCTTTTCCTAAAGCTAAACTCATCATTAAAACTAAAGTGATTTCAGACTGTAGACACAAGCAAAAACAGAATGAGTCAGCTGATGATAATTCCAAAAAAGGATTTTATAGATTGTTTCAAAGTGGATGAAATACTGGGATCAGTATATGAGGGTGGAATATTTCAATGAAGGACTAAGGTGTCATTTCTCTAGGTAGGCTAAATTTTCATTAATATGAAATTGCTGGCTCATTTCTGGACAGATTTTGTATTGATCACATTCTATATCCAATTTATATAATTATCAAGTAAGTACAATGACAAGTGACAATAACAACCAATAAAAAGCAAGTAGCAAATACTTACAATTTGTCAGTCATGCATGACATGCAGTCAGGTCCTATATTTTTTCTTCTTTTTGTTTTTCTTTTTTTTTATGCACAAAGACCAAATGCTGAACAATGGAGAAAAACAACCAAGTCAGATAAGTTTTACTTCAGAAATCGTAATGATCTCTTCATGTCAGATAGCCTTGGCTACAAACTTTTTTTTTTCTCTCTCTCTCGCTCCCCCACTGACTTCAGCTGAAGTTTTTCTTGCTCTTGAATGTGCAGCAGAGGAGACTGCTATCATTTGCTTTTAATAATCTGCTGACATACAAGACTAAATAACAGTTTATTACTGATAAAGAAATAAATGTTGGAGGGTAGACTGTTACTATTATGTTACTGTTAAACCTATCTTTTATCTACACAGAAAAAGTTTAATAGGATAATCAGGATTTTACTTAATTATTTGGAAAGTCAACTGAAAAAGAGGCTATGACAAAAAGAGGAAATCAATTACAAACATTATAGCTTAAAAAAACGGATATATTTTTAAAAAAATGCATATATTAATGTATAATATATACAAACATATTAGGACAACTAGGAGAACAAGGAAGAAAAAACAAGTCTTGACTACTGTTTACCAAGCATGGGACGGGAGGGAATGACTTGAATAAAACAGTTGACTAAAAATGGAATAAGCTTAATTGACTAAAATAGGGATACAATTTCATCACAATATTTTGATTTGCACTTTAGGCCTCATTAAACAATTGATCACATAACTGAACTGTTGTTACTACTTTATTATTAATTGTAATTAGGTTCAATATAATTGCTTATCTAGCACAATAATAGGTAAGTTTATCTTATTTAAATTAATAGTCATTATTCTGAGGTTTTCTTTGAATTTATTCATTGTCATGGTGATTATCAGCATGTGTGTTTATCAATTCTACTTAGTTGACTGTTTTATTCAAGTCGTCTTCTTTCCTCCAGGACTGTGTGCCTAGTCAAGCTAAAAATATATTTACCATAAAATGTTAAATTGAAAACATATAAAAAAAATACCACAATTTATTTTCTTCTTTTATTTACTATGTTATAGCGAATGTCAATTTTCTCCATCCTTTTCTTTTAATATATTTGTATGTGTTCTATAATAATACATACTTTTAACACCTGTTTTTAAAGCTATAATAAAATTCTGCATTCGTCATAATTTATTTAATTTTTTTTTTTATTGTATCACCCCGAGCAAGGCGGTAACGCCACTGATGTGCAGGGGGCTACATAATAGTGAAAAGATTGGAAAAGAGAAAGCTGGAAACCACATCCTAAACAGGGAACAAGGGATGAGCCTCTTAACCTGTTCAATAGACGTGGGTGGAGTGTGAAATTAATAGCATTTTCATTATTCATTTCTTTTTTCTTTATATTTTTTGTTTTTATTAATGATATTTCATAATTGTAGTTTAATGTAGCACAAGGTCAGAAGACTAGGACAACCTGTGGGAATCAAACTCACTGTATTTATCTATCTGAAACATAATGATGTTTGAGTGGCATTTAGATTATCAACACAAAAAATAAAACCAGCAGACCAAGTTCAAATTCCAGATATAACTGTCAAGCTCACTTTGTACTAATACTCTTGGAAAAGGCATGAAACCATCTCTTTTTTCCCTAATGTGCATTGTGGTACAGTGGATATTGGCTCGGAACGAGAAACTGGGGAGCCGAGTTATGGGTTAAATAGCAGGACAGATTGGGTTCTATAGCCTTGGTCGGCAACCAGTCTACCACAGAAAGCAATGGCAACCTACTGCAGGATAATCTAATAATTTAAAAGGTATGGCCACATACTATACCAGCATCAAATAGTCTTTATAACTGGTTCATATTCCTCAACAGTCCTTTGAACAGGAGTAGATGTTTATCCCTTGTTTTGTGTTTAGGATTGGGTTTCAGGTTCATTCTAAAGTTTTTACATTCTCTTTCACTCTCACTAGCACCTTGTATTTAAATGGTATTATTGCCTTGCTTGGAATGAATTTGATAAAAAAGAAAAAATTCTATCTGTTGAATTAAATGCTTTTTGATGCCCAAAATTAATTGTTGAAATGAAAATTGAGACTTTATGAATTAAATGTTCTACTACATTGGTGGCAAGGTTTTATCACTTTACTGTTGAGATGGCTAGATGTAACTGCAAGTTCTATGCTAGCATTTCCTTCTCTTGCACTTCTTGCTTGTGAAAATCTCTTCTGGCTTCTTGCTTTCCAGTCAACTTTGATCTTCAAAAATTTAAATGCAGTGTCAGTCATCTTTTGGTTTCATAATTTTTTTCTTTGATTGTTATCTCTCTTTAATAATGTTTTCTTTTTCTCATATTCTTTCACACTGAGTAATCTTATGTCTTAGCGGCTTTATTCCCTTGCTTCTGATGAAATGATTAAAAAAACAAAACAAAATAAGACAAAACTACTTTTTATATACAAACACACACATGCACAACACCAAAAACAGTTATCTTATTAGGTTCTACAAACAGCATTGATTACAGGATTAACAATGTCCTGGTAACCTACTGAATATTATTGATATAAAAAGCTTTGGATTAAATCCTGAACGTACATATTTGTATATTTCTTTGTCAGTTATCTACTTGTTGGTGCTGAAGATTTGAAAATTGCTGTCACTCAGAAACTTGTGAAAAGCAGCAGACATTTGATTTGTGCATGAAACACACACACACACACACACACACACACACACACACACACACAGAGTCTTAATATCTTTATAGAAGAGTGGGATGTGGCACAGGGCCAATTTTTACCGTGGGGCTTTTCAAGCACATATGCTCAGATAAAGATTTCCTGTAGACCCCACATAGGTGGCATTGTAGTGAACAAAATAAGTTCTAGATTTTAAAATTCAAATGCTAAGCACTGACTCATTGATTTTGTTAGAAATATAAACAAATTTACTTGAATTTCAAACTTTGCTTAGCACACACCAAACTCGCAAAACTTCACACCTCAATGCAAAATGTTTTTTGACCAATAGAAAACTAAGAAACCTCTAAAAACAAAATAGAAAGGCCAGAATCACATGAATTCCCAAATGACCTCCACAAACAAAACAAAAGACGGGAGCAAGCTCAGCCGTCATCAGAGAATTAAGATGATGAGTAATTAACACGTACCCTTGACAAACGATAAGCGATTGTTGTTATTATTGTTTCTATCTTTCTCACCTCTCACCTCCTTCCTTTTCACCATTCACACTGAACAATAACTTCAAAGACAATCCTATCCAATAATAAACGCTCATACATACATACATACGTTCCTACCTACTTACACATAAACTCATTCTTACAAGGACTACTACAAACATTTCAATGAACTCTTGATACCCTTAACCTCTTAATACTATTTCTGTTGGAATGTTTAACTTCTACCAATTTATATTATTCTTTTCTATCAATAAATTTCTATTTAAATTTTCTATTTATTTAGCATCATGCTCTCATCTATTTACGCAGTTGAGACTCTACCCTTTGGCATAGACTTGTCTGGGTTCCTCTTTGCTTGAAAGCAGGGATTCTGACAAGTATAGAGTTTTGGCAGACTCTTAGAAGGATAGAGATCAATATTGAAGTGAGAGCATTTGTCAATATATTTTAGACATAGAAAGCAACACTGCATGATTACAGTTTCACAATCAACTTCAAACAATTTGAGAATATATGATCTAAAGATACTTGAAGTATAAGTCTGGATTTGTATGTCCACACTATTTATGCATGTTGTGTATGAAATATATATAGTTCCTTTGTGTGTATATATATATATATATATATATATATATATATATATATATATATATATATGGCTAAAAACTGCCGGCTAAATCATACTACACTCCCACCACATTCACTTACATATCATATTACCAAAAATAAATCGTTTTCACCATTTAGTTTTCATTTAACCTCATCACCAGAAGAGGGGTAAACATGGCTCCGAAACGCAAACATTTTTGTGTAGTGATACTATGCTTTTATAAACCATTGTAACAAACATTACTATATAAAACTCTATATTGTATTGAGCACTCTTTATAAAAGTAAATGCATGAACAATGGGTTTAAAACCTACATGTTCCATAACTTTCTTACATTACTATATATATATATATATATATATATACACACAGAGAAATTTTTAATGAAAATTGCATATAATAGAGATTGCTACCCAAATAAGGGTAAAGTGGGGTAGAGACTTGAAATGACTTGGAACCCAGACATTTTCTATGTCAGTTATGAAATAAATTGAATGATACAAATGTATCATTTGGCATATCTGAAAAGTTATCGTTTGTCCTCATGAAACAATTACAGGATTTTCTTTAAGTTATTTTTCCCTTAAAGTAATGAACAAATGACAAAAACAGGCAAGTTTTTAAAAAATACACTGCACGCCAAACATATGTAGTTGACTTAATCTAACTGTTAATTAAAACAAATTAATAATCAGAAGATGGGAGAATCAATTAATTTATTCTAGGAAATAGATTATAGATTATCTAGTTATATTATATTAGGAAAATTAACTATACTTTAGGGTCTATTTTAGAGGATGATGACAGAATGAAGTTACTTCAGTACGTTTATTCAGCAAGTTTAGTTTTGGGAATTTGACAATTTGTAATTTTTCCTGTAAACATAGAAAACATGGCTCATGTAAAGATTTATAAGTTCTGTTTGTTTTTTAATATTTTCCATTTTTACCAGAACTAGAACTTTGAGATTACATATACAATTATAGTTACCAATACAATTTTTACATTGACAATTAAATTTTATTGTTAATATAGTAATAAATACCATAATGAACACCATTGTAATAATATAACCAATACACAAACCTATTCCACCTACTATCCATCTACTTTTGAACCACTCTGTGTATTACATAAATTAATTTTTATAATAGATTACATGAATTATATATTTTAGATATTTCTCTTGGTGTTTAATTAAAATATGATAGTTTAATTGTATATCTTTAATCATTTTTCTACCTCTATTCACAACACTGCTTTGTCAAATATTTTCTTGCTAGTCAATCCACTTTTTCTGCTTATTAAACTGATAATATTCTCAAGGAAAGTTTTTTTTTCTTGTTCTTTTTTTGCTAATTTCTTCAGTTGTTCTATACACTTTGTTCAACATTTTTTTTTTTTACCATTTTCAATAGTGATATATATATATATATATATATATTATTGATTTTCTCATTAACATTACAATAACTTGTTTCTTTTTGAGTTTATATCTTTCTTTGGCAGTTTTTATGTATCGAAAATAAAAAAAAATTAAATTTATATAATATAATATAATATAATATATATTTATTTACAGCTGGACTTCACCTGGACACTAGATCAGGATCTTAGAAATGATGTCATGAGTATGGATCTGGAAACATTCATTGTTGTTTGTTATTTTCTCTATTTTAATACCATCCCTCTTCAAGATTTAAATGATCATAGCTTTCTACAGATACCTTCTCTTGATTATTTATCACCTTGACCCTTCTATTTACCTCCTACCTGGCTTCATATATTGTCTTGATTATCTTTTCCGTTTACCCTTCTATTTAACTTCTATCTGGCTTCATACTTTCTCTTGATTATCTTTTCCGTTTACCCTTCTATTTAACATCTATCTGGCTTCATACTTTCTCTTGATTATCTTTTCCATTTACCCTTCTATTTAACTTCTATCTGGCTTCATACTTTCTCTTGATTATCTTTTCCGTTTACCCTTCTATTTAACTTCTATCTGGCTTCATACTTTCTCTTGATTATCTTTTCCGTTTACCCTTCTATTTAACTTCTATCTGGCTTCATACTTTCTCTTGATTATCTTTTCCGTTTACCCTTCTATTTAATTTCTATCTGGCTTCATACTTTCTCTTGATTATCTTTTCCGTTTACCCTTCTATTTAACTTCTATCTGGCTTCATACTTTCTCTTGATTATCTTTTCCGTTTACCCTTCTATTTAACTTCTATCTGGCTTCATACTTTCTCTTGAATATCTTTTCCGTTTACCCTTATATTTAATTTCTATCTGGCTTCATACTTTCTCTTGATTATCTTTTCCGTTTACCCTTCTATTTAACTTCTATCTGGCTTCATACTTTCTCTTGATTATCTTTTCCGTTTACCCTTCTATTTAACTTCTATCTGGCTTCATACTTTCTCTTGATTATCTTTTCCGTTTACCCTTCTATTTAACTTCTATCTGGCTTCATACTTTCTCTTGATTATCTTTTCCGTTTACCCTTCTATTTAATTTCTATCTGGCTTCATACTTTCTCTTGATTATCTTTTCCGTTTACCCTTCTATTTAACTTCTATCTGGCTTCATACTTTCTCTTGATTATCTTTTCCGTTTACCCTTCTATTTAACTTCTATCTGGCTTCATACTTTCTCTTGAATATCTTTTCCGTTTACCCTTATATTTAATTTCTATCTGGCTTCATACTTTCTCTTGATTATCTTTTCCGTTTACCCTTCTATTTAACTTCTATCTGGCTTCATACTTTCTCTTGATTATCTTTTCCGTTTACCCTTCTATTTAATTTCTATCTGGCTTCATACTTTCTCTTGATTATCTTTTCCGTTTACCCTTCTATTTAATTTCTATCTGGCTTCATACTTTCTCTTGATTATCTTTTCCGTTTACCCTTCTATTTAACTTCTATCTGGCTTCATACTTTCTCTTGATTATCTTTTCCGTTTACCCTTCTATTTAATTTCTATCTGGCTTCATACTTTCTCTTGATTATCTTTTCCGTTTACCCTTCTATTTAATTTCTATCTGGCTTCATACTTTCTCTTGATTATCTTTTCCGTTTACCCTTCTATTTAATTTCTATCTGGCTTCATACTTTCTCTTGATTATCATTTCCGTTTACCCTTCTATTTAATTTCTATCTGGCTTCATACTTTCTCTTGATTATCTTTTCTGTTTACCCTTCTATTTAACTTCTATCTGGCTTCATACTTTCTCTTGATTATCTTTTCCGTTTACCCTTCTATTTAATTTCTATCTGGCTTCATACTTTCTCTTGATTATCTTTTCCGTTTACCCTTCTATTTAATTTCTATCTGGCTTCATACTTTCTCTTGATTATCTTTTCCGTTTACCCTTCTATTTAATTTCTATCTGGCTTCATACTTTCTCTTGATTATCATTTCCGTTTACCCTTCTATTTAATTTCTATCTGGCTTCATACTTTCTCTTGATTATCTTTTCCGTTTACCCTTCTATTTAACTTCTATCTGGCTTCATACTTTCTCTTGATTATCTTTTCCGTTTACCCTTCTATTTAATTTCTATCTGGCTTCATACTTTCTCTTGATTATCTTTTCCGTTTACCCTTCTATTTAATTTCTATCTGGCTTCATACTTTCTCTTGATTATCATTTCCGTTTACCCTTCTATTTAATTTCTATCTGGCTTCATACTTTCTCTTGATTATCATTTCCGTTTACCCTTCTATTTAATTTCTATCTGGCTTCATACTTTCTCTTGATTATCTTTTCCGTTTACCCTTCTATTTAACTTCTATCTGGCTTCATACTTTCTCTTGATTATCTTTTCCGTTTACCCTTCTATTTAACTTCTATCTGGCTTCATACTTTCTCTTGATTATCTTTTCCGTTTACCCTTCTATTTAACTTCTATCTGGCTTCATACTTTCTCTTGATTATCTTTTCCGTTTACCCTTCTATTTAACTTCTATCTGGCTTCATACTTTCTCTTGATTATCTTTTCCGTTTACCCTTCTATTTAACTTCTATCTGGCTTCATACTTTCTCTTGATTATCTTTTCCGTTTACCCTTCTATTTAATTTCTATCTGGCTTCATACTTTCTCTTGATTATCTTTTCCGTTTACCCTTCTATTTAATTTCTATCTGGCTTCATACTTTCTCTTGATTATCTTTTCCGTTTACCCTTCTATTTAATTTCTATCTGGCTTCATACTTTCTCTTGATTATCTTTTCCATTTGCCCTTCTATTTAACTTCTATCTGGCTTCATACTTTCTCTTGAATATCTTTTCCGTTTGCCCTTCTATTTAATTTCTATCTGGCTTCATACTTTCTCTTGATTATCATTTCCGTTTACCCTTCTATTTAATTTCTATCTGGCTTCATACTTTCTCTTGATTATCTTTTCCGTTTACCCTTCCATTTAACTTCTATCTGGCTTCATACTTTCTCTTGATTATCTTTTCCGTTTACCGTTCTATTTAACTTCTATCTGGCTTCATACTTTCTCTTGATTATCTTTTCTGTTTACCCTTCTATTTAACTTCTATCTGGCTTCATACTTTCTCTTGATTATCTTTTCCGTTTACCCTTCTATTTAACTTATATCTGGCTTCATACCTTATCTTGATTATGCATTCTGTTTACCCTTTTATTAAACTTTTATCTAGTTTCTTACTTTCTTTTGATTATCTATCATGTTTACCTTTTTATTTAACTCCTATATGGCTTCATACTTTTTCTTGATTGTCTATCCCGTTCACTCTTTTATTTAACTTCTATCTGACTTAATACCTTTTCCCACAGTTATTAGTGTGAAAGTTAACATCGCAGATCAGTTAGTAATTTTAATTCTGCTTACTAATCCACATTCCTGTACAATTTTCTGTAACATTACTTGTACAAACTTGTACAACTCTTTACTCACTTGAAACATGTACACATTGTTTCTTGATATTAACCATTTTCATTCCTTGGGATGGATAAAGATGATTAATTTTAATGAGTTGAGTGAGGATTGTTTTTTTGTTTTTTAAATTAGAGCCATTACCAAGAAAGTTGGGCTCTAACTTTTTCTGCCAAAATTTTATATTTAGTGATGGAATTTTAGCTCATCTAGCCTTCAGCCCTCTTTTCCCATCATTGAACCAAACCTGACACAATCAGGAGGCAAAAACAGTGATCTCATGCAAAAGTGAGTGAGGCAGAAAAGTGATTTGTTTTTTTTTTTAAACAAGGATTCTTTATGACTACTACCACCACCCTTCTTGACATTAGCAGCCTGACTCTGAACAAAAGACAAGTAAACACTAGAAATTTGACTTTGTGGTTCTCAAAAGAAATGGTACCATCTTGTCTGGGGAAATTGGTTGCTGTCACTCACAAATAAATCATTGAGAGTTCCTTTACATCCTTCTCAGTATTTTGACTAAGGTGCATTGTAACCTGATTCAATAGTCACCAATTCTACATGTTCTGTGCATTAATCTCTTAAGTTAATGGTTGATTATAGCCTGCCTGGAGACATTAGGAAAAGAGTTTTCTTTCATTTTCTATTAAATTGATTTTGGAGGTCTTCTGCTTAATTATCTATTGACTTTGGCATTAACAAGAGTTACACACGTCTCTTTTTAATTTATAAATACCTGTTGGAGATTAAGGCCTTGTGTATATGTGTATTACACTCACACAAAACCCATACACATAGTGAAAGACAAATATATTTACTTTTATACTAGTTTAATTACATCTATTATTGTTTTTGAAGTAGTTGTAACAAATTTTATATCAGCTTTAGATCAATTCTTTTCAATTGTAATCGTTCAATTCATAATATTATTTGCCTAGTTTCATCAAAGTTGTGTTATTTTTTTTTTTTTTTTTTGTTTTCATGGATTTTGTAAGCTTCCATTTCTGTATTATATATAAAAACATTAAAATACTGGAGGAGGTTAAAACTATTTTCAATGTATTTTCTTCATGTAGATATTGAGGGCTACAAATTTTAAGTGATTTCGCAAGATTCATTTTTTGCATTATAAAATAAAATAATTTGAATACAGGAGGAGGTTAAAACTATTTTCAATGTATTATGCCTTCTTTTGTCTCTCTCTTTAATACTATCTTTGTCTCCCATTTTAATCTTGTCTACTTTTGTCTCTCTCTCTAATTCTTTCTTCTTTTGACTCTCTCTTTAATCCTGTTTTTTTTTTTTTACTTCTCTTTTTAATCCTGTCTTCTTTTGTCTCCTTCTTTAATATTTTCTTCTTTTGTCCCTCTGTATAATCCTGTCTTCCTTTGCTCTTTCTTTAATCTTGTCATTTGTCTCTCACTTTAATCCTGTTTTCTTTTGTCTCTCTCTTTAATCCTGTATTCATTTGTCTCTTTAATCCTGTCTTTTTTTTGCTTCTCTCTTTAATCCTGTCTTCTTTTGTCTTCTTCTTTAATCCTATCTTCTTTTTTTCTCTCTTTTTGGTCCTGTGTTCTTTTGTCTTTCTCATTAATTCTCTCTTCATTTCTTTCTTTTTTTTCCTCTTTGTTTTCTGAATGACAAATTTTCAGCACCTACTTGTGTATATTTTTGTGTTTAATAACATTAATATAACCTACTTCATGAAATAAACGTTATTTTATTTTTGTTGATGAGCATTTATTAAATTTCTAGCATTTTGGTTGAATTCTGTTAGCTAATTTTACAAGATATCAGCTCCCATTTGGTTATCTATTGTAGGGATTGCTTTTAAGCCTTTACACAAATATTGTCTAGATTTATATCTGAGTTAGATGTATGGGTGGTGTAAGGATAATGACTAGGAACAAGTAGTTGGAGAGCCGAGTTTAAATTCCTGTTAATTGCATTAACTTGTGTGCAATTACCCTTCAGAAAGTTATGAACCCATCTCCTCCACCAGCTATGGGTTAAACAGTGCTTGTATCTAGAAAAATCATTGTTATTCTCAAAAGATTGTTAATGCATTAATCACTTGTAAAAAAAAATTATTACAATCCAGGTTCTGTTTTGACTTTAAATTGTACCTATGTGAGAGGGGTACCCTCTACCTAATGAGGTCTTGGATATGATAATAAACTACATTGGGGTCTTGAGTATGACAATAAACTGCATCTGGCAGCAAGGCCTCTGAATGGGAGGGTTAGAGAAGCATGGAACCACTTCTTAATTGCTCTTGTTCCCACGTTCACTCTGACCTGGGATAGTAGCACCTGTTAGGGTCCCAGCTATGGGCAAATAGTTAACCCCTAACCTGGGGTCAAATCACTATAGAAGTAAAAGAATAGACTTTTATAGTAAAAGCTCCAGCAATATTTTTTTGAAAAAATTTTGAGGAAAAATATTACCAGCAATACATTTTTGTAGAATAGTAAAATACTATTTTTGGAAAAAAATAGCAATAATACATTTTTTATTTAAAAAACATTTGAATCTCGATAAAATCTCTCTTTACAAAAATTCATCAATGAAACCTAATCTACAAACTTATTTCTTACAAACAATACATATTCTATTCATACGAACATATCCTAAAAATCTTGTTGGCATTAAATAACCTGTTGAGATTGATATGCCGTAATAAACCAAACCTAAGCATAAATATCCTTTTCTTTCATATTTTCCTTAAAATTTCCTCATTGCTCAAATGTTTGTTTATTGTTTCTAATGAAATTTCCCTATGTAGAATAATTTTAGTTTTTAGAAGATGTCTTTCCCTCTGTCCATGCACCTTCATATTTCTGCATCACATTTTTATCTGTTATTATACATACCTGATAGTTGAATTTCTGATAAGTTAATAAGTTGTTAAGTTTTCCCTTTCATGCCTTCTTATTATTTTCTGAGCTCACAGTTTACAGTTAGTATTTTTCATTTTTCATTTACTTTCCATGATTCTTTGCCAAAGGCTTGTCTTCTCTATCTTAAAAGAAACACTTTTGAAAGTCATGTCTGTTTTTTGCATATAACTTGCCTGAATGTTTGTTTTCTCCCACCTTTGTGACACGTAATTTGTCTATGGACATTCCTTGAGACTTTCCAGAAGTTTGTCCAATCAATTCCTTGATAAAATCTCTTTTATTTCTTTTTTATAGCCATTTTCTTATTTCTCACAATGTTAGACAATTATGCTATTTTTTTATCATTTCATTAATTAGATATGAAGGATTTTACAAGATTACTTTCTTAGAGGCACACTATCTGTCATTTGAAATCAGTTTTCTTTTGAATAAGGGTTTTCAGAACAATGCAAACTTAGAGTAAGGACTGACCTTTTACCTCTTCTCTGTACATCTTATTGTGACTGACACTTCAGGAATTATTAGAGTGCATAAAAATGTCTTTTTCTTACAGAACTTTAATGTAAAGTTTATTTCATGCACACATCTAAATATAACCTATAACTCCTATATATTAATGTAATTGTCAGGGTTTATGAAAAATATTTTTGTTTTCATAGATCTTTACTTTAAAATTTATTTCATGTATGCATCTAAGAACTATAATATTTTACTATATTAATATTATCGATATATATTAGAGTGTGTCAAATTTATTTATTTATTTACAGACCTTTATTTCAAAGCTTATTTCACCTAAAGACAATTATTCTATTCTATTATCATATCATATTAACAGTACTGTTATACATTTCATATAATTATCATGAAAATGTAGAAAAGCACAGACAAGTTACATTATAGTAGTGGGAAAGTGACTGAATCAGAGATGCCGGGGTGGATCAATAACATTGCAGATTATTCTTTGTATTTTATCAAGAATCTTCAAATATATAGTAGAAGCACCAGACTAGATGTGGCAGCAATATTCAATTTGACGAATGGTAAAATGTGCAAGATAAGTTCTGGTGAAAAAATTGTCTAGCGCAAAAGCATAATAAATAAAAAATAAAATGATGTGCTATTATCATATCTTAAATAAACAATATCTGTACTTGCTTCATCAGAACAAATACAAATTTGTAATCAATTTCCTATTTAACAATTGATTAGACGGATTGCAATGATCATGATTAACAATCAGAATGGCATTGAAATGGCTTTTATTCATCACAATCCAAACTCTGAGATGAAACTCAGGACTAAATCTGACTTCACTAATAATTTTAATAATGGTAAATGATAAAATTAGTTGTTGTCACACATGAAACATTTGACAAAACAGTAGCAGTTGAAATTTTTAAGTCTTTTTTTTAAATGAGTTTTTTAAGAAATAAGACTGCAAGTCTATTAAATGTTATAGCACACTGATGTGAATTTCCTTCCAACCTTTATGTTTTTGGTTGTGTGGAATGTTAGAAGCTTCATTATATCATTATTTTTTTCTTCTAGTTACATGTGTCATCCATTACTATGTTTCCCAAGACATCATGGCAATTCATCAATAATAAAGAAATTGAATCTGCAGACAGTCATGATTGCATATGTCTTGAAAGCTCTTTGCATTAAAAAATGATTTTGAAAGGAGGTAGATGACAAAAAGACTACAGAATTGTGCTTTGTGTAATTACCAATCTTGAAGTGGCTGATGGCCATGAATGACTAGCTCTCGAAGTGTAGGATATAAGTTCAACTCTTGTTGAAAACATCATTTTTAAAACTAATTTTGCGGCATTTTTTCTAGCAATCAATTTATTAAGAAAATGACTGTCAATAAAATGGAAAAATAGTAATAAAAACTGGAATAATGATTTTTTTCTGATCATATTTATTATATACATTGGGAAAAATTTGTCTGATAAAACACTGGTAGAGTATTTTAGGTTGATTTTAGGTTCCCATCATGCATTTTGTAGTTTAGATAGGATAGATTAGGAATGACTACTGAAACACAAAAGTGTTTACGAGTTAAGAAAATTAGAATAACATCCTCTTTTAACTGACTTTAATAAAAACTTAAATAGAAATAGTTTTTACTACAACATTCTAATTTTCATGTAAAGAGATATAAATAAGTCATAATAAACATTTTACATATGCTTCAGGCTAACTTAGAGTTTATAGAAAATGGGAGGATTTTTAATGAGTTTCTGGAAAGATGCTTAATTCAACCCTAAATAATGAAAAGACATATTGTAATTGGTAAGGCAGTGTTGATGTGTGTATTAGACTTCTACTTAAAGCTATTATGGACAAATTCTTGTGGTTCTAAAATGGAAAACATAATCTGGAATTGAAATGAGTCATGGTGGCATATATCTTGAATCCATTATAAAAATTTAGAATGTTGAATTGATAAATTCTAAATTACTTAGATTTAAACAAATTAATTATATTTACATATAAATATTTATATGAGTTAAAATTTCTTCCTCTCTCATTCCATGCACTGATAGCTTAGGGAGTAGGCACTCTAACTGACACGAAATTGGTTAAGTTTCAATCCTGGCTGGAAGCAAGAGAATGTCTAGCCACATTGATGAGCTGTGGTACAGCGAAACAGGCTTGTATGTGGATGACTAATAAATTATGCTCTTGTTATGATTTTTCTCTAGAGAGAAAAATTTATAAACAGTTACCACTTCTGTGATTTATGCATTACTCTTCAATAATGAATTGAATTCTTCCAGTGGCTGGCATGTGTATACACTGCATATATATAACATACTAAAATTTCCTCCTTTCTCATTCCATGCACTGATAACTTAAGGAGTAGGCACTCTGACTGACACCAAATCAGTCGAGTTTTGATCCTGGCTGGAAGCAAGTGGATGTCTAACCACATTGATGAGCTGTGATGCAGTGAAACAGGCTTGTATGTGGATGACTAATATATGTATATATATATTAAAGATGATGATTGTTCATCAGATTGTGTAGATTGACACAACAAAATCACAAATGAAGAATTTTACTAAATAACAGAAAATCACATCAGCAGAATGCTTTCAAGAGCAGCAGCATCAATAATGGGTGGCAAATTTAACTAGAAGAGAAAATAATTATATAATGAAGATGTTAACTTTCCACTTGACCAAAAACAAAAAGATTGGAAGGTAATTCCCATCAGTATTAGAAAGTGCAATAGCATTTTCATATTTCCTGAAAAACTCGTTAAACAGAAATATTTATAAATTTCAACTGTTTTGTTAAAGTTATTATGGACAAATTTTTGTGGTTTCTATAAAAGAAAGAATAATCTGGAATTGGAATGAGTCATGATGGTAAATAAGAAAAAGTACATTAACAGAATACTTTCAAGAGCAGCAACAACAAAGTGCTGATAAACCATAAAAAAATCAATCAATATGCCTGTGTTTATATATAAATATGTATTGGTAATGGTTATCAGCAAGCCAAATTCAAATTCTTCTCAAGTCTATAGTATTCACTTTTGCATTTACATCATTGGGAAAAGCATGAGTTCATCTGTTCTCCTAAACCCCAGATATGGGTTAAATAGTAGGAGTGACTGGGCTCTCTAGCCTTTGGTGGCAACTAGTCTGAGAAGAAAAACTCTAAATTCAAAACTGTTTAAAAGACAACAGAAACTACTTGTCTATGTTTCCCAAGACGTCATGGAAATTTATCGATAATGAGCCAAATTTAAATTTCAAACAAAGTAGCCTCAATATTATAGATGTTAATTACTTTAACATATACTTAATGACAAATGATATACTAAAAAGGCCTTACTTTTTTCAGTGGCAAAACAAGGACGTTTTAAAGAGAATTAAAACTACAAGAACATTACTGCTAACAATCAAAAAGAAACAGCTGAAATTTCTGGGGTATATAATGAGCAAAGAGGGCTTGAAGAATTTAACACTCACAAGACATACTGGAGGCAAGAGAAGCAAGTAGAAACAAGCTAATAATAAGCTTTAGTAAATGGATATTTAAAGAGTGACAAAGAGAGAAGATAAAAGTTATTTAGAGAAGCAAAATACAGGATGTTGTGGAGAGTCATGATTGCCCATGTTGACATGGTACTAAAAAGGGTTAAAACCAATCACCTTATCTGGCTCTAGTGCACTGTAGTTGTCTATTATCTTTTTTAAATAAAATAAATTTTCTTAAATTCAACCAGCAATGCCTGTCTAATGTTTTCATTGTATTTTTCCAATTTTCAAATAAGTCATTGCACAAGGATGTGTCTTCTCACTGGATCTATTCAACTTATACAGTGAAAAAATTCTGAGAAAAATAAAATCCTTGCCAGGATTGTCATTGGCAGCTACAATTTCAACAATGTAAGATACATGAATGACACGGTGCTGATAGATGTGAAAAAGAAAAAGCAGGCCCTCCTACAAAAAGTAGCTAGAGAAAGTGAGAAAAATGGACTGAGCATAAACTTCAAGAAAACTGAATCTATGGTCATCAGCAAAAAGAAGACCCCAAAATGCCAACTACAGGTCAGATAAAATAAATAAAACAAGTAAAGAAATTTAAATACCTGGGAAGGGTTTTGACAGAGGAAGGAAAGTGCAATATTGAGATCTAAAAATGTATTGGCATGGCAAAGGATGCATTTCAAAAGCTAACCAGAGTACTGAGAGACAGGAAAATCTCATTGGAAACAAAGAAAAGATTGCTGGACTACTATGTGATGTCTGTCTTTCTGTATGGTAGTGAATATTGGATGATCTCCTCAAGGATGGAGGAGAGGCTCAAGGCAGCATAAATGTGATTCTACAGAAGGATGCTGAGGATACCATGGACTGGAATCGTGAGCAATAGTGTTGGAGAGGATGCAAGCAAGAAGAAAACATGATTAACATCAGGAAGAGACAGCTGAGGTTCCTGGGACATGTAATGAGGAAGGAAGGCTTGGAGAATCTAGTATTCACACTATGGATAGAAGGAAAGAGAGACAAGATATATTTGATAGGTTTAAGCAAATGGATGGTGGAGTGGGGTTTGGGAGAGACACCAAGAAGAAAAATATTAAGAGTGAAAAGAGACAGGGTCAAGTGGAAGTCCATGATTGCCTACGTCCTAAAGAGACATGGCACATGAAGAAAAAGGACATTGCACTTCCATATAAAAAATGTAGATCTAGGTAGCTGGAGTAATACTCAGCCATAGTTTGATTGGTTGGTTGGGTGGTTGTTTTGTTTTTATGGCAAATCAACCTCGGTGAGTCATTTATTGCCAACTAAACTTTATTTATTGCCGGTAATACCTTTTTTCTTTCAACAATTTATTCTTGTTTTTTTTTAATAATTTTTTGTGTCTAGTAATACATTTTTCTTTTTCGAGTATCAAGATTCATTGGGATTTGTTTTTAAGGGCAGGGTCCCCACGTCCTACCCTTGTTATTTAACCCATAACTGGAAAGAAGGGACGGATTAATACCTTTCCCAAGGGTACCAGTGCTTAAGTGAATGCAAGGTATTCAAGTGGAATTCGAACTCAGCTCACCAATTTCTCTTTCTGAGCCGATATCCACTGCACCACAAAGCACATCCGTCACTAAACGCTTACAGCACCTGGTATTCCCAAACGGTTACCCATTTAATTACTGACCAGGCTCAACGTTGCTTAACTTTGGTGATCGAGCGAGAACCGGTGTATTCAACGTGATAGGCCGTAAGCCTGATTGATTGGATTTCAGTGTTAATGGCTCTCTTTAGTTTTTTTTTTGATTTCAGCATTGAGATGGTGGATCTTATTTTTGGCTAATGTGAGTTTATCAGAATTTTGTAATGGTAGTATCCTTTTTCATGTAATTTAAATAAGATATTCTTTGACAGCAGAACAAGTTTTGCATGAATTCAACCAATGAGCTCTGTTTAATTTTTTTATGGTATTTTTCTAATTCCAACCATTTAAATACAAAAATAATTAAACAGACCTTGTCAGTTGAATTTAACAAAACTTGTTGAAATTAATTCATGCTACCCAAATATACATCTTTATTAGCAGTTGATGTAACCTGTCCTATCACAAAATGGGATTAAACAAGCACATCAAAGGTTTTATTCATTCTAGTCCTTTAATTTATAATGACACAGCAAATACTAATGTTAGGAGAAAGAATTAGCGATTAAAAAGTGGCAGAAAAGCAATATTTACAGTTTGCTTACACAGCCATGTTTCCATGGATGAACGGATTAAATTGACACCCATGAAAGATTGGGTTTCTTCAGTGTAAGATGCAGTTCAAAATCTTTGCTGAAGCTATTTGTTTATTTTTTATTCTGCACTGTTTGCTCTAGTCATCAAAGTGTGTATTTAACCAGAGTATTATGATAAAAATCAATAATTAGATGATAATGATAATATTAACTGTTTCCATATAAAGAAACATTTGGCCTTCATTACCTGAGCAGTCATTACTACTTTCAGTTGAAATTTATAAAATCTTTCTGTTAGGTTGCTAAAAAAATAATGGTTACTTGGAGTGTTGTATTTTGAAAAAGCTGTTTTAACATAGTATTCATGATATATATTGGGTGAACTTTGGTATACATAATGATTAATGTATGTTTGTTAATAATTTTTAACTTATTTTCAGACAGAAATTTTCTTGAAGCACAGAAGCCCTTAATTATCAACATGAAAAAAACATGGTATTCGTTTACTTTTCTTGCAAACTTGGGTACAGTACCTCCCAAACTTCTGCCAACATCAACAGAGCATGGGGAGATGGGTCCACAAGTGATCAAACATTACGAGGGTGGTTCCAGAGATTGCATACTGGTGATGAGAGCCTTGAAGATGAAGAAGGTAGAGGATGGTCACACAGTCTTGACAAAAAACAATTGTAAGCAGTTGTTGAGCAAAACCCACATCAAAGAGTCAGAGAAATTTCTCGGATGCTTAGTGTCAGCACTGCAACAGTCTCATGCTATTTGCAAAATATTTACTGGTAAGGTGTAAAAGCTTGATAAATAGATTCTTCAAGATCTCAATGAAAATCAAAAACTTACAGATTTTGAAGTGTGTATGATACTCTTTCTGTGTAATCCCTTTCTTGACTGAATAGTCACTCGTAATGAAAAGTGGATTCTTTATGATAACCATAAACGATCAGGTCAATGGCTTGATAAGTTCCTCAAAAATTTCCCAAAGGCAAAGTTGCATCATCAAAATATTATGGTGACTGTCTGTTTGTCTGCAATTGGTGTTATCCACTACAGATTTGTGGAAGCCAATCAGAGCATTAACGCAGAGATTTACTGCAATCAACTTGCTGAAATGCATGCACACATGCCAAAAAATGAGACCTGCATCGACGTGGTTGAATTCTGGTCCATTATAATGCATGGCCACATGTTGCAAGAATGACATTGCAAAAACTCACAGACTTGGGATACAAGAGTTTACCACATCCTCCATATTCTCCTGATCTTTCATCCACTGATTGTCATTTCTTCAGGCACTTAATCGCATGTTTAAATGGTAAAACTTTTATGTCCAAACCAAAGGTAGAATCAGCTTTCAAAGATTTCATTACATCACCATCAATAACTTTTTATCAACGAGGAATAAATAATCTCGTCAATCAATGGCAGCGGTGCATAGATGCAGAAGGTTTGTATTTTGACTAATTTCAATGTTTCTACAGTTAATTTTTCAAGAATAAAATTATGTTTCTGAAATTGGTCATTATTTTTGTAGAAATCTAATTTTAAAACAATTTTCAAGAAATTAAGTTTCTTAAGTTCAGTAACTATTATCATTCTGTCCAGTATTGATAAGGGTTTCCTTACTAGATTTTTGTTTGAAGAAGTGTGGAATATCAAAACCTTGATTATGTTGTTATTTTTTCTTCGAGTTACATGTCCTGTCCATTTTAGTTCTTGCTGCTGTTGAAAGTTTTCAAATGATGCTGTTTCTATTATTTGGTTCAGTTCTTTTTGTGATTCTTTAGCACCAACTCAAAAAGTTTGAAGAAAGATATTCCTTGCTAAGACCTACAGGCTTCATTCATTTCATTCAAAGCCATTTTAATCATTGATTTGAGAAAATGGTTGTATACAGTGTATCAACCCAGAAATGCACGTAGTGTAATGGTTAGTACTTCAGAACAAGAAAGCGGAAAGCTGTGTTTGAATTCCAGTTGAGTTAATTTGTTACATTCACTTTTGTGCAAATTCTCTTAGGAAAGATGCGAATCCCTCTCCTCTCCTCTAACTATATGTTAAATATTAGGGCAAACTGGGCTCTTCAGCTTTGGTTAGCAACCAGTTTTAGAGAACAACTTTGAATTCAAAATTTGTCAGATATTGGGATAAGAACTCCATTCCATAAAAAAACCCTGCTTTCAATGGAAATCACAGAAGTAATGCCTCACATGTTCAGAACTGTAGTACCAGACTCCTCATTAAAATACTCCTCATTGAAATGAGTGAGTATCGAACTAGAATGTTGAGACAGAAAGCAATTGTATTGTCTCAGAACATTTTGACAAAAAGAAACAATAAGATGGGGTAAAACTAGTAATAAAATAATAGTAATATTATATTTTTTAAAACTCTTTTACCACCAAATTAGTTAAATGTAACTTCCTCTTCTACTCTAACAGTTTCTTCCTGATTGTGGAACCCCCATTCTGTTTGCTTTCTTCAATCTCCAAACCTGACAAGTTTTTTTACCTGGTTCCCCAACAACATGTATTTACATGTGCTACTAGATTGGCATCAAGGTCCCACTCTTTTACCATCAAAATAGTTAAATGTAACGATCTCTTCTACTCTGACAGTTTCCTTTCTCGTACTTCCCATTTGTGGGATACTATTGCTTGTTCCCTGATAGCTACAATCTCCAAAAATTTAAATGCAATGTCAATTGCCATCTTCTATCTTCTTTTCCAATCCATCTCTTATCTTTTCATTGATATCTCCTGTACCTTGTTTTTTCTCTCACTGTAACCCCATGTACACCAGTGGCAGTCCTGCCTTGCTTGGGGTGAAATGATTATTAAAAAATCCTTTCATCACAAGGAAGGTGGTTATAGGGAGTGAAAATGAAAGCAAAGATTGAGAAAAGAAAAAATGAGAAAAGAAGTTCAAGGAGACAGCAGATGGCGATTGTGTTGAATTTAAATTTTTGAAGTTTGTAATTATCAGGGAAGCAAGAAAGCAGAAGAGAGTTCCACAAGTGGGAAGTTCAAGAAAGAAACTATTGGAGTAGAATTGGTGGTTGCTATTTCAACAGTAAAACGGTTGGAACTAGTTGTCAATCTAGTAGCATGCTTAAATTTATGTATTCGGGACACCAGGGAAAAAAGCTTGTCAGAGCAGTTACCATGAAGATATTTCTAGAAAAGACATAGGGAAATCATGTCATATAAGTGAGAAAGAATGTGTGGTTAGTATTATTGTTATCAACACAGAAAATGAAACTGGCAAAACAATTTTAAACTCTGGCTTAGTCTGCTGCATTCAATCTCTTCTCCATCTCCAGTCATGGATTAAATGGCAGAGTATCCAAGATGTTCAGTCCATGGTTGAAAAGAAACAAACTGGATCTCGTAAATTCTGGAAGATCATCAACCAAATTATGAAGAGGCAAAGCAACTGTGCTGACTATTATAAATGGCCCCAAAATCATATCCTCCATGTCAGACAAGGCTCTTTTCCTCAAACTTTGCCTTTGTAATATACTTATTTCAGTAAGAGAACTTATTATATCCTCAACCCCCAAAAAGCCACTGGTCCTGATAAAATTCCAGTAGTCATCCTTAAGAATATCAACCCTGAATTATCCTCAATCCTAGTGAAATTATTTACCTGCTGCTTGAGGGAGAAATGTTTTCTAAGCATATTGAAAGTGGCAAGTGTATGTCCAGTCTTCAAGAATGTGAGCAACTGATCATCCTCCTCCAATTACAGACCTATTATTCTCCTAAGTAATCATCAACAAACTTTTGAGGTCATTATCAACAAGAAAATTGTTAAGCACCTAGATAGGAACAACCTTTTGTGTGACAAGCAGTATGAGTTTCAATCAGCTAGATCCACTGCTGATGTCCTAACTACTATTACACACAGTATTAGTAAGGCCCCTTGATGACACACACACCACAGAGACCATAGCTTAAGATATCTCGAAGGCCTTTGACAAGGTGTAGTGTAAAGTTTTACTACACAAGCTCTTCGGTTAAGAAATCACTGGAAGAGCTTTCTCTCTTATAAAATCTTTTTTTACTGAAGGTAATTATGAATGGCCAATCCTCCATGACACTGGTAATCAACACAAGTTTCTCTCAGTGGTCACATCTTAGACCAACTCTCTTTATGATTCACATAGATGATCTACCTAAGTGTTATGGGACCTACTCTTTTTGAACTATAATGAACTCTTCCTATTATTATGAATACTGGGAGAAAGATATTCCTTGCTAAGACCTACAGGCTTTCATTTCATTTCATTCAAAGTCATTTTAATCATTGATTTGAGAAAATGGTTGTATACAGTGTATCAACCCAGAAATGCACATAGTGTAATGAGTTGAGTTGGGTTGAGTCACCCAGGTTTAATACTTGGCAGTCAGACTGATGTGCAACACTCTTGTATTTGTTTTCTGTTTAATATTTATGTTTCACTAATTCCTGAGTTCAAGTTTTCTTCTGGACCTATCCTGGGTCCACAACACTAAGAATATACTCTAATCATTTGTATACATTTATGTTGATGATGTGATATGCAGGCACACCTTTAAAAGTCTTGATGATTAGAGATCGGAAGCTGACCAATCTAACACTAACTTCCCAGTGAGGAAAAAACTGGATGATTACATTCAATGCTTACAAGACCAAAACATTCCATCACTGCTGATCAGATTCTGAACCACCACCACTCATGATGAACACATGTCCCTTCAAGGAGGCCCTGTGATTTGAGAGGAGATAAGTCTCAAGCTCATACCTGACCTCAGGTCGAATTTCTATATACAGTTCATCACTAAAAATGCAGGTAAAATGATTGGCTCCCTATACTGCTTCAGTAAGTACCTGATTCCTCATGCTATGCTCTACATTTATAAGAGCTAGATCAGACTGAAAATGGACTACTGTTACTTCCCAGACATCACTTGATAGTGTTCAAAAGTGTCTCCAAGGCCTTGTCAGAGAAGAATTATTTTCTACACTCCAACCTCTCTCTTACAGGTGGGATGTTGTGAGTTTTTCACTGCTCACTCGCTAGGACCTGTCATGCCACTAACATAGCAGCAAACCACCTGCACTCTCTCTGTATTCCATTGGCAAGAAGTAAATTCCACTCAAACAGCTTCTTCCTATGAACCACAGCCCTATGGGACAAACTCCAGAGAGGATTTTTCCTGATCACTACAATCTTGATCTAGAGTCAACCATTATCTTCCTCTCCTATCCATATCAACTCCCCCTTAATGTAACCCTCTACCTTAAGTGGCACCTGGGTCTTGAACCATACCGTAAAACAAAAAAGAACAAATTGGCAAGATTCTGTAGAAACATTTTTGATTTTATTAAAGCAATTTGCTGAAAAACCTTAATGGACATTTATTTTTAGTTTTATTTTCAGGTCTGAAAAACTTGTTTTTAATAGTTTCTGAATGACTAAATTTATTGAAACTATTTGTTTACGGCATTTTTTAAAAATTTCCTTTTATTTTACATCTGACAGTAATAGCAGCAGCAACAATAATATTAAATTTTTATTTTTATGTTAAGCATGTCAACCATCAGTGATTTTGATGAAAATTTTCTTTCATCTTAATTGTTAGAAAAATAAAAAAGAATACAGATAATATTGTTGGTACAAATATTACTTGTGTAAAAGCAATAAAAATACGGTGCTGAATGACAATGAGAAATAATAAGGGGTAAATTTTAAATGTTAAAGAGTTAACCTGCCAGCCATAGAGTTCCCTGTAGTTTAGACAGTAAGAGCAGCTGGTAGATTTATTAGCCTTCCTTAATTGATTGATTTATTATATTTTTTTATGGCAGGTTATTTAAAGACAGAAATTATTTTTAAATTGTAAGCTTTCTTTTTGTTTATTTTTTATTTTTTGATGGTAATAATAATTTACCAATACAATTCCCACTTAGTATTTCCTTAATTAATGTTATTAATAGTATTTGTATATAAGTGAATATAACAAACCCAATGAGAATTGGATTTCTGCTATCCAATTAACAATCAGTCAGTCAGTTAAGTGCCATACATGATACATGCTTGGGCGATTATGCCTCGAAAGAGACATTACTGACTGGGCAGAAGATTATCACACAGTAGGTTACCATTGCTTTCTGTGGTAGATTGGTTGCCAGCCAAGGCTAAAAAACCCAGTCTGTCCTGTTATTTAACCCATAACTGGAGGGAAGAGATGGATTAATACTTGTGCATAAGTGAATTCAAGGAAAATTGAACTCGGCTCCCTGATTTCTCATTCCGATACAATATCCACTGCATCACAACGCACATCAATAGCAAGCCATTATTTGTTATATCACCTGCACGATCTTAACCTTTTAAAGTCTAGAATTAACTGTTATCTTCCCTTCCTTTTTCCCTATAAACTATTCCTTAACATAACCCTCTACTCTGAGAAGCCCCTGGGACTTGTACAGTATGGACCTTACCAGACCATTGTTTTGTTTCTATTTTTATTGTGTCTCTTTTCACTTATCATACCACAAATTTTGTTGTCTTAGAATTAATGCGCAATTGTTTATTCTCACCTTTTTGTTTAATACTTCTTTTAGCTTTCCTCCAAATTTTCCATCAGTGCAGTCATCTGTGAAGTGCATGTTCTTAAGGGTATAGCCATTGATAATAAATCATAATAGGTTCTCTCAAGTTCTCTTAGACTCATCTTGCTGGTACAGGTTAAATAATTCTGATAAAGAAAGTGCATCCTTGTCACACTCCTTTTTCTGTTTTGACATACTTAATTTGACAGGATTTTTTTCATTAAGTGGTTGAATCATTACCAAACAAACCTATTATATATGTACTAGCAGTAGCCCGGCGTTGCTCAAATGTAATGAAAGCTTTAAAACTAATTCATGGTCTTGGAGCTCAGACTCTTTGGACGTTGTCACGAAAGACTAAAAAGCAATAGTTGTTTCTAGTCAAAGTGAAAATGTAAATTGAAAAAAAAAAATGAATGGATGTAAGTCAAATTTTGATTTCCAATATCAATGTCAAATAAGTTTACCGTTGCAAACTGAATTTTGAAGGCTAAATAAGTTCTCTGAGTAAATGGTATCATGGCTGAAACTAAGAACTACAATTATACCTAGTTAGAGCAAAACCCAAAATAAAAGGCTGAAAACCTGATTTTGATCAGACCTGATAAGATATCGGGGTATCGATTCCCAATATCGGAGTTAAATAAGTCACCCAATGATAAACTAACCTAAGTAAGTCCATGAAAACTTATCATACACATAATAGAAAGAGTAAAATTGGAGAAAATGAGCCATATTTATGGCTGAATATCGGTTTTTCATCAGATTGGATAGATCGAGGTATCAATTTCCGATATCGGTGAAAATGAGTCATCTGAGAAGATCGACTAATGTTTGAGACTAAAAACTATAACTTTACCAAGTTAGAGCAAATTCTGCAGCAAGAACCATGATAAAAGGGCTGAAATCCTGATATTGATCAGACCTGATCGTGTATAGGAATATCGATTTCCAATATCAGGAGGAAATCAGAAGAAATAAGTAGCTTATGACCTGACCAGAAGCCTAAAGAACATTTGTGTGAAGTTTGGTGAGAATCAGATAAAAATTGTGGATTTCTATAAAGGACATACATACATACAGACAGACAGACACACACACATACACACACACATCTTGCCTTTTATATATATAGATACATTTATTTCTCTAGTGAAGAACAAATATTCTGCTGAAGGAAAAAAATTTTTAAAAGTATTGTGAGCTAAGCTTTTCAAAACTGTTGTCACAAAATAATGTCCACCAGATGGCAGATGAATACTTTATAAATAGAGAAAAAGGACATCATTAGTAGCATGCATTTCTCAATTACCTCAGTACAAACTTGACATTTATAAATAAGTACAGATAACCCTTTAAGAAGTCAAGGATTGATGTGATACCATATTTATTTTATAAATAGGACCCCCTCTTCTAAACTGATAAAATTCCAATATTTTTTTATTCTAACAAATTTGGCCTAATGAATGCAAATCAACAAACATTATTTCCTTATTTTGTACAAGTGGACCAGTCAGGTCCAGCAAGCCAGAATTAATAAAATCTCACTACTTATAATAAAAAAGACCTTGATATAAGGAGGTTCTTCTTGACTTGATCATTTGTATGACCTACCTAGAGTTGGGTGAGTGGTGGTGCAGTGAGTAAAGCGGTCAAGTAGTGCCAAGAAAGGCACTCATGGTTCTGGACAGATTCCTGGAAAGGTAAGGCATTTAAAACAGACTTCTTTATCTGAAACTTTCAAAATTTATACATGCCATTAAAATTTTACACACACAACATAATTTTTTCTTGTGCACAGTTCATATATGTTCATAAACATGGGAATTTTTCCCTTTTTATTCCAACATTAGGATTTAAGAAAGGTGAGCAGGTACAAATTTCTGTGTGGTGAGTGAATCTGAAAACTAGCAACATTGGTAATGATACCCATTTGAATATCATGGAGAATAACAATGAAAACACAATTGATTTTCATAGCATTAGACAACACTTGAATGAGAACAAAAATATTAACCATTTCTATTTCTAGATGAAATGTTGATGAGCAAAATCCAGAATATGTCAAAGGCTTAGAGAAAAATATGCATTTGCCTTTGAAATACAGTTTCAAAATTACTCGAACATTGATCTGCACTTTCCAATGCCATGAAACCAATTTCAGTACATAAGAGGTCATTTTAACCAGCTACCAGGCAAGATATCAATGATTCAGTGTACACGGATGAATTGTTGTCTAAATTAAGCAAAAATGAAAATAACACTGACATCTCATTTTAAGAGATATATTTACCAAAGTTACACAAAAATATTTTCAAATACTAAAGAGTGAATTTATTCAATAAATCATCATTGGCTTCAACCATGGACTCCAGATGACTTCGGAATCTCTTGCATCTCTTCTAGATAGCCTCCTTGTTTAAGTTGGTGAATGCTGCCATAATCTTTGCCTTCGGTTTATCTTTGGTGTTATAAGGAGTCTTGTTGGTCTCTTGCTCAACTGAGTCTTGCAAATAATAATCGAAAGGGTTGCAATCTGTTAGGTGGCCAAATGTAGCAATGTGATTGCAGAAATTGTCTGACAGCCATGAGTAGGTTCTCCTACTTGTGTGACATGGTGCAGAGTCTTGTTGCAAGAACTAGGGTCTTCTAGCAGTCACCCTCTTAAGCCAGGGCAGCACTACCTCTTTAAGACACTTGATGTAGGCTTCTGTGTTGAGTCTGGCACCCTGTGGGAAAATGAATAGAGTGATCACTAGTGATCACTTCAAACACAATGATGATGACTGGATATGTCTTTCAACTCTTTCCATATCCTTTGTACTGTGTTAACTTGACACGCAAACACTCTGAAATGTCTGTATTAGAGTTTCTTGCATGAATACTGTTGGGGCGCTCTGCACCTTTGTCTACAATAATGGACTGTTCCAAGCACTACATAAAGTAGTAGTGATGATAACTCAGGGAAGGCCTTGGAAGTCAGCCAAGTGACAAGTCAGTCGAGTATTTCCGGTAGTGAACCGGAAGTGTGCTATTGGTCAGACTCTTACACAATACATTCTACTAAACCCTTGTGCCTGTATTCTACTCACGACCTCTTTTGTAAATACTACTCTTCCTGGTAATATACCAATTTACTACAATTCCATTATTTGTATTTATTCCACCATAATTCTGTACATGCAACATAACAAATACAAAGTACAGCATGCTGTTTTTAAATCTCCAGGATATGGAACTGCATCATGATGGTTTTTTTTCTTACAAGCAGTGCCCAACTGACCCTACTATACTGTGCAGTTGACAAAATCAAAAACAAACTACACACACACGCAAAATAAAAAAATATGAAATGGTGACAATTTACTCTGCACCCTTTATTATGTAATACAAGATTAAAATCATTGCTGGTGCAATTGTCAATATCAAGATATTTTGCGTTTTGTATTCACTAGTTTCATTTATTTTATGCATTTGCCATTGTAATTCTGGAGACAAAGATGGATTAGCAAAGCATGATATGTTTTCAGTGTTGTTTTTTTGGCTGATCTGCATTGGTTTTATTTTAGAAGTAACTTTGTGTATACTTTTAAACAAAAATTAGCTGTAAAATGAAGTATTTGCATTTACATACATACTAGCAGTATAGCTCGGCATTGCTCGAGTGTAATGAAAGCTTTAAAACTAATCCATAGTCCTGGAGCTCAGACTCTTTGGACATTGGCAAGAAAGACTAAAAAGCATTAGTTGTTTCCAGTTAAAGTGAAACCTTAGACTGAAAGAAAAATGAATGGATGTAAGTCAAATTTTGATTTCCTGGTATCAATATCAAATAAGTTTTTTCGTCATAAACTGAATTTTGAAGGCTAAATAAGTCCTCTGAGTAAATGGTATCATGGCCGAGACTAAGAACTACAATTATATCTACCTAGAGCCAAACCCGAAGCAAAAACTAAAATAAAAGGGCTGAAAAAAAATACAGACATGCAGGCAGATAAAGAGACACACACACAAACATCTTGCCTTTTACATATATATATTATCAATTTTCTGCACTATTGTAAGAACTGCAACCTTGAAACTTTTGAATATCGCTTCTTATGTCGTTGTCTATGAGTGTATCAAATTTGATTAAAATCGGAACACTCTTTCTATAACCTGATTTTTTCGATTATTGATTTTCGATATTTATTGGGGATACCTCAACACAAAACCTAGCTAAGAACACTCGCAGATGCTTATAGCACAACTGTGTAAATTTTCAAGAAAATTGGTTTAGCCATTTCGGAGTCTATAGGTAACAGATACACACACACACATACACACACACACAGACAAAGTTCCATTTATAAATAAGTTTAGATAAGTCCTACTTTTGATCAATATATGCCCTTTTTTGTCATATTTACAGGGCATTTCTATAATAGAATTATTTTGAGTACATTTCTATATTACAATCATCATCAGCAGGGCCGTAGCTGATGCTAAAAAATCACCGGGCACAGAGAAAATTGCCCGGATTTATTAGTTGACAATGTGATGACGTCATCAGTGTCATCCGTTTCCAGAAACTATGATTTTTGCGGCTATTCCAATGGAAATTAAGCACAGAACGTGAACGAAAGCAGGAAATCAGGTTTGTACTTTCTGAGTATAACCAATCTTTTCTCCCAAAATGAATAAATAAACAAACAGATTTTTACTGCGTTCATTCGGATGTTTTCTTCATTTTTCTTTCTTTCTTTGTGAATTGTTTAGTTTGATTTCTGACAGAGACATTTTTCCTTGCCCGGATTTTCACTACGATTGCACAGATCGGCCCAGACCCGTGTCTGATGTGCCTGGTAGTTAGATACGGCCATGATCGTCAGTGCATTACTGTAGTAAATCATTAGCATACAATTGCCCTATTCTGTTAGTAATGTTTGGATTACTGGAAATTTTTTGAACTTCAATATACAGTGTTAAGTTTCTAAAACAAATTTTAAGTAAAAAAAAAACATTTCAAAATTCTGTGGTTAAATAGGCAAATTCGATGTTAATGTTACTAGGGTAATTTTATTTCTTGTATTCAGAAACATTTATAGATTAGTTATATTATCTTTTTTTAAGACTACTATTCATCAATATTTTTGTCCTTTCATAAATGTCGTTAAAGCTTATGTAAAGTTCAACATAGGTTTTAATGAACTTAAATCATTTGAACTCTTTTTTTTAATTAAGGCACTTGTGTTCTTAACTAAGAATTTTAAATCAGTATATCAACCTTGTTGAATTATTTAATGTCAAAGTTAATTTTTATTTTTATCATAATTTAATAAGAAAAAGGAAAATATTGGTCTAGTTTTTACTTAAAACATAAATATTGTTCAAATCTGTACTTGGGTCAGAATGCAAACATTGTTTGGATCTGTACTCAAGCCAGAAGGCACATATTAGTGAAGTTTATACGAGGGTCATTCAATAAATAAGATAAATTTTTTGGTATAAGGATTTCTAATACAGATAAAAGCTTACTTTTTTTTTTTTCAATATAGTCTCCCAGCAGTGTCACACACTTTTCCCATATGTGCACAAGTTTCTGTATTCCCTCAGCATAAAAATCTTTGGACTGATGTCTCAGCCAATTGCTCACAGCACTTTTGACTACATCATCACTTTCAAACTTCGTGCCTCGTGTGAATGATTCAATCACCTCAGGAGACCTCACTTCTGTAGGCCTCCCAGACCTGTCTTCATCCTCAACACTGCTCCGTCCTTCTTTAAACAATTTATTCCACTTATAGACATTTTTTGGGCTGAAACATATGGCACCGTACACAGTTGACACTCTCCTATGAATTTCAACTAGTTTGCACCCTTCAGCAACCAAAAACTTGATAACTGACCTCTGTTCAATCCTGAAGCATGCTTCTTGGTCAGCCATCTTTGTTAATCTCCAAAACTCTCAGTTTTTTTCAAGCTGCAAAAAAATTAAATCCCTTTGAAAAAGAATTAAAGAAAAAAATTTAAAAAAAGTAAGCTTCTATCTGTATTAGAAGTCCTTATACCAAAAAATCCACCTTCTTTATTGAATGACCCTCGTAGAAGTCCTTATGCTGAAAAATTCAACTTATTTATTGAATGACCCTTGTAGTTGAGTTTGAAGCATTTACCCACTTAAGTGACCCTCTTTTAAAAGAAGTTTTTACTCATCATAAAGGAATGCAGTTGGTGTCTTTGATGCCCTGTTGATAATGCAAATTAACTTTAAAGATTTGTAAAAGAAAAAATATATTTGATGCACTTTAATATATACTTTTTAGAAGCAAAGTATGCATCTGAAGATAGTATTTTACATATTTTTTAATAGAAATGATAAACAACTAAATCTTCTTCTTCTTCTATGCGCCTTGTCCTTTCAGGACGTAGGCGATCATGGCCTTCCACGTCTCCTTATCCCTGGTGGCTCTTAGCACACTTTCTCCTGTAACATCTCGCAACCCCTGTTCTATCATCCACCTACTCAGGGCCTTCAAATATGTTACCCGCTGCTTTCCTCTCTCTTTTTTCCTCTATCTGGCCTGTTAGTATCAGGTTCTCCAAGCCCTCCTTCATCACTGCACGTCCCAGGAACTTCAGTGATCCTCAATATTAATTTCCTTTTCATTTCCATTCTTTCCAACACCCCATCATTGCTTACATGTTTGGTCCATGATATCTGCAGCATCCTTCTGTAGAACCACATTTCAGCTGCTTCAAGTTTTTCCTTCATCTTGGATGATATTGTCTAACATTCACTACCATATTGAAGAACTAACATCACATAGCAATCCAGTACTCTCTCCTTTGTTTCTAGTGAAAGTTTTCTGTCTTTATACTTTACTCAGATACTGGAACACATCCTTCACCATGCCAATTCGCCTTCGGATCTCTGTGTTGCACTTTCTGTCTTCTGTTAGAACACTTCCCAGGTATTTAAATTTTTGTACCTGCTTGATTTTATCATCCCCCACTTGTATTTGGCATTTTGGGCTGCTCTTTTTGCTGATCACCATGCATTCGGTTTTCTTGCAGTTTATTTGTAGTCCTTTTTATCACTCTCTTCAGCTACCTTCTGTAGGAAGTCTTGTAGTTTCCTTTCTGTGTCTGCAATCAGCACTGTATCATCTGCATATCTTATGTTGTTCAAAGATACGCATAAAATTTATATTTATTTTTCTGTTTGCATAAAATTTTAAAATATATTTGTTGTATATCAATAAACAACAAACATGCATATATATAAAAATATAAGTTATATTTTTATTAATGACGATGAACCGTGTAGCCTAGGGAACAGAGAGTGTTGAGAGAACGCGCTTCTAAGGGTTGACGGGTTGACGGGGGAGTGTCGTCGTATCTGCTGCTCCTCTAGTCTGTCTGTCCGGACTGTCTCTGTCTCTCTGCCTCTGAAATCCGTGCGCTGAGGTCTTTTATAATCTCCAAACCGGTACTTCCGGATTTTGCCTCGCCCACGCACGCCCACGTAATTCTCAGAGACACCTGTTCTGTCTGCCTCTTGTAGCCATTTCCGCTACTGCCGGAAATAAGGTCAAACAAACATCCGTTCCTTTCAACGACCGGAAAACACCCCCACTTGCATCAGCCTTTCCTCGGGTGGGGCGGGATTGTTATATTACATATTTGCTTTAAGCATTTGGTGTATCATGACATATAATTATTAGAGTTATGATCTAGTTATGATGTCACAACATTAGGTATGTGGTTTGAAATATGATTTGACAATCATGATCATTATTCCATAGTGGACGGTTTTGGTTGTATCACTAAATTATTTGCCAATGCACTAAAGTTCACAATATCTGAATTTCTTACTGAAAATCAAATCAACTGTTTTTTCATCATGAGAAAGAGTATTAATTTATTTTTTGTAATATTAATTAGATCATTTTTTCCTAATCCTGAACCTTAACTTATTCTCTATTTTATACAGACAATGTTACAGATTGAATAAAAGTTTTCATATATTTAATAAACCTTGCTGGTCATATTAAGTTTGAATTTTAGTTTAAATTCTAGTTGAAGTCGTTGCATTCACTTATGCACATATACCTTTGGCAAAGGTATTAATCCCTCTCTACTCTCTCCAGTTATAGGTTGAATAGTAAGACAGATTAGGCTCTATAGCCTTGTTTGGCAACCAGTCTACTGCAAAAAGTAATGGAAAATTACTGCTAGAAAATCTTCTGCCTAGTCAGTCATGTCTTGAAAGAGACATGATCGGCCAAGTGTGTATCATGTATGGCAATTATTATTACTGGTTTAGTAAACATTTAGTTGAATATTAAAACACAAGAAAATTATTTCTTAATACAAAAAGAAATGAAAAAATGTTTTTCATTTTTATACATAAATCCATTCAGACTATTATTCTTATCTTGGTTGTTAAGGTTTCATATCATGTTGAAACACTATGTAACTGTACATTAAGCAACATCAAGTCTGGTCAGTACCTAGATGGGTGACTATTTAGGAATACCATTTACTATAAGATTGAATGTGTGGGTGATGTAATAGATAATGACCCAGAATTGTTAATTTGAGTTCCAATTCCAGTTGGGTTTGTTATAGTCACTTACATGCAAATACCCTTGGGGAAGGCATGAATCCACCACTTCTTTATCCAGTTATTGGTTAATTCATAAGACTTGTATCACTAAATAATTATTGTTTCTAAAAAGAATTCGTACAATCTATAAAAATACCTTCTGGCTTTAAATAACCTGCAAAAGGTTGATAAACTGTAAAAGACAGATCAATCAATCGAATTGTATGATTTGTCTAATGAAAATGCTAATGATAAAACTGATTGTTCTATGTTGTTTTGGTAAAGATTTAGGGATATCAATTCGGATTATAGATTCACAAAATTCTAATCATAACACTTTGATATTTAAAGGCTAAAATCAGGGTGTCTTTTGTGGTTTATCAGAGTAGAAGCAAGATATTTTTTGTTATGGTGTTGTCCATTTAGTTTCAAGCAGCCTGTGATCAGATTCAAATTGGGAGTTGTATACTCTAACATTTGTCACAAACCACTTAAGCCAAGAATCCAAAATGCTGAAGTCAATATTTCTGGTGACATTATCTTAGTTATACCATGTGATCCAGTGTTTAAATGAATGGTCAAACCAAATGTTTTGGATGGAATGTCTTTTTGATTAACAGAAATTTAACAAGAGCAATCAAAGATCGCAAACTTTCACCAAGACAATACCAACATTATCTTAACAATTAGCAAGAGATGATTATTAAAATGAGAATAAATGCAATGAACTTGAGTGTGAAAATACAAAATAAGTAAAAATGTAAAGTGAAATTAAAAATTAAACTACAAAAATTTGTGGAAGAGTTTGTTTTTACTTTTTAATACTCCAACGTTGAATTTTGACTCATTTTTTTGTGTTTTTTATTAAATTTATATTAAAAATAATAATATTTTTATGAAAAAAAAAGTGTGTTCAGAAAATGTAATCACAGAAAGCAATCTATGGGAGGTAATTCAGTATTTGGCATGTGAAGGATGCAAAAAATATTAGCAAAAACACTGGAAAACAACCCAGAAACTTTATCTCGTACTAGATCAAACCCGAAATATCTTCATGTCAGACTTGCAAGTCATGAGGCTAATTGTGTCTGAAAGTTTCATCCAAATCCATCCACCGGTTCTTGAGATATCTTGACTGCAGACAGACAGACAGACAGACAAACTAGTGCAACCGAATACAATACCTCTATCTCATTACTCTTTGAGGTTTTTTTTTCAAAGGGAGACATTTTCTTAGCATCAAAGTAGGAGCAGTAGCATTCAAAAATACTAAAGGTAGCATTAAAATCCCCATTAAGGTATATTTTTCTGATATTTCTATGAGTGCCAAATGAATGAAATGAGGTATACCACTTTAAAAAATGCATATAACATATCAGAAATAAAAATATTGACAGTTTCTTTTCTCACACTTCTCACTTTTGGAACTCTCTTCTGGCTTTTGCTTTCCAGTCAACTTTGATCTTTAAAAACTTAAATGCAATGTCAATTGTTATTTTCTGTGTTCATAATTCCTGTTCTTTTATTGTTCTCTTTTCTTAATAATGTTTTCTTTTCTCATATTATTTTACACTTGGTAACTGCTAGTATCTTAGAGGCTTTATTGCCTTGTTTGCGATGAAGTGTTTAAAAAAAATTACTTTTATTTTTTTATATCAAATTTAATTATTTTCCCTTTTAGTTGATGTCAATTTTTTTTAAATTTAAAAATTTAAAAGATTTTATTAAATTAAAAAAAGTAATTAAAGGAAAGATATTTTACAAAAATAAGAAAAGAGATTCATAAAAAAAAATTAATACAGTTAAAAAAAGCAGTATAGTAAAAGCAAAAATTAAATACAGTCACAAAGATTGACGACTAAATTTACCGTTTTGTTAACTGTAGGACTTAATGATTTTAGTCATTATTAGTGATACTGTTTCCTTGGTATATTTTACAATAATATATATATATATATATTTTATATATGCGATAGATAATTTGCTCTGGATAACATCCATTGAGCTCTCTTTATCGATATAACACTTAATATTTTATATTAAGTTATCTTATTGGATTATCCTCATGGTTTACGAACTAAACATCTATATATATATGTGGGTTTTTTGAGACGGGTTTAATATATTATAACAATTATTAATATTAGTATTATTATTGTTATTATATATATATATATATTCAATTTGGCTAAAATTTGGCCTTCAAAATTCTTAGTTCTTTTTGGTTTTCATTTTAATGTTAATCTAAATTTTGTTTGTTTCTCTAATAAACATTTGCATGCGGGTGTAAAGTTTGTGCGCATGTGGATGTAAAGTCTGCATGTCTGTTTGTATATATGATATATATGTACTGTATGAGAACTTACTGAAAAGTTCCCAGTTAAACCAAGAACCCCTTTCCCAAAAATCTGATATTTGGTTAGATTTGGTGAGTCATTTGGGCTGAGAATTTTTCAGCATCAACACCCACTTGTACAGAAAATATGTGTATGTATGTGCTTGTGTTTTCTTGTATACCTGATGTTTGTGAGTCAGTAGCTTAATAACAGGTGAAATCAATTATAAATCTTTATCCTCCTTTCAAAGAAAATAAAAAAATTACATTAACTTTAATGATGTACTTTATAGCATATTCTACAGGTGAAGAAAGCTTCCAAATAAAAATTTGTCTTGATTTTGAATAAGTTGTTAGCTGTAAGAAATTTTGAGGAACCTCAAATTTAAAATGATAGTTTGTGTGGTTCTTTACAACCCAACAAAATTAATGTCATGCAATTATTCCTAAAAAATATAAAATATAAAAAGACCTTACTAACCTACAAAAAGTAGGGAGATAGGCCAGGTTGTCTATTGTCCATATTTTTCCTCTTTTAAACATAGGTCAATTGTTATCTATTCTCCTTATACTTTTAATCATTGCTTCTAACCACCTCCTCTTCTATTCATAACCATTTTAACAGTATCCATCTACCTTAAGTGGCTTTCGAGTTTCCTATTGGGTAAACTTGAGTATTAAAAAGAAATTGTACTTTTTAATGCTTGTCAAGTAGGCAATCATGATATATAAAAGGATTTCTGTACTATTCATTACATAACCAGATTATTTGGTAAACTATTATTATTGATGAGATTTCCAAAACTAATCTTTTAATCTGAATTTTGGGGGATTTTATCTCATGAATTGTCTAAGGTCTGATGTGTGATGAAAATGTTATATTTTCATTTAAAGGTTGGTTATAAATAAAATTTTTGTCTACTTACAAGGCTTCTTTATTTTACTGATTTTTCTCTAATAAACAGGCATTCTTTTTTGTCTAAATTTGGTTTAATCTCTTTAAAAACATATTGTGTGCATGCAACTGTATATGTATTGTATGTGTGCATGCAATGCATATATGTGTGCATCGTGTATACATAATGGGTACATTTTCTGATTAGATAAATGTTAGTAGTTCACAAATTTTAGTGAAAATGTATAAACAGCATTTTATTTATTCTGTATTGAATGATCCTTTCTTGTAATGCTCCAGCAGATTTTAATAGATTGAAAATTGTTAACAATTCTCTGACAATTATGTGTGTGTTTGTGTACATGTGTGACTACTGATATACTGAGGTGGATACTGAGGTCAACATCGAACGCCAACAGTCTGTTTCAATTTTTTAATGCAATCTTTAGGCCATGTGTGTTATTTTGGCTCAACTATATATGCCGTTCAATAGTGTATTATGGGTAGCAAGTAGGAATTCCTACTCAATAGCTTCTAGAATAATTTGAAACGTTGCCGTTACTGCCTATCCAAAAACTGTTATTATAATACAACAGATGTTGTTACCCATAATGCACCATTGAACAGCATATATAAATAGTTGAGCCAAAGCTCAGTAGACATAGCCAGAAGATTGTGTCCAAGTATGAAAGGGTCACCTCTCATTCATTATTGACCTCAGTGACCCTTTTATGTTTACATATGCTCTATTCCTGATATTGAGCACTTTACCCATAAATATAGCCTAACTTAAAACTATATTTTTATCATATATATATATATATATATATATATATATATATATACATATATATATATATATATATACATACATATATATATATATACATATATATATATATATATATATATATATATATATATATATATAATCAAGTTTGTTTGAAGGAACATTAGTTGCTGAAATATATATATTTTTTATATATATATTTAGTAATTTTTTTATTATTGTTTTTATATATATTTTTTATTTATTTACTTTTCTATCTTTTATTTATATTTATAATTTTTTGTTTGTGTTGTTAACCCCTTGTGACTGTATTTAATTTTTGTCTTTACTATATTGCTGTTTTTTAACTGTATTAATCTACTCTTATTTTTGTAAAATATCCTTCCTCATGAATCTTTAATTATTATTTTATTTTTTTAAATTTCAAAAAATCTTCTAAATTTTTAAACTTTTCAAAAAGTTTTTGTAATAGCTAATTATTTGTGACTGTAAGTGTATTATCTGTCCTCTTTTATCTGTCCTTTTTTTCTCTTTACATTTTTTATTTGTTTCTCTCCTTCACTTTGGCCTTTTTAATTTTAATTTTATTTTTGTTTTGTGTTATTATTGTGTGCATATATGGCTTCTTATAATTATATGTCTATGTGTTCTTATTTTGTGTATGTTAATATATATTCTCCTGTTTTGTTTTTATATATATATATTTTACTTAAATTTTTTTTTCTGTGTATGTGTGTTTTGGTGTGTGTATACTTTATTCTGTGTGTATATATGATTTCATGTATGTTTCTTGATTTTGTGACACTTTCTTTCATCTAACCTACTTCCTCTCTGTAGAAGTTTTTTTTTAATATTCTGAGTGAAATGTAGCATTTGATTTCCACGTCTGGCAAAGCAGTTTGTAATTTTTACAACAGCCAAAATAAAATCTGGAATATATAACCATTTAATTATGTGTTGAGTTTTTCTTTCAATGTTACATATTGAGCTCTCCAATTTTCTCTATTTAATATTTTATATTAATTAGATAAAAATTTTTTGTATTATTCTCTCCATTCTTACAGGTTTGTCATTTTTTCATATATATATATATATATATATATATATAGAGAGAGAGAGAGAGAGAGAGAAACAGAAAAACAGATAGAAAGAGAGAGAAACAGAGAGAGAGAGAGAGAGAGAGAGAGAGAGAGAAATAGAGAAACAGAGAGACAGATAGACAGAGAGACAGATAGAGAGACAGAGAGAGATAGTGCATTGAGATTAACTATGCATAGTGTTTGGTGCTTTGTTTGGAGCATGTAAAATGTAAATGACCATAAACAGTTCAGTTTTATATCCACACTATTTCTATCTTTGATATTGACCACTTTTCTCTCAAAATTATGTTTTTATATTTAATTATTATTTTAAACAGTTATCTATATCTGTGTGTGTTGTGTATCTGTTTGTGTATCCATCTCTTTGCTAGAATATTAAAATATCAAAAAATCTGTGGAAACATGCATACTTACATTGAAATGACCACTCACCCCACCACCTGTGTATACACACATGGTACGATGGATAAATTGTCTAAATTATGCAAAAATGAAAATAAAACTGACATCTCATTTTAAGAGATATATTTACCAAAATTCCACAAAAATATCTTGAAATACTAAAGAATAAATTTACCCAATAAAATTGCCATTAGCTTCAACCATAGCCTCAAGATGACTTTGGAATCTCCTGCGTCTCTTCTGGATGTTCTCCTTGTTTAAGTTGGTGAATGCTGCCATAATCCTTGCCTTCAGTTCATCTTTGGTGTTACAACGAGTTTTGTTCATCTCAACTGTGCCTCACATATAATAATGAAGGGTGTTGCAGTCTGTAGAGTTAGGTGGCCAGATGTAAAATGTAATGTGATTGTAGTTGTTTGACAGTCATGACTGGGTTCTTCTGCTTCTGTGGCATGGTGCAGAGTTATGTTGCCAAACATTGGGTCTTCCAGCAGTTACCCTCTTGACTCAACAGCACTAATTTATCAAAGCACTTGATGTAGGCTTCTATATTTCCCTGTGTGAAGATGAATGGAGGCATAACATCACCATCACTGGTGATCATGCTAAACACCTTCGTAATCACCATTAGACTCATCCAACCCTTTCTGATTCCTCTGCACTGTCCTCAGATTTATACTCAAATACTCTGAAATGTTTGTAGTGGAGCTTCTAGTATAAAAATCAAACAGTACAACATGTCGTTTCAAAATTTCAGGTGAAGTGAATTTTGCCATGGTTTACTTTTTCTCACAGATAGTGCCCAACTTACCCTACTATACTGTGCAGTCAACAAAATCAAAAACAAATAATGTATATGTGTAAAATGAAAAATATAAAATGGTAACCATTTCCATATCACACCCCTATGTGTGTGTGTGTGTGTGTGTATTACAAAAAAGTGAAACAACACATACATTAAAAACCCACTGTTCAAGCATTTACTTTCATAAAGAGTGCTCAATACAGAGTAGAGCTTAATATTGTAATTTTGTTATTACAATGGTTTATAAAACATTATAATGACAAAATTACAATATATATATGGCTATTCCTGATTTCCAATTACATTTTGTTCAAATACTATTTTAAAGAAAAATGAGTAGTAAGCAAAATTTCTTTGGCATTCTTTAGAAAACAGAAAGTTTAAAGTAGTCCATGGTTACATCATGTGTAACAGTTAGGTGAAGCAAAATTGCACTTTCCCCCACCTCGAGACAATAAAAGTAGCTAATATAGACCATATGCATTGTGCTATTTAATACTATAAAAAAAATTTCTCATGATGAAAAGATGGCTGATTTGATTTACAGTAAGACAGTGTGTCACTGGTGAAGCTTGAAGACAGTCATGAAGACTAACATAGTGACATGACTGACTCTGCCCACTATAGAAGGACGACCATGGTCACCAAACACCATTTTGAGTCATTTAATCACATATGTTGTAGCTGTCACACAAGAATTTTTCAACATGCTCTTGTATATTTAAAAATTTATTTGTGTAATTTTAAAACTAACATCATTATTTTTAAAGGGACACTCAAGATAGGAGTTTTCTAAATAAGTTTGTTGCTTTGGAACCAAAGCAGCAGAACTTTTTGTCAGAAGCGTAGTAGACAGCCCAGATACTGAGACATTCTCACTCGTTTGACAACACTAAATGGCCCATTGATAGGCTGAGTAATAAATGTTGCTCCCTGGTTGGGTTGACATCTTCTACCGCCTTTTCTTATCAGGTTACTTTAGCACTGAGAGAATACTTGTAGGGGTATTAGATGTGACTATATAACTATGACTGTAGTTGCAGGTATTAAATTAAAGGTGTTACATTAAAGTTTTAATTTAGAAGCTATTCTGACCTTAAGCATGAAGAGAGCTTCCAATTAGTAGCAGAAGACAAAAAAAATCAAAATTAAAATTAAAAATAGTATAATCTTGTTATCTTTTTTTTTTTACTCTTTGTCTTGCTTGGGATGTGCGTTGTGGTGCAGTGGATATCAGCTCGGAACGAGAAATCGAGATCCGAGTTCTAATTCCAGTTGAATTCCTTGCATTCACTTATGCGCAAATACCCATGGGAAAGGTATTAATCCATCTCTTCCCTCCAGTTATGGGTTAAATAACAGGACAGATTGGGTTCTATAGCCTTGGCCGGCAACCAGTCTACCACAGAAAGCAATGGCAACCTACTGTGGGATAATCTTCTGCCCAGTCAGTCATGTCTCTTTGGAGACATGATCGCCCAAGTGTGTTTCACGTATGGCACTTAACTGACTGACTGTCTTGCTTGAGGTAAAATGATTGTAAAAAAATCCTCTCCACACAAATGAAGGTAACTCTATTTACCCTCCCCAACAGCTTTAATTTCTTCCTTTTTTTTTTTTTGCTGAAAAAATGGCTTCCCTTCTTTCTAACCAATGAAATTGAAATCTATTGGAACACTAAATAGTACAATAAAACAGAAAAATGTTTTTATCAAATGTTTATAAATACAAAAAATACTAATTAGAGATGAATGACAAAGATGTAATTTTTTAAATAACTGAAATAAAGCCATCAGCAGAAAACAATGACTGAAATTGCAAAAGTAAGATTTACTTTACAAACCAAACATGTTAAAAGGCAAAATACTGCATAAAATGTTAAACAATATTAACACATTCAATGGCAAAGAACATTAATTAATATTTTTAACACATTTCCTGTTAAATAAGAAACACATTATATAACATGCTTGGGTTGTACCCTGTTTGAACTCCAATCCTTTAACTCAAATGTATGTGTTCACTTTGACATTCATAGATCAAATGACAAAAATAGACCTTAATATTGTCCAACTTTGCACATCTACTTCTGGAATATTGCTAAAAAATACCAGGGTTATAAAACATCTTTTCTGACCAATCAGAAAAATCCCACCCAGGTTTTCACAGCAGCTATAAGACCAATACTGATTTCATTGATGAAGGCAAATTATTCAACATTTCTTAAATAGTTGAACCTAAATGAGAAAAACAAGCAACTTACCAGTTTTTCCAAAATTATAATAAAATTACTTGAGTGTGTGAAGACTGGATCAGTTAACTAAAAGCAACTTTTCTAACTTTGGTTCCTCGAGCATTAAAATTTCCAGAAATTAATTCAAAATGACAGCACCTACATCTCTTCAATCATGGCAGTCAGATACAATTAAGCTGACCTACATAAATTTAAATATTAAATCTTCACACTTTTTTCTATATTTACATTAAACCTCCATCTATGCTTTTAAATGTAATGTTTATTTATAGTCTACCTGACAGTCTGTTGAGAGCAGCTTTCTTGAAAATCAGCCATATCACAGATGACATTATTTGATTGCATTGAAGCCAACCATTTTTTATGTTATCAAGTACAAAATGTATTATCTTCTGTGGTAATGTTTTGTCTGGTGTAGCATGTCAGTTTCTTATCCAAAATTTGAATCATAGTTTACAAAGCAAAATCTACATAACTTTTTTTAATTTTTTTTTTATTTTTCTGTTATTGATTTTGATTATCCTGTTATGCTAAAAATATCACTGCAATATGATTCAGGGTAAATATATATTTTGACCAAATGCATTAACTTTAATATTGCGGCCAACTTTCCAAAAAGCTGCCACACAAGAAATGTACTGAATTTGATCTTTTATTCAGCAGAAACCATCCTGATGAATAGCTGAACACTCCATTTCCTTTGTTAATGTACATGCTCGCCTTTCAGGCAGCTAAGAACAGCGAACATGACTTTGATAGTTTAGCAACCAAACAATTTCTCAAGTACTTATTTGGTACTTGCTAATAAGCACTATTCAGCAAGTGCTTCTTTTGATTTTAAAAGATCTTCAGGCATAGCAGCACCCTCCTTTTTTACTTCCTTTTTTTTCTACCTTTCAATAAGAAACAAGCAGTAAAAAGTAATGCATGAATTATGAGGTAAATTTGTTGGCTTATTCAGGCTCTTGTTCTTACCATTTTGTTTTAAAAAATTTTATCCCAATTTTAGTCATCATCAGTAGTAGTTTTTATTGTCTGGTGAATACAGAATTAAAAGTAACTCTATTCTAAGTACCTTCTCTCATTTTTGAAAACTAATTTTTACCAAGATTTAAAAAACATAATAATTTCAAAAATAATTTAATTCATTTGTAAATAAGTCCGGAAAGTTTAATTAAAATCCGACAATTATATGATTTTTGCAAGAATTTCCAAATTAATGTGTTTGTCACCAGAAAAAAACTGATTTATGTAATATTAAGTTTTCCATTGTAAACACTCGTAATGATTTGGTTACCTGCTAACTAAAATCAAAACAAGATTTTTTACCATAATTTCAAACGTGTTAGAAGGGATTATAAAATATTTTAAGAATAATTAAATCTTTTGTCTTAATAATAATATAAATATTTGGATGAAAAAATTTTGTTTTTATTAAGTTTGGGACCTTTTTTAGTCATACTATGCAGTTTTTTAGCGATTTGATGGAGGTGCTTACTCTATTTTCTTCACTTTTTGCAAATTTAACAATCCTGTGTGAAATCCAATTTTGACAAATAGGAAAAAGGATTGACCCCATACTGAAAGAGAAAGAAGAAACCAAATTTCGCAATCTGATGTTAAATTAATTTTCTAACCAATGAAAGGAAGTGATTTGCAAAACTGAGAGAGAAGTTAACATGCCGATGTGAAAAAGTCTTTAGCTATAAAAGAAAGTTGAATCAGTCAGAGATGGAAGCAGGATTAGACACCACCAAGATGTGACAAAATAAACTTCAAGACACTGACCCGGACATAACGTCCCGACACACATTTGTTCTCCTTCTCCTCATGTGCAATTTTCCTTTACCTCTTCTTCTCCACCCTCATCATTCTCGCAGTTAGCAATGAAGAAGACAATGACAACAACAACAAGATACTTCAACTGACTCCTAAAAATTAACTTTGTTAAGTACAATTTTCCTTGATTGCTTTACCTTCCTTTTCACTTTCTTGCCAGCCATAAAAAAAAGAAAGGAACGCAGACTTTATTAGTAACCTTGTTAATTCTGCATGAACACATTCTACTACTTACAACTAGAACTCTGGATACATTTAACTACATACTACATTTTCTCTTTGAACATTTAACTCCTACAAATTGATGTTATTCTTTTCTGTCAAAAAATTTCTATTTAAAAATACAAACAGAATACTTTATTCTTCCAACCTTTAACCTTCTGATGATATCTGATCTGATAAACATTAATTTGTAGGAAGTTTGGTTATGTTTGACACAAGGCCAATTTAATAAACATTCAACCTTTTCCCTACTTCAATTGTATTGAGTCAGTGTTTAGAATGATTGACTCACTGTAGAGTAATATTTAGCGATGAAATCATTAAATATTATTAGACACTTGTATATTTTGTTTGCCCAAAATATCATGTAGTTTTCACTGGAGATTATGTGACAACAAGTCTTCTCAGATCTCTTATTGAGTGTTTGTACCAGTGTAATATAATAATCTGGCCCCAGCCGAAGAAGGCCGATGAAGCGTGGGCGTTCCCGGTTGATGAAAAGTAGCGGATGTCACTTTGACCCTATTTCCGACAGCGGCGGAAATGCCTACGCAGGCAAACAGACAGGTGACACTGAGAATTACGTAGGCGTCGTGTAGGCGTCGCGTGATCAAGGCAAAACCGGAAGAAACGAGTCCCCGGTTTTGGAAGATATATAAAGACTGCGAAAACACAGATAAGTCAGTCTCCAGAAGTCGACAGTAGAAGAGAAGAAGAGTCTGGTCGGCAGTAGAGAAGCAGTTCACAGCTGCCCCCAATAGCATACATGCTATTGGGGGGTACGCATTCGTCATTCATCCATTCGTCAACGTCGACCCTTAGAAGCATTCGTCAACCCATTAGAAAAGCGCTCCCTCAACTCTCTGTTCCTAGGCAACACGGTCCATCGTCGTTAATAAAAATATAATAGATATTTTTATATATACCCCCGTGTTTGTCTGTTTCTTGCTATACAACACCAGTACTGACTGGTGGTTTCCAATGGAGATGAAATGATAAACTTCTCAGCATCCTTGCAGATCCCAACAATGCCATGGTTAGAACTGTATCATTTCTTTCTGTTATTATTGAGTGTTTGAGTCAGTAATGATTTTTTGGGAAATGCTATCATTTTATTTTAAAACATACAAACAACACTTGGAATATGTTCAGTCAGTTAAGTGCCATGCGTGATACACACTTGGGCGATCATGTCTCCAAAGAGACATGACTGACTGAGCAGAAGATTATCCCGCAGTAGGTTGCCATTGCTTTCTGCGGTAGACTGGTTGCCGACCAAGGCTATAGAACCCAATCTGTCCTGTTATTTAATCCATAACTGGAGGGAAGAGATGGATTAATACCTTTCCCAAGGGTATTTGTGCGTAAGTGAATGCAATGAATTCAGCTGGAATTCGAACTTGGCTCCCCAATTTTCTCGTTCTGAGCTGATATCCACTGGGCCACAACACACATTGGAATATGTTAAGAAGTTTTTAAATGTGCTTAATGACACACTCAAGAATTTTCAGCAGCAACAACTAAAATTGATAGAACATATAACTTCAAGAGGAAATACCAATATAATCTAGATGTTGACATTTCACATCATATTTTTTTAATTATTTCTACCTGAGCAAGATGATAATGCCAGAGACACAAGGGGTTTCTGAGAGCGAAAAAAGATTAGAAAATGTTTGTAAGGAGAAAAGATGATAAAAGAACAAGATTTAGGAAAACGGAAGATGGTGATTGATGTTAAATTTAAAGTTTTGAAGATTGTAGATGAGAGGAAAGCAAGAAACCAGGATAGTTCACAAGTGAGAAAGGTGAGAAAAGAAACTATTAAAATAGAATTTACAGTTATAACTATCTATTTCAAAAGTAAAATAATGAGGCTTAGTTGCCATTCTAGTCTTATATCTAAATTCATGTGGTTGAGATACCAAGAAGGAGAGTTCATCAGAAGATTTGCCATGAAAATATTTATAGAAAAGCCACATTACACCAATGGGAAAGTGACTGTGTTGAGATGCCAGGTCATGATCTATAATATTACAGCTCCCTCTTTGAATTTTATCAAAAATCTTGAAATTCATGAGTGTGACAGGAGAGAATTATATATATATATATTTCTCTATTTCTCTCTGAGCCATTATCATCAGTTCTTTCCTCTTAGTTCCTTCTTTCTCTTCTGTCTTCCTCTTTTTTTTAATATTTTATCTGTGTCCTTTTTATTTTCTGTATCACACTCTTTATTTCCTATGTATCTCTCTTTCCTTTTTGTTTTACCTCCCCTTTATTTCGATTTCCTCTTTTGTTTTTCCTTCTTTTCTATCCTCTTTACCTCATAGAATTTTCCAAAAATAAAAGGGAAGTGAGATTTTTTAATTTTCTTTTTCAAAAATAACGTTTAGTACTATCTTTATTAACTAGCTGATGAGACATTGTTTTTTTGATGTCGAAACAAAATGTACACTTTTGTAGTAGATTATAATTTGCACATGTTCTAAACTATAATTTATAATAAATATCCTTTGCTCTATTTCTATACTGAGCACTGTTTTAAATTAATGTTTTGAATGTTGTTAATACTTGCTTTATTCTTTGTTCACTTGGATATATATATATATATATATATATATATATATATATATATATATATACACAACAGTCTTTATTATAATAGGGAGGATAAGGAAAAGGCTAATATTGTCATTACCATAAGCACTGTATTTCAGCCTTCTTCAGATGTATAAATCATTTGGGATGCCTTTTTTAATTAATGGTGTCTCCAGATCTGAGTATTAAAATTTCATGAATGTTTGAGAAAAAGCGAATAATAAAAGCTAAAACATACAAAGATGCTCATTGAATTAAATTATTAATTAAAAAAATCAGAATATTAATCCAAATCACAGTAAAAGCAATGACAGTAACTCCTAACAGAATTTCAGAATTAAAAATTTAATTTGGCAGTTATAATAATACAAACTTTTGATAAGAGACTGTGTTGCACCAGGTTAAATATTTCCACAAAAAATAATAAATTTTGCACTTAATGACATTAAAAAAAACAGCTGGTTTTGCTATAATGAAAAAATGTCATCTGTGATATGGCTGATTTTTAAGAAAACTGCTCGTTGTAGACTGTCAAGTCAGTTAAGTGTTATACATGATACATGCTTAGATGATCATGTCTAGAAGAGACATAACTAACTGGGCAAAAGATTTTCCTGCAGTAGGTTGCCATTACTTTCTGCGGTAGACTGGTTGCCAACCAAGGCTACAGAACCCAATCTGTTCTGCTATTTAACCCATAGTTGGAGGGAGAAGTGAAGGATTCATACCTTTCCTAAGGGTGTTTGCGCGTATGTGAATGCAATGTATTCAACTGGAATTTGAACTTGGCTCTCTGATTTCTCGCTCCGAGCTGATATCCACTGCACCACCGACTGTCAGGTAGATCATAAGTAAACATCTCATTTGAAAGTATAGAAGGAGGTTTAATGCAAATGTAGAGGGAAAAAAAACACAGTATGAAGATTTAATATTTAAATTGAGCCTAATTGTAACTGACTAACATGTTTAATGTACTTTTCAATTCATTACTGAAACTTTTGATGCTTAAAGAACTAGAAAAGTTACTTTTAGTTAACTGTGCAAGTTTCTGAACTCTCAGGACATTTTTTTTTTAATCATTTTACCCCAAGCAAGACTGTTTTACTGCAACTGGTGTGCAGAAGGTTAAATAGGAGGAAAGTGATGAGAAAGATGAACAAGTTATAGTGGGTGTCAAGAAGTAGATAAGAGAAGGATGAGATTACTGGTGTGATGAGAGTGGAGTAGATGGAGAAAAGAGCATGAGAGAAAGAATGCAAGCCAGAGAGATAGGAGATGACTATTGACCTTACATTTAAATTCTAGGAGATTGTAGCTGTCAGGGAAGCAAGTATATGGAAAGGAATTCTACAGACAGGAAGTGTGAGAAAAGAAGCTGATAGAGTAGAAGTTGCGGTTACATTTTATTGGTTTCACTGTAAAAAGGTGGGACCTAGTTGCTAGTCTAGTAGCTCAAGTAAATTCATGCCTAGTGGGTACCAGTGAGCTAAGTTCATCAGAGCAGAAGCTGTGAAAGTATTTGTAGAAGAGACACAGGGAAGTCCCATTATGCTGGTGAGAAAGTGAATGCATCTGAGCTGCCCAGTCAGGATCATTCACATTATAAATTCTTTGTTGGATTTTGTTAAGAACCCTGAGGTGAATAGCAGAGGCACCTGACAAGATGAAGCAGCAGTATTCGATACACGAGCATGTCATTATAATTTTAAAGTAAGTGGCAAATTAATTGTCTGAATTTTTGAGATGAGAAATTATTATAATACGTTGATTTTCTTGGACTAATTTCTTCATTATTATTTTTACTATTACTATTTTTACTAATTTCTTCATTATTATTTTTACTATTACTATTTTTACTAATTTCTTCATTATTATTTTTACTATTACTATTTTTACTAATTTCTTCATTATTATTTTTACTATTACTATTTTTACTAATTTCTTCATTATTATTTTTACTATTTATATTCAAACTGTTGTCCTTATCTTTGTTGTTGTTAGCACAGTGTTTTGGCCATTATATCGCCTGGCTTTCATTAGGTGTATATCAATCAGGGTAATCTACAAAGAATTTTGAAGTGAACCCTTTATTAAATCCACAGTGGTAGACTGTTCTTGTTCTGCTGGTCATGTCTAGGGATATCATCTAGTTATTACTTTTATTTAGTACTGTTCAGTTATTGCTTGCCCATTTCCACTGAGTGCAAGTAAACCCTTCTCAATCGAGAGATTGAAGAAAATTCACAAACCAACACTTTTATCCACAAGGCCATTGTCCTGTAGGACAATTTGCTGTAGTAAACTTAGAGCCTTAAACATAATCTTGACTGCTAATTAGGTTGCTGCTGCTACTGTACGTATTTTGATTGCTGCTGCAGTTGACAATTTGTCTTTCTTTATTAGTGGCTCCCATGATTGTTTTTTTGGTTTTTTTTTAATCATTTCACCCCAAGCAAGGTTGTACTACCACTGATGTGCAGGGGGCTACATAAACGTAAAAGTTCAGACAGGAGGAGAGTGAAGAGAAAGACGAAACAGTTATAGGGAGTATGATGATGTGGACACTTTCCGCAACCGCATTAAAGCAGAGTGCGAGACAATACGAAACACGCCAGGAATTTGCGAGTTCAAGAGATGCCTGTATTAGGGCAGAGGGTGCACATTTTGAACACTTGCTATAGGGCCCTTGAAAACACTGTATTTGTCAATGTGAAAAATAAAGACATTCTGGTAAGCACATGTTTGAAAAGCCTATAACTCAGTAATCAAGCATTTCCGGATATATGTTCATTTTTTCATTATTTAGATACAGGGAACACAGTCCTGAATTTATGCCATCTATTTTTGAAACACCCTGTATTTAATAATATTTAATGATATTATAATATATAATGATATAAGCGTATATAATATAGTGTTTTTATTTCTTTAAATCATTTAACTCAAGCAAGGCGATACTGCCACTGATGTGCAAGGGGCTTCATAAGAGTAAAAGTTTAAACAGGAGGAAAGTAAATAGAAAGACGTACCAGTTACAGGGAGTGTCAGAGAAAGGGCAGGAAACACAGGTGTGAAGACATATGCAAAGGTAGAGAGAAAAGAAAAGAACAAGATACATGGGGTGATGTAGAAAGAACTGGAGTCAAGTGGATAAGAGAAGGGTATTGACATTGCATGTAAATTCCTGGAGGTTGTAGCCGTCAGGAAAGCAAGCATATGGAAGGGAGTTCCACAGGTGGGAGGTGTGAGAAAAGAACCTGATGGAGTAGAATTGTTGGCTTTTTTTTATTGATCTAACTGTAAATGGGGGGGGGGACTTTGTTTCCAGTCTGGTTCAACGAGTAAATCCTTGTGGTGGGGGCACCAGTGAGTTAAATTCATCAGAGCAGAAATTATTAAAATATTTGTAGACTAGAAAGAGGAAAGATTTATTTCTGTTCTGGGCCTACTAAGAAAGTCATCATAGCTTCAACAGTCTGAAAGAGACAATGTAAAATTACATTGTTGAAATAAATTCTGTATTTATAACCATTTCAGTATGTGTTGGGTTTTCCTTTCAATATTTTATATTGCTCTGGATAATATCCATTGAGCTCTTTATTTTAATCTAATTAATAATTTATATTAAGTGCATAAAATTTTTTGGATTATTCTTTCCATCTTTATGGGTTTGCCGTTCTCTCCTTTATATATATATTCAAAAAACATTATCTGCACCACTTAACCATGTTCAGTCTCTACCTTTCCAGAAATAAGACAGCAGTTTTAATTTTCTGGTAATCAACCAATTACAGTGTTTGAATAGGATGCTATGGCAACCAGTAATTAAACTCATGAATATTTATTAGCAATGCAGCTGTAGTTACTTTAACACTTGGTCATTATATATTTATCTGGCAACACTCAGCTGAACAGAATGTACCTTTGGCAGTTTCAGATACCTTGTCATCTGATATGTGTAGGGGTGAGATGTAAGGATTGGGATTCAATGGACAGCATTAAGAGGGATAAGGGAGAGAGAAAAATACAATATTGTCATGAATGGTCATTTTATCTGAATCACTTGGCTGTTTTCTCTTTCATTTCCTGTCAGTTAACCTGCTGAGTAACCAGTCAGGGGCAGGAGTTTGTAGAAGTGGTGAATATCTTGAGGGGTTGATCATTAAATGTCTTTGTATATAATTTGTTATAGGCTTCTTTCGGCTGCTTACTAATAGGCACACTTTTCATGAGAACATTTGGGTGTTATAAACCTATTTTATTTAACTTATGATATAATGGGTAAATTTATTAAGCAAATAGATAAAAAAATCCATTGTCTGTAATTTTTATTTATATAATATATAGAGACAGCAACTTATAGTGGAAAAAATGACATAATAATAATTATACTATAGTACTGACTTTGTTTAAAGCTAAATGTGTAGGCAAATGTTCAGCTTTTTCTTGGCCTATTGGCATTATTATTATTCTTATTGGGGAATCACAGTACTTGCAAGTATGAAAGTGCCTTGTTCAAGCATCATAAGCAGTAATGTAACTCATGCTAACAGAAAAGGAATGAGAAGTTATATACGACAATATCATGAGGTCATATACAAAATTGCCTCAGTTCATATACAAAAATTATCAGTATGTCTCATGATTTCTATTTCAAATCTTATGTAAATTGACTGGAAGAAGATTTTTTAATGCTAAAATACCTGATTAGTACCCTTTTTTCTGAAACTTGAAGAATATTAGCTGATTTAAAGTATAGTTAATCTGATTTGAAACAAGTTTATTTCAAGAGAAAGGCAGACAAAAGTTTGTGTATGTTCAGGAGACTTAAGATACAAAATGGTTTCCTTAAAAAAAGAAAATAAGGTCCATTATTTCTTGGTGGAATGGTTTCAGTTTTAAATATCCAGAGTAACCCTGAGTTACTTGTGAAGGGATTAATAAATGTGTTCAAATTCTTGAATTTAGGGGCAACACCTTGTGTGTGTGTGTGTGTGAGAGAGAGAGAGAGAGAGAGAGAGAGAGAGCAAGTGTGTGTGTGCACATCCATGTGTGTTCTTAGTATATCTTGGCTTGAAGTGAGAAATCAAAGACCTGAGTTTGAATTTCAGTTGAATTTGTTGCATTCACTTGGGAAAGGTATGATTCTATCTCTTCTCCCTCTGGCTATGGGTTGAATTGTAGAACAGATTGGGTTCTATAGCCTTGGTTAGCAAACTACTGTAGAAAAATCGTCTGCCTAGTCAGTTATGGATCGAAAGAGACATGATCACCCAATCATGTATCACATATGGCACTTAACTGACTGATTATTTACTTTAAAATATTGCAGAAATGTATTTTTAACACAGCATTAGCTGTTCATTTCAGCTGTTGACATGTTTGACAGAATAATGTTTATCAAATGTTGTTCTATGGGGGCTTAAGCAGGAAAGAATAATTGAATATAATGTGAGTGCTTTTTATATATCCTTTTTAAATATTAAGTAATCTTAAAAATTTAAGTCAATATTCTCTTTAATGTTTTATTCAATTTTATGTACTTTCTTGCTTTGAATTTACTATAATTATCACTTTTTTCCCTGATAATGTTATGCATGATGAGTCCTGAAAATTTCATTAAAATCCAAGTTATTTATTTTTGCAAATATTTCCAAAACAGTGTGTTTTTATTGCGAAAAAGACACTAAATTTTCCATACAAATCTTTGGTCCATGCACAAAAAAAACTAGATTTTTAACCAAAATTTAGAATGTGTTAGAAAGAATTCAAAAATTTAATAAAACAAAAAAAGCCCTTTGGTCTTTCCTTTTAATAACATAAACATTTTGACAGTAAAACTTTGTTTTTATCAAGTTTGGACCCTTTTTTCATCATGGTATGCTTTTTTTTCTTTTTTTGGGTTTGGGTGGGAATCTAGAGTAACAGTATTCATTACATTGTGGCCTCTTGCTGCTGTTGTTAGCATCAGACACCTGGTGCTTTTGTGGTTCTCTTTTGTTAGGTCCTGGGTATGATGGTAAACTGCATCCAGCAACAAGACCTCTGATTGAGAGGTTGTGAGGAGAATGGAACCACTTCTTAATTGCTGTTGTTCCCAGGTCCACCCTGACCTGGAGTGGCAGCACCTGTTAAGGTCCCAGCTATGGGCAAATAGTTAACCCCCAAATGAGTGTCAAAACAATATGAAAGTATAAAAATACACTTTTATAGAAATATATACATAAAACTAAACTTTTATAGAAAAATATAAATTTTTGAAAGAAAAATATTACCAGCAAGAAATTTTTGAAGGAATAAAAAATATTATCATAACAAATTTTTTAATACAAAACTAGAAGACATCTTCAGTTTTCTAAAATAAAAAAATAAAAACATTTTATTCAAAATCTGACTAAATCAACCTTCTTACTATAACGAAACATTAAAAAAATATCCTAAAACCCCACCTTTTTGGCATTAAATAACCCACTGAGGTTGATATGCCATTAAACAAAACTTAAGCTCAAAGTCAAACTCTTTTTGGTTATCAATGCTGGGTAGTGCTCAGAATAGGTAAGGGACAGGTTAATGACCATGATATTTCAGATAAGCTTTCTGCCTTGGAGTCAAATTTGTGGTGATTTATATAGTGTTGGGGTGGCATTTAAAGGATTGTTGGTTGAAAATGCATGGATCTTTTCTGATTCTTCATAAAACATTCTTGACTTTTAATTTTTGTTAAAATGAAATAAATTTGTATCATTTGAACAATGGTTGTTAAGGTGAGCATGTCTGTTGAAAATGGACATTCCAACACACTCATTTCCTTGCTTAACTTTTGTCATTGTCTGCACTAAGAAAATAACCATTTCTGTTGATTGATAATGGCGTTGATTAAATAACTAATTTTGTAATTGTTTTATCTGATTTTTTTTATTACAATTTGTGTGATGTGTATTGAAGATAAAAAAAAATGAATTATCATTGATCAGGAATTAATACAAATGTTACTTTAATAAGAGGACAAAAATATAATACATGTGTGTGGAAATACACCTCTTATATACTGATTTCTCTGTTTGTCAAAAAGTAGAGAATTCTTATAAAATCTGAATCTAAACTTATTTATAAATGCAACTTTATCTCTATGTGTGTGTATGTGTGTGTATTTGTGTCCGTTACCTATAGACTCCGAAACAGCTGAACCAATTTTCTTGAAAATTTACACAGTTGTACTATAAACATCTGCGAGTGTTCTTAGCTAGGTTTTGTGTCGAAGTACTCCCGATAAATATCGAAAATAGATAATCAAAAAAATCGGGTTACAGAAGGAGTGGTCAGATTTTAATCAAATTTGATACACTCATAGACAAAGACATAAGAAATGATATTCAGAAGTTTCAAGGTTGCAGTTCTTACAATAGTACAGAAAATCGATAATATATATATATATAAAAGGCAAGATTTCTCGTTCCGAGCCGATATCCACTGCACAACTGTGTCTTAAGTTTCCTAAACATTTGAACATACACTAATTTTTGTCTGTCTTTCTCTCTCTTAAGCATTGGTTTAACTAAATCTAATAATATTCTCAAATCTAAATTGATGTATTTGATAGCAGATAAAACTTTACAAAATTTACATTTCATTGTAGATTCAGGTAGTCTACAGCATCTAGGTAAACCAGATACCACAGTTTTGCATGTAGGATATAACTTGAGAGGTAGATTGTTTTTAAGCCATTTTTGTGAAAGAGGAAAAGAAAGTTTTATAAGCCATCAACTTTGGTAATGTATAATATATATAATAACCAGTGTCTCTATTTTCTAAAATATTTTTGACATTAAATTTTTCCTTGCCATAAAAATGAGAGCTCAAAGTCTTGAACCAATTAATATTTTGGAAAGTGATAACAGATTTGTTTACACAAGAAACTTTACAAGTGGAAATTAATTTTTTTAATACATACAGCTGTTCTAATATGTAAAAAGAAGAAAATAACTATCTAATGAAAAAAAAATTTATCTCCTTGTCTTGATTATTTTCCAGGTATCAAGAGATTATGATTAGATGCTGTCTGCTGAAAAGTAAGTGATGAATTTCATTTGATTAAAGGTGTTATTTTTTATCTGTTTCACTTTTAATATATAGAGGAAGTTCACAACTATATGTTTGGGGAAAAATGTGTTACATATAGATATATACCTTATCTTCCTACTGAGACATGATGTAACACAAGGTCAAGTTTAGTGTGGGGAACCTGAATGCATATGCTCAGGCCAGGTCTAAACATTCCCCAGCCTCCACAACCATTTATTGTGTTGGACTTGGTGGCAACCATCAATCGACCTCTCTAGTGCAATCAGATGGTGCAGACCCAGGTATCTGTTCCCTGGGACCAGGTACCTCACAGTATTTTTATTTTTTTCTTAGATGCATATCTGTCCTCAGACAGAGACACAACTGAGTTGCACTTTTCCCAAAGACAGACACAACTGAGAGATAATGATCCCTGCCTGGAAGGCAGGTAAATAGGTTAAGTATGTTACTTGTCCAATCTGAAGTTGTCTATTTCTACTTGTTGAGTAAGTCAACTTGGCAAGTTAGTCATGCACTGTTCTGCTCTCTTTCTTCTTAGTAATGTTTTATTAGACATTGATTGAATCCAGGGTGAGTATACAAACTGAACATTCAAAAGATACAATTCTGTTGTTCCAACAAGTGGAAATTATAATATTGTATAAATAATCATATTTACAATAATAGGGAATTTATTTTAGTTTATTTACTTCATACTCATATTTATCTGTAAAGTATTTAGATTGGTTAAAATGTTAATTTTGAAGAACCGAGTTCTTGGATATATTTCAATATTACTTGTATAGATTATGATAAAGATAATGAATGACAATAAAATGTCCGTGCATTGAATACTGTTGCCATATCTGGTTGAGGAGTGCTACTCCTATTCATCTTGAGGTTCTCAACAAAATCCAAAGGAGGATCTGCAATATAATCGATCCTGACTTAGCAGCCTGCCACTTTCTCACCAACAAAATGTGGCTTCCCTTTGTTTTTTCTACGAGTATTTTCATGGCAACTGACAAACTTTTTTCTCTGGTTCCCCTACCACTTGTATTTATGCATGCTACTAGATTGGGATTATCCCGCTACTGCAGGATAATCTTCTGCCCAGTCAGTCATGTCTCTTTCAAGACATGATCGCCCAAGCGTGTATCATGTATGGCACTTAACTGACTGACTAGATTGGTATCTAGGTTCAACCCTTTTACTGTCAAAATAATTAAATGTAACTGCCTCTTTTACTATAATAGTTTCTTTTCTTGCACTTTCTGCTTGTGGAACTCTTTTCTGTATGCTTGCTTCACTGATGCCTACAATTTCCAAATGTTTAAATGCAGTGTTAATTGCCATTTTCTATCTATTTGATTGCCATCCATCTCTTCTCCTTTCTTTTCCTATCTCTTGTACCTTGTTTTTTCTCTTACTGTAACTCCTTGTACATCAGTGGCAGTTTTGTCTTGCATGGGGTGAAATGATTATTAAAAAAAATGTAATTTTTCACATCTTTCTGTACTTTAGTAATGTTTGTCTTTTTGCTCTTCCTCTTACTCTTGGTTTTGCCATCCATTTACACAAGCTTCTTAGGTAGATCTCTTGCTGTTTCTTTTGTCTTCAATACATCCTGTGAGTGTCAACTTCTCCAAGCCTTCTTTCCTCATTATGTATTTCAACTGTCTTTCTTTTTGATTCTAAGTACAAGGTGCAGCAGTAAACTTCCCACGTATACATTCCAGAAGTACATCCCATGTAATGGTAAGACATGAGCTAGATGAAGACATTATTGCTACTAATGTCTTACCCTTATGTGGGGAGGTATATATGGGATGTATTTCTGTCACACCCTGTATAAATGTACTTTTTGTTTAAAACTTTCACATTGCTCTCATGTCTATTGTCTGCCAGGGAATTTCTCAAACTGGTTGTGCATAAAGCAGCATATATAATTTTCATAAAAGACAAAATTAACATACAGGGTCTCTCTATCTCCTCTTTCTCTATGCACTTGATTCTATAGGGATAAGGTTTTACTTACCTGACACTTTTGTTGTGGGTGGAGATAATCATCATCTCTCAGTTGCATCTCTGTCCGAGGACAGAGTGCGGCTCCATTGTATCTCTGTCCGAGGACAGACATGCAATTGAGAAAAATTATACCGAGAGGTGTCCAGTATCAGGGAACATTGTCTCAAGGCTGTGGCACCCCATTGCACAAGGGGGGTGAACCGGTGGTTGCCACCAGGGCCAGTATGACTGGCGATTGTGGGGACTGGGCAATTTTTGGCCCTTGCTTGTACATATGCATTCAGGCTTCTCACATTAAACCATGACCTTGTGGCGCATCCGCATCCACATCTTAGTGAGGGGATGAGGTAAATATCTATAGGGACATGGTTTGCCTCGTATCTCTCTGGGGGCCTTCTTAGTTTTTAAGTAACCTGTGTGTTGCATGAAAGACAATATAAGCATACAAATGTCCTAAGCTAATTATTATGTCTGGTATATTTTACAGTTTCAGTACTTAATACGTGGTACACCGTTATGTGTGACATAATGAAGATCCAAACAGTGGCTTAGCACTTAAATACAACTCAGCTCATTTGCATAGGATACCACACTAATAGCTATCAAATTGACAAAATATGATTTTACACACATTATGTATGAATAAGGATTCTTTAATATACACACTTCTATTTACTTCTTTTTATAGTCTTCATATTTACTTTTATGATGGCAATAATGAAATGCTAACAGTCTTAGATGATTTTGACATAGACAACAGTGGTGACATACCAGAAGATCTTTGACCTTGCAAAAAAAGGTTCTATTGGAATCTTATACATGGAATGTACAATTGCCAAGTTGGCTTAGTCTGTTGCACTCGTTTCTCACTAGTGTTTTTTTTTTCTTTTCTTCTCAAGCTGTAAATTAAATAGCAGGGTAGACTGGGCTGGATGGTAACCAGTCTAGGAAAAGAATTCTGAGTTCAAACCTGGAGAAGACAAAAAACTCACTATCTTCCCAAGGAGTCCTTTCAATTTGCAGATAATAGAGGAAGCTGTGGAGAACCATGCTGGAGACTGGTGGATAGCATCAACTGATAATTTAAACATTTTCCAACACTGCAGATATCATTTATTTATGATTCAATTCAAGATTAATTGCCAATTGCTAAGATTTATGAGGTTACATCTTTTCCTGGAATATTTGTCTGCAAATAAAGCTCCAAGAACAAGCCAGAAACAGTGCTATATCTGAATGCTTGCTTTTCAAAGAGAAAAGAGGTGAGAAATAGTGGCAACTTGTTGCAAAACATGCACAGTTCCATTGTGCATGGAATGCTTCAAGAAGTACTATACTGTTAAGTGATATTAAATTTAGCATATTTGATCATTTTTTTCTTTAATTGTTAATCTAAAAGAGTTGAAATATCATTTTTATAGTTTTCACATGTAAAGAAAATGAAAATAAGCATAAAAACTACACCCTAAAGCAAAATTTTCTTGTTATTTACTTATTTGGCATGCATGTTCATACATCGTTTCCCTGTTGTTTAAATGTTAAAAAAAGAAGATATTCAAAAGAAGACATAGGTATATTTTTCAAAAACCATTATACCTCTATTTACATTATTCAAACTATTGTCCTCATTTTCGTTGCCATTTGTACAACGTTTCGGCCATTTTACACTCCAGTCTTCTTCAGGTGCTAGCAATTTCAAACTGAACCCTTTATTACAATCACTTGGGTATATTATTCTCATTCCTAGCACCTGAAGAAGGCCAGAGCATACAACAGTTGAAACATCATACAAATGGCAACAAAGATGAGGACAATAGTCTGAATAATGTAAATAGTATAAATACTACCTCATTTCAGAAATATAAACATAATACCTTTGTTCACCTTTGGAAAACAGGAAATGGTTATTTAATAAAATTACCCTCAGACTTGTAGATTGCATAACCAAATCAGGTGGTCATTGTGGCAATCATGTCAATAATGGCAGCTTTGAATACGTTTTTAGTATTTGTGGGGCCTCATCCCTCTTGGAAACAACACCAGGAGTATTAAAATTAGTAGAACTAGGAATACACATGTTGCAGATAATATGGTTGTGAAAATCCTTGGCTACTCCTGTATCACATGAATCATGTGGAAAGAAGTGGAGGCTGATCAGAACATATCAAGAGCATGGTACTGTGTTCAGCACCTTGTAAGAGGTGGTAGCATTGACCCTGAGGTTTTGCAGAAAAAAAAATGTAGACCAGAATGAAAAGCCCATTTTTGCTCACAAACCTCAGGATCATCAGGAACAACATGAGTTTCCTTTAGATAACTTTGTGGGGTTTGCACAAAGAGACCTGTTATTTCTCTTGTTCAGCTAAGAAGTTTGATATCCTTGAGGCTATGGTTGACAGCAGGTGACACAGATATTGTATCAGATTGGAACCTTCCAGTGAGGGTTGGTCACAACACATTGCAGAATAACACAGGTGCTTGCACAAATATACAACTATTTTCAACACCCTCTACATTTCATTGTAATTCATATTTGTCCAATTCAATTATGAATGTGTCATGAAACAACTTTAAAATGTCAAGTTTGGCATTACCTGTCAATTAGGTGGTAATGTTTAATGACCAGACTTTACACATAGATGTTCCTGGATGACAAGTACATAAAATGCCAAATTTTGGCTTCTAGAGTTTGGGATTTTTCTTTGTTGATTAGAATGGAATGCATTAATCACTGCTCAGTCAATACAGAGATCAGAAGTATTTATGGACAGGGTGGGAATTGTATTGAGAAATGTTCAGCTAGTGTGGACTATCATTGAATCCTACAGCACTTGGTCATTATACAAGTCCCTTCTCATTTTGTATATCAAGAGTAAAACTAATTACTTTTGCTAGAAGCCCATATTTCTTTCTTATATTTTTTCCTTTGTTTTGTTCTTTTTTTTTGCCTTTTTCTTATTGGCTCATCCTCCTTTCCTTTCTTCTTCCCTTTTTATTTTTGTTGGTTCTTTCTTTCTTTCTTTCTTTCTTTCTTTCTTTTCATTCATCCAATTCCTTGCTTGTTTCATTATTGCCTTTCCTTGTTTTTCCTTTCCTTTTCACTTTCTTCATTTTTATTTAAAATTTTTTCTTTCTTTTTTAGTTTCTCTTTCTTTATGTTTCCTTTTTTATTTTTAAGTCTTTCTTTTCTTTTTACCTTTTTCTTTCTTTACCTAGTTTATCCTTTTTATTTTTAGCACTTTATTATTTTTGTTTTTTCTTTTGGTTTTACTTTTTTCTTTTTTCAGTTTCTCTTTCCTTTCTTTCCTTTTTATTTTCAGTTCTTTCTTTTCATTCTTTTTCCTTTCTACCTTTCTTTTTTTATTGGTTCTTTATCATCATTATTTTTTGTGATTTTATTATTATTTTCTATTTTAGTTGTATTTTTTCTTTTCATTTTCTCTTTGTTTTTCTTTTATTCCATTGATTCTCGACCTTTTTTTGTTTTCAGATGCACCCTTTTCACAATATTCCAAATGTCATTCCCTTCTCTCTGCATTGTCTGACTTCAAACATTAGAGAATTATAGTTTGCAGAAAAAATCAATATTCCAATAGTCTGAATGTGTCAATTTATGATCCCAATTTCTACTAGAAACCATAAAATTTACCCTAGAAGAGGTAGGATTTCCAACCTGGTTGAGAAACATTGTTGCAATTGATTTCTCATTTCTTACCCTTTTCTGGTCTTTTCATAATTTTCTTGTTTTTATTTTTCTTTCATCTTTCTTTTTGTTATTTTATTTGCTTTTTTCCTTTCTTTTTCTTTTTTCTCTTTCCTTTTCCTTTCTTTTTCTTTTTCTTACCATTTTTTTCCTTTTTTCTTTTTCTCCTTTTCTTATTTTTTCTTTTTTTCTTTTTCTTTCTTTTTAACTTCTACATTTTCCCTTTTCTTCTTTCCTTTTCTTTTCTTTTTCCTTTTTCTTTTCCTTTCTTTTTTCCTTTTCTTATCTTTTCCCCTTTTCTTTTCCTTTGTCTCCTTTTCTTATCTTTTTCTTTTTTCTTTTCCTCTTTTTTTCCTTTTCCTTTTTTACTTTTACTTTCTTTTTTCTTTTTTCTTCTTCTTTCTTTTTCCTTTTCTTTTCTTTTTTCCTTGTCTTTTCCTTTTTCTCCTTTTCCTATATTTTTCTTTTTTCTTTTTCTTTCTTTTTACCTTTTACTTTCTTTTACCTTTTGTTTTCTTTTTTTTCTTTTTTCCTTTTCTTTTCCTTTTTCTCCTTTTCTTATCTTTTTCTTTTTCTTTTCCTTTTACTCTTTTTTTCCTTTTCCTTTTACTTTCTTTTTCCTTTTTCCTCTTTCTTTTTCTTTTTCTTTTTTCTTTTCATTTTCCTTTTCTCGTTTTCTTATCTTTTTCTTTTTTCCTTTTCCTTTCTTTTTCCTTTATTCTCTTTCCTTTTATATTCTTTTTACCTTTTGATTCTAAAGATATTTTAAAATGAGAATATAGCTTTGGGTTAAGAGAAGTAGGTATTTCGGCTAATAGGATGCATGTGTTTTGGGAACATACACTTGATGTATTCACACATTTGTGCAGAGAAGGAATAAGTCAGAGTCCCTAGTGAAAGTTAAACAAAGTATGACTCTACAACTCTTTTTACATACTATTTGGACACTCCTCTACATTTCACAAGACTCAAATATAGATACGAAAATAATAGCAAAACGTATTACACAAGTTATTCTTGTCTTTTCCACTTCATTTAAAGACATGATCACTTTTAATATACAGGCAGCATAAGTTATTAGTGCAGAAAATGGAACTGGCAAGCCAAATTCGAGTTCTGCCCAAGTCTGTTGCATTTACATTCACACTAATGCCCTGAGAAAAGACATGAATCTATTTCTTCTACTCACAGATATGAATTAAATTACAGGACAGAGAGGGCTCTTCAGTTTTGTGTCCCAGTAAGTCTAAGATAAAAACAATTTTAAATTCAAAACTGCAGAGAAGATGACAACAAACTATTTTTTTATCTTTCTCTAAGAAGTCATGGTAATTTACAGATAATAAAGGAAAGGAATTGTGGAGAGCAGTGATCACCTATGTCCTAAAAAGACCTGGCATTAAAAAAACAAAATTTTATCAAAATTGCTGCTAAATCTTTGTAAGAAATTTGAAATAATAGTATTATATATATATATATATATATATATATATATATATATTCTAATCTAAATCTAAACTTATTTATAAATGAAACTTTGTCTGAGTGTGTGTTTGTATGTCTGTGTGTGTGTTTGTGTGTGTCCATTACCTATAAACTCTGAAACAACTGAACTGATTTTTTTGAAAATTTACACAGTTGTACTATAAGCGTCTGTGAGTGTTCTTAGCTAGGCTTTGTGTCGAGGTACCCCCGATAAATATCGAAAATCGATAATCAAAAAAATCGGGTTATAGATGGAGTGGTCGGATTTTAATCAAATTTGATACACTCATAGACAAAGACATAAGAAATGATATTCAGAAGTTTCAAGGTTGCAGTTCTTACAATAGTGCAGAAAATCGATAATATATATATATATGTATAAAAGGCAAGATATTTGTGTGTGTGTCTGTTTATCTGCCTGTATGTCTGTATTTTTTCTGCCCTTTTATTTTAGTTTTTGCTTCAGGTTTGGCTCTAAGTAGTTATAATTGTAGTTCTTTTGGTCTCAGCCATGTTACCATTTACTCAGAGGACTTATTTAGCCTTCAAAATTCAGTTTATGACAAAAAAACTTATTTGATATCAATACCAGGAAATCAAAATTTGACTTACATCCATTCATTTTTCTTTCAGTCTACGGTTTCACTTTAACTGGAAACAACTATTGCTTTTTAGTCTTTCATGCCAACATCCAAAGAGTCTGAGCTCCAGGACCATGGATTAGTTTTAAAGCTTTCATTACACCCAAGCAATGCCGGGCTATACTGCTAGTAAACAAATAAATTTCCAAGCCAGTTGACAGCTTTTCAGATTTTTACATTATTTACATTGTTTGGACCGTTGTACTTGTCTTTAATGCCATATTCATGATGTTTTGGCTTGAAGCTATAGGGAGATGGTTAATGTTTGTTGATTCAACCTTGTGTCATACATAACCAAACTCACTACAACTTACAAGTTTTATCGAGAGTTAGCAGAAGGTTATTATTGTTATCATCAGAAGGTTGGTTGTGGGCAGGTTGTAAATAGGAGACTGGAATGTGTAGATAAGTGGAAGAGTAGAATAATATACATTTTTCGTGTTAAAATAGAAATTTATTAAAAGAAAAGAATAACAAGAATAAGTAGAAATTAATGTTCAATGAGAAAATTAAGGGTATCAAAAATTGAAGAAATGTTCGTAGTAGTAATTTGTTGAAAAGATTTTGTACCTGAGTATGTATGTATGTATGTGTGTATGTATGTATTAATGTTTGTTAGGAAGGAATGTAGAAGAAGTAAAAGGAATCAGCACACAAGAAAGAAGGGGAAAGAGGACAAATGTCCAACTTGACTTGAAATTTCTGCCTTGTCACATTTTAGCTTGTCGAAGTCATTTATAGTCATCTACACTTTTTGCACTGAATTGCTAAGTCCTTTTCAGTCTTGCAAATCGCTTCCATTGGTCAGAAAATCAATTTAACATCTACTTGCGAAATCCGGTTTCGGCTTTTTCTTCAATCTTTTCTATTTGAGAAAAACCAGGATTTCACACGTCATTGTGGATTTTTGTAAAAGTGAAGAAAAAGATTGCTTTTAATTCTTAATTTCCTATCCACCTCAGGATGTTGTATACTCCAGCTTTCTTCAGGTGGTATTTCATGGAATTTTGAACTGAACCTTTTATTTAGCATGGATCAATCCAGTCTTGATGCAAGTGTATTCTGTATTTTTCTACTCTGTCTGCAATAGTTTATCCACTGACTGCTTTGCTCTCAATACTTTTTTTTCACCTGTTCTATGACTGCTCAATATATGTTCCCATCACAAGAACCTAGTACACTATTAATGCTACTTTATCCAATAATCATTGCCAAATACAATGCCTTTGGAAAAATGGCTGTTTTCTGCTTCTTCTAATCTTTTAATTTTTTTGTTTGTTTCAGTGCCTTCTTTTTGCTGGGTGATCATTGCCTTGTTTTTTTTGTTTTTTTTTTACAACACAGATATTAACATGTACAGTTGATAAGGTTAAATATGATGGAAATATGGTACAAGTTATAATGAAATTAAAAATAACTTGATGATTGTTAATATAGTATAACAATGTGTATTAAATCTGCATGATGAGTTGTTGTATCTAATTGTGATGACATCAAATATGGCTTTACTCAATGAAGACGCAATGTACAATATGTTGAGGTACAAATGCATTTTATCTTCTGAACCCTAAACCAAAGCAAAGTACAAAACAATAGATTTAACACTTAACAAGAATAATTTATTTACTTCCAATTTGTATATTGCAAGAAAGTTTACTGAGTGAAATACTTTGGATAATCATTACTCCTTTGTAAAGGTTTTCTTATCATATTAAAATTTCAGGTTGAATTTAGTTAGGACGTGTCTTTTTGTCTTTTAGCAGTTTTACATGTGCATATTTACATATAGGTTGGTCTGTCTTTAATCAGAATATGTAATATCTTACAAAGCCTACATAATGAGTGCATATGTATGTTATATATCGCCGTACGACGACAAACAACGAGAACACGCATATATAAAAATATAAGGTTATATTTTTATTCCTGACGATGAACCCGTGTGGAACAGAGAATGGAAGAGTGAGAGCGCACATAGAATGGGTCGACGGGAGTGTAAGTCTTGCCTGTGGTGTCTCTCTGCTTCCACTGGCCGTTCTCTGCTGGCGAATCCGTGTGTCGAGGTCTTTTATAGTCTTCTAGAACCGGGACTTTTCCTTCCGGTTTTGCCTCGCCCACGCAACGCCCACGTAATTCCAAGAGACACCTGTTCTGTTTGCCTCCGTAGTCATTTCCGCCGCTGTCGGAAATAAGGTCAAACGAGCCCGACTCATAACCCTGCGACATCCGCTCCAGGCCCCGACAGGATGTATTTCTCAAACACCTGTCTTGTCGTTCGCCGACCCCTTCACCGACGGGAAACACCATCGATTGCATCAACCTTCCTCGGGTGGGGCCAGATTGCTATATTACAAGAATAGAAAAAAAGCCATCAATATGACATCCATTTTACTGGTTTGTAGTGATAATAGTTTATTTTGATTTTTATGAACTTTCTTCCATCTGTTAATCTATGTTAGCCTTTTAAAAGACCAAGTGTATATTATGCAATGTCATATAGTTTTACCTTTTCTCTGCTTATAAATTTGTTGACCGCCTAACATGATCCTGAAAATGGTTATTGGAGGTGGGAAATATTTTACAAGTATTGGTAACTGGTTGATTATTATCTGCATTATAAAGGTCAGATTCCTCTTTGTTTATTACTGTAACACAGCAAATATAACATATTATGATGTAATTTTTATCAGCACAATTGTTTAAAAATTAAAATTTTTTTTTTATAATTGTTTCATCTCAAGCAAGGCAGAACCACCACTGGTGTGCAGGGGGTTACAGTAAGAGAAAAAAATAGGGTACAGGGGATGCCTGAGATAAGGTAAGAGGTTGATGGGATTTAGAGAGGTGGATAGAATTTAGGGAGGTAGGAGATGGCAATTGACATTAAATTTAAACTTTTAGCAATTGTAGCTGTCAGGGAAGCAAGTATATAGAAGGGAGTTCCACAAGTGATAAGTGTGAGAAAAGAAACTGATAGAGTAGATGTGAGGGTTATATTCCACTATTTTGATTGTATAAGAGTGGGACCTAGATGCCAATCTAGTAGCATGAGTAAAGTCCTGTGGTCAGGGCACCAGGGAAAGAAGCTCATCAGAGCAGAAGCCATGAAAATATTTGTAGAAAGGACAGAGGGAAGCCACATCCCGTTGATGAAAAAGTGACTGAAATTAAGCTGCTAAATCAGGAAATACTTTAAATTTAAGAATAAAGCAATTTCCAGTCTGTTCAGACCACCAATTTCCAAGTATAAATTTATGTAAAAAAATGTATAAACAAGAGTGATATCTCCAGATTAATTAACTGCTAATTATAAGGACAGATGGCCTAGTGGAGATAGACATTGGTTAGTTCCAGTGATTTGACCCAAAGAGTTGTGAGTTCAATACCAGGCTACAGCAGTGGTGAACAAATAACTTAAAGAGTTAAGTTAAAGGGAGATAATTACATGGCTACCAGAGGTCGCATTGTACATGGAATGAGAATGATATACCTCAGTAATCGTAACAAAGGGATCGATTTGAAATTCCTATCACCTGAAGGTCGGAGCATACAATGGCAGAAACATCCTAATAATGGCAATAAAGATGAGGACAATAGTTTGAACAATCCATTTTTTTTTTTCTCAGTAAGAAAATAAAAAGATTAAATTTGGTAAGAATCATTAAGGCTTAGTATAAGTAGCTTTTATTAATAACTATAATATAAAGTCGATAAATAGAAACTGGCTTAAAGCTGGGGGGGGGGGGCGTCAATGAAAGTACCAATTATGTTTTCTTTAAAATTGTGATTTAAAAAAAAAACCTCCATCCCCTGTTTTCAAATAATTTTTTTCAGCAGAATATGAACGAAGCACAATCAGATGGCGTTTAGTAACAATTCATAAAGTGGAATCATTTTTCAACTCAGTGATCATCAATGTCCCTGTCAGACTCTGTGCTCTTAGAAAAGGCATGACTCCATGGTTTGTCATGGCCTCACACTAAAGGTTAAGAATGAGATTGATGTGGCACAGTTATTGTTACTATTGGGTGTAAAACGCATGCCCCTTACAATCCCAAAGATCAGGATTATTGTCATTATAAGAAAGTAAGCCAGAACCATGATTCAGTTAATATTTTTTATTTTTTTATTGTGTGAATACATTAGCATATAAGAGTTTATTAAGAAAACAAATATTTTAAAAGTTGAAATAAAAATGTCATGCAAAAAGTCTTTATATTTATCAATAAAATATATGAATTTGTTTTAAAACATGTTTTAAAAATTAAACTAGAAATGTTTTATTTGAGAGATCTTCTTTGAAAAGAATATTTAAAGGCTTTACTTGTTCTATATTCTGATAAAAGTGGATGACAACAACTTGCAAAAAATAGGCAGCAAATGTTTTTGCCAAAAATAACAATATAAACTGTTTATATTTGCAATTTCCTTTTGGACAAAATTTGTGCGAAAAGAAGAATCAAAACAAAATCAAAGTCAAAATCAGAAAACCTTAAAATTTAAAATTAGTAAAACTCAACCTGATTGGTTGATAAATCTTTTACATGCCTGATAAAATAACTTCTGGAGAAATTTTTATGCTACTTTCTGGACTTTATCTTTTCCTCCATAAGTTCTAACTTGTGAAACATAGCAGCAGCAGTGGGGGGGGGGGTACCCATTTTAAGGAATGGTTTTGTTAAATGACTGGATGTATGCTTTTTTAATTTTGCCTATTTTTAAAGGATGTGTGTTATGGTGCAGTGGATATCAGCTTGGAATGAGAAACCAGGGAACTGGGTTCGAATTTTAGTGGAATTCCTTGCATTTACTTATGTGCAAATACCCTTGGGAAAGATATTAATCCATCTCTTTCCTCTAGTTATGAATTAAATAACAGGACAGATTGGGTTCTATAGCCTTAGCTGGCAACCAGTCTACCGCAGAAAGTAACGGCAACCTACTGCTCAGTCAGTCATGTTTCTTTCGAGACATGATCGTCCAAGCATGTATCACATATGGCACTTAACTGACTGACTAACTATTTTTAAAAAGCCATGAAGGTGACCACAATTTCTTTCTTACTTTTGCAATAATTCTTTCAAAAACATCCAGTAGGGGCAAAGTTTCAACACAATTAACAGAACATTCTTTGATTTCCAGAAGATATTTCTGGAAATGAAAACCTCAAATGCTTCAACAAATTTTGTGTATATGAAACATAGAAATATTTTATCTGTTCTGCTCTGAATCCTCATGGCCTATCAAGTATAAAACTTGTCACACCTCCAAAATCTTATATTTTCCCATGCATGGATGAAGCCAGAATTAAAGTATTGTTTGGATTGTTGCCCTCATCTTTTGTCATATTCATACCATTTCAGCCATTGTATGCTCTGACCTTCTTCAGGAGTGTTAGAGAAAACAAATTACAAACACCAAGATTGTAATATGAGCTCTAAAAAAATTGAAAGTGAGACATTAGGTTTAAAACTTGACCCAAACAGTTGTGAGTTCAACAAAAACTTAGTTAAAGAAAGATATCTAAGATATCCTGAAGTGGCATGACTTATAGAACAAGAACAATCTAACCCAGTGATTGAAATAAAGGATTCAGTTCAAAATATCAGTCATTTGAAGAAGGTGACAAGGGTACAATGGCCAAAAAATCATAAATATGACAATAAAGATGGGGACTACAGTTTGAATAGTGTAAATAATGTAAATGCCTTATTTCAGAAATATAGACAAATATAGAATTAAGAATTAATTAATCAGACATTTAGATGCCATAAAATAAGCAACGTGCAGACATAGTTTCAGTAAAATAACAAAACCAGCAAATCAGAATTAAGGATTCAATATCAGGTTGATTGAGGCTCTAAAATTTTGGTCAAGTTGTGCTTATCTCTGTCTATATAAGCAGATGAGAATTATCATTTAGGTACATAGTGGTATAGAAATAGAGAAGCATTCACATCATTGGATCAGGTATTTTTTTTTTTTTTTAATCATATCACCCCAAGCAAGGCGATAATGCCACTGATGTGCAGGGGGCTACATAAGAGTGAGAAGATTAGAAAAGAGAAAACCGGAAATCGCATCCTAAACAGGAAACAAGGGATGAGCCTCTTCACCTGTTCAATAGACGTGGGTGGTATGACGCATATGCATGGTATAATTCCACTTACTACTCCTGAAGAAGGAATTTGATATGAGAATTAATGCTCCAATGATAGATGATTGGATTTATGAGCTTCACATACTAACCCAAATATGCTTCCAAAATTTTACATGTGTGATTTGTGACCAATGTTTGTCATTCCCACAATGAACTAATTTCTCTGATCCTTTTTTCTTTTCCACAATGTCAATGTTCCACTTAATAAATACTTGTTATTGTTTGTTCTATAACTCCATGTTTGCATTTATTGATGTTTCTATAATTAGAAGTGTTGCTACCTTAGGAAATGAAAAAAATCATAGCCATCACATGGTTAAGTTTTTCTCTCATTTCTTTAAATTTTGAAGAGTATTGCTTATTTAATACAGTGCATTGTCTTATTACCCTCACTTCACCTCTCTCTCTCTCTCTCTCTCTCTGCTCTATTTCTCTCTCTCTCTCTCTCTCTGCTCTATTTCTCTCTCTCTCTCTCTCTGCTCTATTTCTCTCTCTCTCTCTCTCTCTCTCTTGTCTACCTTCTGTAATCATCATCGTTTTCTCTTTTTTCCATGTGACCATCCTCCTCCTCACTCCTTTTTCTTTACATGATGAACCTCTTTGTTCCTCGTTTACCAGTAATGGTTGTTTTCCTCTTTGCCCCTCCTTGATCTCCTAACTTTTCATCATCCACCATCTCTCTCGGATCCTTGCCCACCTATTATCATCCTGTTCTTCCACTCTGTGGCGCAGTGGATATCAGCTCGGAACGAGAAATCAGAGGTCTGAGTTTGAATTCCAGTCAAATTCATTGCGTTTGCTTATGTGCAAATACCCTTAGAAAAGGTATTAATCCATCTCTTCCCTCCAGTTAGGGGTCAAATGACTGGACAGATTGGGTTCCTTAGCCTTGGTTGGCAACCAGTCTACTGCAAAAAGTAATGGCAATCTTCCCAGTCAGTTATGTCTCTTTCAAGACATGATCGCCCAAGCGTATATCATGTATAACACTTAACTGACTGACTGACTCCCCACAGTAACCTGTTTTTTTTTTTTACTTTCTTTCCTCTTTTTCACTCTATTTGACATGCTTGTTCCTTGATCCCCGTTCAATTTTTTCTTCATTTCTTTTCCCTTCTTTCTTCTCTTCCTTATAATTCTCTCTCTTCCTTTCACTCTACCTCTTTACTTCCCTCCCATTCTATCATTTTTAATTGTTCTTACTTTTTTCTTTCTGTTTATGTCACTTCCACGTCCTGGCAAAAAACATTCACACATGGCCCAGTGGATAAAAGTATTGGTTAGATCCAGTGACTTGACCCAAAAATTTGTAAGTTCAATACCTGGCTACAGTAGCAGCGAACAAAAAAAAAAAGTCTGTGCTTGTATGATCAACATAAGGAGTTCAGTTTCGAAATTCCAATCACCTGATGATGATCAGTGCATACAACATTCAAAATATTGTGAATATCACAATAAACATGAGGACAACAGTCTGAACAATGTAATATAGGTTAATGCTGATATCCAAATTTTTCTTCTTTGGTGATCCTGTTTTTTGTCTAGATTCATTGCCGAAGGCAAAAAAAAAAAATGTCTGAATCTGTTAGAACAGAGTTAAAGGGAGATAACTAATACATCTAGACTAATGGAACAAGAAAAATATACCCTAATGATCAAAATAAAGTGACAGTTTGAAATTCCACTTACCTGAAGGAGGTTGGAGCATACAACAGTCAAAACATTGTCAATATAGCAATGAAAATGAGGACAACAGTCCAAACAATGTAGATAATTACAAAAAGTACAGACAAATATCCGTATTAATCTATTCTAAGAAACCAATGAATAACTAAGACACTTTGGAAATGATCAGTTTCCAATGAATAACTATTTTTAATCTCAAAATCTTCAGTACTTTCACCCTTTTTAGACATGAGACATCACATTCGAATTACCCACAAATCTGATTATACATTTTGATTTGTGCACTTTCCCTGCTGCCATGAAGAAATGAACATTTTTGTATTTATTTTCTAATCAGAAGTGTTATTTGTTCTTATCTCACTTTGCCATCACAAATGCAAATCCTTGAATATTCGAAGCTGCTATGGGTAGATGCACTGGTTGCTTTCTGAAATGGAAAATAGAAATTAAATTAAGAATTTTGTGCAATCAACAGGAACATTGAACAGAAAGAACATAACACTATAAGTAGAATTATATGCATGCATATAAAAAATGTCCACATTTGTACATATATGTGAGTTGAATGTATGGATTGGAATCTGACAAGATGATAGAATAAAGTAAAGAACAAAGTAGGAAAAGCTTCTTCAGAGATCAACATGAAAATGAAATGTAAGAACCAACCCCAAATCTTAACATACACCAGTATACAGTCTCTGAAAAAATGTTTCATTTTTACCTTGATCTCTGAAGAAGCTTTAATAAAAGAGAAACATGTTAGATTGAGATATGTTTCCTACTTTGTTCTTCACTTCATCCTAACATACATATATGTGTATGTAAAGTTCTATTAAAGATGTTGAGGCTTACGTGTGAGATTTCTTTGTTGGCAGCTGAGGGAATTTGTATTTATGTGTATGTTCCATGCAGCATGTGATTTACTGAAAACTAAGACGCTCTTGGTAGGGGAAACAAGACACATTTTGTCTCTATTGCATCCTGTAGCTAAGCAGAGAAAGAAAAAAAAAGTGGGGAGAGAGAGAAATTTGCACCCATTTTTATACTGCTTTTTTGGCAATGCCATTTAGTTGAAATTAGAAGTTCCTTGGCAGACAAGTCAACTTGTAGCAGCATAAGAAATTAATTAAAATCAACCTTCTTCTTCACTTTTACAAACATTCACAATGACATGTGAAATCCTGGTTTTCCCAAATAGAAAAAGGATTGACCATGTGCCTAAAGAAAAAGTTGAACCCAAAATTCACAAGTAGGTGTTAAATTGATTGCTGACCAATGGGAGTGACTTTCAAGACTTGAGGACTTTGTGAGCATGTGCAAAAATCTGAATACTAAAAAGGGCCCAGTCAGCATCAATCACAGAGTCAGATGGGAGCCGCAAGACAAAAAAACTAAAATGTAACCTCAACTTCAAATCAACCCGAAGATAAGGTCAGGTCGCACCTTGTTCTCTTTCTCCTTATCTTTTTCAACAATTACTACTACGAACATTTTCTACATTTCTTGATACCCATGACTTTATCATTGAACACAAACTCTACCCTTTAACTTCTTAATAATGTTTCTAATTGAACATTGACTTCTACAACTTGTGTTATTCTTTCCTTTTAATAAATTTCTATTTTAACATGAAAAATGTATATTTTATTCTTACACTATTCCACAAATTCCATCCTGCCGACAACCAATCTTCTGATAATTCTGATGATGATAATTCTGCATAAAACTTGTAAGCTGAGTTCAGTTATGTCTGACATAAGGCTGAATCAAAGAAACATTAACCATCCCCAACACTACAAGCTAACCCCAAAAATGTTACATCCTTGTGCAAATTAAATGAAACAAAACAAATAATGTCTTCCTAGGATCTTTCACACTTTCCCTGATCATGTAGATGTCGTCTCTTGGCATTTTTTCTCTTCCAACCGCATTTTTCTTTATGTTTTGGACTGATAGATCCAGTTTGTTTCTTTGCCTTGATGACACAACTGACAGTTGAAATGCTGACACCATCAATAACTGTGTTCTCGCTGTAAGGCTTGCCAGTGTGTTTGTGTAGTGCTATAGTTTTTGTATGCTTTCTTGGAGTAACATCTATCACAGACAATGGCCATAGGATTACTAGTTGACAGTTGAGACAATGGTGTCTGATATTAATAAAAATCTGATGCATTCATGGATGACACAATAATTTATTTCAAGGCCAAACAAATTTCATCATACATCCTGAAAATAGATTCATATTACTGCACACCACTGCAAATGACCTAAACTGAGAAAAAAATAGAAATCCATTACACCCTGCCACTCCAGTGGGTCTAAAACTGACAGTATGGCGAAAGAAAGTAAACTAAAGCAGTTGTTTCAATTCATTTGTGCAAGAGTGTATATTAGTCAAGCAATGAATGTACATATACTTTACGCACAGTCACTTCAAGCATATTTATTCATGCATTAAAGTATTAAAATGAACTACAGTTGGGAGAGAGTAAAACTATTCAGTGGGCTGTTAATTATTTTGGCACTTCATCTCAATAAGCAAAGCACTTGCAAATCTGGCTCAAACAAGTCAAGGAATAGAATTGCTTTAACTGGGAAGAAAAGATTGAATTGAGACAACCACCTGTGAACAGGTTTGACGTTGAGAAAAGCAGGTTCATTGTTTTTTTTCATTCACAATTTATTGATCCGCATGAAAACCTCTGAAGTTTCTGATCAAAAGCTTGGAGCAGACAGAACAGGTGGTTTTGTTAAAAATATCAATGTAAACACTGCTTCAATGTTGATGTTTTAATTTTGTTCATCACTAAAAGAATGAGACATTTTTATGACTTGCAAGTTGTTATACTAGCTGCAGTACTTTGGGAAATAGTATATATATATATATATACCATAAATTAAAGCAGATAGATATATCATCAAATCATAAAACGGCATCTGCTATCATTTTAAAAGAGGTGAAAAAGCCATATCCTACTGCCACACACACTAATATAAACCATAAGCACACACATACATGAACTAACGCACTTACAGGTATACACACATATACTCACTGCAATTAACAACAGCAGCAGCAGCAAAAGAGGACCATTTGTTTAAAGACATAGTTCAGCATGGTTTCAAGTTGTTCGCTGCTGAATCATATATACACCACATATGACACAAAACAGATGACACGCTTCATTAAATAAAGACAGAAGCTGACGATGGCTTGCCTAAAAGAGGCCTATACTTCTGATTCATCATGAAATAACGCATCTGTCTTAATTTTTCTTATATATATAAAACACATCACTTAATAAGTCTCAAACCTGACATATAGATAGCACCACTAATAAAAAAAATCTATGTGATTTTTATGGAGTACTAACCTTCAAATTGCAGGTGACAAAATTTGGGCCCAATCAGATTATAAGTTTACAAATTACAGTTAAAGTGAAGCTACTGTTCAAATTTTCAAAACAATGGAAAAATCTGAATTTTGTGTGTTGATAAAGCATTGCTTTCTGATGGGAAAAATACTGTTCATGCAAAGCAAAGGCTTGATAAGTATTATTTAGACTCTGCTGCATTGGAAACGACAGTTAAAAGGTGGTATGCTGACCTTAAACGTGGTTGTACAGACACAATATAGCATATTATATAGCATTATTAGTGTGTTTGAAGGAAGAAATCACCAAAAAATATTCTTAAATGAAGAAGAAAAAAGTGATCTTTTACCAAGACAATGCACTGTGTCACAAGTTAATCTTAACAACAGCAAAACTGCATGAATTGCACTTCAAATTGCTTCTGCATCTACCCTATTCTCCAGATCTGGCCTCCAGCAACTACTGGCTGATTGCAGACCTCCAAAGAATGCTACAGGGAAAGATATTTGGCTCCAATGAAGAAGTGATATCAGAAACTGAAGCGTATTTTGAGGCCAAATAAAAATCGTTCTATAAAAAAGGCATCAAATTCTTAGAGTAGTGTTGGAATCATTGTATCACTCTGGAAAGAGACTATGTTGATAAATAAAGTTGAATTTTGTCTAAAAGTTGTTCTATTAGTTAGGCCTAGGACTTACTGAGTGATGTATTTTATATATATATATATATATATATATATATATATAGGATGTGATGGATAAATTAGGTAAAAATGAAAACACTGACATCACATTTTACCAAAATTATACAAAAATATCTTGAAATACTAAAAAGTAAATTTATTCAATAAAATTGCCATTGGCTTTAACCATGGCCTTCCAGATGACTTCAGAATCTTCTGTAATATTTTTGGATAGACTTTTTGTTTAAGTTGGTAAATGCTTCCATAAATCTTGCACTCTGGGACATTACATGACCAGATGTAAAGGATGATGTGGTCGCAGAAATTGTCTGACAGTCATGACTGGGTTCTCCTGCTTGTGTGGCCTGGTGTATGCTCTTAAGCCAGGGCAGCACTACCTTCTCAAGACACTTGATGTAGGCTTCTGTGTTGAGTTTGAGGTCCTGTGGGAAGATGAATGGCGGCATAACATTGCCATCACTAGTGATCACTCCAAACTTCATGATGTTGACTGGATATATCATCTAATTCTTTCCAAATTCTCTGTATTGTCATCAGATTGACACCCAAGCACACTGAAATGTTCATGTTAGAGCTTCTGGCTTGAATGCGAACAGTACAACATGCCATTTCAAAATTTCAGGCAGAATGAATTGCATTATGGTGCTCTTTTTCTTACAGATGGGCCCAACTGACCCTACTATACTGTGCAGTTGACAAAATCACAAACAAACAACGTGTGTGCACAAAATTAAAAGTATAAATTTATCCTTTGCACCCTGTATATGCAGGCATCTCTCAATGCGTTTTTGGTTAATGCACTAAAATTTTTACATACAAAAATTTGATTAGGGCAAATATAATTAGTGATTAGTGATATAAAACTTTCTTTAGTTTAGCCATAGTCATTGAAAATTGATTTTTTATAGTTACTGTTGTACACATTAGCTGCATTAATCAAGGGGTTCCTGTATATGTATTAGGACCTTGAATAAGTAATGTTTTATTTAGAAAAAATTAGTAAGGAACATGTCACTACTTTTTCCATCTTTCTGGAAGCATTTGAATTACACATCAAAAATTTGAATATGATACATTTTTAAGGTTAACTACGAGTTGACCCATTTTTTGGCATAATCATTAGAATGAAAGTGCTGCTCAGTCAGGCCACATGCCATTGATCAAAACAAGTGATAATTGGACAGGGCAATGTTTGATGAATACAGTGGGTGACGTTAGACTTCCCAGTTAAGCATTTCCAAATAGGTTTTCACCCATTTTGCAACAAGGGACCTAGCATAGTCATGTTGGAAAATCACTTTGTCATGTCTCTGCTCATATAGCTGCTATTTTTTCTTTAATGCTCAGGCTCAGAAACATCAGTTGTAGTCAATAGTGATCTCCCATGATGGTTTCAGTCAGTGTTAGCAGCTCATAATAAACTACACCGAGCTGATCCTACCAAATGAAGAGCAGAATCTCATCATTGTCTCCAAAATGGCAATCATGCAAGTGAGAATTGAGTTTAGGAAACAGGAAGAAGTCAGATGGAGCTAAACCTGGTAAGTAAGAGGGATGTTGATTGGCTGCTTCAGCTCTTACAACCTGATCAGTGTAAACGAGCACATTATCCTAGAGCAAGACAATAACTACACTCGGCTTCTCTCTGTGTTTCAACTTGATTGTTTCTTTCAGTTGTCTTAATTCTGATGTGTAGAACTGTCCATTAACAGTTTTTTTTAAGTTATAATGGAGCATATATTATAAATTAAATATTTTAATTTATTAAATTTTAAAGAATTATTTTATCTGGGTAAGATTCAAAAATTAAAAATTATTTTACTAAAAAAATGATCCACACAATACTTAATTAGTTTTCTTAACTACAATATACCTAAGTATATCATAATTATTTAATCCTAATTCTAACCTAAACATTCCAGCCCCTTTACACATGGGGTAGTACTAAAAAAAAAATTCTTTAAAATTTAATAAATCACAATGTTCCATTTATAATTTATGCTCTAATATATTTTAAAAATTAAAATTTTTTTTACTAAAATATATAACTCATACAATATTTAATTATTTTTCTTAATTACAATATACCTTAGTATACCATAATTATTTAATTCTAACCTAAACATTTCAACCCCTTAACTCATTAGGTAGTACAAAATCTAAATTTAAAAAAAACTTAAAATCCAACCTGCTATTAAAAATCATTGTCTACTCATTTAAATAATCTATGGTCCCACAATGTATCTTATATAGACAAAATTAAAAAGTGATATGTTTAGACACCAGGCCATCCTGCTTCCTTTCGCAATCCAGATCTTCAGCTTCATAGTTATCTAATTCTCATTTTTGATTGAACAATATTGACACACCTAAAAAGTATATTCTCCAACTACCACTTCCGAATTTTCTAAATATCCATCAATTCATCTTATATTTTCATAATAAATCATTTTCACCATTTATTTTAATATATCATCTGAAGAAGAACAGTATTGTTCTGAAACATGAAAATTTTTGTGTAGTGTTATAATGTATTTATAAACCATTGTAATAACAAAATTACAATATTAAGCTCTACTCTTTATCAAACACTCTTTATAAAAGTGAATACTTGAACAGTAGGTTTTAATCTACGTGTTCTTTCACTTTCTTATTATATATATATATATATATATATATATATATATATATATATATATAAACATGTTACGGAAATTAACGAATTTTAACGAAACTTGGTTATAAGCAACTGACAATTTGTAATGAATTATTTTGAACATTATTTTTACCGATACTCGTATTTAAGTAGATATTCTGTTTTTAATTAAACAGTATTTTTATATTTATATCTACCGGCCTGATTATTTACGATAAATTTTTATTACAAAAATGTGTGCTACCCAGCAGGATTCGAACCTGCGACCCCTATTACATAGGGGAAGCATTCCATTTGATCTGGTACCATCTTGACCACTCGACCATGGATAGCCTCTTGATCAGACGAGGTTTTTATCATGCTTATATAACACGTAAAACCTCGTCTGATCAAGAGGCTATTCCATGGTCGAGTGGTCAAGACGGTACCAGATCAAATGGTATACTTCCCCTATGTAATAGGGGTCGCAGGTTCGAATCCTGCTGGGTAGCACACATTTTCATAAATAATCAGGTCGGTAGATATAAATATAAAAATACTGTTTAATTAAAAACAGAATATCTACTTAAATACGAGTATCGGTAAAAATAATGTTCAAAAAACAATATATATATATATATATATATATATATATATATATATATATATATATATATAAATGTCCAGTCCGTAAACACCAAGGATAATTCAACAAGATCAACTTAATATAAAATACTAAGTATTACATCTATATAGAGAGCTGAATGGATGTTATCCAGAGAAATATGATATTTATAAAGGAAAGCTCAACAAGTCATTTAAATTAGTTATAAATTATAATTCATTATGAATTATGATTTATAACCAATTTAAATGACATGTTAAGTTTTCCTTTATATATATATTTAGAAATTATAACATGAATATGTTATAATATCACTACAAAAGTAGCTATTTTGTTTTGACACTTCTTGTGTCTTATCAAGTGATGAGGTTTATTTCAAGTTGAAGTGTTTTAAAAGGTTAAAAACAAGCAAAACCCAAGCATTGTTGTATAGACAGTGTGGACCAATCAGAATAAACTAACTTCTAATTTGGAGAATATATGAGCAAACTCAAAAATAATTTTTGTGGGCATTAGTATTAATATTTGATTAAATTAAGATCAGCTTTTTTAATTGACTATTAGATTTACTTTATCATTATTGTGAATTTAAAAAGAATTTTCTAAGTTTAGCAATTTATTAGATTTAGAAAGTTATTCATATATTAAACAAGGAAGAGAAAGAACGCACACATAAATAAACCGACAAACATCCACACATGGATGAATAGATGAGTATACACACATATACAGATTAATATATGCATGCATATATACATGCACAAATTTCAAAATTTTGTTTTTATCGACTTGTCAATTTGTCTGTTAAATTTTAAAGCTCTATTTGGAAACAGACTGAACCGCCACAATATTGAATACAGTAAGAGTGAATTCATAACATGACTAGCCTTGGAATGAATGGGGTCATGGCAGACACAATCATATTTCAGTGCATGAACACATAAACATAATTAGATATATACTCACACAAATACACGAGCTAAAAACAAAAACGTACACGACTAAAAACTCCACAGATCATCATATACAATATATATATATATATATATATATATATATATATACATGAAAATACTTCTACAAAACTTTTTGCATCAAACAAGGTAGATACACTATATACGAATCAAATGTGTATGCATGTACAAAACGTCACACATGTACATATATATGCCAAGCCCCATATTGTTCACATGTAGTTATGCTTGTGTGAGCCATGGTGGTCGAGCACGAGTGTGCGTGTTTGCGTACGTCAATGGGCGTACAAGTGTGTATCTATGTCTGCATTTGTATAAAAGACGTCATGACAACAAATTTTTCTCACAATTTTCCTTCCACTTCCACAAAAATACATCAATATACGCATCTCTACATATATCCAATATTTTTTAAAAATTTAATCAGTTTGTCTGCTGATCACAAAAGCGTGAAACCCAGGATCACAAACCTACACCCATCTAACTAAATATATATATATATATATATATATATATATATACACACACACACATACAGATACACACATACACATATATATATACACACATACATACACATATACTCAAACATACATATATATATATAGACATGCATACATGGACATCTGAACACATATACATACAAATATGAATATATACACACATATATGTTTAACATATATATATGTTTTCATATATATATATATATATATATATATATATATATATATATATATATATATGAAATGATTTGTTTGAACATTATTTTTTATATATATAATTCTGTTGTATGGCATTATTCTTATCAGACCTAAAGTTGGTCGAAAATCTTCATTTCCAATAGCAATTTGCTCACATTCCTATCTATCCTTGTTACAGATATTTTTTTTTAGTTCACTCTTCTTCTAATGTATTACACAAAATTTGATGTAGAAAAAAATTATTTTTATTCATATTTACTATTTGTTTGTATTTCTGCCAATACATAGCACAGGCTGAATTATTTCAGTCAAAATTTTCATCTCCATATATAATTTTAAAAGAAATGTCAAATGTGTGAGAAGTGGATTTGAATAGTTTTGTTGTTGTTATCTTCTAATCTTTTAACTGATCATGGAGTTAGGTCATCTAGTGAAACATCTGACTGAGCTCTAGTAATCAGGGAAGTCAAACAATAGAACTTACACACACACACACACACACACACACACACACACACACACACACACAAAATAAATAAATGTGGAGAAGTTTGTCACTTTGAAGTTTCATGAAGGTACCAATGTGATGTCCTCACTCATCAGAGCTTATTTTTTAATCTTGAAAATGAACCAGTTATAGGTATTGAATTATAATGGTGCTTAGTGCCAAAATTGCTGATTTTTCAGTAGTTTAGTGTTAGGGAGGTATTTTTGGGAAACAGATATTTTGTCATAAAGTGCTCAGTTTCAACATAGAGCATTAATAGAATTAATGTGTCAGGGTTTTTCACTTAATTGAACAGTGTTGTTTTGAGGGATGTCTAGACCTCAAGGATTACAACCCTACAACAGTACCTCCCCCTCAGTACAATAAAGAGGGAAGGTTGGTATATACCGGTGATAATGGTCATGGAGGCTGAGCAAATTCTGTCCATAAGTCATATATGGAGACTGCACATTAAGACAACTTTATGACATATCCTGCCACTAGGGTGGAGCACGTAAATACTGGATCAAAGTGTAGTATCTGCTTTTTTCTTCTGTTATGCTCTGGTGTGGATACTCTGATATTCCATGTTTTTGCCTTCTGACTGTTCATGGGCTGTGCTGAAGTGAGCCTAGCCTTGGAAACACCTACACATCTTTCTCTGACACATCTTTCTCTGACACAAGGACAAAAATGAGGCACTCAGTGAGAATCAAGCCCATTTCAAAGTAGTCATCGTCTGTCAAACTAGTTTGCTAAGTTTTTGAAACAGCCATTTTTATTTTTGTTTCGTTTTTTTATGTCAGCACAAGATAAAATCGTCTTTGATAGTGGATGTTTTTATGTTAATGTCCCTGTAACCTCTCTGAAGATGGCTCATGTGAGTCAAAAGCTTAGAACCAACTTAATAAAAAATTATCCAAATGGAGAATTTTTGTCTTCATTTTCACCTGAAATTAAAGCCAAAAATTAGAACGGCTCATGATTAAACATAATAGACATTCATTTTCTCTTATATTTAACAGTATATGTTCAGAATATATATATATGAATAAACATAATTTTAATGTTAGTTAAATTTTACAGAAGCTTGAATAATCAGCAACTTTGAGTCATATATATATATATAATTATTTTATTTATTTGCAATGGTATTTAACAAGGTCCTGGGGCCACTTAATGTAGAGGCTTACAGAGTAAGAGATACAGTTTATGTGGATATGTGTGGAAGATAATGGTTAACACTGAACTTCAACAGGTTAAGATTGTAGTAGTAGAGGAAACAGAGTCTTGGAAGTCTGATTTGGCTGAAATTAACTACCAGCAAAAACTAGCATTCTCTATGTGTGTGTGTGTGTCTATGTTGGCTTGAAGAGTCATCTTCATTCCCCAGGGAAGAAATATTTCATCTAGGGATAAAATTGAAGACCCCCCCCCCCCCACACACACACACATATGTAATTAATACAAGTATAAAGTTTGTCACTTTGCTGATTGTTACCTTCAGCATCCACACTCCTGAGTTTCATAGACAAACGCTCAAGGAATCACTCTGTCCACTCATCATGGGTATCAGCAATTGACTATTTTTATTTTTTTATTTTTATTTTATATATGCACTTTTTATTGGGGCAAGGTTGATTTCTTTTTTCTCTATAATGTATGCTAACCTACACATCCATCTGCATATATTTGTAGAATGCCGTCATGGTTATTTCTCTTTTTAGTTGGTTATTTTTTCACTTTACATTCACTTCTTATTGATATTTTTACTTATGGGATAATGACGTAAATAATGACGTAAATAATGACGTAAATAAATTTTTATATATCAAGTACAGTTTGGGAGGAAATGTATGACAAAGTAGAAAAAGTTTTTATGTGACGAGTTTTGTCTCTCACTAGTCTGATGATGTCCTAAGAGACAAAATGCGTCACACAAAACTTTTTCCACTTCGACATATATATATATATATATATATATATATATATATATATATATATATAGAATCATCTACTTGCAAAAAAAAATCATCTACTTGCAAAAAAGAAAGATAAAAATAATGGAAGCATTATTAATAAATAGAAAAATCCTACATTTAATTTTCTACAAAAATATCAAAATTATTTATATCAAAATTATTTATCTATATTATTTATTATTTATATTATTTATATATTATTTATTTTATTATTATTTATTACTTATTATTTATTATTTATATTATTTTGAATTAAATATCAAAATTAACTATATCAAAAAATAAAATATCAAAATATCAAAATCCTACATTTAATAATATCAATTATGAACACAGCAACAACGTGCTTACTGTGTTCAAATATATAATACACATGACTTTACATACATGAACTTTACACATATTCACTTACACATAAAACAAAATTTACCCTTGATAATAGCTAAAAATATTGCCAAATGTGCTTGAAAAAAAAAGCATTTAGACAATTCATATATAATTTGAGTTCTGAAAAGAAAAAATCATAAGAACACATGTAAAATTATTTAAAAAACAATGATAATATTTTTTGCCATTTTCAATGAAACTTGAATAAAAGATATATATATGAGGTATGTTTGAAAACTTACAGGACTGGGTGTACTGTGCAAAAGAAAGATAAGCAGATTGTGATGTCATCTAACATGATATCTTGGAAGTATACAACTGCAATCTTATGCATATGTACACAATGACCTGGCCATCCCACACTGGCTGAAAAAAACCCTGCTGTATTGGAACAACCTCTCTATTCACCTGATCTTATGTCATGTGACATTTTTTTTGTACTTTCAAGAGCAAGAGGATCTTTACGGAGATTCTGTTTAGAAGGCATGGAAGCCACCAAGATGGCTGTAAACACAGAGCTGAGGGACATCCAAGAAGAATCCTTCCAGCGATACATAGAAGCATGGCTGAGAAGGATGGCAAAGCGTATTAGACTCTACGGCATTACTGTAAAGGGAAAACTATGTAGTTTGTTTGGAATTTAAATAAATTATGATACCATTCCCGTTACTTTTTGGACAGACTTCATATAATCAAAGATAGTATTTTCTAAAAGAACGGTTCACCTGGGTAATTCTGGAAGATAATATTTTTAAGCAAATTTTTTCTAATGTTCTTACAGTTGCAAAACTGTAATAATATTAGAAAAACTTGATAAAAAACTTATATATTTCCTTGTTTGTCACATATAATGAAACATATAAAAGAGAGATTGTAGTGCAAATATACAACAAAAACACACACACACTCATATTTATATCTTCAGACTTCATCTGAAAATCATCTTGAAATATAAATCTAACAGTTACTATTCTGTATTGATTCCTATATCCATACTGTCTATACATAGAAAATGTTTGATTTCCAATATTGCGCATTCATCCCCTATAAATATAGCAAATGGGAAACAATTGGTAAACAGCTATACAGATGCATACCTAAAAATACAATATTTTATATACCTTACCACAGGCTCTAATTTGGGACCAGAGAAAATATATCTTATATCCGGGTTTCTCTTATATCGGCGTCTCTTATATCCGGGTTATACTGTATATTCCATTTTAAGACTGAATGTCTTATCAAGTATAAATAACCTGAATCTTTCAGTGTGGTTGGGTATGCACAACCACAATCATTTGGATGACTGCTGACTTGACAACTGTCATTTTTTTAAATTTTGGTAATTATGGCCTACATGTACCCAAAATAGAAATAGCATATCTCAAAATATAATGATAAATTCAAACTCAAAATGAAATATTCTTATACAGTGTAACCCTGATATAAGAGAGTTGCCGGGACCGGATAAATGTTATCTTATATCCGGGATTCTCTTATATCTGGGTTTCTGCCTGACTAGTCAACCACGGCTACCCGTTCGACACACGTCCAATCACGCTAACGTGTGGTACCCCGATCTCTTCGACTTTAGCCTTTGCTGGGCATTCCACCAAGACAAGCGAGTGCCAATCTGTGGTTGACTGGAGTAAGAAACGACGCATAAATTTTTATGCATCCAAAATGAAGCTATTTTTCTTTAACCATTATAGACTAACTGTTGTGGAGTAGTTTTCACACTGAAGTTTATAATCGGGCTATGTCAGTTGCTAATCGACTTAACGCACCAAAATGTTAGGAACTTGGTAATCTTCCACTGAAAGATGACCCCTTAGTATTCGGCTAACTACCGACTAATATCAACTGCCTAGTAGTTCTACTGAACTCCAGTAGAACTCTAAAGAACTCCTACAAACTTCCCAAGAACTTCAGACAAACTTCTCTCGTTAACTTCCTGTTAACTCTTATTAATATAGGAGAGAGAGTCCATTATCTGAGGAATAGGTGTGTTTCCCCATAACACTACTCTCCTACCTTCCATCAATATGGATCATGCTAGTCCCCCAGAAAGGAATACACTGCACCTCCTTGGCCTCACTCTCTCAGTCAACCTTAAGTAGAATAACTACATCGAATCAATAGCTAAATTTACTGCTAGGAAGTTTGGGTCATTGTGTCAAGCCAGGAAATTTTTCTTTCTTGTCAGAATCCATCTTGTACATATACAAATTTACTATTCATCTGTGCATGAAATAATGTTGCCATATCTAGTCATGTGCTCCTTCTATTCGTCTCAGGGTTCTGGACAAAATTCAAAGGAGGACCTGCAATATAATTGATCTTGATTTTGACAGCTCAGCTTCAATCACTTCCTCACCATCAGGATGTGGCTTTCCTCTGTCTTTTCTACAAATATTTCCATGGTTACTGCTTTGACGATCTTATCTCCCTGGTGCCCCTGCTACATGAATTTACTCAGGCTATGAGATTGTACAAGGGTGGGACCTAGTTGCCAATCAAAATAGTCAAATGTAACCGTCATTTCTATTCAAGCAGTTTTTTCCCACACTTCTCACTTGTGAAACTCTCTTTTATATACTTGCTACCCTGATAAAAGCAGTCTCCAAAGATCAAGAAATTATGTATTTATAAGACTTAATTTAAGATTTGTTTAACTCCTTAGATATCTTTGTGGTTTTCTTAGGCCTAGGTGATGCAGGTTTGAATCCTGCTGGAGGAGGCATATTTTCTTAACAAGATTTTTTGATTATTCAGGCTGGCAGATACATATAAATATACTATTTAATTATAAAAAACAGAGTATTGACTCAAATACAAGTATCCATTAAAAAAATTATGTTTAAACAAATAAATTATTAACACGTTTGTTGTACAATAAGTGTTGTCAATAAATATTAACTTCTTTTTCTTTTGTTTTTTGATAAAAGTAAGATGTTTACTTCTTTCCATTTCAGATATCACAGCTGATATTCCATATTTAGGAAAATATTTGTCCTCTGGCAGAATTCGAACCTGCATCCCCTAGACCTAGGGAAAACCATCAACGGATCTGGTGTCTTAACTACTTGACAACAAAGGAATTTGCAGTTACACAAAGCTTGAAGTAAGTCTTATAAATTTGTCTCACTGCAAATTTTTTCATGGTTGAGTGATCAAGACATGTCAGATCTATTGACAGTTTCTCCTAGGCTGAGGGGACGCAGGTTCAAATCCTGCTGGAGGACACAAATTTTCCTCACCAGATTTCTCAAATATTCAGGCTCATAGATATATATAAGTATACTGTTTAGTTATAAAAAAACAGAGTATCGACTCAAATATGAGTATCCATTTAAAATAATGTTAAAACAAATAAATTAAAAATATATATGTGTATCATCCTCAGTATCCTTACCCATCTATCACCTTCCTTCTGATATTTCCTACATCTAACCACTCCTTCTCTCTACCTTCCCCTATGTAGCCCCATGCGCAATAGTGGCAGTGGAATGCCTTGCTTGGGGTTAAATGATTAAAAAAAAAATGTATATATGTATATAGATAGATAGATATGTATAAATATATTTATGTATATAGAGATGTATAGATATTTCTATATATCCAAGTGAATAAGGAACGAAGAAAAAATTGATAACATTCAAAACATTAATTAAAAACAGTGCTCGATATAGAATAGAGCTGGGAATATTTATCATAAATTATAGTTTAGAACATGTACAAATTATTATCTACTACAAAGTGTACATTTTGTTTCTACATTGAAATGACAATGTCTCATTAGGTAGTGTGGAAAGGAATAGAAATTCTTTTTCTTATATTTGGCGAATTGTGTGTGAAATGTAGATGGGGTGGGAGATGGAGAAATAAAGGTTTTAAGTTGTCAGTTAGAATTTGAACAAAAAGAGGAAAGAGGTAGGGGATAGAGTTGATTAATGGGCATGTTGAAAATTTTGTAGACAGATTTAACATTAGAAGATAAGGTATGGTCCTTTACAGCTTTTATGGTTAGTCTTTGGGTTTAATAAAAGGAGAAAATAAGGAAATGTATATGGGGTGGGGGAGGAGTAGGAGTCGGTGTGATAAAGTGGGAATAAAGATTGCTATTTGGTGAACATATCTTTAATAGTGATTTATACGACGACAAATATTTTGTATTTAAACTTAGTTTTATAATTAATCTATTTTAGTATATTTAACCTTAATTTAAAATTTAGGAAACCTAATTTTTATATAAAACTTTAAATTAGATCACAGTTTGTGGTATTAAATAAGAGTAAAATTTGAGGTAATATATATATATATATATATATATATATATATATATATATATATGTATGCATATATCTGTATAGATATTTCCATATATATATATATATATATATATATATATATATATATATATCTATCCAAGTGAGTAAAGAACGAAGAAAGAATTTTTTCCAACGTTCAAAACATTAATTTAAAACAGTGCTTGATATATAATATATATAGAGCTGTGAATATTTATTATAAATTATATTTTAGAACATGTACATAATGTTTTATATATGTGTCCTCTACAATCATATGGTTGTTTTGACATTGGGTCTCCAATGTCTCTTCAGGAGGAATGAAGAAGAATGGAAATCTTTGCTATCTATATTTGGTTCCTTGTTAGTGTGAGGTTGGTTGGGGTTATTGATAATAAAGGGAATATGTCTTCTGTATTGATCGTTAGAATTTTGATGAAAATTGAGTGTGAAGTTAAATGGTTGATTAATGACATTAGCTGTTGGAATGTACGTTTTTATTGCTTGGGTATATCTTTTGGTTAGAATTTCGAAGAATGGTGTGCTTAGTTTAAAGGTTGATTACTTGGTCAGTTGTGCGTGTGTGTGCGGTAGGGAACCCATCCTGTTTGTTGACCTTAAGAATTTGATTAATGAGTGTCTGTTGTTACTAGACTGATTTTATGTATTCTTTTTTATCTTGTGACTAGATTATATTACTTGGGGTTCCTTAGATGGATGTGGTAGGGGTGGGATGTCTATCCTGTACGGAGTATTTTTTGTGTATTTCAGCATGGTTTTTTAAAAAAAATATAATATAATTAATCTGAAATTGTATATTTAACCTTGATTTTGAATATAGGAAATTGATTTTCTTCGAGTTTGGGGGCCATTTTTTTCTTTTAATTTTGATTTTTCCAGTATGGAATATTTTTGTATTTAAGTAAAGTTTTAGCGGATATATTTCTAATCTAATTCAGAATATTAAGCCTTGCTTTAGAATTTAGTAATTTGATCTTTTCTATAGAATTTTTCTTTTAGCGGGATAGGGGTGTTTATTTAATCTTAATTTTGAATTTAGGGGATCGATTTTTTCTTTAATTTTAACTTTTCTTAGATCATAGTTTGGAAGCCTATTTATTTCATTTAATTTTTAATTTTATTTAGATATTTTTGTGGGTATTAGACCTTACTTTAAGAATTTATTAGATCAATTTTTTCTATAGCATTTTAAATCTTTTATAATAAAAATATCTAATCAAATTCCGAGTGTTTCTTAGCATGATTGTAGGGTTAGATCTTTAATGTGCTTACAGTTTACTGTTGTTTCATGCCCCTAGTTTAGAAGCTTGTTACTATTTATATATTTAAGGATTTCTATTTTTTCTTGAAGGCAAAGAAAACATGGTTCCTTTATAGATTTTGCTGTTCTTGCTTGCTTGAGGATTTTCCATTTAACCTTAGGCGTTTTATTTTCGTCTTTTAGTTTCCAAAAGTATTTGGAGATAGACGTCATGTTTTGTTTTCCTTGTTATAATAACAAGAAATAGGATATAGTTTAGTCACAAGATAATAAAAACTTACATTCTAACTGCTAATGTTAAATCTGTCTAGAAATCAAAAACTCTCATTAATCAACCATATTAACTATTCACTTTCTTCAAAATTCTACCGATCAATCCACGAGATTTGTTCCCTTATCACTAACCCCCACCAACATCTCACACACAACTCACCAAATATAAGAAAAAAAGGCTTTCCATTCCTAGCCACACCGCCTGATGAGACATTGAAGTTTCAATGTCGAAACAAATGTACCATTTGTAGTGGATATATAAAAAAATTATGTACATGTTCTAAAATATAATTTATAATAAATATTCACAGCTCTATATATTATATATTGAGCACTGTTTTAAATTAATGTTTTGGACGTTGTAAAAATTATTTTTTTCATTCTGTATTCACTTGGATACTTGGATATATATATATATATATATATATATATCCAGTGGACTGTTAATTATTTTGGCATTTCATATTAATAAGCAAAGCACTTGCAAATCTGGCTCAAACAAGTCAAGGAATAGAATTGCTTTAACTGGGAAGAAAAGATTGAATTGAGACAACCACCTGTGAACAGGTTTGACGTTGAGAAAAGCAGATTCATTGTTTTTTTTCATTCACAATTTATTGATCAGTATGAAAATCTCTGAAGTTTCTGATCAAAAGCTTTGAACAGACAGAAAAGGTGGGTTTGTTAAAAATATCAATGTAAACACTGCTTCAATGTTGATGTTTTAATTTTGTTCACCACTAAAAGAATGAGACATTTTTATGACTTGCAAGTTGTTACACTAGCTGCAGTACTTTTGAAAATTATATATATATATATATATATATAATATTCTTTTTCTGTGTATATATCAAACCATTTCACTCTCCTCATCTCTCACCTATTGCTATCATACAGTGATGTCACTTAATTTATTTGTACAAGTATTGAGTAATTGAATGACAAAGCAAAAAGACGTCTACATAACATGTTTTGCCTTTTAAAAAGAATTTAATCAGACTAATGTTTTAATAGTGGGATTTTATAATATATATATATATCTTGTGTATTTGGGCAGCAATCTCTCTTTTAAGCCAGTTTAATTCAAAATAACAGACAAGGTATTATCATTAAGTATTTTATGTAATTTTTCATGTGTTCTTATGATTTTTTCTTTTCAAAACTCAAATTATATAAGAACTGTCCAAAGGTTTTGCACTTTTGAGCACCTTCGGTTATACTTAGCCATTATCAAGAATTATTTTTGTTTTAGTTGTAAATAAACATGTCTAACATCAATTCCAATATTCTTAAAAAGAAATTCCGAATCCTCTGCACCGTCCTCAGATTGACACCCAAAACACTCTTAAATGTTTGTATTGGAGTTTCTAGTGTGAATGCCAAGTAGCACAACATGCCTTTTCCCAATTTCTGGTGGAGTGAATGGTGCTCTTTTTAGTAAAGAAGACATAATGCTATCAGAGCTTAATATCTTTTTACCTAAAATGGAAAACCTTGAATTTTTTTCATTTGAAAAGTTTCATTTGTATCCTGTTTCTTTTTAAATAATGACCTGCATTCATTATTTTGATTGTTACTGCAATATCTTGTTAGCAGACTTATCATAGATAGTCATGGAAATTGCAAGAAATGTATTCAAACATAAAATCAAGAAATCTTCTATGCACATTGTACTTTCAAGACGTAGGCGATCATGGCTTTCCACGTCTCCCTATCTCTGGTGGCTCTTAGCACACTTTCTCCACGCAACTCCTGTTCTGTCATCCACCTGCGCAGACCCTTCAAATATGTTATCCGCTGCTTTCCCCTGTCTCTTTTTCTCTCTATCTGGCCTGTTAGTATCAGGTTCTCCAAGCCCTCCTTCCTCATTGCATATCCCAGGAACTTTAGCTGTTTCTTCCTGATGATCAGTATTAATTTTCTTAACAAAGGAAAATACAAATTTTTTAAGGATACTAGTTATAGATAAAGCTGCTGACAGTTGTGGATCCCAAACTAAGATAAAAATAAACAACAAATTTTACATTGCGGTTAGAACAACAATTTAATTATTGCAAATGTTGATTATTAAGAAATGTGACAAATTGAACCATTAAAAGTGGATCACGGTAGTATCCTTTCTATTTCTGTTAAATCCATTAAAAGTGGATCACTTGTCAAAGACGTTTTCTGATTAGTCAATATATAATAGTAAACATATATCTTTTCAGCATTTCCCCTTCATGTGTGTGCAGACAAATATTCATGCCAACTGATTTCCGATCCAGTGACAAAATATAAATTATATAACATGAGACAGAACCCGCACTATGAGATGTGGAAGCAGACCTTCAACAATCATTCACCATGTAACGGACGGAAGAGAAAACTGTCCACTTCATTTACCATGTGGTGTGAAGCAGAATCATTCAATAAGAATTTAAAAAAAAAGGAGCAGGCACTTTAAACTCTTATTCTTTTTTAACCTAGAAGGTACCACTTATTGTTCTGCATCTCACTCAGTGAAAATCGACAAGAAATTTTATAGAAATCGATTAGCAATTAACATATTATCAAACTTCTATCTCAGCAAACAAATTTTATGAATAATACACAGCAAAGATCTGCAGCAAAAGAATCTTCAATTTCAAAAGAAATCAAACAAGAAAACTTTCAACAACCACAAAAATACAATACAAGGTAAATAACTATACACGCACTTTTTCCCTATTTTTAATTTTAAAAAAAATGCCAAAAGTATTTTGAATGTTCTTGATTAAACAAATCATTTTAAGAATATTTTATTAAATAGAGAATCTTGATTTTGAACTGTATTACTTAAACCCATTCTTCAGCATTTTTATCCACTTGGAACTGAAAACTTTTAATCCTTTCAAAAACATTGTTCTAACATTTGTATTTTTTGTACATATTACTGGTTAAAAAAAGTTGTTGATTACTGAAATGTTGATGTAGTGGGATTGGTTAGCTAATAATAATTAGCATAGCTGTGACACTATCTCCCACGGTGATGCTTTCCCTTCTCCCGCGAGGATACTTTACTTTGGTTGGTTTAAAACAATGGAGAGAGAAATTGATATTGGTGATATTATTAATGTTTTATTGCATCACGCGATGTGAGCTTAGGAAAAAAATAATAATTTTAGTACCATCAAGTGATTCTAAAAAACATGGGAGCATAAAATAAAGTTATTTTGGATAAATATACATTTCTCGTCTTTCATGATTTTCGCCTCTTTTCATGTTCAATATGGATTTCCCTTAGATTTGAAATGTTGATTCCGCTAATCTGAAAATGCGTAGACAAAACAAGTGTCAGAGTGATTTGATAAGGTCACTCGAAGGCCAAGCCCACTGTTGAATACAACAGTCTGAAATGACCCGAGCTGGATTCGGTTTGGTGTGAATTGGCATGATTTTATTGGTCGAGCTAAGACATCCGCAAATCAAAGGGGCGGAGACCGATTTTCATTGGCTGAAGACTGTGAGCCGGCCGGATCCCCAGAGAGGATCGAAATTGGTTATAAAAATAGATGCTCGACACAAAAAGTTCAGTTGGAGAGCGAGTTAGCTCAGATTTCGGGCAGAGCACCACCGCCGTCAGTACCCCCACACTCTTCGCCAGCGACCGCTTCGATTTAGCACATTCCGTCAGATTCCGTCAAGAACCTGAAAGAACTTTGCTGTTTTAGAAGTACATTTCAACGCTAATGAAACTTAGATTAAACATTTCATTTAATGATTGGAAGCTATGATGCTTTTGGCGAATTTTCTCTCTCCTTTGTAAAAATCATTTTTGATGATTGTATATAATTTTCGACAACTGTATTCTTGGGAAGAGACAGACATTGTTTTTTTCTTTATATAAAGACATTCTACATAGCTCTCCAGGCGTGTTCGACTTCGTTCATTTATTTTATTAATTTTTTTTTTTGGTGTCGTGTTTATTTTTTTTCAACTCATAAGTGTACACCAGTGTCCGGATTGGCTAGAAGGGACGACTATTGAAATTGCACAACGAGACCTCTGGGATCTAATCACAACATGGGACAGTGGTCCGTTGTTGCAAAAGATGTCCTGTAGTCCAACTTTTGTGGCGACATCATCGGACGGGATCATCGTGACCGGGTGGTAGTGTCACAACTGGGATTGTCACGACCATCGAGAATGAGTGTCACATTAGACAGACGGCCAGCCAGGCTGAGGCGTCACATCTGGTGCCGTTTCGACCAAGATCTGGCCTGAGGGCAGCTAGCAGTCCGCATTGCAGTAGTATCACATAGCCATGTCCCTATATAATGATGTATCTAGAGACAGAGAGGCACTCAATTCACTAACTTCAAATGAGCAACTATCAACATCATAACAAAATGGTGTCACCAAACGAAAATATGTTGAACTTTGAACCCTGATGGGTTGAAACCCTGATGGGTTGTGATTTGGCTGAAGTGTTTTGAGGCAATGGCCAGGATAAAAAAATTAATGGACGGTCACAACCAAAAACAAATCACAGATTTATTTTGGGCCACTGGGGAGGGGATGTAGGAGAATCAGCAGGTCAGCTCCGGGGAGTTAGACCTAAAAGGTTCCTGGAGGTGTAGTGGGATTGGTTAGCTAATAATAATTAGCTATATAATGACGTATCTAGAGACGCATCTATCTCACTAGAGTCTATCTTGATAGACTCGTGAGAATAACTTCAAATGAGCAACTATCAACATCATAACAGTTGACCTTGTGCCTGACATGCAAATTAGAATGTTGTTGGATTAATTGAACACAGCCTACAAAAATACCTTCTGATGTATTGAAGTTTATTAAGCAACCTCAACTTCGCAACATAGTGCTTGCTGTTATTTGGTGCATTTGAAGTACCAATTCAAATAGTGAATTTTAATAGTTTTCTTATTTCACTTAGTTAAGAACTTTATCAGAATTAAGAGGCATGTTGAAAAGTTTTATTTACAGATATTAAAGAAAAAGAAGCAGTGGAGAGCCACTTCCAGTATTCAAGCCAAATGACTAAGCATCAGAATTTAAAAAGAAAATCCTTCTTGGTTGGACAATACAAGGGAATATATTTCTAAATGTTTTTTATCATTTGAATATTTAATCTAAAACGTCACTCACGTGACAATTTCAATGATTATTTACTAAAACATCTGTGGTGTTTTCCTTCAAAATTAATAAATAACTAGCAGTATAGCCTGGCGTTGCTTGGGTGTAATGAAAGTTTTAAAACTAATCCATGGTCCTGGAGCTCAGACTCTTTGGACATTGGGACGATAGACTAAAAAGCAATAGTTGTTTCCAGTTAAAGTGAAACCGTAGACTGAAAGAAAAATGAATGGATGCAAGTCAAATTTTGATTTCCTGGTATCGATATCAAATTTTCTGCACTATTGTAAGAACTGCAACCTTGAAACTTCTGCATATTGTTTCTTATGTCTTTGTTTATGAGTGTATCAAATTTTGATTAAAATCGGACCACGCCTTCTATAACCCGATTTTTTCGATTATTGATTTTTGATAGTTATCGGGGGTACCTTGACACAAAACCTAGCTAAGAACACTTGCAGATGCTTATAGTACAACTGTGTAAATTTTCAAGAAAATCAGTTCAGCCATTTTGAAGTCTATAGGTAACGGACACACACACACACACACACACACACACACACACACACAGACAAAGTTCCATTTATAAATAAGTTTAGATAATATGATATTTTGACTTAATATGTTCTAAATGTCCAGATAATGAAATATTTCGTAATGTTTAATAATGTCTACAAAAAAACAGTGTAAAAAAAATGGTTATTTCCTTGACATCGCTATCACTGTATACCTTTTTCAACTTCTTTGACAGTGTTTATTTAGATGATAAAATTATATGCGCACCAAGTATCATGTGATATTTATTATTTACCTTTTATAAAGAAATAAATTTAAAAAGATATATTTTATTGAAAAATTTATCGAAAATTACAGAATTATCAAAATATGTAAGAAGAGATGCTCTCAGTCTATTTTAGTGAATTTATGTGAGAACAAATGAAAAAATATCAAGAAAAAGCATTTCTTTCAAAATTCATAATTATAGTTGCTCATTGTTATGCGTTTATTTAAATTTTCTTGTTCATCAACATTTTTATAATTTTATGAATCAAAAAAAATTATTTTCATATTTACTTCTTTATAATATGGTAAATAGTAAATATTTCATTATAGTTAGTTCATGCACTTTTAGAATCTGGTAAATTTAAAATTATTCTAGTAAGTTAGCAATCAAATAAATAAACGGTAGGACTTTGTTGTCAGTTTTAAAGAAAGTGGATTTATATATTTTCTTTACCTTTGTTTGGGTTTTATCAAATTTCTAATCTTTGCTTTTTAAAACAATAAATATTGCCGAGGAAGTCAAAAGTGTACACAGTAATAGAAAATAATTAATCAATAGTTATTAGTGTCAAGGAAATAACTACCTTTTTTATACACTGATTGTTTTAGCGGGTACATGAAGGTTAAATATTGCCAATTATTTTTTTATTCATTTAAATAAAATAATTAGCCTTTCAGCTGTGGGTGTCCATGTATCAAACCCCACAAATCCATGTATCAAACCCCACAAATCCATGTATCAAACCCCACACAGCTAACAATGTAATATGTATAGCTGGACTCTTTGTTAATATTATAAAAAAGAGATTTTACATACTGTATTTAAATGCTAACCTGGAGAGGGTTGGACTCTGTCAGGCTATCTTCGCTAAGATACACCACACCTACTGCAGCCGCAGTACTGTGGTGCTTCTATGACTCTAGGGAGTCACAGGACTCATGATCACTTAAATGCTGCCTTAAACAGTTTCTGTTCATTTCACACTTTTGTCCTTGAAAAAGACAAATCCAGGTTTGCTCTTCCTAGCTATGGCTTAAAAAGCAGGGAATGATTAGCTTTCTAGCCTTGCTTGGCAACCAGTTTAAGGGGATAACTTAATTAAATTTAATTTAAAACTGTAAATAAAGCAGTAAAGAATTTGTTGTATTCAGAATATTTGCCTGTTTCTTTCCGGGACAAGTATTTTCCTAGTAATCTCCCTTTTTGACTTACTATTAATAACCTCCCCTTGTTGCTGGCTACATTTTTATTTTGCCATCTTCTTAGTTCATTAAAAAAGGGCTGTTGTTTTCTTGCTATCATTTCAATTTAATAAACTATGAATTAACAAAGCATAAACTGCGCATAAACCAAGTATGAATAAATTTCTCAAACCAGTATTTTCAATGCTTTTATATGTTTTATTCAAGCTACTGATTCTGTCAGGATGTGCGTTGTGGTGCATTGGATATCGGCTTGGAACGAGAAACCGGGGAGCCGAGTTCGAATTCCAGTTGAATCCATTGTATTCACTTACGTGCAAATACCCTTGGGAAAGGTATTAATCCATCTCTTCTTTCCAGTTATGGGTTAAATAGCAGGACAGACTGGGTTCTATAGCCTTGGTCGGCAACCAGTTTACCACAGAAAGCAATGGCAACCTACTGCGGGATAATCTTCTGCCCAGTCAGTCATGTCTCTTTTGAGACATGATCGCCCAAGCATGTATCACGTATGGCACTTAACTGACTGACTGACTGATTCTGTCAGACTCAATTTTGTTTCTTCAACAGTGTATGAGTATATTACGAAATGTAATGATTATGAGTTGGCTATAAATACTCTAAAGACACTTGTGAGATATATTTTAACCTCTCAAGAACAAAATGAAGGAGAGACAATAGACAAGTATGTGCAACAGTTTAAACTTCAATTTTAAAGCTGTAAACGTGTCACAAAATTGAGATGACTCTATTAGAGATGCTTTTATAAGTAGCTGATGTTCACGTATGATTAGGCAACTTTTGCTGAAAAATAAATCTCTCAACTAAAGTCTAGCAATTGATCAATCTAAGGTGCTTGATGTTGCTCAGAAGTGCTCTGCATCATATGCTTGTCCCTTTACACCGGCTGTACATGCTATCATTGAAGTGGAATAGAAACATCACCATTATGCAGCCTGAACTTGTGCCATTACAGTTTTTAAAAAATAGGTTCTATTTTTGTGGATGGATTAGTCACAAGCGTATTTGTTGCCCAGGAAAGGAGGAGGTTATACGTCACAAGTGTTGTAAAACACTTTTCTAAAGTTTGTTGGTGGGTTAAATCATTTTACAGCAGCTCGTTCGATCACCGAAATTAAGCAACGTTGAACCTGGTCAGTACTTAGATGGGTGACCACTTGAGAATACCAGGTGCTGTAAGTGTTTATTGACGGATGTGCATTGTGGTGCAGTAGATATCAGCTCGGAAAGAGAAATTGGTGAGTCTATTTCGAATTACAGTTGAATGCTCTGCATTCACTTTTGCACTAGTACCCTTGGGAAAGGTATTAATCCGTCCCTTCCCTCCGGTTATGGGTTAAATAACAGAATAGGACTTGGAACCCTGCCCTTAAACAAATCCCAATGAGAGTTTCTCTGTCGGGGACGAAGCTGGCTCAAACAACCTAGGGTGCATGCGGCTTGCCTACCATATTACAGCATCTGCAACTCTGGCTTCTACATATTCAGCTTCTTCAGAGCTATTTAAGCAAGCTATTGTGTTTGTTTTAATCAACATTAAGGAAACTATGGCTCTCGTCAACATTAGAAGTAGTGTGTTTTTCATTATCTATGACTATGCCAAGAAGCATAGGCAGTAGATGAATTCTGCAACAGGGAATGTAGCCATGACTTCTTCATCATTGAACTCTCCAGTAAAAGGACTCTATGCAGTCAGGATAAACTTATTAGACAAATCATACCCTAACACAAGGCTTTCAGTTTTAGCCGATCTCTGTTAAGATGTGATTCTTGGTCAAGATTAAGAAAAAGTATTCACATTTCTTTTACTTTTTGCAGTGTGTCGTCATCACCTTTAATGGATATGCCTTATCTATTTTTCAATCTGATTACAACCTGCAAGCCTATTGTCACTAAATAAAGAAAACTTGGAAATGATGACAAGAGATTTGTACAGTCTAAGATTTGTTAAGATGCTACAGTAAAGAGTTAATGAAGAAAGTATGTCTCTTTGAAAGGCTCAGGTCCTTATAGTATTCAACGAACATCATCAAAAGCAACTGATTGTTAACTATTTCCAGAGCATCAACAGATATACCCACCTTGATGCTTATCCTTTCCTGAGAATAGATGATCATGTCTGTGCGATTTCTTAGTTCAAGCATTATAGTTCGTTAGACCTGAAAAGTGCTTGCCACCAAATACCAATCTGACATGAGGATAAACTATACACTGCCTTTGAGGTTAACAGCAAGCTTTACCAGTTCTTAAGAATTTTATTTTGAGTCACGAATGGTATAGCCTGTTTTCAAAGGACTATAGATGGTATAATAAGACAACACCATCTACCTGGAACCTATGCCTATGTAGATAATATCTTCATGACTAGAAGGACATAGCAAGAACTTTATCAAAATCTGGAAAGGTTCCGTAAAGACTGCTCAGCTTCACAATCTCACCTTTAATGAAAAGAAGTCAGTCATATCAACCAAATCAGTTGACTTTCTTGAATATACTATAATCTATAGCTCGCTAAGATCTGATGCAGAGAGATTGAGACCCTTTAAAGAGTTACCAGTCCCTAAGGGCAAGACCACTTTATGTCATTAGCCTTTCAAAGTTTTCCAGTAAGATTAGACCACTGGTTGGTGCTGAAACATTTCCTCTCAATCAAGAGGCAATAAAGGCCTTCAGGAAATTGTGAAAGCATTGCTGCATTCCATTGATGAGGCAATACCACTCGTTGTAGAAAGTGATGCTTCAGACAAATGCTCTAGCAGCTACTCCGAACCAAGCTGGTTGCTTGGTGGCCTTCTTTTCCTAAATACTCACCCCCATGGAACACAAGCATGCCTCTGTTGAAAAGTAGTTCTGTGACATTGTATGGGCTGTGATAAAATGGTCTCACTGCTTATTGGGATAAAAGTTTAAAATAGTCACAGATCAGTCGACTGTAAACTTTATATTCCACTCAAAAAGACTGGGAAAAATTAAAAATAACAAAATTCAATGATGGAGGATAGAATTGGATGTTACGAATATGAGCCTTTCAAAGAGACGTACTTTCTTCATTAACGCATCTTAACAAATCTTAGACTACACAAATCTCTTGTCATCATTTCCAAGTTTTCTTTATTTAAGTTTTTCATTTTGTTAGAATAAAAAATCTTCCCAACTATACTAAGGAAGTAAAAAGGGTATGTACTTAGTACTCTGAATGTGCTCGACTAAAACCACAATTTTACATTTCAAGGACATCCAATCTTATCAATGCCACGCAACTGATGGAAAAAAACCAACATGGATTTTAAAGGGCCTCTAACCTATGGCTCTGGGAATTGCTACTCACAGTAATAGATGACTATTCTCGTTTTACATTCACAATCCCATGCCCAAAAATGAAAACAGTGTTCAATATCAGGGATAGAGTGGATATTAATATAAAATTGGACATTGAAGTCAACACCTCTGGGTGTTGACTTCAATGTTTCATACTAAACATAATTGTCAGTTCATATGTGTTGTACTTTCACTTGACATTTTATATATATATACAGGTCAGTGATGCATTGTGGGTCAGTGAGTCAGTTAAGTGCCATAAGTGATACATGCTTGGGCTATCATGTTCCAAAAAAGTATGAATGGCTGGGCAGAAGATTGTCATTACTTTCTGCAGTAGACTAGTTGCCAACCAAGGCTATAGAGCCCAATCTATCCTGCTATTTAATCCATAGCTGGAGGGAGAACCGATGAATTCACACCATTCTCAAGGGTATTTGTGCGTCTATGAATGCAATAAATTCAACTGGAATTTAAACTCGGCTCTCCGATTTCTCATTCCAAGCCAATATCCATTGCAACGAAACACACAATTGTAGATTGTGAGTAGTCTACTGTATTATTCTAATAATTATTTTGGTAAATCGTTAATATTTTTATTATTTGTTTATTTATTTACATTAATTTATTTGACTTGTTTTTGTTTATTCATTTTCTTTTATTTATTTTCATTTGTTTATTTTCAGTTTTCAGTCTTTTTATTTATACTGGGAAGTGTTTGTGTATAAGTTTAATGAATATTTTTCTTACATTTTTGTTGTACCATGGGTACATACATATTTATAATATAAATACCTAAACCAAAAATAAGTAAAATAAATTAATACAAACAAATAAGTAAATAATAAACAAATTAACAAACCACACTCACCAAAATATCTGCTAGAATAATACAATAAACTACCCACAATGCATCACTAACCTCTATGTATAAAAAGCAGAGCAAAAACACAATGCACATATCCTGATGATTGCATTTAAGCATGAGACCAATTGTCATTTCTGGGTGAACTCAATGCCTACTTATATATATATATATATATATATATATATATATATATATATATATATATATATATATTCTATTAAGTTTGGAATAAAATGATAGCTGAAAAATGAATTCAAAATTAATTTGTTTCATTTTTTTTTTAATAATCTTTCATCTTGTAAAAAGCCCAAGGACCACTCAAGATAGAGTTACAGTGTAAGAGGCACAGCTTGTGCTGATATGTATGGAAGATAACAGTTAAAACTTAGACATGGACAGGTTAGAAAAGAAGAGAGAGGAGATTGGAATAAATGGTTATGTTACAAAAATAAATGGAGATGGCATTACTTTTCATGGGCGCATTTTTCCATGTAATAATATAATTGTTTTTTCCATTTTAGCGTTGAACTCTCTTTCTCCAGTGTGCTTTAACATACTCTCTTAGAATTTGCTTATTTTGTACATGTAACTAAAATATATAATTTCTGAGATTTCTGGTATATTCATGCTGGTAGATGTAAATAAATATACTGTTTAATAAATAAATAAAAACAGCATCTACTCAAAGATGGTTATCCATGAAGCAATAAATTAATATATATGTATAATATATATATTTTCTAAAGAATTAATGGATTTATTTTTAATTCAACATCTTTATTAATTGTGGATATTTGTATTTGAAAATAGACACCCTATTTTCATTTTAAATGGTATGTCTTAAGTCTATCGGTCTGTATATTTAAGAAATCTTAATAAAGAAAATGTGTCATAAACCTGCTCATTTGTAAGAGAAACCACCATTCGGTATGAAAAGCGTCATAGTACGTCTATTGAACAGGTGAAGAGGCTCATCCCTTGTTCCCTGTTTAGGATGTGGTTTCCGGCTTTCTCTTTTCCAATATTTTCATTTTTTTCTTTCTTTTTTTTTTTTTTCAATTGGAGTAGATAGACTGAACTATCACCCGGTTTCACACTCCACCCATGTCTATTGAACAGGTGAAGAGGCTCATCCCTTGTTTCCTGTTTAGGATGTGGTTTCCGGCTTTCTCTTTTCCAATCACTCTTACATAGCCCCCTGCACTTCAGTGGTGTTACCACCTTGCTCGGGGGGATATGATTAAAAAAAAAAAAAAAAAAAAAATCTAGGATAACAATAATTGGGGAAAAAAAAATAAGTAGGCAGCCATACTTACCTCTTCTAGAATTAAGAGAGAATTTATCATTGAACAAGAGAAAATACATGTGTACTTTGTCAATATCTTGTTATTGTGGATATTTTTTACAAAAAAATAAAAGAAAGATTTCATTCCAGCTTGTATTATTTGGATATATATATGAGGATGTTTAAAAAATAAAAATCTACATTCAGTCAGTTAAGGGACATACGTGATACATGACTGACTAGGCAGAAGATTATCCCGCAGTAGGTTGCCATTACTTTTTGCAGTAGACTGGTTGCCAGCCAAGGCTATAGAACCCAATAACTGGAAGAGAGGGATTAATACCTTTCCCAAGGGTATTTGCACGTAATTGAATGCAAGGAATTCAACTGGGATTTGAACTTGGCTCTCCAATTTTTCATTCTTATACAATATCGACTGCATCACAATGCACATCCCAAAGGTAAATCTACATTAGCAACCTCAAAACCTGCTAATCACAAGCTTGGTTTTAGAGCAGGCCATGTGAGGTGCCAAGGGGCATAACTCATTCATAATGTCTACACCAAAGGTTGGACTTCTTTTTGTATCATATATTTGAAAGATAATTTTTGTATTAATCTGGTAGGATCATATCTTTAAAAAAATTATCGTTACAAAAGGTGCAAGAATGAAATATATTGATGTATGCTTCCTCCATTTTATTTCTCAATGTTTTATGCTATTTATATATTTTTCTTTTTTAAAAGAAACTATCAACATCTCTTAATATGAGCTGTGATACAGTGAAACAGGCTTGTATGTGGATGACTAATATACATATATATATAAATTCTTTTTTCTTATTTAAAAGAAATTATCAACATCTTTTGATTATTATATATATATATATATTTTTTTTTTCAAAGAAACTATCAATATCTTTTGAGATATATATATATATATATATATATATATATATATATATATATATATATGCATGGCTGTATCTGACTACCGGGCACACCAGGCAGGGGTCTGGGCCAATCCGTGCAATCATAGTGAAAATCCGGGCAAGGAAAAATGTCTTCGTCAGAAATCAAACTAAACAATTCAGGAAGAAAGAAAGAAAGAAAGAAAAATGAAGAAAACATCCGAATGAACACAGTAAAAATCTGTTTATTTATTAATTTGGGGAGAAAAGACTAGTCATACTCAGAAAGTCCGAACCCGATTTCCTACTTTCATTCACGTTCTGTGCCTAATTTTCATTGGAATATCTGAAAATTCTGCAAAAATCATAGTTTTTGGAAACAGATGACGTCATCACATTGTCAACTAATAAATCCGGGCAATTTTCTCTGTGCTCGGTGTTTTTTTAGCATCAGCTACGGCCCTGTATATATATATATATATATATATATATATATTATACTATATATATATATATATATATATATAATATGATAAAAATAATATATATGCATGATGACAGGAAAAATAAAGATCCACGCAAAAATAAAAATACAAAACACTACATAATAAATATTCATGGTGTCTAAAGAATAAATATTAATATTTTTTGATTATTTAAGATTTTATAACTGCAAGAATCTACTCTACATGTACTGGGATAGATGATTTTCAAAAGCTTGTGAAAATTAAGATTACTTTTTTTTATCTGGTCCTGCCATATTGTATATATGAACCTCTTCACAAATTAAACAAGTGACAGTTTCAAGCATTAAGATGATCATGTTGAAAAAATAACTTTTCATATGATTTTTAAGTGAATTTAGGTTTCAGAGAAAATTATGAAATGTCTTAACTATAGAATCTGCTATTAAATATGGCCTACGATATGACATTGTGTTTTTTAATATTTGAAATATACTTTTGTTATCATAGATAATGACAGGTTTTGTCATTTTTAGTCATCTATAATACATCCATCTCATAAATTTAAGCAGGCTTTTATCACATATGGGTAGGAAAAACTGACTCAGTTCAAAGGTCAAATGGGCATTGAGTTGACAGGTGTCTTCTAAAAATGTAAGCAAATGCATTTTTCAATTAATCGAAAAAGAACTATTATTTCAAAATCTAGTTTAGTAAATAAACTAATTTTCATCAAATCCTATATTTCTATAATGGTTACTTTATTATGTTTTAAGATTTTTAACAATGGAGTGTTTTCTCTTTTTCTAATCATCAAACATGTCATACGTGAAGTTAATTTTGGATGATAAAAACTGAAGTTAAAAACAGTCTGAAACCTACTTTAAGTTTTCCAAAATAATTTAATTTTATTTTCTTTTAGAACTAAATTTACACAATTGCTATTAAGACTACAGTTAAAACATAAAATTATTTTACTTTACATTATTGTAATATGCTTTCTAAATGTTTATAAAAAGGTCCATGACCATTGCAACAATATGTAATATTTTTTGTTACCTCACAAAATGAGGCATATATAGATTACATGATTTTAACCTGATACATTTTGTGATTGTACCTTTAATATTTTATATGCATATCTGATTTTAACTCTTAGATATGAATAAAAAAATAGTGTGAGGTTTTTTACATTAAAATGCAAGAGACACTGGCTTATACATACATAATGGCTGGCCACTTGTTTTTGAGGATACCCTTCTACCAGGGCAGCTAGCTAATTCCCCATTGCAGATACCTGTTCAGACACACTTGGGTTGGTTCAACATCCACAAAGCCCACCTGTGGTTTATACTGTAAATATGCTGAGCAAACATTAATTACAATTTCTGGGAGAAAGCTTGTTACCTAGTGTAAACAAAAGTCTGAACCAAGCCTCGATCACGATGACTTGTGATTTCGAGCTAGCACAACTACTGATGATTCCTCAAAGAGAGCCGTCTACCTAATTTTACTCACAAGGCCTGGGTGAGCTGTGGTATGGTTTTTCAGGCACTTTTCAAAGGTGCTGCACTTTAGGATTGCTTCCTCCAGACCAATAACATCAAGAAGTTACTTTCCTGACAAATTAACCATGGTGAGATTTGAACCTGGGATTCATGGTCAGAAAGCAAACATTCTAACTACTTGGCCACACACCCCTGCATACAAACATTTAAAATCCAGATGAGTTCATTAAATTCACTTTTGTGCAAGTATCCCAAGGAAATGGTATGATTTTATCTCTTCTACTCCAGCTATGGATTAAATAGTAGAATAGACTGAGCCATTCATCCTTAAGTGGCAACACTTATCGGAGAGTACTGGAACTGATACGTAAGTTACTGAGAGATATTGAAATTACCCAGAGACTACCACATCAGATGTCAGACTAGCTCTGAGATCCACTCAGCTAGAATATACACGTATATACTATTTCCAATGACTTCACTTCAAGACTTGTATATACTTATTTCTTCCTAATAGTATTCCTGGATTTACTAACCTGCGTTCAAGTTTGTATATTACATTCAATATAACCTAAAAGAAGAACAAATCTGAATTATAAAGTTGGACTGAAGCTATTACCAGTCATCTTGAGCATTCTTGTTAATGGTTTATGTTAGTTGATGTTTAAAAAAATTTAATTTCTTATATGAAAGAGCCAAACAACAGTTAATTTAAGAAAATGTTAATGTTTGAAATCAAGACAGCTATATATATATATTATTACATTAGAACATGTGCAAACTACAAACTACTACAAAATTGTACATTTTATTTTGTTTCAACATTGAAAGAACAATGTCTCATCAAGTAATTAGCAATAATGGTAACCCTGATGAGACATTGTTCTTTCAATGTTGAAACAAAATGTACAATTTTGTAGTAGCTTGTAGTTTTCACATGTTCTAATGTCATAATTAATAATATTCATTGCTCTATTTTTATATTGACCACCATTTTAAATTAATGTTTTGAATGTTGCAATTATTTTCTTTGTTCTTATTCATTTGGATTATATTAGATTGTCCCAAAAGTTTGTAAACACTTGCAAAAAACTGAATTTTTATGCAATTTAGCATTTATATTGTTATAGTGATCTTCATCTTTCTATTCCAGATGGCAATTGATAAAATTGAGCTGTGAGTTTTGATTCGTTACTGCTGGAAGCAAGGTTTTTCAGCCATAAAAGCTGCAGTAGAGGTTTGTGCTGCTGAAGGTGAAGGAACAATTGCATACGCGGCGATCTCAAAGTGGTACAAGCGTTTTGATTCTGGCAACATGAGTCTTGAAGATAAGCCTCGTTTGAGACGGCCGTTAAAGTTGGATGATGGAGACTTGCAAACCGGGTTGGACATTGCGCCTTTATCGAGCACTCAAGAATTGGCTGATGAGCTTGGTGTTGGCAAATTGACAATTCACCGACATTTGAAGCAACTTGATTTTGTTCACAAAAAGCTGTGCCAAGATCTGTACAAACTCACTGAAGCACAAGCCAACAGACGAGTTGAAATTTGCTGTCAATTGCTCAGCAATCCATTGGACGAGCGTTTTTGGAAGTGCATTGTGACATCCGACGAGAAATGGGTCTATCTGGTCTAGCACACTCGAGACAAGCAATAGTTTCAGAAAGGGCAAGAGACACCGTTGGTTCCAAAACAAGATCGATTCAGCAAGAAAGTCATGTGTGTTTGGTGGAACTTTGAAGGAATCATGCATTTTGAGTTGGTTCCAAATGGTCGTGCCATCAGTGTTGAACTTTACTGTCAGCAACTTGAGCGAGTCTATGAAAAGTTGAATAAAAGTACTCGGCTCTGATCAACTGAAAGCGCGCCTTGATGCAGCAGAACAATGCCAAAATGCCTTTTATCAATAAAACTACTGGAAAAGCAGCAAAGACTATCACAACTCAACACTATATATATATATATATATATATATATATATATATATATAACTCATTTACAAATTTAAAATTATATATAACTCATATATATTTTTTTTCAAGTCAGTGTTCCTTGGTTTGAAGATATATATGCTTAGATGTTTTTGAGAGAAATGTTTTTTTGCACAAGATTTAAACAAGTTAGTCAGGCTATTTCAGTAACTCGTTGTTAGGTGATTAAAAAATATACTTGTTTACTAAACGTTAATAAAAAAAATTTAAGGAATGTGTAAAACGGGAAAGAGAATGCTTATTTCTAAATTCAAACTAAACCAAAGTAAATACCATAATAAAAAAAACAATGGCCCACACATTTCTAATTGATATCATTGGTCGGCAGACCTGTAGGAGACTAAAACCACCTTTAAATTTGTTGTTTTTAATTCTTTTTTTTACTTTTTTCAGTGCAATCTTATCGATTACATCCTAAACTTTCCAATTGACAAAAAAATTGGGAAAAATTTCAATATTTAAACAATTTTAGTGGGGTGGCTCAGTTTTTCATACAACGTTATAGTAAATCGATCCTCCATACGTCATTACCACCACCTGTAAATTGGTTGATTATCAATATTTTTTTACTTTTTTCAATATAATCTTATCGATTAAATCCTAAATTTTTCGATTGACAAAAAAATGCGTAAAAATTTCAACACTTAATCAATTTTGGGAGGGGGCTCAGTTTTTCATACAACCTTATAGTAAAAGAAAAAAAAATTGATCCTGTGCAATTAACTTTTTTTGCTTGCACATATTCAATAACTGAATCTTTTGCGAAATTTTTGAATAAAGCCATTCTTGGAGTTTCTGAGGAAGATGTCGTCGTAAGAACTAAAGAAAACTTGAAAAAGACAAAAACAAGAGCAACAACTAATCCCAAAAATACCAAAACAAAGCAACTCCAACGTGAGTGGTTTCAAAATGGAGGATTGATTCACTATAATGTTGTATGAGAAATTGAGTCCTCATCACCAAATTGTTTAAAGATTAAAATTTTTCCAAATTTGTTTTTGATAATCGGAAACCTTATGTAATAACTGATTAGACTGTGCTGAAAAAAGTAAAAAAAAAATGAAAAACAACAAATTTAGAGGTGGTGGTAGTCTCCTTCAGGTTTTCCCATTGGTCTTTTACAAATATGTAGATTTGCTTTTTCTCTTGTTATCTCACCCAAACCCTGATCTGCCATCTACTTGCTAAAGCTCATCCAGTATGTCTTGTGTTGCTTTCCCCTGTCTCTCTTTCACTCTATCCGTCCTGTGAGTATTAGATTCTCCAAGCCTGCCTTCCTCATTACATGTCCCAGAAACATCAGCTGTCTCTTCCACATGCTAAGCATAAATTTTCTTTTTCATTTCCATCCTCTCTAAAAACATGTTGCTGCTGACATGTTCGATCCATGGTATCCTCAGCATCCTTCTGTAGGACCATATTTCTGTTGCTTCAAGTCTCGCCTTCATCTTTGATGAGGTTGTCCAGCATTTTCTGCCATAAAGGAGGACAGATACTGTTTAATAAATAGAATGTTTACTCAAATACAAATATCCACAAAAAAATGTTTAAAGTGACATATATAGGTTGATGATTGAGTTAAAGCATGAAACAAACTGTTGCCACTGGGTGTTGATCTCACTGTTCACTTTCATACTTACATCCCTGATATCAAGCACTCACTTTCACTCATAAATATAGCATTTGTTTAAACTATATTTTTATCAAATAAATTCAAGCTATTGAGGAGTTTTAGAATCCAAAATGACCTTTAATATATGGAATTTTAGTTTGTTGCCTTTACTTGGCACCAATGTACTTAGATCAGTCAGTTGAGTGCCATACGTGATACACGCTTGGGCGATCATGTCTCTTTCAAGACATGACTGACTGGGCAGAAGATTATCCTGCAGTAGGTTGCCATTGCTTTCTGTGGTAGACTGATTGCCAACCAAGGCTATAGAACCCAATCTGTTCTATTATTTTATTGATAGCTAAAGGGAGAAAAAATGTATTAGATTATATTATTAAGTAGTAATTAGTGGGGGGTCAGTTTATTACTTTATAACAATAGAAAACCGATCCCCCACTTTATGCCCATCATCAGTTTTAAGTATGTTTCCAACTATTACATTTAGTCAGTCAGTTAAGTGCCATACGTGATATACACTTGGGTGGTCATGTCTCTTTCGAGACATGACTGACTGGGCAGAAGATTATACTGCAGTAGACTGGTTGCTGACCAAGGTTATAGAACCCAATCTGTCCTATTATTTAACCCACAACTGGGGGGAAGAGATGGATTAATACCTTTCCCAAGGGTATTTGTGTGTAAGTGAATGCAAGGAATTCAACTGGAAAGCGAACTCAGTTCTCTGATTTATCGTTCCAAGCCAACATCCACTGCACATCCTAGGTAAAAAGCATAAATCCAGTTCTTGTTCCTAGTTATTCATTAAATAGCATGATAGAATGGTTCCTCTATAACATTCTGGTGGGTAGGGGCAGAAGAATAAATGAATTTGAAACCATAGAAAAGGAGTTCTCACCTTTCAAAGGTGGGAAAAAAAATCTTTTACTTTTTCTTGTTTTTTTATTTACAGAATTTTGTTTGAGTTCATAGAATGAACCCTATTATTCTATTCCACTTTTAGTCTATTGAAGTATACTTCAGTTTATTTAATAATTAGTTATCAATTAAAACAAATTACTGTACATGTATTCAAGTATAAAAATCCATCAACATTTTTTTATTGTTATTAAATTTGTAAAACACTTCTATAAAAATAATCTATGTAAATATATATTACTAGCAAATATAACCCAGCGTTGCTCGGGTGTAATGAAAGCTTTAAAACTAATCCATGGTTCTGGAGCTCAGACTCTTTGGACGTTGGCACAAAAGGCTAAAAAATTTCCAGTTAAAGCGAAATTGTAGATTGAAAGAAAAATGAATGGATGTAAGTCAAATTTTGATTTCCTGGTATCGATTTATATATATATATATATATATATATATATATATATATATATATATTATCAATTTTCTGCACTATTGTAAGAACTGCAACCTTGAAACTTCTGAATATAGTTTCTTATGTCTTTGTCTATGAGTGTATCAAATTTGATTAAAATTGGACCACCCCTTCTATAACCCGATTTTTATCCGAGGTACCGTGACACAAAACGAAGCTAAGAACACTCGCAGACGCTTATAGTACAACTGTGTAAATTTTCAAGAAAATCAGTTCAGCCGTTTCGGAGTCTATAGGTAACAGATACACCCACACACACATAAAGTTCCATTTATAAATAAGTTTAGATTTAGATACTAATATTAAAAAGAATGAAGATTTTCAATAATATATGCATATTATTTGAGTTGGACAATCTTGGAAAAGAGAGGAAATGTTCTCATCTTGATTATTAATATAGATTGTTATAGACACAATGTTTCAATCAAGTAACCCTTAGTTATCTTCAGGTGTCCATTATTTTCACCTGGTAGGGGATATTTGTTGTTTATTGCGTTATTTAGTTTGGCACAAAGCTTGTCAATCTTTTAATTACATGTTAAATCACAAATCTAATATTAAAAGAAATCTCTTTATATGAGGCCAAGATAGTTAAGTAAAATGTTTTAAATTATTCTTTTTATTCTACTAATTGTCTGCATTTGCAATTAACAAATATAATTTTTTTAATTTATTAATTGATAAGAAGCAACAAAAGAAATTTGTGGGAGTCTGATGAAAAAATAATTTTTATTTATTGTACAACTTGTGCTTTCACTTGTTGGTGTCTTATTTATGCTTATGGCCATATCACGTTGAATACACCGGTTCTCGCTTGATCACCGAAGTTAAGCAACATTGAGCCTGGTCAGTACTTAGATGGGTGACCACTTAGGAATACCAGGTGCTGTAAGCGTATAGTGACGGATGTGCGTGCTTACGGCCATATCACGTTGAATACACCGGTTCTCGCTTGATCACCGAAGTTAAGCAACATTGAGCCTGGTCAGTACTTAGATGGGTGACCACTTAGGAATACCAGGTGCTGTAAGCGTATAGTGACGGATGTGCGTGCTTACGGCCATATCACGTTGAATACACCGGTTCTCGCTTGATCACCGAAGTTAAGCAAGGCACTGTAAGCGTTCAGTGATGGATGTGCGTTGTGGTGCAGTGGATATTGGCTTGGAAAGAGAAATTGGTGAGCCGAGTTTGAATTCCAGTCGAATACCCTGCATTCACTTCAACACTGGTATCCTTGGGAAAGGTATCAATCCATCACTTCCCTCCAGTTATGGGTTAAATAACAGGACGGGACCTGGAGGCAACCCATCTAGTGTCACAACAAAAACGCTCTTGGTAGCCCTGGCGAAGCATCTAGTATTCAGCTATTTGACAAGATTACGAATTTTGCTGCAAACTGCGCCAGGGTTCCAAATGCACAGGGAATACTGGAGGAGTGTTGTGGGTTCTATCTCAGCCAAAGCTGCAGTACGCCGACTTATTTATAAAACATCCAGAAGAGTCTTTAGTGCAGCTAATATAGAACATTCTTTGTTTTAAACTTGTAAATAATTGCAGTTTTATTAGGTCAGTTTTTGGTTCTAAGCTGTAATAAATAAGTTATGGAAAAACAAAGACTTCGACTGGTTTGTGATCTATTATATGTTAAAAGGCCCAACAGCTTGATGAAAACACTCTGGGAATTTTCAGTTCACAGAATAGACATATATACTTATTATTATTTTACATGTATTTGAGTAGACATCCCTTTATTTTATTTTTTTTAAAATTTATGTGTAAATTTATACCTACCGGCTTGTGCATTCAAGAATCTTATTAAAGAAAATGTCCCATCTGGCAGGGTTTGAATCTAGGAAACCAATGTAAAGCCTGACTGAATGGAAGGGTTTTAGTCGAGCAAAGATTTATTTACCCTATTTCAGAAATGTCCATCTCTTGGATCATAAATGCTAACTTTGATTCTTATATCTGAAACAAGGTAATTTCTAAAGAATTAATGGGTTTTATTTATAATTCAACATTCTTATCATATTTAGTGAATATATACAGCATTGTTTTTGTAAACAGTAAATCTGTCTACCAACCTATGCATTTCAGTTTTTCATATATTAATTTTCATTAACATTCCTGATGACATCAGCTCTCAACTTGGTATCTATACTCCTGCCTCGATAGTAAAACTGATCAGTCTGACAAGGTCAAGATGGTAGCTGAAGTCCAAAATGACCTCAAGCTTGTTGTTAACTTGGGCAAAAGATGGCTTGTTACTTTTAACCCTTCCAAAAGTAAACCTTTCATTAAGCATCTGAGAGACCCTTCTCTGCATTACATCAGCATGGCTGATGCTAACCTCCAGGAAAGTGACTTGTTGCACCTTTTGGGGATAATGTTCTTAGCAGGCATGAAGTGGAAAGACTATATAGGTCAGCAGCTAAAATATTTGGTTCATTGTGTTAGTGCAAGACAAGTTTTCTCTCCAGAATCTAACTTACATATCTATAAATATACCATTCATCCATGCTTAGAATATTGTAGCCACATATGGTCTTGTGTCTTTTGAGCACTTTAATAAGATCCAAAGAAGAATCAGCAACATTATTGGTCTTGATCTGGCAGCTCGGCTTCAGTCACTTTCCCACCATTTCTCTGTCTTTTCTATAAATACTTTTATAATTGTTCAAATGAGCTCTTCGTAATAGCACCTAAACTTTATGAATTTAAGTGCAATACTAGACCGGAATCGTGATCTTATCTAAGCTAAGCTGGCTAGATGTAGCTGTTAGTTCTATGCTAACAGTTTCTTTTCTTGCACTTCTTGCCTATGAAACTTCCTTCCAGTGCCATGGTTTCCAGCCAACTTTAATCAGAAAAAATTTAAATGCAATGTCAATTGCTATCTGATTACAATTCTTCCAGACCCTGTAATGTTTTAGTGGCTTTTCTGCATTGCTTGTGGTGACACTGATTAATTACACACGTCAGCATTGTTAGACTGCCTCAGATCAGAATGAAAGAAATATATTATGTGTGTGTTTGTATATGTGCTTCTATACATCAATACTTTTTCCTTTAAACTGCTGTCTTTAGGTTGGGATGAAAGTATCAAATTGTATGACTTCTGTGTTATTTTCAAAAGTCATCATCTTAATTTGTGCTGTTTTCTTTTCAGTTTTACTAGTTTTGTCAAAATTTGTTTTCATTTTCTCCGAGCTTTAAGGCAAATCCTTATCAAATGTTTTCAGAATGAGGAGTTGAAAACAAAAAATTGTTTTTTTGATTATTTAGCAAACACAAACATAACTCTTTCATTCTGATCTGAGGAATAGGATCTAATGATGGTGAAACATGTAATCAAGTTAATAAAACAGTTTTCGACTTTGTCTAATATAACAAACTGTGTATATTCTGTTAACACACACACACACACATATATATATATATATATATATATATATATATATATATATATTATTAAATATAAGAGACAATGAATGTCTTATGTTTAATCATGAACTGTTCTAAACGTTGTATTTTGGCTTTAATTTCAGTTGAAAATAAATGAGTAAGGATTATTGTATTCATGCACACTGTAAAAAGAACCTTCAGATATTGGAGGCCATGTACATTAAATCCAAACAACCCACACTTAATAAAATCACGTTTAAATCTGGCCATAACACATTACATAGCATTTGAATACATGATTCTGTTGTCATTTCACACGGTGTGACATCATAGAACCGCATTGCAAATTTGCAAACTGCATTTGTTATTTTTGGTAACTATTGCCATTGCGTAGTGGAGTTTTATGTCAACACAAAATAAAATCATCGGTGATGCTGGATGTTATTGTGTTACTGTCTTAATAACCTCTCTGAAGATGGCTCATGTGAGCCAAAAGCTTAGAACCAACTTAATAAAAAATTATCTGAATGTTGGAGAATTTTTGTCTTTATTTTCAACTGAAATTAAAGCCAAAATACAACATTTAGAACGGCTCATGATTAAACATAATAGACATTCATTGTCTCTTATATTTAACAGTATATGTTCAGAAAATTATTTACTGCTTCGATACACTAAATAAATTTATATATATATATATATATATATATGTACTACCGGCCATAATTATTAGGCCACCCCAGCTTTTTAAAAGAACTGATGTATTTCATACTATTATTGCCAAGTGGATAATTTGAAATGGAAATAGAATGGTTCTTTTGTTTATATTGCAAAATTTTACAAGGCAAGGAAGCAAAGATGAACTTGTCTGAATCACCCTAAATTTTCTTCATTCTTTTATTGATGAAACTGCAATATAGACAATTATTAAATATTCATAAATTCATTTGATGCACATGTTTTTGTGCAATATTAACAAAAGAACCATTCTATTTTCATTTACAATTATTCACTTGGCAACAAATACTAAAAACAGTATAAAATACATAATTTTTTTTAAACACTGGGGTGGCCTAATAATTGTGTGTGTGTGTGTGTGTGTGTGTGTGTATATATATATATATATATATATATATATAAAATCAGAGACAAGATAAAAAAGATAAAAGAAAAAAAAGAAAGCGAACCATTTTTTTTAAAAACTTAAAAAAAAATCAAAATAGAAAAGACGAAAAAAAAGGAATTCAAAAGAGACAAAATAATTTAATCGTTCAACTTCCTTTAACATTCAACCCCCATGGAAGACTTGGGAATTTCTTTTCTTTTGAAAGGTCATTTTTTTTTTTGGGAATGAAGTTCTACGACAGTTTATACATAAATTTTATGTAAACACACATGTTTAAATAAGAGATAAATTTTGAATAGTAATTTTTTCATTTCTTTTTTTTCTTTTAATCAAAAAAAAAAAAAAAAAAAAAAAAAAAAAATTATATTCACAAAAGACAATAAATTAAAAAAGCAATTTATATATATATATATATATATATATATATATATATATATATATATATATAAAAATAAACAAAAATGAAATGTTTGATAGCTGAGTTTCAATAAAGAAACAACATAAAAAAAAAGGAAACACATTTATGTGAAATGAATTTGATTAAAAATTTGTAAATATAAATCAAGAAAACTGAATTATTAGATTTTAAGAAAGGATTTATTATATCAAATACTGAAGTATTCAAACTTCAGTCATAGCAAAGGCAGATAATAGATTCTACTGTGTGTGGGGGGATGTCTGTCTCTATGCCTGTCTGTAAGTCTGTATACATTTGCATTTGTGATATTGAAACTGCTGATAACAGCAAATGGAGTAGAGAAATAACTTAAGTTATTCTTGAAACTCCACCTAAACAGTTGCCAATGTATCTTGTGTTTTACCATTTACTGGTTGATATAAAGTCATCCATTGATTGACTAATACATTCAAGCATTCAGTTTTCAACATACCATTAAATAAGCAGATTTTACAAGTATACAATTGGACTGAGCTCGGTGGGTATAAAATCGTAGAAGTTAAAAAAAAAAAGGAATTAAGTAAATATGAAATATTTTTCTGATTTCTTTTATTATTATTTATATATATGCATATATACATGTATATATATATATATATTTTTTTTTTTTTTCAATGCCTTCGTCAACAGAAAATAAATAAATAAATGAAAGTTATCCCCCTTATAACACACGTAATATGGCCCTTAAAATATTTAATATTTACTTTACTTTTTTTTTTTTTTTAAACTCCTACGATTTTACTTTCATTTTTTGGTTTTGGTATAAACCAAATTAAAATTATACATTGAATGAATGAAAAAACTGACATCCCAGATTTATAATTTATATTGACCTTAAACAACACTAAAAAAAAAAAAAAAAAAAAAAAAATTAAAATCTAAAAACACTCAGTTTATATGCACCTGATGATTGCATAGTGCATGAAACTGAGTCTTGCTTTAGATGTAAGATGATATAATTATTTAATTACTTAGTTTTTAGTCATAATTAAATTAGACCAGTACACAGTTGTATCAAAAAGTGTTCAATACAATTATATTGTAGAACTTTTGAATATTTTTCACTTGTAAACGAGTTATATGATGCAACCCAGGTTTCTACCATCTGCTGGTGTCTTCAGGCAATTTACAGTAACTGATTTTACTGTTTTTAAGAAGGCTCATGTAATGAGGATTTTTATGAATGTTATGTGAGTGTTCTTAAAAAAAAAATTCGGTAAAATCAGTTATTGTAAATCGCCTAAGGACACCAGCAGATGGTAGAAACCTGGGTTGCATTATGTAATTCATTTACAAATGAAATATATAAGGAAAGTAATCCAGAAAAAACATTTTTAAGAAATCAACAGTGTCAAAAATATTAATATTTTCACTAATTGTTAAATCACAAATTGTGTGAATTAGATGACATTGCATTTTGAAATTTATACTTTGTCTTCCTTTTATCATTCTCACACTGCTGTGAGTAATACCTACTTTTCAGTGATGCTATTTAGCTTCTGGAGAAATTCTTTTATTTTGGGTTTACACATGTTTGCAGAAAAAAAGTATTGAAAATGTTAACATTTCAATGTTTCTTTAGATAATGTCTATTTAAAAAAAAAAGAATTTTATAATGAAAGTAATCAGATAAATATATCTACATGTTTATATATTTAATCATCTCATCCACATGAACACTATTGAATAACAGCTTCTATTTTATTTTGACTGATGAAGTAATATATTCAACTGTAAATATGTTTAGATATTTGTACAATAGAGTAATGCAGATTTTACATGTCTTCAAATGGAATGAGTTTGACAATCACAAATCTCTCTCTGAATCTGTAGACAGAAATTTTCTGAATCTAGAGCTCCAACTCTTTTTTTCAAATTGATTTTACTTGAGAAGAAAGAATTCAACAAATGAAAAATTACTTAATTAAAAAATTATCGTTTAAATGAAAAGTTAGGAAGAAGATTGATTAGTTTTACTGGACCTTATTAATGAAATTTCCAAGTAAATAAGAGCGTGGGGTGCACAGGGCAGGGTGTGCTCAGTTCAAATCCTTTAAGAAATATGTTAAAATGAAACGGACTATTCTGATTAACTTATACAAGGATTAAAAAGGAGAAAACTTATAAAAATCTGATATCTGAAGTTTGTTTTTTTTATTATTCAAATATCTTCAAGAAAATTGTCAAACTTTATGAAAGTTTTTTTCTCTTTAAAAATCTCATTTAAAGTTTCCATTTATCCTTGATGTTTCAAACATATTTTTAAGATCATCATCAGCAATACGACAGTAATATAATTATCTTAACTGAAGATATTAAAGCAGGGCTTTGGTTTGATAAATTGCACTGAGAATACAAATAAAACTTATTGAAAGACAAAAAAGTTTAATACTTCTGAGAGAAACTAAGAGTGATAAAAACAGTAACTTATGAGATTTCAGTGTCTTCCATTTTATGCACAAGAGTTAAATGTAATAACTATGCATTGCACCGAGAAGAGCCATTTCCTGATGTCTGTGGTTTTATTGGTGTTTTTATTTATTTTCTATCCTTTCTATAATGCTGAGATTTTAAACAAAACTAAATCAAAATACTGGAGTGATTGAGATTTTATAATTGTATTCAAACAGCAAAAGTCTTCAATACTAAAAAGTTCAGTAATTTTAAATTTTAATATTAATTTATTTTTTAAAACTCAGTTCGCATTATTAAACAAAAAAAAAAAATTGTAACTTTAAAAAGGAAAAAATTAAATAAATTATTTCCCTTTGATTTCTGATCTTAAGTTATCAATTTTTTAGATTACGCTCTCCAGACTTGGAGTTGAACCACAGACATTTATTGATTCCTTAATAAATGAGGTAAGGGAATCTTGAAAAAGAAATGTTCAGAATTACCAGCCTAGTATTTATTCCAGGCTCAATCCAATTGTATTTATTATTTATAATGTGTCTATACATGTATATTTACATGACAACGGTTATATGATTATTTATAGTTATTTAGAATATGGATTTTACAAGTACATGAGTCAATTGAGCTCAGTGGGTAGAACACATTTAAACCTTGTTCAAGGTTTAGATAACATTTTAGCTCAGAATCTTTGCTAACCGTATTAACAGAAAAGTGTTTAGTAAAATAATATCAGATTAGGTATTCATAAATAGCTGTTTGGACTTTCCATGAGAGAAAATGAAAAGGTATTACAAGGATCCACCTAAAGGTACCTTTACAACCCACTAAATTAAGAGCCTCTAATGAACATGTTTGGCTGTGTGTGTGTGTTGTGTGTGTGTGTGTGCGCGCATGTATATATATACATACACACACACCAAGTGTGGTATTCAAATTTTGATTTTATGATTATTAAAAGCCAAAACTGTCCGTCCACATTGATGGTATATACATCAAATATGTATATGAATGTATGCATATTTGTGTGGGTGTGTAATTATATATATATATATATATATATATATATGTGTGTGTGTGTCTGTGATCTAATGAGTGCTAATGGCTTGAAACTGACAGTCACTTGCAGTGTCAATTTCTCTCTCTCTCTCTATATATATATATATATATATATATATATATATATATAAAGGATACACAGAGGTAAACGTTAGTAATACACATCTAAATCTGTGTGTATAGACATACACATAAATATTAGTACATATCTCAATCTGTGTGTGTATATAATGTAAGGGAATATGCTTTTGTGGTAAGGTGTAATTTATTGCTTTAATTTTTGTAAAAAGTTAAAATCTTATATAAAAAAGGAGAACAGACAGAAAAGGTCCTGACTGATTTGTTTCCAGTAATACAATTTATGAATAAACAATGAATTTATTATTTAAACAGAATTGACTGAATCTCTAATAGTGATCTATTAAACTATAAAGTGAAATTACTTTAAGGTCAAAAAATTATTAAAGAAAAGAAAAGTCATCTGACTTATGGAATCATATAAAATGTGTATATTTAAGTCAATACTTTTTAAGTTTTGAATATAGTCTAATAGATTACACTCAAGTGAGTGTAATGTGTGAACAGGTCTGTGTTTAATTTAAAGCCAAAAAGAAATAATAATGATAAAAATGTCTGCAAATATTAAGTCTTTTTTTTTTTTTTTTTGTAAATTCCATTTGCTTCCCTTCAGTTTCAGAAGATAGCTAACATGGGGTGAGAGACTTACTCTTAAGTTGTGAATAGAAGGGTAGGTTGAAAGTCATTGAAAATTAATTTTCTGTTTTCAGAATAAAATAAGTGGGGGGAGGAAGTTGAGAAAAAAGGTGGGGGGAAAAAAAGGAAATAAGTCGGGCAGTCTGGAATAACAGTAGGTAGGTTGTGGGAAAAAAAAAAAAAAAAAAAAAAAAAAAAAGATTTAAATAGCTTACCAGGCCTGTCTATTTCAGACATGTGAGTAATGATTTCTTTTATACTAACATTATCATCTTTGTTGTTCTTTTTAGCATAATGTTTTGATTTGTATGCTCTCCACTCATTTTCAGGTTATTTATGTGCTTCTTTTATATATATATATATATATATATATATATATATATATATATATTTTTTTTTTAAATAACATGTTTTCTTAATATTTTATTAACCTTTGGATAACATGGCATATGTATATTTTTTTTGTTTTTAAACTTATCACTTCATTTCTCTTTAAAAGAAGTTTACTGTGGTTTTTCCTCATATGTCTCTTCAGACAGCATGATAAAAATTACTGGTGCCTTTTTACGCAGCCTACAGAAGCTGCTAAAAGATCATAAGTATTTCTAACAATATCGCATTATGATCAAAGGGAGAAATTGCAGATAGAGAAATACCAATAAATTTATTGATGAGATTTATTTTTTGATTTATTTATTATTTATTGATGGAATGATACTCTACTTACTTTGACACCTCATCGTCTTCAGCCCCTCCCCACCCTACCCCAAAATTTAATGTGATGAAGGAGTCAAGAGAATTTTCTTTTTTTTCCTTTTTTCATAAGATGGTTTTTGTTTAAACTTTCATTTCGTTTCGTTTTTTTATTTTGAAGGAGACATTTTACAATGTAGCACATTCAACATAAATGATAAACAATATATTAATAATCAATACTTAAAAAAAAAATTATGCAAGTGACAGACAGATAAACAATAATATGATATCAAGAACTATAAGTTAATAACAACAAGTTAATTTAATCTGGCAATCTGTTTGGACACAGATTCTACAAAACAATATATTTTGATATTTTGATTCTCATGATGCTTCAGGGAAGAGAGGAGAATTTTAGAGAGGGCCCATTTTGGGGAGGTTGTAGGGTCAAAGAGGCATTGATCCAATATTTGAACTGAGAGTGAACAGACTTACTGGATATTTTTTAATGGCTGCAGATCAAGATCAGACTTCATAAAAAAAAAAAAATCAACAATCAGATCTGTACTTCAAAAGTACATCTGCAAAGACATTCATATGAACCATGTAGCAAGCCGGTATGAGGCCACAAAATCTGAGCCTAGATTTCCTGGTTCAAGAACAAAATCAGTTAACCTAAGACTCGAAAAAAAAAAAATAATAAAAAAAAAGCATGCTGATCCTCATTTTCTCCAGATTAATCAGGCTGAACTATTCTCAATTCAAGCCAGAGGATTAAGTGCTTTACACTTTGGTTAACAATAAACCTTCATGTATCAATTTATTTCCAAGTCCCAGCAACTGGCTATAGTTCACTTTCCTCAGCATTTATACTGGATATTTTCGGCTGACTTGGTCCAAGAACCCTAACTTTCAACTCCGGTGGGGTACGAATTTTGGACAAGTCAAGCCAAAGTCTTCCTGGATCGGCTTGTTTTGGAGTGGTTGTTTGTGGGGTAAAACATGTGGCAGTAGACACAGGGGTCTCCATGTCTGCAGGTGTGTCAGAGACTGTAGATTTGTCCTTTGGTTCCTCTTTTTTCTCATTGGAATCGGCAACAGCTCCACTTCGAGCACTAGTTGGCAGCAATCGCATGTTGGCTGGCAAAGTGGCTGCAGAATTGCTGCCTGCTGGGATTCCTCTGTTAGACACAAGAACGTCAGGTTCAAGGAAGATATCTGTACAAATACCACTCTCTGAAGAAAGAAAGAAAATTACAATGTAAGTTTGAGGAGGAGATAAAACTGCAGTCCTCATTCACCAAGATGTACTCAATTTACAAGCCTATACTTTTTGGCAACTGCTTTTGTATTTGGGTTCTCCTCCATAATGCAAGTACATTTGGTTATTACAATAAGTTTTTAATCATTTCATCCCAAGCAAGAGTGTGTGTGAAAGAATATGAGAAAAAGAAAACATTATAAAGGAGAGAGAACAATAATAGAACAGGAATTGATAAGACAGAAGATAATGATTGACACTGCATTTAAATTTTTGAAGATCAAAGTTGACTGGAAATTGAGAAAGGTGAGAGAAGAAACTCTGGGCATAAAACTTATGGTTACATGCAAGTTTCATTTTGTGATTTGATATGAAAGATTGAATCAGATCAAAAATTTGTCTAGAAATACCATAATCTTTGAAATAATGAATAAAACCAGCATACCAAAATCCGTTAAATGCATTCAATATCCAAAGACTAAGCTTCACTATTCTTATCTAAAACTTCGTAGACTCTCTCAGCAATAACTGTTAATACATTGGCAGTTGATCGAGAGAAGCAAAAGCCATATATTGTTTGTTTGAAAGAAGACCTGCTGATGAAAATATAACCAACCAAAGGCAATAGTAGTTGAGTTCTCATCAAAGTCACAGCTGCAGTGTCGTGACATTGTTAAACATGACATGAAGGCTGTGGGCATCAACACAGAGTCATGGGAGAGCATGGCAGTCAACCGGTCCAAATGGAGAGGAACCCTGGACCAACAACTCAGATCAACGGAGGAGCAACTGAAACAAGTTTGCTTGGAGAGGCGGGTTCGCAGAAATCAAAATGACAGCTCTGATAGAACAGAAACAAAACATAAATGCAACCTCTGCAACAAAAACTATCACTCCCGCATCAGCTTCTACAGTCACAGACGCTGATGCTCCAGCCAAGCAGACAACTAGGACGCTACCCACGGTCAACCCTGACCGATGACCTAAAAGAATCTCATCAAAGTAATCCCCTTGACACCTGATATCCTTATATCTTAGCATTTTTTTCCACTTTTCAAAATCAACTTATATTCTTAAGATCATTCATGGTAAAAAATGGCTACTATTTCAACAGTGATTGCCAGAATTTGCAGGAAGCCAAATCTAGCAGACAGGGGTTGGTGATGCAATGTTTTGCCAAAATACCCTGCACAAGACTTTACCAATCTAATTATTAACAAGTATTCATTTGATCATTTGTGAATGCAAGTCACAAAGCATACAAGCTCAACTAATAGTATCTCACTGCTCACTGAATAACTCCATTAGTGAGTTTCTGTTTAGGTATGTGTAGTAAGGTCTCTTTTGAATGGTTACTATATTACATCACAGTTTCACAAATGATTCTAGAGGTATTTAAAATGGCTGGATTCATTCTGGATTTTTTTTTTTATTATTCTCATCTTATTTTCAATAAAACATTTAAGACAGTTTAATCTTTAGTTTTTTTTATGTTAAAGATTCAAGCTCTGTTTTTGACTCAAAACATTTTCATTTGAAGATCAGAGAACCAACTACCTGAAGAAAGGGTGGGGAGAAGGCAATAAAAAATTAGGAAGACTATCACCTAACACCAATCCTAGATAAAATTACTGGTTATCATTTTTAAAGATTTAAAAAAATATATATTTTTTTTAATATTGTAACCTTTTCTCTTTTGCTGGAATTTAACCCCAAGTTTTTTTGTTTTTTTTTTAAAATTATGACATTTGCTGATAAATTGTCTTTTACCTCAATGATGATTTTTAAGCAAAGAAATAAAGTGCACTCTTCCAAGTTATAAACTCTGTTTAAATTGCACCTTGTAATTGCCAGAGAGAAAGGAAAAGGTTGAATTAAACTATCCACCATTAACATTTGGTGTTTAGGAAGAGGTATAATTCAGTTAAATAAATGATGAGAAAATGATCTGTTAAAGGTGATAATAAAGAATATTTTCTTTTAGTAATTTTGTGTATTTCTTTCATGGCATTCTTATGTCTTGCAGACCCATGAATAATTCACTGAGCAGAAAGACCTTTTGTAGAAAATAGCTTTCAATGATGAGAAAGATATGGAAGATGAAAGTTGCGATTGTGCCAAAAACACTAGAATAGAGATTAGATGATTTCGAAATCCAAGAAATAATTGAGATGTACAATAGCATTGCTGGGGGTTTATAAAGATACTGAGGAGGGTGGTGGAGATTTGAGAAGATATACTGTCACTCAGTTCTCAGTGATGATCACTAGACATCTGGTGGGAATTTATAGATGTGTAAGTAATAACAAAAAATCTGGTGGCTATAAATGGAAAGTTTTATTAAAATATCTCACAATAATAATAATAAAAGTGGTGATGATGATAATTCATAAATTGTTTGTATTTTATGCATTTGCATGTTTCTACCAGATATTAGATGGTTATTGTGGCATGATCCATTTCTCCCATTAACGGATCTGTCCTGAGAATATATATTCAGGAGAACTCAGTTCGTACTCAGAGCTTATTAAAGTTTACATTTAAGCCAATACAAATTGTCTAACAATTCTACTACAATTTAATGAACTCTTGTTAACCATTTAAATAATGGCTAATCTAATCTGTCCAGAAGGGTATTTGCGCGTAAGTTGAATTCATTGCATTCACTTACGCGCAAATACCCTTGGGAAAGGTATTAATCTGTCTCTTTCTTCCAGTTATGGGTTAAATAATAGGACAGATTGGGTTCTATAGCCTTGGCTGGCAACCAATCTACCGCAGAAAGCAATGGCAACCTACTGCGGGATAATCTTCTGCCCAGTCAGTCATGTCTCTTTCGAGACATGATTGCCCAAGCGGGTTTCCCGTATGGCACTTAACTGACTGAATCTGTCCAGGGAAGCTTATTATTGACCCAAACGAGTCTGGCACCGAACTAGAAGATTGTTACTGGAGAACTTTCATAAACTTCTTAAATTCTTACTACAACAAAAGTTCTAATAGGCTGCACTCCCTCACGAAATATGTCTCAGCACAAGTTTTTGAGCATTTTGCAGATGCATACTTTTTTTTTTGTACAAAGAGTCTTTAATGACATAAGACAGGATCTACATAAAAAAGAGAAATGAAATGGTCTCTAGACACTTACTAGCGATGAGGCATCAACTACCCAGATTCAATTGATGGATTTAATTCAAGCCTTAGTAAAACTAAGTAAAGACTTTTCCTTTTCTTTGGTATCAGCTGAACAATATTGAGCCAAATTGATATGAGATACCTTTATAAATGGGCTTTGGTCCAACAATATTTGACAAAGAATACTTAAAAATAGCACTTTAACATTACAGCAAGCCTATGACTAGGCAAGAGTACTAGATTTAGCAAAATAAAATGCTAAAAAGTATGATACAAATGCAGTAATGTCATAGACCTCTTCACCTATTTTGCACCCCCCTCTTAAAAACAAAAAACAAAAAAAAAAATCCCCGAAAAAAGTAGGCTCTCCAAAAAAACAAAAAAAAAACAAACAAAAAAAACAAAACAAAACAGCGTTAATTAAATGCATATTTTTTCTGTGAAGGCAAGAGACATGCAAGGGCCCTGCTAGAAGAGACAAATATGAGACATGCGAAAAGCAGGGATATTGGGCTAAAGTTTGTAGAATTACAAAGGGGAATGAAACAGTATTTTGTTTGGCATCAGTAGATACACTTGGCTGTCTATCAACTACAATGATAAAGATTATGGCTAATAAACAGCCACTAAAAGCACTGATTGACATGAAGAGCGCATAAAAATTCCTTAGCGCAAGCACTGCGAAAGAAAATTCATGGAGAACTTACCCGTGTCTAAACAAAGTGGAGATGGCTAGCTCATCTCTTTCCATACAAGTACTGGGATACTGTTTGGTTGACCTAAAAATAAAGGGTACTTTATACCAAGGAGTAAGATGTCTACTAATGAAGGATTTATGTTGCAACCTAACATTAGGGCACAACTTCTTGTGTCAAGATTCATTAGTAGAAATACCCTTCGGAGGCTCTGAGCCACCCTTGAAAGTCTGTGGCCAAGCAGCCACGAGAATGCTGTACCCAGCATTTTTCAACAATCTAGCAACCAGTAGCAACTAAAGCTAAGAGACACACAGAGGAGGATAATTTATTTATCCAAACTGGAATTACTTGTATGTTGAAGGAAGGTACAATTGAACCAAGTCATTCCAAGCCTTTACAGTTTTTTCTGAGTACAGAAGAAAGCAAATGGTATTCGACTATTCCTAAATGATAAACCAGTTTACTTTCCTGAAGGCCTACCCCCTGCCAAGAATAAATGAGATGATAGAGAAAATAACCAAAAACAGTCTAGTTAGTACTCTGAATCTCAAAAGTGCCTATCATCAGGTAGCTATAAGGCCCAGCAATAAACCATAAATGGACTTCAAGACTAACAGCAAACTATCAATTTCACAAAATACCATTTAGCATAACTAACAGAGTAACTAGCTTTCAATGGGTGATAGACCAGATAACATCAAAAGAGAACCTGCAAGGCACATATGCTTACATTGATAATGTAATCATGGAAAAAAAAAAATCGAGTAGAATATGACAGAAAGCTCAAATTTTTCATGGTGGCAGTTAAAAGGTACACGCTGATGTTATTTTAGACATAAAAATATAAAACTACTTGTATATATAATCAGTAAAAATGATATAAAACCTGATCTAGAATGTCTGAATCTATTGCTCTGCCTACTGATCCAAAAATATTTATCCGAGACAAATATTCATGAGGAATGTTTGCACACTATGTTCATTGGATACTGTGGTTTTGATGAAAAAATCTACCCTCTAACAACTGTATCAAAATTTCTGTTATCTCCCACAGCAGAGAAAGCATTTAACATGTTAAAGAGGGGCATAGTGAAAGCATCCGTTACTATGCCTGATCATACGCTACTTCTGATAGTAGAGACAGTCACCTCAGAATGAGTCATAGCAGCCCCTTTAAGGATTAATTACAGATGAAAAATCAGTTTTATTCATATTTAACATGAAAACGACCAGTAAAATCAAAAATGAGAAGATAGTCAGATGGAGGATAGAACTCTCATGTACTTATTCAACATAACATACTGCTCCAGTAAAGAAAACACACATGTGGCTGTCCTCTCTCATGTATGTAGCTTGGCTGCTAAGAAAAAAGAATTATAGAGATTACATAGAGAGTTGTGTTACGTACATGGTCCACGTGATGAAAATCAGGAACCTTCCCTACTCAGTAAAGGATGTGAAAGAGATTACCAACTCATATATGACGACTTGTGTCAAAAATAAACTCAGGTTCTATCATCTTAACACCAGCATGGTCATAAGAGCCAAACAACCCTACGCATTGGATTTCAAAGATCCGCTTTCATCAAAAAACTCGCAGAAAATTCATGCTGACAATAATTGATAAATATTTGTGGTTTCCTTTCATGATATCCTGCTCAGATGTATCCTCTACAATGATCATACAAGTACTTTACTCAGTTTTTACCATTTTCGGGTTACCTGTGTATATTCATTTATGTTCAAATGCGTATGGGGATTTCTACAAGAGCAAAGAGTAGTTGTAAGTAGAACACCACCCTACAAACCACAAAAAAAAAAAAAGAAGGCCAGCGAGAGGTATAATGGAATAATCTAGGAAACTGTTGAATTAGCAGCTGCCAAAAAAGGGGTAGCTGTAGAGAATTGGGAAGAATTACTCTCAGAAACCCTGCATTCTATTAGTGGATGTGGTTCGACTGGAGTGTTCCTACCTTCTTGGCTCTTGAATCTAGGAATGATATTATTAAAAAGATACATGACTGAATAACAATGAACCACTGGTAAATCTAGTGGAGCTACTAGATGCCAAGCTCCAGCAGGGGATGAATAGAGACCCACAGACATAAGTGAGGGCTGTCCTCAGGATACTTCAAGATATTTTGAAGAGACATGGTCTCCTGAAGATTATGAGGAACCTTTGAACTTTGATCCCTTTAGTGACAATAAACAAATTTCTCAGAAGAGTGCAAACACACCTACTGATACTTCAGAGGATGTGCAAATCACTTGTAGATGACAAGAACGCAGCAGGATTAAATCCAGCTCATGTGAGTACAAGTAAGAGCCTCATCAATCTCAGCAATCTGCCATAGCCTCACAGACAGCAAAGAATGTCTGCTCGGTTCAAGGACTTCTTTCTTCTGTAGGAATAAAGCAGGAAAGAATGTGGCATAATCCATTTCTCCCATTAATGGATCTGTCCTTAATACATATTTAGAAGAACCCTGCTTGTATTTATTACAGTTCATTACAGCTTACATTTAAACTAATATGAATTGTCTCTAACAATTTTACTACAGTTATCATTGAGGACTTGAGTGACAGTAAGTCTCTTCAAATTTCCAGCACTTTCCTCAATATCCTTGAAGAACATAGCACCACCATAATCTGGATAATTTCAATCCTTCTTGGTATATCTAATTCTAGAGCTTTTAGCACAACTCCAAGTATAATATTCCAGGCACAGTCCTAACCCTAACCCCTGCCCCACAATTTACTCAGTTTATGTGAAGTTTTGACATTTTTTGTTCATTTTCACCCTCTGGTCTGCTGGTAAAGCCAGATATCTAAAATCTGGCTAATTTCATTTTCTTTGTTTAAAACTATCAGGTTTTCTGGCTTAGGTGGAGGTGGTCAGTTTGAATCTAAGTCCCAGGATATGATTTTATTTTCTTAGACAATCTCTGTCTTATGTGCAAACTTTTTAGTTTCAGGGTTGAACAAAACTCCTTGCACAGTTCCTAGTTCCTATGCTTAACTGTTCCTATGCTGTTGTACCTGTTTTTGTATATGATTTTTTTGTTTATAAGCAAATATACTCAAAATTGACTAAATCTAATCTTATCTACTGATATTGATGTGGGTTGAGCAACAAAAACAAAAAAAAACATTTACTAAATGCATTAGTTTAAACTGTATTCAAGAATTCTACTAGTTACATTAAAATGCCTTTTCTATTTATTAGACACAAGCATAAAAAATTCAAGCAAGTATTTAAACATCTTAATGCAAAAATTAAGAAACCTTAGTACTGGTCTAAGTTGCTTATAAAACAAAATTGTGTATTTCTTTTGATTTAGCTTGCTATATTTACTTGCAATGTGGATTACAGTCTTGTCCTTTTCGCCACAAATGTGAAATTTACTGTTCTGTTGAGTTTAATTTTTAAGAATTATGGTAATTACAAGATAAAAATGGTAATGATGATGACAATGACAGTAAATGTAGTGGTTAAGAATGCTAGATTTTTTTTTTTTTTTACAAAAAATCCTCATGAATATGGCAGACATAAAATTCTAAGCCTTCAGTAGACTGAAAGAAACAGAAAAGAGAAATCCTGACAGATAACTCACCAATTTAATTAAAAATACAAAACTCAAGACTAAACTATGGAGTTCTTTGTTTGTCTATATTTATGAGATGTAGTATTTATATTATTGACATTGTTTGGACTGTTGTCCTCATCTTTATTATTATGTTCATGACATATCAGTTGTTATACATTCTGGCCTTCTTCAGGTGATAGAATTTCAAACTAAACCCTTTATTTTGATTACTGGGGGTATATCATTCTCATTCCACGTGTGATGGCACATCCGGCTGTCATCTAGTTATCTCCCTTTAACTCAACTCTTTAAGTTATTTGTTTACCATTGCTGTAGCTAGGTAGTGAACTCACAACTCTTTGGGTCAAAATACCAGGCTACAGCAGTAGTAAACAAATAACTTAGAGTTAAAGGGAGATAACTCCATGACATTTAGTGGGTAGCATTGTACATGGAATGAGAATGATATAACCCCAGTGATTGAAATAAAGGATTCAGTTTAAAATTCTTAGCACCAGGTAGAAGGCCGAAGTGCACAACAGCCAAAATATCAGGAATATGGCAATAAAGATGAAGAAAACAGTCTGAACAATGTCGATAATGTATTGAGTTTTTCATTATCAGACTAAACTTTTTCCCAAAACAAGATCATCCCAAATGAAAACAAAACTTAAAATCTGAAGGCTGAAAGAACATAGATATGTTTTTAGAGTAAATCAAGTTTCTCTTACCGTTTGAAGAATTCATAGAACGTCTGTTGAAATGGGGGCTGTCTGTAGCTGTGTTGGACCCAGCATTCAGTGCTTCAAAAGCCAGGTTAAGTGAATTGAGGAGACCATGATTAGCTGACTGGCCACTACTAGAAGACGATGTACTGCTTAAAGAGGTGATAGAAATCGGCCGCTTGTTCCCGTTGCGAAAATGGTCCAATGAAGTTACTGCAATTGAGTTTCGTGAACGGGCTGTAAATAACATGGCCGATATTTTAGATAAGAGTATTTCAATACAATCATCATAGCTTTAGCTTTTACAGGCTTTGAAATTAATTTCCTTTATTCAGGATGATGCTTTTCATTTTCTCAAAACTTACAAAATGATGTTAATTTCATCTTTTGATTTATAACATTTGAAGAAAAAATTGGTTGATTAGTAAAATTTAATTCAGGATACTTTTTTTTTCTTACTAAGAATTAAACACTAAGTTTGTAAAGGGGTAGAAAATATTGTCGGTTTCATTTCATTGAATAAAATTAGAAAGCTTTGCTTGTTGCTTAAAGTAATTTTTGAACAATTACCATCCATTTTTTGTCTTTGGTGAACCATCCATTGACATGAATGTTATATTTTGGTTATTTGTGATTCCTCCCTCACTTTTCCTGCCTTCAATATGTTCTGTGAGAATTAAATTCTCTAAACCCTCTTTCATCATTGTATCCCAGAAATTTTATCTAGCTAATTCCTTTTTTTTGCAAAATGTTAAAAAAAAATCCCAGTTTTTAGTTAGAGATGATCTTTATAGAACAATGAATAAATCTTGCATTAAGTTCTATTCTAAATTTATTAAACCAATTATCATTTAAGATCATTCAATTTTTTCTTTTCTTAATAGTTATTCTCATGTAGTAAATGTGCTGGTGGTGTAATAATTTATTGGAATGAGAAACCAGTGTACTGAGTTTGAGTTCTGGTCAAGATTGTCACATTCACACATATCTTCAGAAAGGCATGAATCTATCTCTTCTTCCCCTCCTATGGGCTAAACAGTAGGAGAGATTAGACTCTCTAGGCATGGTTTGAAACCAGTCTAGGAGAAGGACATCTCTGAATTCAAAACTGTATAGAGTGCTGGTGGGGTACATACTTGTAACTAATATCACCTCTGCATAATCACAAGATGGCTCTGTAGGTGTTGAAAAAGCATAAATAAACCTGAGCCGCCATGATGAAAATGATAAATCCCACTGATTTGCTGTGTGCCTTCAAGTTGAAACAGCTATGATAATTGTTGGCTTATTCCACACTTGTGAAGAGGATATTCTATCCACTGTAAACCTTTTCTTCTTCTGTTTTAAAGTAGAGATTAGCTCACCAAATTCACTCTTTAGACTTGGTGCTCTTCCTTCGTAGATTAACGAGCTGAGATGGCTGAGCAAGTTACAAGTTTTTGTCATACTAGCTTTGTCTTCTGTCTATCTTGCCTTCATTATGTCTTGTGAGTGCCAAATTCTCCAAGCCCTCTTTTCTCATTATGTGTCCCAGAAATTTTAACTGTTTCATTCTGATATTAAGTATGTTCTCTTTTTTTGTTTCTATTGCCCTTAAAACTTAGCAGTTAAAACCAAGTGAAAAGAAATTACTTGACAACAGCTATTCTTGGTTTTTATATGATAAAAGCAATAAAGATGGGAATAATAACCTCAAAAATATTATCTAAACTTATTTATAAATGGAACTTTGTGTGTGTGTATGTGTCTCCATTACTTATAGACTCCGAAACCGCTGAACCAATTTTCTTGAAAATTTACACAGTTGTACTCTAAGTGTCTGCGAGTGTTCTTAGCTAGGTTTTGTGTCGAGGTACCCCCGATAAATATCAAAAATCGATAATCGAAAAAATCGGGTTATAGAAGGAGTGGTCCGATTTTAATCAAATTTGATACACTCATAGACAAAGACATAAGAAACGATATTCAGAAGTTTCAAGGTTGCAGTTCTTACAATAGTGCAGAAAATCGATTATATATATATATATATATATATATATATATATATAAAAGGCATCATGTTTGTGTGTGTGTGTCTGTTTATCTGTCTGTATGTCCTTTATACAAATTCACAATTTTTATCCAATTCTCACCAAACTTCACACAAATATTCTTTAGGCTTCTGATCAAGTCATGGATGACTTATTTTTTCCAATTTCTCCCCAGTTTCACTTTAACTAGAAACAACTATTGCTTTTTAGTCTTTCATGCCAACGTCCAAAGAGTCTGAGCTCCAGGACCATGAATTAGTTTTAAAGCTTTTATTACACCTGAGCAACGCTGGGCTATACTGCTAGTTGAATGATAATTGTAACAGAATTTTAAATAAAAAAATTTAGAAATAAGTGGTTTACAGGCAAACAGGACACAAAAAGTCCTGAGAAGCATAATCACATGAACTCCAGTCTATTGCTCTACTAATGGAACAATTACAGGAAAAGGGCTCTATTGCTTATAACCACCAGGTTTCAGTTCAATAACTAGACAAGTTCTCTGAACAAAAAATGGAAAAATCAAGTATCTCATGCCTTTTCAATAGAAGTAATTGAAATATTGACCTTATGATCACCACTCCAATGTTATACAAAACTTGTTTTTTCCTTTTTCAAAATCAAATTCTGAACCTCCAACATAAGGAATTCTACTGAAAATTTTATTTAGTCTGGTGCAAGGTCATAATTTAGGGGTAACCATTGAAAACTGAACTCACTGCAGCAGTAATATTTAAAGAGAATAGCTCGTTAACACTTTCTCTGTTAACGTACTCTTTTACAGCTTTTCTTGGCACAACGATATAAGTTTGGAGTAATCAATAGAAATGACCTGTGAGGTTAACTTGCAAACCAGTAAACCAAAATGGAGAGTCAAACTGTTGACTTAAGCATCTCCAGTTTGATGCTTCTTACTTGCCAGTAAAAGACAATTTTTTTCTGCTAAAAATGATCTTTGTTAGTCTTCACAGTTCAAGAGAGAACGTGTCAAAATATGGGACAAGCTAATTGAATAGCAAAGGAAGGTTAATCCGCTAGTGGGCTTTCCATAACACTCAAGAAGAAATGTCCAAAACAGTGGAAATCATATCTAACTATGGAACAGATAAATCATACAAAGTAAATGTTAATTTATAAAATCCTAGTTACTGTACAAACAGATGGCCTTGCATTCTCTATGGTACATGCTGAAAGACGGCACTGTGTTATTTCTTAAATTATATGCCAGTAGATGGTGCAACATTCTTTCCTATGCTACATGCTGAAAGATGGCAATTTGAAGATAGGTGTAAAATAGGCAACTAAAGGTAAGCATTCTCCTAAAATTAATTACAAATATCATTCTAAAAATAATGTCTCCTATTATATTGATCCACAGTATTAGAGGTAAATGTTGGTAGTATGGTTGTACAAATTAAAACTTCCAACCAATAACCCATATTTTTCGGGTATATAAAGTAGTGGTGTGACAATGAATTGCTTCATGCCCCTGCCAAAATTGGTCCTATTGACACTTGCTGAAGTTTTACAGAAACCAAGCATCACGTTAGGCACTGAGTAATGTTTCAGTAGTTGAAATAATGTGCTGAGTTTGAGTTTTGTTTAATGGCATATCAACTTCTGTGGGTTATTTAATGCCAAAAAGGTGGGGTTTTAAGATATTTTTTTAATGTTAGGTTATAGTGAGAAAACTGATTTAGTCAGATTTTAATGAAAATTTTTGGTTTTTATTTTAGAGAACTGAAGATGTTTTTTAGCTTTGTATTCAAAAATGTTTTTGCTGAGAATTTTTTCCCTTCAAAAATGTGTTATGGTAATAATTTTTTCTTTGCAAAAGTCTTGTTGGTAATATTTTTCCTTCAAAAAATGTATATTTTCTATAAAAGTTTATTTTTATGTATATATTTCTATAAAACTGTATTTTTATACTTTCATAGTGTTTTGACCCCAGTTTGGGAAATAACTATTTGCCCATAGCTGGGACCCTAACAGGTGCTACCACTCCGGGTCAGAGTGGACCTGGGAACAACAGCAATTAAGAGGTGGTTCCATGCTCCTCACAACCTCCCAATCAGAGGCCTTACTGTTGAATGCAGTTTACTGTCATGCCCAGGACTGAAATAATGTGCTGAACAAACCATATTCCTGGTGGCTCTGAATAGACCCTTCATCATCACTGGTGAAGATGCATAACAAATGTTGGTGACTATATAGAAAAATAGTATTTTGAGCTTCCTGTATCTGCTGTACTTTTCATGAAAATAAATATGAGGTATTACTTTCAAAGTCTTTCTTATCTGGCTCCATTTATATTTATGAAGTTTGGCTTAGCACCTACAGTATAAGATCACAAGCATGAGGCATATATTAAGGACTGAACTTACTACAGGAAGGTTCAATGAGACAAGCTTACTAACCAGTAATCTATGCCAAGATAAGATACCCTTTCATAGTCATGTCTTGCACAAGCTCATAGTAAATGGTCATTTGGTGAGGACTGCTTTCAGAGGGATGTTGATGTCATTGGATCACCATATGTACTACAGTAACAATAGCATCACCAATTAGTGCATGATAGAATAGGGCCTATCTCTTGTTAGGCTGGATTTTGAAGCCAAAGTTGTTCTAGCTGAATTCATTGCATTCACTTACACACAAATACCCTTGGGAAAGGTATTAATCAGTCTATTCCTTCCAGTTATGGGTCAAATAACAGGACAGATTGGGTTCTATAGCCTTGGTCAGCAACCAGTCTACCGCAGAAAGCAATGGCAACCTACTGCAGGATAATCTTCTGCTTAGTCAGTCTTATCTCTTTCGAGACATGATCGCCCAAGCATGTATCATGTATTGCACTTAACTGACTGACTATACTAGTTACCCTACCAAAGCTAAAGTGCACAAATCCAGTAATTCATGCCTTCATTCTTAACACTATTATTGTGAAGTGAATACAGTCTCAGTTGGAATTTGACGACAGCTCCCAAATTTCATTTTCTGCATGGCTAACCATTATACCAGTAAAGAGAAAAACATTATGATAGTAACATTGTATTTCAGGATAAAACACTATTTATGTAAATCCGTTTTAAAGAGCCAATGAGAAGCCACACAACTAACATAATTTTAATACATCTAATTAGGGACTATAGATTGTGGTATCCCTTATTCATAATTCTGAACCCTGAAAATTTTCTTTCAGTGGGTGTTGTTTGCACACCAAATCTTGTATTTGGTGACAAGCAAAACCTATGTAACCCATTTTTTGTTGGGATTTTTGAAATGAGGAATTGTCATTGTTATATGATTTGTTATTCAGACTAGCATGCTTATCTTGCTTGTTATGCTCACAATGTTTCGACCGTTACACTCTGTAATTTTGGAATCTTGAGTTTTATTCAATCTATCTTTTTCCATTTTTCATATTCAGGAATTATTTTGTATTGCTTAGTATGCACCAGTCATATTGGAATATGTAACTTTTTAGTGCTACCAGCCTCAGTGATTGAAATTACAACTGCCAGGGAACTGGAGATGTTTTAACTAATGCTTTAATTCACTAGGCCATATTCCTTGCATATTTAAAAACTAAATTGTTTAAGAAACATCTGACCTAGTAGGTTAAATTGATTGATTGAGTGATTCATTTTCTATGGTTTATCAACTCTTTGTAAGTCATTCCAAGCCAGAAAATTGAGATATTTTGAAAATGAACCTTTTCTGCACTATAAGGCTTTTTAGAAACTATCATTTTTAAATGGCCTCAACTCAATCCGGGCAACACAGTTGCTCTTAAGTCAGATATTCCTCTACTCCACATAGATATTTTGTTTTAACTTTGAATATTGTGAAAATGTTAAAAAGAGCTACTGGTTTCCCTGTTATTAATAATCAATCTTATTGTCTATCCTGTATATGTTAGATGTATTAGAATTTCGTGAAGGAATTGATTCTAAGAATTTTAGATAAGAGATGGTATAGATGTCATTTGAAATAGATTTTCTAGTGAAATCTGAAAGTTAAGTTTTGTCTCAAAAAATAAAAATTCATGTGTATTTTTTTTCAAATTTTCTTTTAGAAGAGTTTTATGCTATATCACTTACAAATGATTAAAGTGATTTTTTTTGGGGGGGGGTAGGATAAACTGTTTGCAACATTCCTTCTTTTGTAATTATTGTAAATGATAAAGTTTTCCTATTGGCGGCTGAGTGTATGCAAAAAAAAAAAAAATAGTGCATCAGCTGTCTGTTGGTGATGGGTAACTTACCTAAGGACTGGGTGGGGGTGACATTAATTAAACGATCATTGATATTGAAATCACCTTTCAGATCCATGCAGGGTTTATTTCCCATCCCCATGGAGGCCATCTCGCATTTCCGGCTCTCTGTAATAACAAAAATAAAAAATATATCAGTACACATTGGAATTTCTCAAACAAGATTAAAGCTAAATTGAAATTTCTTTTCCTTTTATTTAAACTTACTTTGTCTATGTATATCTTGGCACCTGTCATAAAGCAGCAGTTCTGAGGCTAATGTGGCATATTAATACATTACTTATTTTTGGCACAAGTTTACATTAGTAAATAAATATATACAGGGTGATTGAAAAGTAACTCTCTATTTTATGTATGAATGATCAGTCAGAAGTCCTGACTTAACACCCTGTGACTTTTTTTTCTTTGGTGCTGGTTAAATGAGATAGTCTACTATACCAAACCAAGACTTTGGAAGAACTTGAAGCAGGAATACAAGAAATTACGTCTTTCATATCACAAGAATTTCTGGTGAAATCTGTTGATTTCTATTCCTGGAAGGCTCAAGAAGCTGGTAGCAAAATCTGGTGTCCATATCAAATTTTAAATAAAACCTCATGTTAAATGCTTTTCTCTCTCATCCATTTCTTGTAAAAATTATAGTTTATAAATAAATTATAAATATAGAGTGACTCAAAAAACGGAAATGTTTGATTTGTTTGTTTGTGATTTTTTCTATCTCAAGACACTTGATGTAGGCCTCTGTATTGAATCTGAGGCCTTTACCAACAAATTTGGCATTTCTTTTCTTATCAGAACAATCAGAGTGAGTTTTCCAAGTCGCTGTACCATCATAATCACCATTAGACTCATCCGACTCTTTCCCAATCCTCTGTACTGTCCTCAAATTGATGCCCAAACACTCAGAAATATTCATATTGGAGTTTCTGTTTCTAAATTTCTGGTAGAGAACATTATAATGTTCTTTTTCTCACAGATGATATTCAACTGACCCTACTATACTGAGCAGTCAACAAAATCAAAAACAAACAATGCACATACATGAAATTAAAGATATAAGATTGCCACAATTTTTCTATGTATAAGGAACCAAAATTTTTTCCCAATGCCATCTCTTCAGGACTTAAGCAATCATGGCTCTCAAGGATTGCCTACATCTATTTTTAATCAGGAAAATGATTTTATTGATCTCTAATATGTAAATTCTTAACAGTCAAAATTTTAGCATTATATAAGAACCAATGCTCAGCTGAATCCAGAGTCAACTAAAGAATCTATGATTTTTTTTTTTTAATAAGCAACTGTATTTAAATTTGACTAATTCTTAAACTACTCCAATACTGAGATCAGTATGGCATAAGAAAACGAAAAAAATGTATAATTAAGCAAAAAGATACTAAATTATTTTATACTGTATCCAAGAATTCTACTAATTCTTTTCATCAAGTTACATTGAAATGAATTCTTTTCAATTTACACAAGCATAAAATTTAAGTAGCCATTAAGCAATTCGAGTATTAATTCATGTGAAAATTTAAACAAAATGTGTACTGATCAAATCCTAAGTTTCTTACATAATTAAAATCTCAATTTATCTTCTACCTCTTCATACGTGGAAAAAAAAAATACCCCAAATTTAATGAACAATTTATTGTCAAAATCTTTATCATTTAGATAAAAAAAAAAAAAAAAAAAGAGAAAGAAAAAAATGAAAAGAAAAGTGTATCAGGTGAAATGTTTTGATGAAAACAACAAAAATGGAAATTCTTTCCTGCCTTAAGTGCCATGTCCCTTCAGGATTGTTCAGCTAAAAAGTCAAGACAGTAAAGACTTAGAAATTAATGCAAGTGTTACTAACAGAAAAGGGATATTTTTTATACAATTATTTGATTCATTTTTAAGAAATGCTGTAATTCAATTATGAGAGTTGCCATGGCATATTTTTATTACTGAAACATTTTCTTGTGATCCTTAAAAGCAACCAAATCGAATGTTCATTACCTCGATTCTTGATAGCCTGCTTCCAAAGTAACCGTGAGATCTCACAAACCCAGCTATTTTTCATTTCATTGCATTGAGCATGGAGAATATAATTTTCCCCTAGTGAGCGTCGCCGGAACCAGATCTCAAATTTATTACTTTTATCCCTAAAGTTCTCTGTCAGACCAATATCTGACGTCTGAAGAAGAAGAAGAAAAGAGAGGTTTTAATGAATATTTTTTTATTGGCAGTTTTTATAATTTTTAACAAATGGCAAGTATTTAAATATTTTCTTTTTCAACAAAGGCAAATCACACTGTGTATTGTGGTTAAAAAAAAAAAGAAAAAAAAAAGAGCAATGAATAAGTTGAAATAAATTAGTCAAAAGTAATGATAATGCTTCATCTATAAAATTTGGAAATTTATGTCAGTTACATCAATTAATACAGGCTATAAACAATATGGTGATTTTCTAAGCATAACTCAGATGTAGCGCAAGACCAAAAGTGTGAGAATCGAACGAACTATACAGTTGTGATTGTTCTAGTGAGACAAGTTTGTTAAGCATAACACCACATCAAGATGCTCCAAACTACAAACAATATGGTTTGTAGTAAATCTGATAAGTAAGAATGTTACTGTGTTATTCAATTTCAACTGCTGATGGGCCCCACATAGCCAAATCAGTCAAGTATTGCTCATCATCATCATTGTTTAACATCCATTTCCATCCTAACACGGGTTGGATGAAATTTTCTTGATGGCTTTATTCCAGGTCACCTAATTTGTTGTAATAATGATAATCTTTTATCGATAAAAATAAAACAAGATTATGTAGCATGTCTCACCTCAGATGATACTAGAATAGAATTTGTACTCAATATCACACCAGACTATCTAGGGGACCAGGGGTAGATTTGACCTCTGAGAACCACCAAGTGCAGAATCATGTAACCTTACTGCTGCATCTGGCTTGCAAATTTAGGAACAAGTCACATGTCAAATATATAAGCCCCACCCCAGCAGTGAGTGGGCTCTCTCTCTCTCTCTTACACACACGGGGATGTAAGTTCCATGTTCAGATGTTGGCTCTGGTGCCATTTACATGCACACTGTTTGAGAGTAATTGATGGACTATTAGAGTGAATAAAACAGAATGTTAAACATGAGATCCAAGTCGTGTGTTAACATTAATTGGCTCAACAACTTCATTATAGTTATCTAAACTTTTTTATAAATGGAACTTTGTCTCTGTGTGTGTGTGTGTGTGTGTGTGTGTGTGTGTACATCCGTTACCTATAGACTCCGAAATGGCAGAACCGATTTTCTTGAAAATTTACACAGTTGTACTATAAGCGTCTGCGAGTGTTCTTAGCTAGGTTTTGTGTCGAAGTACCCCCAATATCGAAAATCGAACAAATCGGGTTATAGAAGGAGAGGTCCAATTTTAATCAAATTTGATACACTCCTAGACAAAGACATAAGAAACGATATTCAGAAGTTTCAAGGTTGCAGTTCTTACAATAGTGCAGAAAATCGATAATATATATATATATATATATATATATATATATATATATAAAAGGCAAGATGTTTGTGTGTGTGTGTCTGTTTATCTGTCTGTATGTCCTTTATACAAATCCACAATTTTTATCTGATTCTCATCAAACTTCACACAAATATTCTTTAGGCTGAGTCTGAGCTCGAGGACCATGGATTAATTTTAAAGCTTTCATTACACCTGAGCAATGCTGGGCTATACTGCTAGTTTAGAAGAATAAAATGAAAGTGATTCAATGACCAGCAATAAAAAATTCTTTGCAGCCCACAAAAATATCTGTTAAATGATATTTTCCTGTCTTTCATTACAAATCGCTACAATATTTCTTACCTTGAAACTATACTTGTAAACATAAGACTCTGGTCCTCCTTGTCGGTTTCTTTTTGTTTTGCTGAATAAGATAAGTTCTTCAAAAAGAAATATATGTCTCATGAATTTCTTCCTTCCTTGTGTAACCACGAATTCATCTTGCCGTAAAAGACGACCTTGTTCCTGAAGATTTACCTGCATCAGAAAAAATTCAGTTAAAAAAATGTAAAAAAATAGTTGATTTCCTATTTCGTCCAAGAAAAAAACCTGAGTTACCTCCCTTGTCAAATGAAGTTTACTGTTTGTTAAACAAAAAATAGGACCATTTGAAATTCTCTAACGAATAAATTGGTAATGGTAATATTAGCTGTCTTTTTTTTTTTATAGAAGAAAGATTCAGTATTCATGCAGCCAGTGGTACTTTCAGCTGAAACTGATATTTGTCTATTCAAACAATTTTTCAGAAAAATGATAGGTTTCTCAAGTTCATTAGCTGTCATTGCTCTTTCTAGTATTAAGAGTCGTGATTGAATTCCAGTTGAATTCATTACATTCATATACATGTAAATACTTTTGGGAAAGGTATTAATCTGTCACTTCTCCATCCAGCTATGGGTTAAATAGCAAGACAGAATGAGTTCTATAGCCTTGGCAACCTACTGCAGGAAAAATCTTCTGGTCAGTCAGTCAAGTCTTTTTCAGGAGAGGTTCATCCAAGTGTGTACCACATATGGCACTTAACTAACTAGTATTAAAGGAGGCTTTCCTAACTTTTTGTTTGAAATAGCACGGAATGTCAACATCTTGATTGTATCATTTTCTTTTTGAGTTGCATGTGCTATCCATTTCAGTTGTTACTGCTGTTGGAAGTCTTCAAGTGATGTGGTTTCTGTTATTTGGTACAGTCTTTTGTGATTCTCTAGTGCCAGTCTACAAGGTTCAAAAATGTGTGGTCCTCAATAAGACCTACTGGTTTCTCTTGAAGTTACTTTTAACAATTGATTAAATTAGGTGCATGCTAGCAGATAGAAAATCATAAGACCATTACAAGAACTAGAGATCTAAATGTAAAACTGTTTATATTTAACAGGAAAGGATTAATTCTATCTTTTATTATTTGAATATTTTAAAGAATGGGCCCTCATTTATTAGTTTTAATTTTAACACTCCTTGAAATGATAAAAGGAGTTAGTCTCATTTATAATCAAATGTTCTCATTCCTTTCCAGAAATTCTTTATTTAAATATATTCATAATCTGGTATTATAGGTTCATAAAAATCTAGTAAGAATTATAATGCATTAAAAAACTCATGTCGATATCCTGCAAAGATTTGACCGATACTGACTATGCAGATGACTAGACACCATAACCAGTGCCACTTCATTTAGAAAATGCTGCTAATGATGCTGAACTTGATGTCAGTGCCTACAAAACTGAATTCATAACCAGCAAGGCTCAATACAAACTATCTCAGATGAATCAATAAAGTCCATTGACTCTTTTACATACTCAGGAAGCAAAATGAGTATCGAAAAAGATGGGAAAATTCATATAGCAAAAGCCTGGGCCTCCTTGAATAAAATGAATGTAATCTGGAAATCTGATCTATAAAACAACCTCAAGCAGAGATTTTTTTCAAGCCAATATAGAGTCGGTTTTAATGTGTGGCGCCAGAACTTAGACATCAACTAAAATCCTTCAGTCTAACCTACACCTGGATGCTGATAATCTCTCTTGGAAACAACATTTAACTAAATCACAGATCTGTGATTTAGTTGAATGCTGATATTTCTACAAGCTACAATTCTACAGAATGCACTTTACAGGACACTGCAAATGTGCAGAACAAGAACTTTCAAGTGATCTACTGCTCTGGACCTCAAGCCATTGTGTAACATGGGTTAGTCACCCAACAGCTACCTATATTGATTAACTATGTTATGACACAGGATACGACTCTAATGACCTTCTGACTGATGCAGAATGGTGATGGTTAGTGTGATGGACTCATGAATGTTTGAACTAGCTCGGCCGAATACAAATATAATTAATGCCGACCATCCCCAAAAATAGCATGGTGGGCATTAATGGGTTAATTTTTATTTTTTCAGTTTAATATTTAGTATGTATTGATCAGGAATAAGAAAATGAAGAGCAGCATTATACTTATAAAATATCAAAAACTCACTGCAATTTCAAAATTACTCAAATCACTAATGGTATTATTTTTGATGGGTAAACTGATAATAATCACATAATAATATATGATGATGATAATAAATTTAGTAAAAATCAATGTTACTTAAACTTGCATTCTCATTTTTTTTACATAAACAATATTAACAATGATGCTAATCTACAATTTTAATCCTGTACAACAAAAAATAAAATAAAATAAACATAAAATACATACATCACAATCCTTTAAGGAATCCATTGCAAGAAGATCATTGCCATGGCGTAAATGGAACTTAACCATTTCTTCAGCATTCTACAAAGATAATGATTAAACATAAAAACAAATATTTTCAGTAAAGTATATATAATATCTAGTAATCATAGCTATATTGCAATCATTAACTGTTTATGGTAAAAAAAAAATGTTTTTTTCTATAGATATAAAGGCAAAATACATAAAATTCCTTGGATAAGTCTAACTGCAACACAAGGCTACATTGGCGGAGACTGAACTTAAAATAGATTTTAATACAAGCAGATTAGGCACAATCCTACTGCAAAGATTTATGCTGCAAAAACTAAGTGTTTATTATTATGCATTTTTGTTATAGTCCAGTAAATTTATTCTCTTTGTAAAGATCAAAGGCTGGAATTTATTTTTGACAGTCCTGGGGAGTATGCTTTAAACAGCATTACTGTCTTAAAAGCCATCCTTTTTTTGTTAGGATTTTTGTGATGGTGAAGTGTCATTGTTTTATGCTTTGCTATTCACCCCAGCATGCTTGGTTGTTATGCTCACAATGAATTATTTTGTATCTGTTAGCATGCATTAGTCATATTCACCTTTGTGTTGGTTATTCATTTCAGAGTAAGTAGCTTTTCAGTACTACCAGGCCCAGGGATTGAAATCACAACTGCCAGGGAACAGAAGATATTTTAACCAATGCTTTAATTCACTTGGCCATATTCTTCGTATATTTAAACACTAGATTGTTTAAGAGATATCTGGCCTAGTAGATTAAATTGATTTGTTTTCTATAACTTATCAACCTTTTGCAGGTCATTCAAAGCCAGCAAATATTTTTAGATTGTAAGATTTGAAAACAACAATGGTTCAGTAATACAGTTCCTACTAATTAACCTGTAGCTAGGTGGAGATGTGGATTCATACTTTTTCCAAGGGTATTTGCACGTAAGTGAATATAATGAACCCAATGGGAATTGGAACTCTGATCTCCAATTAGCAATTTCAAACCATTATCCATTACACCACCTGCACATCCAAGCTTACAGCACCTGGTATTTACAAATGATCATGATGTGGCCATAAGCCTAGAAGATCAAATTGCCTGTCAGTGCTGAAAAATCTGGTTCAGTAGAAGAAATTGACAAGTGACACAAAGGTGAATATGACTAGCAAGTATTAACCGATATGAGTTATCTCCCCTAAAATGCAGAATAGATTGACTAGAAAATTTGGTTTGAAATTCAGTCAGTTAAGTGCCATACGTGATACACACTTGGGTGATCATGTCTCGAAAGTAGACTGGTTGCCAACCAAGGCTATAGAACCCAATCTGTCCTGTTATTTAGCCCATAACTGGAAGGAAAAGACGGATTAATACCTTTCCCAAGGGTATTTGCGCGTAAGTGAATGCGATGAATTTGGCTGGAATTCGAACTCGGCTTTCCGATTTCTCGTTCCGAGCTGATATCCAATGCACCACAACGCTCATCCGGTTTGAAATTACTGAGTACAAAAAAGCTGAAAAAATGTTATGAGTATTTACAACTAAATTGAGCATTTTAGTCTGAATAACAAATAGTAATAAAAATAGTGTATTTAAGATATCTTATAAAATGATATATGTCTGACTGTCACAGATGAAAATGAATTTAACATGGCATATTTTATTGAAGCGTTACATTCTTCATAAACAAAAAACTAAAAAAAAACATTTAACACTGCAGCAAGCCTGTCTGCAAACTTAGCCACATGATACAGTTAGTCAAACTTATTTTTATAATACAAGACCAAATCATATCTATTCTAAATGTATGGACATTTATTCAAAACCTAACGAATTAAAAATTTATAAACTAATGGTCTATGGCATCTGAGTAAATATTTGCTTCTTAGATATTCCAACTTCCCATATTCACAGGGGATATGATTTTAGTCATCTTTGTGTGTGCAGAAAGAGGTGTAGAGTTGTACATGCCATCAAATGCAGTATCTTTTATTCAATAATTTCTATTTTTCTGTAAATAGAAAACAGAAAATTCATTAGTCTCAAGTAAACTAGATTTTACCTTTAAGTCTGCAAATTCGTTGTCTGATTCTGGACATTCCTTCAACATCTGCTTCAAAAGGAGGGCATACTTGCCCATTCGCTGCACAGGCCGCAGAAGGTAACTGGACAGATTCATTTTGTCATTCAGCTCGAACTGCTTCCTCTAAAAAAAACAAAACAAAAGCTATTATTTTTAAAAGAAGCATTGATCAAGTCAGTCTGATCAATTGATAAAAAATACTGTAGAAAAATAATAGCTTCATATTTATGCCCTTGTGTTGGACTAAGTTTATTAAATATCAGTAATATATACTTTAACAGTGGGTGGGAACTCTTCACAGAAGAGTCAGGAATAAGTAGGAAAATCAAACTAATATGTTACCATTATTTCTTTTGTTTCATGTCAGTTAACTTTGGGTCCTTTATTATTAATGATTTACAAAGCAAAGTTTTTGCTTTACATGCAACACTAGAGTTAATAGTAAAGGTAAAATTTCTTGATTGTTCTACTTGAAAATATAACAAATACAATTCCAAAATTACTTAAATATTGAAGTCATTTTTTAGCTAGTTTTTTAAAATTAATAATTAATCTAAATTTCTGTTATGACGCTGTTATGCATGGATTTGTTGAGACTATTTTCTTTATTATTGCTTTCATAACATTTCAGCCATTAATTCTCTAGCCTTTCTTAGGTATCACTCAAAATGATTTTTTTTTTAGTATGATCAACAGAATTAAGGGAATTATACCATTCTCATTCCTTAACTTGTTATGATCAATGTTCTTTCCAAGGAATGATGAAGAGAATCTTTTAATTCATACATATGCCATTCTCATTCCTTGACTTATTCAGATGTCTTTCTAGAAAATTCCTAACTATCAACTCCTTCAAATGATAATCCTCCTCTTTCTTCATTTAATGGGAATTTTAATTACTTTTGATTTTAATGTAAAAGTAAAGCAAAACATCCAGAAAGATCTTTGTATGTCTATGTATAAAATCTAGATGGGTTTTGTATGCTAGGAATGTATTAGAGTAGTTCAAGATTTTCAACTCTGAGCTTATTTATAACTTCATCAGAATTGAGTAATAAATAATCCAAGGTGTGTCTACTTTATATAAATCTGTCTACTGGAAGCAAAGAGTTCAGATAGCTAAGAAAATTCTGTTATGTACTTGAAGCCTTTTTACCTATCTGCAGGAGGGTAAAGAAAGATAGAGGTAAAGATACATTTATATCTATTTATCATATGTGTGTCATCAAATATCCTTCAGGAATGAATAATTCGTTTAATTTAGTGCTTCCTCAGATAAAATAGTATCACAGTCTAGAGTTAGTTTAGTAGACCACATGCAGTTTGTTTTTTTGAACATTTGTTATTTTTCTTGTGGAGCAGATTAGTGAAAAAAAAAACAATATATCAACAAAAAAGTTGGACATAAGGAAATGCCATAATGAATTTTTGTAATTCTCATTTTGCTGGAACTAGTTGCTGTTTTGATAGAGTAAAAAAATCACTGAAGGAATGTCATACAATTTTTATACATTGATTTATTTAAACTGTTGTTTTCATTTTGATTGTTACAACTGTTGGATCTTCTGGTCTTCACTAGTTGCTTGGTATATTTGGAAACATTCTTTGAATGATGACAGACACTTTATTCAGTTTACATGAACAGACTGTATTCTACTGTCCATACGAGAAGATGTCTTCTATTTGTTTTTCTTCTTTCATCCATTTTATAAATTAATCCTTATGATGCTATTTATGATCATTTCCCTAGATACCACCACCTAACTTGGGGATTGAACTTACTACCATCCCATAAACTGCTAACCAGCAATTTAGATATCATAACCTGAAGTAGTGATCTTGAAAAGAAAAAAAGAAGCGGCCTAAACCTCAACCAAGCAAATTAAGATGGGAAGCAAAACAGGTTTTTGGAAAGCTGGACAATATTCTCAACTTAATCTGATGCAGTAGAACAACCATCATATTGTTAGTTGCTAAATATGGGTCATAACAAATGTATTCTAAGTATCTCAGAAGTTATGTATGATATATACATATTTTTCATTTTATTATTAATAGATCCTAGTGTAATAATTTTGTGAATCATTTATATATATATATATATATATATATATATATATATATATACACACACACATTGTTCAATTACTTACTTTTGAATATTCTTCATTTGTAAATGAGTTATTACGTGACCTAGGTTTCTACCATGTGGTGCTTTCAGATGATTTGCAATAACTGATTTTTCCATTTTTTCTTCTAAATTTAAAAGTTGTGAGTTCAAAAATTACCTGCTACGTGAGAATTCTTAAAAAAAAAATTCCCATTATGTGAGCATTCTTAAAAAAACAAAAAAATAAAATGGTGAAATCATTAATTGCAAATCGCCTGGAGATACCACATGGTAGAAACCTAGGCCGTATAATAACTCATTTACAAACGAAGAATACATATATATATTTAAAACATTTTGATATCTTCAGGCAATTTATAATAAATTATTATAAATCGCCTGAAGATACTGAAAGGTTGTAATCTAGGTTGTGGAAATAACTTGTTTCCAAATGAAAAAATATTTACAAGCTCTATAATATATTGAGCACTTTTTAATACAGCTGTACACTGGTCTAATTTATTTATGACCCCAAAAAAATGATTAACAATCTCTTCAGCAATAAATTGAGTTCTTCCGGTGACTGGCGTCTGTATACACCGCTTATATATAACATGCTAAAATTTCCCCTCTCTCATTCTGTGTGCCTATGGCTTAGGGAGTAGAGACTCCGACTGACACCAAATCGGTCAAGTTTTGATGATCCCGGCCAGAAATAAGTAGATGTCTAGTCACACTGATAAGCCTGTTCTGGCCGGGATCGAAACTCGACTAATTTGGTGTCAGACGGAGTCACTAACCCCTAAGCCATAGGCGCATGGCATCAGGGAAGGGAAATTTTAGTGTGTTATATATAAGTGGTGTATACACACGCCAGTCACCGAAAGAGCTCAATTCATTGCTGAAGAGTTATGCATAAGTCGCAGAAGTGGTAACTGTTTTTGTTTTTTTAATTTATAATTTTTCAGTTTTATAATATACATAAATATTTTATTATATATATTGTTTTTATATTACATTTTTTCCAAAATAAAACCTTCCAATAAGAATATGGAGAATATGCACAGCAAGTTACTAATGGATCTGTGTACAAAGGCCATTTCTAACTAATCATTAAGCATATTTTAAAGGTAATTGTCGCAGGCTTAAGTCAGAGTAAAACATTTAAGTACTACAGATTTTGTATGTAAATAAATAGATTCTTTATACTTACTCGGAAATATGCAGTTCCATGCTCCTGCATGAGTTGGTCTGATTTGGGTTTGTTTTTATTGTAGAGAGCATATAAGTAAAATTGTTCTTCCTGGGGAAACAAAAACATTATCATTAATGCTAAACAGTGAGAAGTTAATTACATGGAATATTAATAACTTTCAAATAATCAGAAACAATTTTTAAAAATATTCAACAACATTAAAAAAATCATTCTTTTAAAAGATACAAAAAATTTTCCAAACAAAAATTTAGGTTTTATTATTATAAGAGAAAAATTTTTTTAAAAAATCAATAAAAAGGATATGTTTTAGTGATTACTAGATAGAGGATTGTGGGATATTTCTAATAATTATAATTTCTATGCTGAAATTTTATTAAGAAAAATTATCAGATCATCTTTTCTTTATATTTATTTTCTGAGAATCTGAAATGATTAAAGTTTTTCATACATGCAAAGATAAAATTAAAGCTGAAAATTTGACTTTATGTAATTTTAAGTTAAGATGATTTCTTGATTGCTATGCCAATTACTTGATAGGCTTCTTCTAATGAGGCTTGTTTACTGCACTTTGCCCTTCTTTCTCTTTTAGCTAACTTCTTTTTGTTAAGGGAAAAATATCTCTTTTTTAATAGTGAGAAATGCACAATAATAGTAGCAACTACTGTTTATTATTTCCTTATGTATTCTTTGCTATGATAGTTTGGTGTGAATTTTGACTGACTTTCAAAGATCAAAATGAGTAATTGTGAGTTTTTTTCTCCATTTCATACCTAAAAAGATTCTGAATAAAAAGAGAAAATTTCTTTTAATATATTTCTAATATATTCTAATTTATTATCGTTGCTCTATCAATTTATTGATATTGAGGGCACTTTTTGGAAAGACTGCTTATTCTTATCAAATTTGTGGTGCATTTTATATATATATATATATATTTTACACCCACTCACATCTGAGGTGAAGATAACCTAATGGTTGGCATAAATGAAATTGAAATCATAAGTAAAGTTCAAATTGTGGTTGTTTATTTCACAGAAATGCCTTTGGGAAGGGCATAAATCTATTTTTTCCTCCAGCTATGGGTAAAAAAGCATAGTAGACTATGCCTTGGTCAACAATGTCTAGGCAGCAAGAAAAGCCTGATTTTATAATAATATTTGAGTAACGTGTTGCATTATTTTTTCTTCTAGTCAAAAGAATATCACAGGCTGCATTAACAGCTAGTAAATACAAGATGCTATATAAGAGTTCAAGAAATGAAGAAACTAAGAGTAAGTAATTTTCCACGGTCAAAGTTCCTAAAATTCTGAGTAGGACATCATAATTATATACACACACATTTTTTATATATCAAGAACAATTTTGATAATGTAAGTGATGAAAACGAAGAAAACAATTCTAAATGAAATCAGATAGACTATACGGCCAAAACAAGTATTCAAAAAAAAAAAAAAAAAAAAATTTTAAGTCCTCAGTGTCCCCCTTTTTGTTGTGTTCATGTATAGTTGCATCAACATGAACACAAATTTAGTCCAATGAAGTCTTAAAAGATGCAATGTGTCACATAAAAACTTTTTCACACTTTATATATATATAAGAAAAATTAAGGCAGACACGTTATTTTGACGTGTAAAATCCTTAGTAAAATAAAAACGGAAGCTGATGATGGTTCGCCTGAAATAGGCCTGAACTTCCAATTCACCATGAAATAATGCGTCTGTCTTAATTTTTCTTATATTTGCTCTATATGTATTTATATGCATATATGTTTAGAGCTCTCGTAGAGAGTTATCTTACCACTGTATGTACAGGATACTCTTTTGGATTCTTCTATACCCACACAGCATGCTGAGATATATATATATATATATATATATATACATACACACACACACACACACACACTTGCATCATAGCTCGGTGTTGCCCGTGCAACTCAGAACATTTTTTAATTAGATGATTAATGCAGCGTGTTGTGATTTTCGAGCACTTGTAGTTGCTGCCTCACTTTAAAACTCAGTTATATAAAAAATAATTAAATAAAAAATTGTTGTTTAAAAATTGTTAAAAAATTCCATTAAACAAATCTGTTTTCTTTTGTTTTGCGTAAATGTGAGTTGACATTGTAAATGTGAGGTGACATTGTAAACAACATTGCCTTTGTTTTTTTTTTTTAAATCACAGGGGAAAATATTTACATCTTTTGTTGACTAAATGAATTTCAGAAATTTTTGAAGAATATTTAAAAATGTAGACATTTAATTTTAGAGGAAAAAGTTACATTAATGCTACATGAATTACAAACAGTTGTTTTCCTGCATGAAATATTTAGTGAAAAAAAAAGAAGCTTTATTTTCTGAAGTATGAAGTATATATATATATATATATATATAAAGTATGACAAAGTGAAAAAGTTGCTAACCCCTAAGCCATAGGCTTAGCGACTCCAACTGACACCAAATTGGTTGAGTTTCGATCCCAGTCAAAAACAAGTGGATGTGTCTAGTCACACTGATGAGCTGTGATACAGTGAAACAGGCTTGTATGTGGGTGACTAATATATATATATATAAAATCCTACATTTTAAACACGACTGAGTTTCATGCATTTCAGCAATCCTTGGCTGCTTATCATCAATGATAAGCACCTGAGGATATTTAGTGAGAAAATATATTTTAGTAGATATCTCAATTTTTTTTTAACAGTGAAGTTAATGCCTACCAGCCTAGAGATTGAAATATTAAAGAAAAAATGTTCCTCATGATAAAAGACGAGCTTCTATCTTCTTTTTAATCTGGGAAACCACTTCCTGCCAAAGACACATTTTTTAATAAGACTTATTCTCTAGACTGGCAGGCATTACACTGTTAAAAAAACAAAAACAGATGTTTACTCAAATACATGCATCTACTAAATATAGTATTTTTTTCCTTTTTGTAATAAAATATATAAACATGCACACAGGTTACATTTAGAGACACAAGGTGAATAAGTATGTATACTAATCAAACTTAAGTAAATGACATGGAAATCTTCAAGTACCAAACTTACAGCCCTGACATTTGACTAACTGCTTTTTTCTTGATGTTAATTTTTAAAAATGTTATCTTCAGTATTAACAAAATGTTTTGAAGGTTGTTTTTGAGACATGAATAATATTCCAGTGATAACTAGAGATATGGGTTATTGGTTTTTACTAAAAATAATTGAATTAACAACAACCCTATAGATTATGTTAGGACATTTTTTTTTTTTTTATATCATCTGACACTGGTATGTCTTCACATATTTTGGTTCATGATCTTCCAGAATTTGTGAGATCCAATTTGTTTCTTTTCAGCCTTGGCTTGGACAGATCACACATAGCTGCACTTTGCATTTTCCAGAACCTTCTTACAAAAATTGCAAGTGATTCAGAAAGAAGTAAGGGGCAGAATACACTGTTCCTTGCGATAGATACTGAGAATGTAGAGATTATGCTGAGCTATGGCTGCAGTGCATTTAGGAGTGAGCCAGGGCTAGCTGACTGATTGGTTTTTGCAGGAATTTTTGGGGGGTGGGGGGAGGGGAAAGGGGGGGGTTATAAAACACTTCATTCCAGAAAGAATCCATTAGGGCAGCAGTTTAGTGGGCAGCATATTTGAAGAAGGTTGAGAGAGGAGCTTCTGTCATATAAAACCAAAACCTGTCCCAGTCTGATAGAGACACAAAAAACAAGAACCCTGATCTACTGTATATGTGGATCTGTGTGGCATTTATCCATAGTACCACATTTGTCTTTGCTCCGTATCATCCTTAAGATGAAGGGTTGGTAATCTTTGATCAAATATTGTAGAGGATTGACAATATCCTCACTGAATTTCCCTCTAACAACTTTTACATATGTGGTTATTTCAATGTTTCCCACATTAGCCCACTCTATATAAAGATATAGCAAAAAACATTCTATGGAATGGTAAATCAGAGGATGGCGTTGATTCGGAGTAAATCTAGACAACGACTAGGAAATGGTCTGACATGCCAATGAGTAGTAATATTTTTGCTGAGCATTTGTCAGGGCAGGATATTTGAAAAAGGTCAAGGAATTTCACCTACTGTCCTGTTGGATCTGGGACTCGTGTGGTTTCTTCAATGTTAGTTCATAGGGGATTGTAAAGTCTCTGCAATATTTGCCTTTCTCACTAGTTTTGTTAGAGTGGGTTAATGTGGGAAACATTGAAATCATCACATATGTGAAAGTTGTTAGAGGGAAATTCAGTCAACCCCCTACAATATTTGATCAAAGATTAACAACCCTTAATTCTGAGGATGATACAGAGCAAAGACAAATGTGGTACTATGAATAAATTCCACAGATGCACATATACAATAGATCAGGGTTCTTGTTTTTTGTGTCTCTACCACAGGGAAACCCATTCTTGATGTAGATATTGAGACTATGGCCATGGTGATTTAGGTGGTCATATTTCATTACAATGTTCAAGATTGTGAGGTCCTGCAATGGAATTGAGGCATTGATACCTGCTTCAGACAGGAACAGGAGGTCAGGTTTAGACTTAAGACAGAGTTCCATTTCTGTAAAGTTGAAATTTAGACCCCTTACATTGGTGTAAGAGATGATGTACCTGGGGTCTTTTTTTTTTTTTGAGGTTGGGTTGCTGGTTTGATTGCTTTCATGTTTGTTTTGGTTGGTTGGTTTAGTGGATGACTAGTAAGCAGTGAAAGTTGATATGCCACTAACCATGATGCCAACCAATACCAACATTCACCTTTCTATAAACGTCATATAAACACTTAAAAAGTATACTAATTTTCCACATTGGATGCTTGTGTCTGTTTTCAGACTTTTGCCATCAGCTGTTTCTCTAATGGTGTTGCAAGAAACTGAGCTTTGATGAGTAAAAGCATCATAATGCTGTCCTCAAAACTTTGAAGTTAGCATGAACCTGCTCAGTTAAGGTGACAAATTTTTTGCAGTAAAACTATCAACACTCTCTCCACCCTGATATCAAGCACTTTATGATAAAAACCTTTTATTAGTAAAACTACTGAAAAAAAAATCTTTGCACTAAACATTATCATAACCCAACACACAAACACTATATATATATATATATATATATATTGTAATTTTGTTATTACAATGGTTTATAAAAGCATTATATCACTACACAAAAATTTTATAATATTCTTCTTCAGGTGACATCTTAAAAATAAAAAGTGAAAATTATTTTAATTAATTTTTAGATAATTATAATGTTCATTTATAGCTTATGCTTTCATATTAAAAATTATTCTATTAAAATTCATGGCTCACACAATACTTATTTGGTTTTCATAACTCCAATATACCTTAGTATACCATAAATACTCAATTCTAATTTTAATCTATAAAATCCAGCCCATTTAACAGATGAAGTAGTATAAAATTAAACTTTAAAATACCTGAAATCCAACCTGCTGTTAAAAACTATTTTTTATTCATTTGAATAATGTTCCTCATATGTATCTTACCAAGACAAAATAAAAAAAGTGTCATGTTTTGACATTAAGCTATTATGTTCTCCATGTGACCCAAATTTTCAACTCCATAGTTCAACATAATTCTCACTTTTGATTGAGTAATATTGGCACACCCACAATCATACACTCCTGATCAAAAATTTAAGACCACTTAAATATCTTTAAAAAGAAATTTTTTTTATGGATAGATTTTAAACTCCTCCCACTTAAGGTTACCAATACTACACTCTAAAAGGTTATGGAAACAAAAAGCTACATTCCAAACATTTTATTTAGAAATTTACATTTTTATAAAATGAGGCGATTTACACATGATCAAAATTATAAGACCAGGGGTATAAATTGTTAGATCTATGGCAATTCCAATGTTTTTAGTTCAGTTAGAGATTAGCAATCACTGCATAAAGGTGTTAACATGCCTAAAGCAAGCAAACTTACCAAAGTTGAACGTTCTCGAATTCTAGAATTTCATAAGCAAGATTTGTCACAGCGGGCGATCGCAGCTAAGGTAAATCACAGTAAAACTGTGATTTGCAACTTTCTAAAGAGCAGTGAGAATTATGGAAAAGCAAAATCCTCTGGTAGGCCCCAAAAAATTTCTCCTGCATTGAGTAGGAGAATAAGACGGGTTGTTATGAAAGACGGGGGAGGACTTTCTTTTAGTCAAATTAAGGCAGTCATAGATGCTGATTGCAGTCCCATAACCATCAGACAACAAAAAGGCATGGTAAATAAAAAGTGTAAACAAATTCCTCGGCTGCTTCCACATCACAAGTTGGGCCACTTAAAGTTTGGTCGTGAATACCAAACATGGGACGTTGAGAAGTGGAAGAAAGTCCTGTTTTCTGATGAGAAAAAATTCAATTTCGATGGTCCTGATGGCTTCCAACGATATATTGGTATAACAAAAACATGCCTCCTGAAATTTTCTCCAAATGTCATAGTGGTGGAGGGTCCCTAATGTTATGGGCTGCCTTTTCTTACAGAGGGACGATGGAGCTCCAGGTGATGCAGGGTCGTCAGAGAGCAGCTGGTTATGTCAACATGATACAAAAAGCATCTTTGATGACGAAGGGCCATCGTTTGTGTGGGGATGGATGGTTATTCCTACAGGATAATGCTGCAATCCATGTTGCAAGACGGACCTTGACCTTTCTACAAGAAAATGGGTCCATCTCTTGGGACATCCTGCATGCTCATCAGACTTGAACCCAATTGAAAATGTTTGGGGATGGATGACAAGAGATGTTTATCGAAATAGTAAACAATATTCAACAAAAAATGAACTTTGTAAAGCCATCTTCAGAAGGTAGAGCAACATCCCCCGCACCTTAATGGAAACGCTTATTTCTAGCATGCCCGACAGAATTTTTGAAGTCATCAAAAGCAGTGGAGGTAGACTTCATTATTAAATTTGGTTGTTGAATATTTTCATACACTTTTTGTACAATTTCGTAGAATTTTTGTCTGGTCTTATAATTTTGATCATGTGTAAATTGCCTCATTTTATAAAAATGTAAATTTCTAAATAAAATGTTTGGAATGTAGCTTTTTGTTTCCATTCCATAACCTTTTTCGATTGTAGTATTGGTAACCTTAAGTGGAAGGAGTTTAAAATCTATCTGTAAAAAAGAATTTCTTTTTAAAGATTTTTAAGTGGTCTTAAATTTTTGATCAGGACCACCTCTCCTTAATTTTCTGAATAGCCATGAATTCATCTTATATTTTCTAAAAGAAATCATTTTCACCATTTATTTTAAAATGTCACCTGAAGAAGAACAGTATTTTTCTGAAACATGAAAATTTTTATGTAGTGATATAATGCTTTTATAAAACATTGTAATAACAAAAATGACTACACACACACACACACACACACACACACACACACATACATATATATATAAGTATGTGTGCGGATGACTAATACACACACACAGAGAAAACATCCCTGCCTGTCTGTGAGAGTAGTTTCTGACTTTGCATATTGATGCAACAGTCTCTCAGGGGATATTATCTGCACAACTCTTCAAATCAAAGCTGAAACTTTTAGACCAAAAAGAAACTTGCCTCCACCCACCTCTATCTTCTGCTTCACTCTACATTCTATTTAATATGTTGTTTTGCTAAATCATTGAATACCATTCTGCTTTTTTCTGTCATAATCTCAATTTTTGGTTTATAAATCAATCAGTTTCAGCCTCATTACACTTTCAGATGTTGTACCAAGAGTAGACAAAAAAAAATTCTTTTCTGATTTGTTATATGCCATAAATTCTGGCCTATAACTAACACTGGTATAGAAGTCAACTTTTACAAGGAAGAAAATTAAGTTACAATTTGTATAAATCTATCCTTACTTACTTGATTGTGAATAAAACTACAAAAACTAGTTAAGACTCATTATATACAGTGTGCGATATTACTCAAAACTAAAAATAACACTAGCATCTCATTTTAACAGATATATTTACCAAAATTACAAAAAATATCTTGAAATAGTAAAAGGTATTTCAAAATATTTTTGTAATTTTGGTAAATATATTCAATAAAATCATTATTGGCTTCAACCACAGCCTTCAGATGACTTTGGAATCTCTTGCAACTCTTCTGGACAGTCTGCTTGTTTAAGTTGGTGAATGCTGCCATAATCTTTGCTTTCAGTTCATCTTTGGTGTTACAAGGAGTTTTGTTGAGCTCTTGCTCAACTGCACTCCACATGTAATAATCAAGGAGAGAGTTGTCTGGGGAGTTGGGTGGCCAGATGTAAAGGGTGATGTGGTTCGCAGAAATTGTTTGACAGCCATTACTGGATTCTCCATTTTGTGTGGCATCTTGCCAGACATTAAGTCATTCAGCAGCTTACACATTTTTTAATTTTGTACATGTGCGTTGTTTGTTCTTAATATTTTCAACTACACAGTATTGTAGGGTCAGTTGTGCCCTGTCTGTGAGAAAAAGAATACTATGATGCAGTTTACTCTGCCTGAAATTTGGTTGTTGGTTGGTTGGTTGTTTTGTTTTTATGGCATATCAACCTCGGCGGGTCATTTATTGTTGACTAAATTTTTATTTATTCATTGCTGGTAATACCTTTTTCTTTCAACAATTTATTGTTTTTTTTATATAAGTTTTGTGTCTAGTAATACTTTTTCTTTTCCAGTATCAAGATTCATTGGGAATTGTTTTTAAGGGCAGTGTATTCAACTGGAATTCGAACTTGGCTCACAGATTTCTCCTTCCAAGCTGATATCCACTGCACCACAATGCACATCCGTCACTATATGCTTACAGCACCTGGTATTCCCAAGCGGTCACCCATCTAAGTACTGACCAGGCTCAATGTTGCTTAACTTCAGTGATCAAGTGAGAACTGGTGTATTTAATGTGATATGGCCGTAGGCCCTGAAATTTGGGAACAGCATGCTGAACTGCTTGGTAGAGTGTTTAGGGTCAATCTGAGGGCAGTGTAGAAGATTCAGAAAGAGTTGGATGAGTATAATGATGATTACGAAGACAGCCACTTAGAAAATTCACTCTGATCATTTTTATCAGAAAAAAACCTGCCCAAATTCGTTGGTGAGGTCCTCAGACTCAACACAGAGGCCTACATCAAGTGCCTTGAAAACAGGCTGTCAGACACTTTATGTGACTACATCACCCTTTACATCTGGCCACCTAACTCCCCAGACTGTAAACCCCTCGATTATTATGTGTGTGGTACAGATGAGCGAGAGATAAAAACTCCTTGTAACACTAATGAACTGAAGGCAAGAATTATACCAATTTAAATAAGGATACCGTCCATAAGAGATGCAAGAGATTCTGAAGACATCTAGAGACCATGGTTGAAGCCAATGCCATTTTTATTAAATAAATTTACTCTTTAGCATTTCAAGATATTTTTGTGTAATTTTGGTAAATATATCTGTTATAAGGAGATGTGAGTGTTATTTTAATTTTGGTGTAATTTAAATGACAATTTGTCCATCGCACCCTGTATATATATGAAAAATAAGGTCAGATTAAAAATAAAATTCATTAGTTCCTTAGAATATGAATGTGTGTGTGTGTGTAATTTCTAAGGAATTAATGAATTTTTTTAATCTGACATTATTTCTCATTACTTTAAATGTTATATTTTAATTGATACATGTATTTGAGTAAATGCACTGTTTATTTGTGTGTTTTTTTTTAAAACAATGTGAATGAATTGCACATTTAAAAATGTGTCAACTGGCAGGGTTATAGGTTTCACCTACAAAAGTGGGGGATATGTTTGAACTCTGCCAGAGGGTACATTTTCTTTATTAAGACTGCACAAGCCGGTAGATGAAATTCACAAAAAAAAAAAAAAAAAATGAATGAAACAAAAAAACAGTACATCTTCTGAAACACAAACTAAAATATATCATTTAAAGTTATGAGAAATAATGTCAGATTAAAAAAAATCTAATAATTCCTTAGGATTTACATATATTCATGCACATTACATACACGCATATGTAAACTGTTCAGGAGGGAACTAATATGCCTGAATTAGAATTAATAGATGTTTTTATCATTTGTTGCAGTAATAACAACATCAACATTTCTTTTAACTAAGCTGTCTTTAGATCTGATATTTGATGACTTTGAAGCAAGAATGATAAAGATTGTTAAAGCATTAATTATCAATTTTGGAAGTTTTCATGGATGTAGGATTTAAATTTTCATTGCCAAATCAATATTTGTATTTTTTTTATCTTGGAAAACATGAACATTTATAGCAATCTATAAATAAGGAGAAATTCTTTAAGGCCATATTTATTTTTTAAAATATTTACTTTGCTTTCTTTATTTCTTAAGGAAAAATCAGTTGAGTTTGAGCTTGAGTCTTGTTTAATGGCATATCAACACCTCTGTGGGTTATTTAACGCCAAAAAGGTGGGGTTCTAAGGTATTTTTCTAATATTAGGTTATAGTGACAAGGTTGATTTAGTCAGATTTTGATGAAAAATTTATATTTTTATTTTAGAAAACTAAATATGTCTTTTAGTTTTGTATTCAAAAATGTATTGCTGGTAATGATTTTTTTTTTTTTTTACTTCAAAAATGTTTTATGGTAATAATTTTTTTCCTTCAAAAATCTATTGTTGGTAATATTTTTCCTTCAAAAATGTCTATTTTTATGTATATACATTTCTATAAATGTGAATTTTTATACTTTTATAGTGTTTTGACCCCAGGTTGGGCGGGGGGTACTATTTTCCAATAGTTGGGACCCAAACAGGTGCTACCACTCTGGGTCAGGGTGAACCTGAGAACAACAGCAATTAAGAGGTTGTTCCATGCTCTTCAACCTCCCAATCAGAGGCCTTGCTTCTAGATGCAGTTTACCGTCATACCCAGGACCAAAAAATCAGTTGATTGGTATAAGAATAAATTTGGTGTTTGAATTTGGTTATAATGCTACAAATATGATGAATTCAGCTCAGATTAAAGCTTCCAATTATCAACTGTACATATTAAAAGCTTTTATAAAGAAGAGTGTAAAAAGAAAGGAAACTTGAAAATTTTTGTTGCAAAAGCAATTAACATGTTGCACAAACTTTGAATTTCAATGCTGAGCTTAACAGTAAACAAATTTAAAAATCTTTAATATGAACAAGAAGCATAAGAGAAATAAGGTAAATTTGTGTTGCTGTAATATTCTCAGTGTCCTTTAATTTGAAAATTTTACTTTATCAATAAATATTTATTCCTTTTCTTTCGTATTGACTAAATAGTAAAAAATAAAAAAAATAAAACTCATGAGGGAATATGAGACCCGCTACATTGCATCAGGGAATATTATAAAAAATTAATGCAATTTCAGCTAAACATTTAATTAAAGCTGTAGTAGTAGTAATAATGTAGTGGGAATAAAAAATAATATTATAGAGTCAGGCTTGTACAATTAATAGTAGTCTATTGTATTTGTATAAATAGTAGTCTATTGTATTTGTATAAACATTAATTCACCAGAAACCTCATAAGAGGTGGGGGATATTTTTAAATCTCTCTTAAATTTAGAAATGTTTTCATTTCCCTTCTGCAACAGAAAAACACGTAAATTTTGTGAAAGAGATTTTTTAAAAAAACTTTATACTTTTCTTTCATATCAACTAAAAAAATATTAAACAGTGACTAGAAAAAACAGATATGAGGGTATATAAGACCTTCTACATTTCAATAAGAAAAAAAAAATTAGTGCATTTTAAGTTAAATTTTTAAGAAGTATTATTATTATTTTTGAGTAAATAAGAATACAGTATTGTATTGTTAGGCTTGGTATAAATAATGGTAATCTATGACATATGAGTAACTCTCCCAGATATATCAGTTTCACATATAAGACCTGAAGAATATTTTTTTGTCCTTTTTTTCCTTTTTTTTTTTTAGGATGAGGTGAGCCATACATACTATCAAATACAGAAATAATAGAAATTAAAAAAACAAAAACAAAAGAAAAACAACTGAATCACTCACATGAGAAAGAAATGTTTGTGCTATTTGGAAAGGCTGCTGTTTGCAATTTTCTAGTTCTTGGAGAAAATGTTGACTGTGGAATTCATAGATTTTTTCAATGTTTCCGAAGATAACATTTCGTTTGCCCCTGAGGGCTTGTGGGACATCATCTTTTTTTATTTCCGGGATGTAGTTGTCAACAATCAGCTGGAGGGCCCACACATAGTCACGCTCAGTAGATATCAATTCCTGCAGGATTAGTGAGAGTGTCCTGTGAAGGAAAAAAGTAGAAATAGTGAAATGAAAATGGAAAGGAAGAAAATTTGAAAGCAATCTTTAAAATTATAATTGGATAGCTTTTCTTTCTTTTTGAATATTACACATACTTCTTTGTGGTTATTTGTTCAATGTTGATCTTGTTCAGCAATTGTCTTTAAACAGCTAATAGTGTTTTTATCAATGGTGACAAGTCTGTTAAGAAATTAACAGCCAGTTTTACAGAGGAATTTTATTCTTCCAAGTTTTGGATGATTGAAGACCTTTATGTTATTGAAATTGTTGCTACTGTCAGCCAGTTCATTTCCAACATTCTTCAAATGTATAATTTGGAAGAAAAGCCAGAACTTTTCCTTTACTTTTTACAAAACAAGAACAACATTTAGTATCACCTATGTAACTTGCATGATTCTAATTTATAGCAAAAATACCTAGTATCATATTGAAATCTATATTGGCAATTGCCTCTGCTTTGTCTTGTAAAAAAAGAAAAAGAAAAAGTGCCTTTCCTTATGAATTGTACACTTGAAGAAGGTTGTAGAATAGACTGTCTAAAATATTATAGTTAAACATCAACAATATAGAAAAAGGAAATCAATAGTTAGAAAAAAGCCTGGAATATTAATAACTTTTTTAAACTCATAGATAATAGATTTTACTTTCATTAGTAGAAAATTTAATATGAAAATCATATCATAAAAAAGAATGATACAAGAATGACAAAAAGACCAAATGAATGAAATCTAAATTGCCACATTGTTGCTTTTATCAAAAATTCATTTTGTTTTCTTTGATTAATTAGTAACCAAATTTTGCATTGTGTCATTTCTTATTTTATAACTATTATTTAATATACATTTTGAATTATGGTTTTTGTGACTAATTAAACTTAAAAAAAATGAATTTAAATATGTAGCCAATGGAAAACGTTTGGCAATCTCTAGCCTAGGGAATTTTTATCAATTTATTTTGAGGGGCATTCATATTTTAATTAGGATTTACAAAAAGATATTTTCTTTTCATATTGTTTTTAATGACTATTTCTCTGATTCAAATACACTTAGTATGGTCATTTTGCATTCACTTAACATGAATGTCTTGGGAGAAAGGCATGAACTCAAATCTCTCAGCACTCTGTCCTAATGCAAGCTTCTTTGGCCAAAAATATCTCATTGCAGTTATAACAGTGATTAACTGAGAACATGGGAGAATCACTCTCCCATAACTGCTTTACAACCCAGGAAGTAGATTAATAACAGTAAAAAGTTATATTCATTATAATTACTGTCACTACTGTATAACAAAAAGAGTGTAAAATTTGATGAGATTATTTATATTTGGGTGTATCTGTTTGTGTGTGTATATCCACACATAAGGATGGAGGTGCTAAAAAAAGTTTTTGGTCCAAACAACTTTCCCAAATCTGACGAAATAACTAAGTGTGATTTTTTTGTAAGACGTTTTTATCAACCCTCAGTGTGTGTGTGTGTGTGTATTTGTGTGTATCTATCCATCTATCTATCTACTGGATTTGCCAAGAAGTTTGCTTATTAAGTAGAAAATTTACTTAATAAACTAAAACATTTTGTCAAACCCAATATTGTCAAACATATTCAACATTATGTGTTGTTTAACTGTTAGAATCTCTAGTTCTTACATCAATCTAGTTTCAACAAACTTTTGTTTTGATTAGTTTAACAAATCAACTTTTATATTTTCTAGAATGGGTAATGTATTTAATATAAAAAACCTAATTATGATAAAATAATTTCTCAAGTAAGCTAGAGTTGCAGAAATTTAAAATCTCTATATTGAGTGCTTTGGTCATAGTTCTCGTCTAATTTCCGCAAAGACAACTGGTTGATAGGTGAATCTAAATCAAATGGTTTAACAACAAAGAATAGTGAAAAAACTTTAGGGTTTCCTATAGATCATCAGAAAACAGTCTGATTAAAAATAGTAGGAATAAAAAGTAAAAACTTGATTTCTACAACTGAAAAGGTAAGCCAGGCATGAACAGAAGCAAATAAAGTTGTTTTAAAATAATCCTTAGTTACACTTAATGATGGATTAAGAAATAAATTTAGATAATGACTGAAGTAAGAATATATTAAAAGGACTGCAGTCAACAGAAATTTACAAAGACTTAGTTTTTGTTTCATCTGCCATTAATCACGCATATATAATTTGGTAGTTGTTCACCAGGTTGATAACCCACGCATGCAAGGACAAGAGTAATTTAAAAAAAAAAAACTAGTTGTAGTTTATCAAAAGGTAATTAACTATCAAGATTTATAAAGAGTTTATTAATATTTCATTGTTTAGTCACATCATGTTTAAAACATCAGGAATGGAAACCAGGTTTTGCATATTTGAGTGTGTGTGTATGTATATATATATATATATATATATATATATATATATATCGGGGGCGATGGATGAATTGTCTAAATTACACAAAAATGAAAATAACAGACATTTCAAAAATTACACAAAACATATCTTAAATACTAAAGAATAAATTTATTCAATAAAATCACCACTGGCTTTAACCAAATGACTTTGGCATCTCCTGCATCTCTTCTGGAACAGTCTCTCTTGGTGAATGCTTCCATAATCCTTGCCTTCAGTTCATCTTTAGTATTACAAGGAATTTTGGTTGGTCTCTTGCACAACTGTCCTCACACATAATGATCAAGGAGGTTGCTGTCTGGGGATTTAGGTGGCCAGATGTAAGGGATGATGTGGTCGCAGAAATTGTATCCCAGCCATGACTGGATTCTCCTGCTTGTATAGCATGCAGCAGAGTCCTTGCTAGACATAGGGTCTTCCAGCAGTCAGCCTCTTGAACCAGAGCAGCACTACCTTCTCAAGGCATATGAAGTAAGCTTTCATATTGAGTCTGAGGATCTCACCAATAAATTCAGGAGTTCTTTTCTTATCAGAAAAGATCAGAGTGAGTTTTCTAAGCTGCCGTATCTTCTTAATCACTATCATACTCATCCTATTTTTTCCAAATCCTTTGCACTGTACTCAGATTGGCACCCAAAAATTCTGAAATGTTTGTTTTGGAGTTTCTGGTGCAAGTGCCAAGCAGTACAGCATGCTGTTTCTAAATTTCTGGATGAGTGAATTGTGTCAGGATGTGTGTTGTGGTGCAGTGGATATCAACTCAGAACGAGAGATTGTGGTGCCGAGTTCAAATTCCAGTTGAATTCCTTGCACACAATACTCTTGGGTAAGGTATTAAGCCATCTCTTCCCTCCAGTTATGGGTTAAATAATAGGACAGATCGGGTTCTATAGCCTTGGATGGCAACCAGTCTACCACAAAAAGCAATGGCAACCTACTGTGAGATAATCTTCTGCCCAGTCAGTCATGTTTCTTTGGAGACATAATTGCTCAAAGTGTGTATCACGTATGGCACTTAACTGACTGACTGAATTATATCATGATGCTCTTTTTCTTAGAGACAGTATCCATGTAACACTACGATATATCATCAAAAACAAACGTACATGTGTGAAATTAAAAATATAAAATGATATTTTATCCATCGCACCCTATATAACAACAACAAAGTAAAAAATGATGTGAATGAATGCCAAAATAATAATGAAATTATCTACAGCGTGAATCTATCTATAAAATTCTGTGACTGTTAGTCCATCCGTTACACCCTCTAAAATCACTGTACATTTACTGATTGAACCCAAATTTGGGGAGAAGTTCAAACAAGTAAGGGGCTACGAACTACAGTTGGTTTTACTAGTTTGCTTAGCTTAATACAATAAATTTTCATTAATACTTTTAAAAAAATTAGAAGTTTTATTATTTAACATACAAAATACCCCCCACCATTTTAAAAACAAAATGATTTAATGATTAAAATATCAAATACTTAATAAAATGCAATATTGTTTTTCGCATATATTTTCTTTAAGTTTTTATATTTAATTCTGGTAAAATATAATGCACAGTAGTAGCCACTGTAAATATAAACCCAGTAGAAATGAGTAGAGTTTCAAATGATCAGAGGTAGTGATAATTTCAACAATACTAAATAATGTGAGGATTTCAACACACATGAGCATATTGTAAAAAAATTTTAGTTTTTGTATTTTTTACAGTATTTTTATTATGCTATTACTAGTTTCCCCTGTCTTATGATTGTGTTTTTTATCCCTCAACACTCTGGGTTTATACACTGTTCATTATTACAGTATTTTATTAGTAGTTTTACTCCATCTTATTATAGTTCTATTTAAAAAAAAAATATTATTTCAAAACTAGTTTAGTGTTTCTCAACCATTTTTAATTCACTTGTAGAATAACTAAAACTCTGGTATGCACTTAAAATTTTAATAAGGAAATGAAATTTGGAAATAATAAAGATGTCTCCTGAAATAAGCATTTATTTTTAAGACTTTATACTGTACATTTAAGCTGTAGTGTTTTCATTTAAATGGATTTATGAAGAATCTGATATTTTTCTTTTTAGAGAGCCTGATAATGACTGATTTAAATCTGCCAAGGAAGGCAAATCCACTCCTTAAAGATTAAGGAATTTAGCATCCTAAAATATCAAATGATAAAGACTTGACTTAGGCATAGAAGCCATATGCTTGGTGTCTCTAGCTTTTTAAAAATAAAGATTTTTTTACATATAAAAATAATTAATTACTCTTCTGTTAACTTTGGGAGCACATCTGGCTACTTTTCAGGGTACATTAGTGTACCCAAGTGTACAGGTTGAGAAACACTGTTCTAGTTGAATGCATTCTAGAGAAAACAATACAAAATTAGAAAGCAAACAAGTAGCTACTGATGAAACTTTAATTCACATTCTGCATGAACCATTTTGGATAAAGAATACCTGATAATGAAGCAGAATACAAATCTCTAATAGCTATGAAATAATTATGCTTATAAAAACAGACATTCTGTCAGGGTGTAATTTTTACATTTGTTTTATTATTTTGATGGGAACAGAAGAACTTTATGCAACTGTAGCCATGAGATATAAAGAGATTCAAAGCAGGCAGACAAGCAGGCTATTCGATTAATTTTAATTCTCAAATAATTGATTCCAGTAAAGAAAGGCTGGCTTACAAGAGTTACATGATAAAATGAGGCTGAATTTTGTTTAACATGCAGTAAGCATTGTGAATATGCATAACAATTTAATCTGGCAAATCAAAATGGCGAGAATTCCTCGTGTATAATAATGGTAAAATGAGTCATTCCTGTACAGGAAACATTTGGCATTCATTGATTTAACAGTGTTAATGTCAACTGAAATTTGTAAATTTGTTTTTCTTAAAACAGTTTCACAGGAAATTAGATTTCTCAAGTCCACTAACTGTTATTGCTCTTTCAAGTACTGGTAGTTTGAAAAATTAACAGGTTGGTTATATAATTATGTTGTTGGAAGTGTTCAAGTGATGTGCTAGGTAAAGTTCTTTGTAATATTTCAGTCTACAGGGCCTGAGCCCTGAGGATTGTTTTCTTTAAGATTTTCAAACAATTTTTAATCACTGAGCATAAGTATGCTTTTCTTAACTTTCTGGAAGCATAATTCAGAATAGTAAATAGTAAAATATTTAAATATACAGTAATCCTTGGTTTCCTTGCTGTGGAGCTATGATGGTTAACATTGAAAATCATTACTACTGTAGTGAATTTGAGCCTCACTGTAGCTATATGAGTACAGTTAGTGAATTAGACCACTGTGATTGTCATGATTTTGATCCTCATTGAGTGACCTTGTACTTAAGTAAACTGTAAATAGCGGAGGAATCTTCCTTTGAAGAATCATTCAGCAATAGTCAGTCATTATAGAAGTTTAATCCTCACTGGGTGCCTTCCTTGGCTTTGTACCAGACTAAGCTGTGATCACAATCTGATTTTAAACTCAACATGGTTAGTCAGATCTAATAATTGGCAGTATTTCTTTTTGAGTATTTTTTTGGTACAAGCTAATCTTCCATATTTTCCATTGCTTATATTAATGTTTCTGACATGATGACAAATCTTATACCCTGTTATAAGGTGTAATAGTGGTTGTATCTTGAGCAATATAACCTGACAAAGCCTATCCTTCTTCAGGCCAGCTTTGAATTCAGTTTTTTCTTCTCCTAGACTGGTAGGTATTTAAGGTTAAAGAACCCAGTCTGTCATGCTATTTAATCTGTAACTGAAAGAAGCTGGATTCATGAGTTTTTTCAAGTTCATTAGCGTGAAGAGAATGAAACAGATTTGGTTAGAATCTGAATTTGCCTCATTGATTTCACTTCCGATGGTAATAATTATTACACTACATATACAGCCATGTATCTGAAGCCATAAAGCGCTCTTGTTCTTAATTTTCAAACTGAAAAGGATCTTTTCAGATTGCACATCACTGAAATAATGTGATTAGATCTCTCAGTTGTTTACTTTAGCTTCAATCTAAAGGCCTCTGGAGTCAGTAATACATCTCACCTTAAAAGTTTACCCGCACAAGCCCAAGGGCTATTTTACGCATTGCCTGCAACCAATATTGAAGCCATGGAAAACCTTTCGCGATCAGGAAGTGAAGTCATTGTAAAGATTCTACAATCAGCTATGCTTTCTTATACATCAGCTGGACCTGATAATTCTGATTTGCCTGTTTGAAATTTTATTTTTTTTAATCGTATCACCCCGAGCAAGGCGGTAACGCCACTGATGTGCAGGGGGCTACGTAAGGGTAAAAAGAATGGAAAAGAGAAAGCTGGAAACCACATCCTAAACAGGGAACAAGGGATGAGCCTCTTAACCTATTCAATAGACGTGGGTGAAGTGTGAACTGGGCAATAGTTTAGTCTATCTTGACTAGGATTTTTTTTTTAGCTATTTTTACCTATCAATTTCTTTTTTGGAGGGTGTTTTTTTTAGTTCTCATGCTTACAGATTTATTTAATGTTAAGAGAAACTTTTTTAATTTATATGAAAGTTTTGAGAAAATAGCAAAATTAGATTATTTTTTGCACAAAATATACATACAAAATGCAAAAGTTTGCATTGAAGGGATATTGGAGTTCAAGGAAGCAAAATTCCACTTTGACCTTTTTGCATGGTTAAAAATTCAAGGTTATTTTTTTTTAAGAATTCTTTGGCATTCTACAGGTCAGTTATCTGTATCATGGTTATTTTTTTCATAATATTTTGACTGAACTGCTCTCCTTGTTCATTAACAAGTGTGATGAAGTAGGCAATTAAACCTGTCAATTTAAAAATATCTTTGAAACTTTTCAACTTGCTACAAGAATCTTTTTGAATTTTGGCTAATATATATTTTCATCTTAAGTTTTAGTTGCTTTTCTTCACTGCTTTACACAGGCTATTAATATGTATCAATCCTTTTTAACTTTTCTGTCACAATATTGATACTATGGAGTTTGAAATAGCCCATATAAAAAATAAATATATCATTTAATTAATAATTTAATATATATATATATATATATATAAAATGTTTTTCTAGGATAAATAACATTTTAAAAAGTTTTATTTGGAAAATTGAATAAATGGTCAATATTAAAATATTAATTTGTAAGTTTCATTTTATTTTCTGTAACCAAATAAAATTGCTCATAATTTACAAAAAAATATAACCAAAACCAGAAACTGCTTGTAGTAACTTAGATATATTTAGAAAGCTACTTTACAAATGATGAAAATTCGACTTGCCACTTGTTAAATAAGGAACTATACTTTGTATTGCGATCAAACATCCTATAATACTAATGGAGAATGAAGCAACATGAGTTCAAATCTCGCCAAGAGCTTATTTTTAGTACTGATACATTTACTAAGAGAGTTATAAGCCTTAAATCGCTGAGAATATCTACTGTACCTAAGTATTCATTTAGCTATGTAGCGTCCAGGCTCATCACTGAGTATCGATAATGTTTCTTGTTCTACGTACTTTGTGGCTAACTTACTAACGTAATTTGTTGGTCATCACACAACTGCAAAATTACTAAATATATGATTATTTGAATATACAAAGTAATCTTAGTAATTTTTAATTATTTTTTTTTAACTGATGTTTACTAAATGCAGTGTGTTTGGAGACATGGTTGCTCCTTTCAATTTTAGTATTGGATTTGTTTTCATAAAAAACAAGTCATTTTCTTATCAATTATTCAAAGGTAAATTTATATATTGATAGATTTTGAGAGATACTGACAACTATAAGGGTCAAGTTATGACTGATTACTGATTTTGAATAATGTAAAAAAAAACTAAATCCCTAGAAACTTTACAGGCTGAAAAAAAATCACTTCTTGTATGATCATCAAAGTTAAGCAATGTTGAGTTTGATTAGTACCTATATAGGTGACCACTTGGGAATACCAGGTAATGTAAGCTTGGATGCCTGGGTGGTGTAATGAGTAATGGCTTGGAATTAGAAATTTGAGAGCTGAGTTCGGGATCGTTATATTCACCTACATTCAAATACCTCTTCTCACAGGTCCAGATTAATTAGTAGGACTTGTATCAATAAATCATAATTTTCTTCAAAAAATTCTTAAAATCTAAAAATTATATTTTGGCTTTAAATAACCTGATAAGTTGGTAAGTAATAAAACAGAAAAAAAAAATTTTTTTCAACAGAATCTAACATGAAAAAAATTTTTTTTTGGTATGTAAATTTCTAAGGGAAAATATGATAGTATGATAAATATTTGACTAAATCAGAAATTTGTCACCTGAAGATGACTGAAGAATTGATCAGTAGAATTGTCATTAACTCCAAAATCAAAATGGTAAAATTATAATAGGATGAATAAAAAAAAAAAAATGAAGCTTGAGATAAATAAAATCTGAATACTGAATTTTTTCAGAAACACAGAAAGTAGCAATAAGCAATAATAATGATTGTATCAAATATGCTGATAGTTTAGGCATAAAAAAAAAAAACGATTAAAAGTCAAAAGAAAAGAATAAAAGAAGCTGTGTGCTGAAACAGATCATTGGTAAGACAATCATAAGAACTAAGATAAATTTAGTGAAGGTATTTCACCCAAAATTGTTCAGTGCAGAGCATAAAAAAGCAAAATCAAAATTCAATAAAGAAAACACAGCACAAAGCATGAAAAATCTTAAATTGAATGAATTTAAAAAAAAAAATCAATGAATTTCAGCAAAATGAATGAAATTTTCAGGACGCAACAAAGGGAGAAAACTGAAAAATGGAAAAGAACCCAATTTATAGTTCAAGAAACAAAGGCTGTAATAATGTAAAAAATAGTTCATTTTTAATATCTAAGTTAATGAAGTTTACAAAATGCAGAATTGTTACCTCTAAAAATGTATAAAATTCATTAATTTATATATACAAAGAAAAACTTTAAAAATATTTTAACTGTGTGTGTATATGTAGCACAGAGTTATTTTTCATGACACTGATATTTTGTCAATCTCACTACCGGATAAAGTGATTTTATATTTAGTAAAATCAATCATTTGTTGATTTATTGAATTTGATGCTTCAATTTGCATAAGGTGTGGCTGAATGGCAGTCATGTGACTTTTGACAAAACCATTTTAACAATATAAGGCTTGAAAAGTCAGCTTATTAAATGTAAGGCTGTATTATCTTTCTGTTAATGTTCTTAGTATTTAAATTATAAAATTTTGTTTACTTTCACACTTTAAAAATTTTCTATTTTAAAATTATTGTTTATTTGCAAAACTGGTTCACTAAAAGCATACACAGATTTTAAGAGACAATAAGGCAGTTCTATAGATATTCTAGATCTAACAGGGCCTTCAGTTTGCAGGCTGATATAATTTTCCATTGTTGGATTGCAAGTCCCACCCCTACTTTTTGATATTTTTACAAATAGCCTGCAAAGAAGGAAAGTTTTTACTTTTGAATTCAGAGCTGCTGTTCTAGACTGGTTGCCAATCAAAGCTAGAGAAGCCAGTCTGCCCAGCTATTTAACCCACAGTTGGTGGGGGATGATAAGGATTCATGCCTTATCAGTCTTAAGTGATGACCACAAACTGTCTCAGCTGGAATTTGAACTTGGTTTGTTGCGTCCATTTTCCATGCTGTCAATCATTCACCCAATCATACGTCCTATAAAAATCATACGTCATATATTACAAAGAATATATTACAATCATACGTCCTATAAAAATGTATCTATTGATGATGGATAATTAGTAATGAAATAAAGAGAAAAAAATGTAAAACAGATGCATTTTTTCCCAACTGGAATACATGAAAAATGATCCTTAGATGAGACAAAAAATAGTGATTAATAAATATCAATAAAAAGATGAGCATGACAACAAAGACAACAACAATTGATCAAAAATCAAATCACAATTTTGATTGACAAGCAAAGAACATGCAAAATAAAACAACAACAAAAATTATTCATGCAAACATGCAGCATACATAATTCAACAGTTTTAAATATACCATGTAACAATTATATAAATGTTTAAAAACATGCAGAGATGCATATATGAATATTTTAAATTAAAGGTTGGCTGCTTGATCATCTTAATTATTTTCTTGTCTAATGAAAAGAAATACCCACTCACGCAAAATTAAATTTACTTAATTCTTGAAAATCTTTCTGAACTCAAAAATATACAATTTTAAGTATAAATTCATCTTAAAGTGATATACCACACATACATATGTATATAAAAGATCATAGTAATACATCAGGAACAATCTTGAGAAAGGAACCAAAAAGTTACCTTGTGTTATTCTGAGAAAAGTTATTCTTATATCAAGTGTTTTATAGCTTTTACTGTTAACCAAATATTTTAGTTAATCCATCTTATAGCATTCCTCAGCTGTACAATCTGTATGTAAAGAGACGGGGATTTCCATAGTGTATTTTATTTGTTACCATTTCCTGGTTTCATTACCAAAAAAATGATCTTTTATCATATGGATTGTAAATCTGAAGAAATCCACAAAATGGATCAATTTAAATGTTGAGATAATAAAAAAAAAAGAAAAAAAAAGAAGGTATATTTGTTGCTATATATATATATATAGCATATATATAATAGCATAATAATATATATATATATATATATATATATAATAGCATAATATATTATATATATATAGCATATTATATATATAATAGCATAATATATTATATATATATATATAGCATTATATATATAATAGCATAATATATTATATATATATATATAGCATTATATATATAATAGCATAATATATTATATATATATATAGCATAATATATTATATATATATATAATAGCATAATATATATATATAATAGCATAATATATTATATATATAATAGCATAATATATTATATATATAATAGCATAATATATTATATATATAATAGCATAATATATTATATATATAATAGCATAATATATTATATATATAATAGCATAATATATTATATATATATATATATATATACACACACACACACATACACACACACTTACATTTTAAAAATCTAAAAAAATAAAAAATAAGTTGATACATTTTATTTTTTTGTTTTGAAAACTTTTTACTTAAATTTCTAAAATAAATAAAATAGAATAGTAAGTTTACTTTTAAAAATGGTTAAATATTTGGTTTTTCAAGAAGTAATATTTTTTGAAGATGGAATAAAAACTGTCAAATTTGATAAAATGTTGTGTCCATTTGTCAAGAAGATAATCATCCTAATTCCCAAGGCAAGAGTCTTCTTATACAAAATGGCATCTGGTTAATGTTTCTATAGAAGAGGAACATGTGAATAGGGGCAAAAGACTCTGGATAAGAGTGTATCTGGTGTAGTGAGAATGGTTTTCCTTGATACAGTCCTCTAGGCCTGAATGGTTCTTACTACCAGATGGATTCTGTCTTCTTGATGAATTAGTCATTTGGGAAAACAGAATGATTAGCACAGTACTACTAACACACTTTAATAACAATAGTTGTACTGATTAATTTGCATGTCTTGGATACATGGGATATATATAAGAACTGAACAGTGAATGCAGTCAGTCATCATTATTTTGAATTTGCTGATGATGTATGTGTAGAAAGGTCGGAAGCTTTGAGTGTGTCAGTTTGAAAATCTGTGCTGGTAAGGACTCGCAACAAGTTTTGTGTCCATGTTGAACAAGATGTGACTTGTTGATTTGAGATTTGTTCATTGTTTCAGTATCAGTTCTAATTTTTTTTTTTAATTTTTTTTTTTTTTAACAGATTCAGGGTGCTGTGCCTGTGCCATTCCTTCAATTCACAGCTGTACTTGGGACCAGCATTTAACTACTAAGCTGTAGGTTTGTTTTTTTAATTTTTTTTAGAGTAAATATCTTTTAACTAGACTCTTAAAGAATTTCTGTTATTTATTGGTGGGAAGAAAGAGATTAATAGCTTTCCCAAGGGCATTATTGCAAACATAAAGTTAGTTTGGCAATTGCATTTTTTATTCTTAATTCTCTATGTGACTTCATATTTCTTTCTTCAATGACAAAATCCTATTGTGAAAATAATTCTTTTATTCCTTGTTGACAGAATCTGGTATTCTGACTGAAAACGATTCTCAGTACTGAATGGATCCATTTTCTACTTGTAAAAGTTTGGGTTGTTAAGAAAGTGTTTTGCAGATAGCAGTAGATGAAACTTTTAAAGTACTAAGCCAATTAAAAAGATGTGGTAAATAAGTGTCAGAAACTAACAATTTGTTTTTTTTTTTGTTTTTTACTGAGTGTGGACTTGTAATTCTTCAGAATATTTTCAGACATATTTTTCTTTTGGTTGACCATTTATGGCATAAATCTTTCCATTTCATGTATTAAATAAAGATTATTGTAATTCTTTTGTATTATTCTAAAAGTTTATAACATGTAAAATTTGTTAGATTCTAAAAGAATGAAACTTTGGCTTATATGTTGGTTGATTATTCATTGGATGTGCGTTGTGGTGCAATGGATACCGACATGGAATGACAAATCGAGGAGTCGAGTTTGAATTCCAGTTGAATTCCTTGCATTCACTTGTGCACAAATACCCTTAAGAAAGGTATTAATCCGTCTCTTTCCCTTCAGTTATGGGTTAAATAATAAGACACATTGGGTTGGCCTTGACTGGCAACCATTCTACCACAGAAAGCAATGGCAACCTACTGTGGGATAATCTTCTGCCCAATCAGTCATGTCTCTTTAGAGACATGATCGCTCAAAGCATGTATCGTATATGGCACTTAACTAACTGACTATTCATTGAGATTCTCAACATATTTTCATAGTGGGCTTTTGTCATTGTTAATAATGAAAATTTATGTTCTGGACTAATGACCATCTTTTTGTTACATTTGAACAGATTTATTTCATCTCCAAAAATGTGACATTATTTTACTAATAACCTTGTATGTAATATTAGATGAATAAATAAATATGAAAACAGAATAAAAAGAGCACTGAAATCAAGTGATATTTCATTAAAAAAAAAAAAAAAAAAAATGCATATTTTTATTCTTGATTTATTTTTTCATAAAGATATTTTCTGAATTTATTTATTTATTCCCCTCCCCAAGAATAGGGAGGGGTCAAATGACATTCCCCCTTATTGATAAATCTACCTTTTTTGTCCTGTTTCTATGTTTGGTGATCCATCAGGAGAAGTACACCAACTTTCACTCTCCGGAGCATTTAGGTAGAACAGGTGAGAATTGACAGGGGTGGGAGGGTTCCCCAAGTCAGGTGAGGTGTGCAGGTGAGGGTGGATAGGTGGGTCAGTGAGGTACCTGCAGCTGCTAGCCAGGTGGAGCGATGACGCAAGTTCGTCAGGCATGCTGCTACTGCTACTGTTCTGGCTACTGTTGCTGCTGATGCTGCTGTTGAGAGAGACACAGACATGACAAGAAGAAGAAGAAGAAGAAAAATGAAGAACATACATGGGACAAACATGGCCAATATAAGTAATGCACAGATACCAGGTGCCCCAAGAGAGAAAGGTAAAGGCCGATTTCCATTAGTTGCAAAAGTAGCTGAAGTAACTGATAGGATTAAAGGAAACTTCTGGAGAACATGGTGTTTATCCCTCAGGAGTCTGCTTTGAGTTTGAAAAAGAAAATAATCTATATTATAATTATCTGATTTCAGTATATGGGTGTGTCTGTTACACAGCAAAAAATAGCACATTGCATGATTTTTGCTAGGGCAATACTGTGAAAATGCTCTAATCTGAAGTATAAAACAATTTCCAATCTGATTTGAAACTTAATAGTCTGGGGGTCTGCATTTGCACTCACACCATTAATACTGATCCAATTTTTGTTTGTTTATTTCAAAAGCTGAAAAGAAATTTATATCAACATTGAAAGAGGAAAATACTGAAAAGATTACCAGCTATTGCATGAAATAATGATATCTTTATTTTGTAAAATAATAAAGCTTTCTCTTATATTTTTTATAAGATATAAGACTTTTTGATGTAATTGATATATCATTATTTTATGCAATTAGTAATCTTTTCATATTTTTCTTTTCTCTTCCATCATAAACATTCCACACTTTATTGTAAAAGATGTTTTTCTAAATCAAAAAAATATATTTTGGAAAATCATTTAATATTAGACTCTTGCTGATTAAGGACTAGGAAAAGTACAAGTAAAGCTAAATTTAAATTTTAAATATATTTGGAATTTGGTTAATTACTAAGTAGTCTCCCTTTATTTGCAAATAATTATAGAAAATTTTCTAAATAGGAAGTGATTTGTCATTAGCTTAGCAGCCACCTTTGATGACTTATAAGTTTTTATTAATGTTCACATTACTGAAGAATTGAAAAATTGATGGGAAAATTACTATCTATATGCCAATATTCTGCATTAATATAAATAAATGTTATATTTATTGAGTACACATTTCAGTAGAAACCTGTTATAAACTGTGACAATAATGTCAACTGGCTTAGACATTAAGAAATTCTTAAGAAAATATATATGCCCCTTGACAGGAATCAAATTTGTGTTCCTTTTTACCAACGGGGAAACTACTGTTAAGCTAAGTGTGGCTTATTAATTTGGCCACAAGAAGCTATCATGTTAAAGCAATATACAAGGTGGACATTTAATTAAAAAATGAAATGTAAATATTAGTGTCCATTGAGCTGCTATTATCAGAAGGAGCCTCTCTATCAGAACTCAATATAGATAGTTTGGCGGCTCAAATGGTACCCTTGTAGAGAATAGGCATTATTGTTCAGCATATATGGTAACCGTGACTTTAGAAAAGAATAAAAAGGAAAACTTTGAAACATATGCGCATAACTGAGATGCACTTTTCTTTTTAAATTCAAACTTAATGATGTTCGACAAAAAGCTGTCAGGATCTTGAATTAATTTATGGAATCTACTTGTTTTATAATTGACAAATCAATTTAGCTAAATGACCAAAATTTCAACTAGAAAAGAAAAAAAAATGTGTTTAATTTAACAAAGCCGTAAATATGTTTTTCATTTATCACTACTTTAATATGATGTTCTCCAAAATATATGTGCTGTTAGAAAAATTTTAAAAGTTAAGGTAAGTGGCAAAATATATCTCAAATGATTGCTCCAGTTACTTTCATGAATAATGCATACACCAGGTCAATTTAAAAGTGAGGTTAGGCAAGGAGATAGTTAAGTTATGAAGCTCAGAGTAAATTAGGGCTTATTGGCTAGTTGAAAGTGAGTTTGTTGGTCTGTGATTAGTCAATTGAAAGCTTGAATTAAAACAAAACTTAAATAGTCATATAGAACATTGAGTAGTAGGTATGTGTGTGGTGAAGTGCATGGCATATTAGCATTGTACCTATAAAAATTAATGGGATTATTTACAAATGAATTTGTATAGGATTAGAGTGTAGTATCTGTGTGAAAAGTGTTATATATTGTTATACATGCCACCCTATATATATGTGGAAAAAAATTGTCACTTAGCTGAGCAGTGTTTCAGTCATGCTGATTTCAAAGTTTCATGAAGGAATTATTGTAATGTTTTCACTCTTTAGGGTCATTTGGGTTTTTTTCTTTTTTCTTTTATTTAAGCATCTTAAACACTTTCATCCAGGTTTGTATGATCTTAAAATGAAATTTTTGGTGTGATTAATTACAACTGGACATTATTTCTGATTCTTTATTTAGTGATTTTTTGTTCTGGAAATAGTATAACAGCTAACTTTTCTTCTTGGCACAATCTGCAGACATTACCACTTTTGTAAGATTTGCCCCCCCCCTTTTATACTCCATGTTATATCAGGGTCTTTGCCATGTTTTATTAACACTTGAATAATATTTTTATATATGTGATATACTTGAGTGTATATCCATATGTATATTAATTCACACAGTGTGTGTGTGTGTTTGTGTGTGAATTAATAAATATACGCACATATATAAAAATATTATTCAGGTGTTAATAAAACAGCGCTCAGTGTAGAATAAACAGAGCTATTAATTATATATTAATAAATATACATATTATCCTAGGTTGGAGGCATGACTGAGTTTCATGCTCCATACAATCATGTACATATTACAAACTGAGCATTTAAAAGATTTGAATTTAAGTTCATTATCTTCGTGGAAGTGAACTTAAATTCAAATCAGTCAGTTTGTAATATGCACCTGATAATTGCCGAGTGCATGAAACTCTGAGTCATGCCACTAATGTAGGATGTAGGATATATATATATATATATATATATATATATATATATATATATATATGGATTCACATTGCATTTTATAGATGTGAATTCATTATTCTGAAAAAGTTTAAATTTTGGGTTTGTTAACCATAATTGTAGTAAAAGAGCAATTTGCTTCAAGCAACAAAAATAAGTTGTGGAGAGATATAAACACACGTCTTGAAAGAACAAGACTCAAAAGTATTTATTAGTATTAATACTTTAGGAGATTACTTTTACACCAGGTATTAATATTTTATAATAGCTAATTCATATTTGACATATTGTTTTTTTTTCTCTAAAACTTCTGTTGGAGAATTTATTTAGACACACACACACACACACATATATATATAATGCATGTGTGTGTGTGTGTGTGTGTGAAATAGTATGATTTATGATTTTAAAATAGTATATTAGTCTCAAAAAATAATTTTGAGAAAGAATAATTTGATATTTCATTTTAATAAATTTACTCAAAATGTTCAATTGTAATAGCCCTCATCTTAAGCCTTCAGCCACTTTTAGTTCCGTATTAAAAATCAGTTTAAAAATCAGTTTAATTTTTTTGAGAAATCCAACTACAAAAATGAACATTTTTAAAAATATTTTTACCTTCAGAATGAGTATTTGGACATTTGTATGCATATCAACACTGATATTTACATATTAATACTTATACATACATATCTTTCTAATTATCTGCACGTATATACATGGATACATTCCTTGATTATAAGTAAAATCCCAGTTATTGAAAAGTGTCTCTTAAAATATTCACATAAGAAAATCCTTAAGTGTGTAAATATTTCCTCAGAGAAGAATTTCAATCAATAATTTTTTTTCATTCCACTGGCTTTAAAATTGGATGAATTTTGCAGACACAGCAAAAAAATGAAATTTAAAAAAAATGAACAGTTTGTTACTTGTGAAATTAATTCTTTAAGAATTCTGTACAGTTTTTGCTGCTGAGAAAATTGAATTTTTGACGTGAGTGCAGAGAAAGAAAAAGAAAGAAATTTTGAAGAAAATTTTGATTGAAGAAGAATAAGAAAGATTTTGAATATAAGATGAAAGAAGGATTAAAAACAGCAGAAAGAAATGAAAATAAATTGAAATGAAGGAAAAAGTAAAACAAAATGAAAAAATAAAATGTAAATAAAAAATTTTGAGTATATTTAAATTTGTTAGGTGGAGAATGAAAATAAATTTGTAAGATGGAGAATGAAAATAAAAGAAAATAGAAAAAGATGTTGGTATAAATATATGAAGAATAAAAAAATACAAAAGGAAAAAGAATAGATAATAGGAAAACAAGAAAGTGAGAAGAGAAGATGACTAGAAAAAGTAAAACACACTAGAAAAAAAAATATAAGAAAATAGAGAAAATTAAATGTGAAAAGAAAGGGGTTAAGAAATGGTGTTGTAAAAGAAAAAGCAATTGGAGTAAAAGAGAAAAATAAACTTGTTCAATAGAGAGTAAAGAGAATGAGATGTGTAAGGCCAAGAGAAGAAACAGCTTTAAGAATCATCCATGTAAATAAATTGCATTACTGTTGTTATTTATTTAGATTTTATTTTAATTCAAAAAATCTTTTTAAATTTCTTTTTTTTTCCTTTACCAAAATTAGCATGAAACAATATGGCAAATCTTTCAAACAGAAGGTTTCAAAAATTGATATAGTTTTGGTAACAGATTCATTCAAGCGCAAATAGATATCCATACAGTTTATAATTGTGTGCAAAAGTTCCCAGCATGCCTCCCTTTTTTAGATACTGAATACTCTCTTTCTCTCTCTTATATATATATATATATATATATATATATATATATATATATGTATATGTGTGTGTGTGTGTGTGTGAAATGCAGGAAATGTTTACACACACCCTAACATATCTTTATGGTTCCTTCTTTTTATGTAGGAACAAAGTAGAACAAGATAACCTATTTTTCAGGTAAATAAAGTAAATTAACAAGCCCAAGAACAGCCATTTTTCATTTTTTTTTTCCTCAGCCATGAGTGCCTTAAGAGCTCTTTTCATATTCCAGTGCTCGCAGTCAACCTGGGATGCAACAGAGAGAAATTCATTTATTATTGAACACCAACAAAACTTGAACATTCTGACAGGCTGGAAATTTTTTTTTTAAAAAAGACTGTTTAAAATTAAACATCTTTCAGATTTTCTGCTATCATTGAGTGATTTCCTTCAAGTTTTATGATATTGGGCTTCAAATTAGATAATAACAGTTGGAAGTCATCTTTTCCAGTGATATCAGCTGCCTTTATGGATTGTGTCAAGAAGGCTACATTACTGAACTCACAATCAATATTAAGGAAGAGGCTTGCCATTGCTTTTCAAATCTTACTAAAACGATACTTGAGGCTCCACTTTTCACAGTTTCTAGCTCCCTTTAATTGTGTCAGGATCCCTAAGGTGAGCATACAACCGCGATGGAAAATTATTGTTCTAGACTTCCTTGTATTTTTTCTATCCATTTGCTTCAAAATAAAACATTAGATCAAAAGATAATCTTGGAGACCATCTTCTTATTGTGGTCTCATTGGGATGTCAAAGTAATGCTAATTGGCTTGTAACAGCCTCTAATCAATCAGAGACTACAAAGACAGGAAAGGAAAAGAGAGAATGATATTGATTTGGGTGGACCAGAGAGAAGATATGGAGAATGTCAGAGCCACATCCACACAGGACTGACCTTGTAATTCCATAATTCCATGCACTTTCTTACTATTCTCTACAGTATATTTTATCTTGGGGGGGGGGAAAATTTTTCTGTACATGTCTGCTCTGTAGTTCCAGTATGGATATAATATGGAACACAGCAATGATTTCATAATATGTATTTTCATTCATGGCAGTCTTTTCAATCTGAACCTTTAGAAGTTATCTGCTGAAGATCTGACATTGCTTAATATAGCCTTTTAAAATTGAATTTCTAATAATGCACTCTTCTCTAAAATCATAATATACCCATCCATCTGTTTTTGTTTTTTTCAATTATTTTATATTTGAGATGACAAACTCCTAGGGAAAATTTCAATATATTGTCAGTTATCAAAAATTTAAGCCCATGAATTCTTTGTCTTTCCTTTGGTTTAAGTTGCATCCAAATGGTTTTACATCTGATGAATATATTGATCAAACTTTTCATGACAAAAGCAATAAAAATATAGATAACAGACCAATGTATATACATATAGACATCCACATACAAGTCTGTTTCGTTGTATCACAGCTCATCAGTGTAGCTAAACATCCGATTGTTTCCAGCTGGGATTGAAACTCGACCAATTTGGCATCAGTCAAAAATTCTACCCCTAAGCTGAAAGAGGGGGAGATTTTTAACATTTACACACACACACACACACTTATGGAGATACAGTGGAGTAATGGATAGCAGCTTGGATTGAGAAATTGAAGAGTAGAGTTTGAATTCTATCTGAGTTCATTACATTCATTTACATGCTAATATCCTTGTTATGAATCAATCTCTTCTACCCCCATCTATAGGTAAATAGCAGAACAGGCTGGATCCTATAGTCTTGGGTGGCAAATGGTCTAGGAGAAGGACAACTCTGAATTCAAAACCTGCAGAGAGTCATTTGGAGACCTTGTAGCATACAGTGCACCAGCTCTGTATTTTGCTCTTCCAAAAAATGTGGTTGGTTCTGCACAAGCCTTTGATGCTATAACAAATTCATATGTGTGGGTTGTCTGGCTGTAGGTTCAAAGAAAGGAGCTGCTTGATGTTCAAAATAACAGGAGAGTCCAGTATTTAATAAATAAATAAAATCCTGAACTTTTGAGTTAGTGTAATGGTTATTAAATTGTCAAGCCAAGTTCAAATTCACTTTTATAAAAATACTCTTGAGAAAGGTATGAATCTATCTCTTCTTTTCCTAGCTATATGGGTTAAATAGTAGCTATAACTGGGCTCTATTGCCTTGAGGTGACAACCAAAAAACTGAATTTAAAGTCAGGCAGTAGAGGCTATCTTGTACTAGACATGACACTACTGCTATAGCTGAAGTACACCTACAACCCAAAAAGTGGGTGATAGGCCGCATGACATAGTGAGGTGCACAATAAACTCCTTTCCAAAATATTTTATTATGAAAGCATAAAAAGAAAATGAAATAACATTTGGTTCAGAGTTTAAATTAAACACAACTTATTCTGAAGCATTTCTTAACATTAGAAATTAATTTTGTTTATATATTTTATTCAGAGTGAGAATCACAGTTTGTAATTTCTCAAAAATGAAACTGGAGATATTTTTTTAAATTATTTCCTCTCCTATGCAGAACTTAAAATTTGATAGCACAAAAATACCATTTTGGTTTTTAACCAAACATACATATATATATTATACTAAGTTTAAAGCACAACTTAGTTTCATACATTACACAATCATCAGATGCATATAATGAAGTGAGCATTTTTCGATTCAAATTTTTATTTTTGGCAAAAAAAAAAAAGAAAAAAAAAAGAAAAAAAAAGAAAGAAAAAAAGTCGGTTCATACTATGCACCTGATGATTGCGTAATGCATGAAAATGAGTCATGCTTTAAGCAGGATAATATATTTATTAATACATACTTTATAGCTGTTATATTACATTCAGCACTGTTCTATTTACACCAGACAAATATTTATATACCAGTGTATACCTATGTGTATATACATTGTATACTTATTTACATCCATAACTAAAATAACTAACAATATTTACACTCTCACACCCTGACTTTGAAAAACAGTAGCCACTCTAGCGTGTACGCATCGCTCATTCAGTAAAATGAATTGGAGCACTCTAGCTATTGGGCACATATGATATGCGCTAAAAAGACTGCCTTCTTCCACCGAATGCCCCCTGGCCCATGCGTAGAGTCGCCAACTGACGCCAATTTGGTCGGGTTTCGAGCCTGGGTTATGTAGCAATCAGAGTAACTGTACTGATGAGCTGTGATACAGCGAAACAGATCTGTCTGCGGATGACAATATATATATATATATATATATTTCGTCATTCACATACAAGCCAAGCCTGTTTCGCTGTATCACAGCTCATCAGTGTGACCAGACATCCACTTGCCTCTGGCCAGGATCGAAACTTGACTGATTTGGTGTCAGCCAGATTCGCTAACCCCTAAACCATAGATGCATGGAATCAGAGAAGGGAAATTTTAGCGTGTTGTGTTATATATATATATAAGCAGTGTATACACATGCCAGTCACTGAAAGAATTCCATTGCTGAAATAGACCCTCTTAATTCAATTATGGGACAGAGTTTATTCTGAAATTCATGACCAGTCCTAGCCAATTTCAGAAAGTGCCATAGAGCAATATTAAACATGTTTATCTTAAAAATATGTAATTACCTCCCCATACTACTGCAGATTATCCTTTCAAATCTTCAGGCTGGTTTGGTTATTATCATACCTCATACCACTGTATATTTTAAATATACTGCTATATGTGTTTGTACATGAAAGGATTTCTGCGAGTAATGCCTCCTACCAAATATATAATGGATAGAGCATACATTCATTTTGTGAGTTGATAATAATGCAGAGACTATGGTTTTTATATAAACATTTTCTTTGCATCTGCTAAAATATATTAACCACCATGTAATTATGCTCACATACCCTATTTGGTCCCTATAAATGTTAAAAAGGCATTGGTAAATAAGGATTTAATGATACAACTCTGATTTGAATATATTTTAATATGAGACACCATTTTGACAAATTGTGATCTGTAACAAAGAAAAAAATGGGTTATTTGTAAGAACCAATATTTGCCTCTGATATTGTGAACCAATATATTAAAACAAGATTCATTACTCATATACAGGATTTTTAAGTATAAATGATAACCTTTTATGGAAGCCGTATTCTTTTATGCGCCAAACCCTTCAGGTTGTGGGTGATCATGTCTCTCTACAAGTTCCTATACTTTGTAGCTCTCAGTAGTGTTTTTCTCTATCACTCATTATTTATACTACCATCCATTTTCACAAGCTCATTAAGTTCCTCACTGTTTCCTTCTGCTATTCTTGCCTTCAATGTGCCCTGTGACTATTAAATTCTCTAAACCTTCTTTTCTCATTATGTGTCCCAGAAATTTCAAATTTCTTTAAGTACAAGTGTCCTGTTTGTTTCCATTTTTTTTAAAACTTCTTTTCTGTTCAGATGTTCTGTCCATGGTATTTTGAGCATTCTTCTGTAGAACCACATCTCTTGCTTCAAGATTCCTCTTCATCAGTGAAGTAATTGTCTAGCATTAACAGCTATTTAGGAAGATTGATATTACATAGCATTTTTTTTGAAGTAATGAAGATTCTCCTATAGAAATGTTAACATGTTTTTAGTCAGCATATATGTGTGTGTATGTGTGTGCATGTGCATAATATAACTCTATAGGTTTATCAAAAAAAGTAATGCAGATACACTGAAATGATAATGATTTCACACTCTCAAACTGATGGACAAAGCAAATAGATATCAGTCTCTGAAAACTGTGTGAAGAAAATTGTGAAATAGAAAATCCCAAAGGTGGTAATGTTTGTGATGAAGAGAGAAAGAAAAACAAAAACAAAAAAATGACAGTATCAAGAAAACAGGAAAAATGGTTATGAAATTCTTGTCAAAAAATGACAGTAAAGTATTTATCTTTATTTTTTATGAAACTGCTAAAGATCAAATAGACAGATATGATAAATAGACAAGAATGTATGCATTTATGTGTTAAATTTTTTGGTCTGGCTACATACTTAATCTCACAAGTGTGAGGCATCCAATGAATACTTGAACTAACTATTATAGTAATTGCCTGCAAGACTAACTTGTTAACATTCCTAATGAGGTATCCTAAATAGTCTTTTTTTTTTTTTTTTTAACTCAAGTTCACCCAACACAAGGCCCAAGAACAATGCAAGGTAGAGTCTTACTGAATGAGGTGTGTGATATGAAATTAAGTAGAGGGATTAAAGTTTATGAGGATATGAAGGATAGATAACAACTGATTTTACACATGAAAGAGTTAATATTGTAGCGTCTGGGGAAGCATCCCCGTGGGAGTTCCTTCCACAATGTAGTAGTTCTTGAGAAGAAACTTTTTGAATGGAATATTCCAAAGAAATATGCAGGGAAGAATGATTCAACTATTTGAAGATTTGCTATAGAAGTAGTGATTGAGTAGTTAAAAGCATTGCAATTTTGTTTCTGTGGGGTGGAAAATGCACCATACTCCACAGAGCATCATAAATGATTTTGAACTCTGACAAAGTTCTGCAGTCTTCAAGATTAGTCAATGAACAATGCTGTCATAAGTGATATATTTTTGGATTTTTGTACTATACTGAATTGCACTGTGCATGTGCTGATACCAATAATTATTATTTGGTACTATAACTTACAATTCTTTGAAGTGCCATGTGAATTATTTTAATCTTTTTTAACATCTCAAAGATATAACTAACTGGTATTCATTTTCTCTATAGGCAAATGTGAAGATGGTATTAGGTTACATTGTGCCAACAGTAAATATTGATAATGTATTTGTTCCAAGTAAATGTATATATACAAGATCATATCCATGGCAAAAAAGAACTTCATTATCATCACAATAAAAGTTAGAAAGTACTCAGAGAATGCATACCTCTGCCACTAAAACTGAATGAAAATCAGTTTAGAGATAAATATATTGCATGAAAGTTTTGAAAAAAAAAAGAATATATATATATATATATATATATATATATATATATTAATCTAGTTTCAAATTTAATCAATTGTCCCTTGACTTGTAACCCCATTAGACAAAATGGTATTGAAATTTATTGAGAAAATCTGGAGATACTGTGTGGACAAACATACAATGTGTGGATATCTGTTCAACTTCAATAGCAGAGATAAAAGTTCAAAGTTTTGTTTTTCATTACTAGAATTGTGTTTTCCAAACTAATTTAAAGTAAACTAATTTGAGTGTATAAATGATATAGAATCTAGACAAATATGAAAAATTGGAGAACTGTTTTTATTGATTTGATTATGTTTCATCACTGTTAGATAAGCTTCCTTAGATCAGAATGAAAGAAGTGTTTGTCTATGTGTGTATCTCAATATTAAATCATCAATACTTTTTCCTCTAAGCTAGCATCCTTCAGTCAGAATGAAAGAACAAAATTATGTGACTTTTGTATGAGCTGTTATTTTAATTTTATGTGTTTTTCTTTTCAGCTTTCTTCTTTTGTCGAAATTTGTTTTCATATTATCTCTGTTTTTCTGCATTGAATTTAAGGTAAATCCTTATCCAATTTCTCATAATGAGTTGAAAGTAAAAGATTCATATATTTTAGGAATGTCTTTGCATTTTTCCTGTCAACATGTGCATAATTAGGATATAGAATCCAGACGAAGTTTGATAAATTTGACAACTTGGAAACTGTTTTATTGACTTAATTAAACATTTCACTATCATTGGGTTCCTCAGATCTTTTACTTTCAACCCATTCTGAAAAAATTGTCAAGGATTTATCTTAAATTCAATGCAGAAAAGCTTAGAGAAAAATTTTTCAATGCAGAAAAGCTTAAAGAAAACAAATTTTTCAATGCAAAAAAGCTTAAAGAAAACAAATTTTGACAAAAAGTTTAAAAGAAAAAGAAAACAGTATAAATTAAAATAATGTTTTTTTTTATACAAAAGTCATATAATTTGAATGAAAGCTTAGCAGAAGAAGTATTAACAATTTACTATTGAAGCACACACAAACACACACACATATATATATATTTCTTTTTCTTAAGTTGTACAACTTGTCAAATGCTAAATTGTTTTTATTAATGCAGTATCTTAATGTATTCTAATTTATTCTTTTGGAATTTAACACTAGATTTAAATTTGATGGTGATTATTTAAACATAGGTTAATATCAAATTCTCTATTCTTGAAAGACAACTTTTCACTCAATTTGTACACAGGTTATTGCTGATTGATTAGATAAATAAATTTATTCCTTAATATGAGATTTTTCTTTAAATGTTTATTCATATTACTAGTAAACTTAATGGGAAATACAATCAACTTCAAATATGATTCTGTCTGATGAATTAGGTGGATTAGTTAATTTCATTTAACCTTCATAATTGAACTAAAGAAAAAAATCTGAAACTTGTCTCTGACAACGTGTACTTTGAGTGACACAAACTAATCTGGTTTCTTGAATGGTTTCCATAGTTGGTAGTAGGTGCAAAAGGAGACTATTTTGCACTGATCAGTCAAGAAGTGATTTTACATTTCTGTCATTAAAAGGGTAACAGTTTTAAGATACTTTGGTTATTTAATAAAAAAATTCTGAAAGAATAATTTTTTCTCCTGGTGGCTATCTAAAAATTAATGCAAAAATAAAATTATTTGTCTTTGATTTTTTTACCAGGCAGTGTTTTTATAAATATTAAAATAAAATCTTTCACTGGAGACCCTACTGAGATTTCATGGTATTCTCAGAATATATAGCCAATGATAATATATTTTCCTTACTCATATATATATTAAAACTTGCTGTATTTATAAGGAAAGCACATTCAGTATAGGAGATAGTATCTATAAATATAGACAGTGTGGATGCAGGAATCAATACTGCAATGTCTGAAGATCACATGGAAGTATGAAACTAACAGTCAACATGCAACATTGATGTCTATGACTACACGACAGTGTGTAATGGTGAATTGTTGCCATTTTACATTTTTAATTTTGTGCATGTGCTTTGTTTGATTTTGTCAACAGCAAAGTAGAATCCATTGTGATAAAAAGAACACCATGATGCAATTTACTCTGCCAGAAATTTGGAAACAACTTGTTGTAGTGCTTGGTATTTGCACCAGAAGCTTCAATACAAATATTTTATAGTATTTGGGTGTTAATCTGAGTACAGAGCAGAAAATTTGCAAAGAGTTTCATAAGTTGAATGGTGATTATGAAAGTACAGCATCCTGAAAAACTCACTCACTTTTTGTAAGTAAAGAACTCCAAAATTTGTTGGTAAGGGCCCCAGACTCAACATGGAGACTTACATCAAATGCCTTGAGGAGTTAGTGCTGCCCTGGGTCAAGAGAGTGGCTGCTGAAAGACTATGTCTGGCATGCCACATAAGCAGGCAATCCCTGTAATGGTTGTGAGATGATTTCTGCAACCACATCAATAATTACATCTGGCCAACCTTTTGATTATTTTCTGTGGGGTGCAGTTGAACCAGAGACCAAAAAAACTCCTTGTAATACCAAATATAAACTGAAGGCAAGGATTATGGCAACATTCACTAACTTAAAGAAAGTCACCACCCAGAAGAGTTACAGAAGATTCCAAAGTCATCTGGAGGCTGTGGTCGATGATTTCATTGAATACTTGAGTATTTAAAGATAATTTTGTGTAATTTTGGTAAATATATCTGTTAAAATGAGATGCCAGTGTTATTCACTTTTGGGGGGGCAGAGAGAGAAAAAAAGAAATTTAGACAACAATTTATCCCTCACACCTTGTGTGTGTGTGTGTGAAGATTTCAGAGGGCTTCTCACATCTGATGAAGGCATATAAGGCAGCCTTCAGATATATGCTAGTTAAAGATATATACTTGACTAATCCCACTCTTTAAACCACTACCATTATTCATCAAGGCGAAATTATGGAAGTAAAGTCATGAGGTTGTAGGTTTTCTGTTGGAGTTTTCTTCATCAAAGTATGAGGAGATCCTAAAAGTTTGCACTTCTGAAGTTTTGTTATATTTTAAAAAATAGATCAAGTCAATAACTTTTTAGTACAATCTCATATAGTGTGTGTGTGTGTGTGTGTGTGTGTGTGTGTGTGTGTAAAAAATAGGTTATAATGAAAAAAATCAATTTGCCACATTTGGGACACAATTTATTTCAAGTTCTTTAGAGGTTGAATTCCAAATGATGCTTGCTTTAAATGTTACATTGGCATGAAAATGACTGAAAAGCTGTTTGAAATGAAGACAACACTATCTCAATTTTTATAAAATTTAATTCAGTGATTTGAAGACACACAATTGTCTCATTTTTTGATTTTGTTATAATTATTTGGAGAGTTTGTTTAATTTATTGAAAAACTTTATGGTTTTTTAAGATAAAATATGAAAATAATTTTGAAAAACAATTTTAGATCATCAGGAAGCATCTAATTAAGTATTTTTATCATGTTTCGCACATCTTTTCCAGTATTTCTTCATTTTCTTTTTGTTCCTTTTTTAATATGAATGCTTTTTATGAGGTGTTGAGATGAAGGATTTAATTATTACACACATTTTTAATATTTTCATTTTTTTTTTTGCTTTTATCACAAAAAAAGAGCAGTTTCAATGACTCAAATTTTACAGGCATTGCTACATGATGTAACAAGTTTCTATGATCTAAAATTACTGACAGTATGGAATGTGAATTAAAGTTTAGTAAAAAAAACTTTTTGGTTCTAAATACTTAATATGAAAGCTTCCACCAAAAAAGTAATAAAACTTGATAAAAATAGATATAGCCAAAAAGTTGAATATTTTGGAGGTGGTTGTTGTCAACAAATTTCACAATTATTTTGTGCATGGTCACCTTCCCATGTGCATTTTTTTAAAAACATTTTTTCAGTTTACTATTTGTTAAAAAGATAAAATTAAGTTTTTTTCCTTTTAAAAAATTAAAAAAAAAAAAAAAAAAAAAAAAAATGAACTTTTTTTTTCCTATTGTAAATATTATACAAACAAATGCTTATCGATTTTATATATTAAGATAGTTTTGTACAGTAGATATTAACCTCCAGGCAAAAGGAAAATTACTTCTCAAAATAGACTCACTTTTCTGCATATACAGTGTGAACTGGTCTCAATAGGTTCTATTTTAACCTCTACAATATTTAAGAATTATTGTTTCTTTTAATTTTGTGATCTTTGGAGAAAAAAAAAAAAAAAAAAAAAATGAAGGTAATTTAAAACAGGTACTTAATAACATAACTGTTTGAGAATTATATAGATCAAAGTTAAAATATCATTTTTCAGGGTGATGAATAATAAGTTAGTCTTGCAGATCATTTAATAGAGAGTTCAATTCTCATTGCTGTCCTCGTATATGTAAAGCTGAGTAAGCTATCTTTTTAACTTTCAAAAAGGGTTTTGTAACAAGCTGGCATTAGTATCAATTGTATTTATAAGTATAACAAATATATTATTTAAAAGAATAAAAGACCTTCAATTTTCCCCAAGAGGAGGCTTAAAATTTTTTACTTAGCCTTATATATAAAGCTGAACTATATAGTAATTTATTAAGCATAGCATAAATGTGATTTTGGCTGTGAGCATTCTTGGACAAAAGATTTTTTTATTGAAAATTATTAGAAATATTAAAAATATATTTCAATTACCCTATTCATTTGAAAACCATGCATAATTATTTTTTTTTTAGAAATTATTAAATCAGTGACATGCGAATAGGGAAAATATTTAGATAGAAAATTAGATTTTTTGATGTTGATAATAGTTTTTCAAATAAGTTTTTGGAGCTTGAATTTTTCCAGTTAGTATAATGTTATTTTAGTGATTTTATTTTTACATTAGGTGTTTCTCTTTAAGTACATCAGAGATTAAATTATGCCTTAAACTTAATCTCAGAGTGAAATGCTTAATGTAGAATTAAATGTTGTGTGTGTGTGTGTGTGTGTGTGTGCGTGCGCATGTGAAATTTTAAGAAAAGTGTGGCAGTGAAAAAATTTACTTAGTGCCAGAATTCTAAAAAAAAAAAAAAAAAAAAAAAAAATTTAGTGTGGAAATCAATTCTCCTTGCTTTTAAGCTGAAATTGTAAGTACTTCTCCAAAGCATTAGTAATTAGTAAAGAGGATTAACATGTTTAGTGGTTAGAATCACAACAACAAACTGACATGCAAACACCAAACATTATTTCAAAAACTTTCAAGAGATTAATCTTCATCATACAAAGAAAGAATGCACAACTCATTGAATACATGAGTGTAATTATTATAAAACTAGCTACCATTGTAGTCCATAATGTCATGAATAATATTTATTAAATATTTTCATTTACACTAATGATTACATTTATAGTGAAATAGTAAATGCTGTATACATATTGAGCAGATATAAAAAATATAAGAGAAATTAAAAATATCCACCATTTATCTTAAGCTAGAAAATTTATGTAAAAAATATTAACTTCAAAAGTGTGACTCAACGGTAAAAATGGTGTACATTTTGGGTTACCCTCATGGAAGTGTTTGTAATAGCAATCTGAAATTAGGTATTATCTAAGGAATTTTAATGCCCTGCTGTCTCCTAAGGTGTAACTTGTATACAGGCATGAACATAACATCTTTAGGGGTTGCTGTAAGTTTTAGGATTGTCTCAGAAAGGAAACAAAAGATTACAAGCATTGTAACACCAAGATATATTTTAGAATTTTTTAAAAAACATGTCAACAAAGATCAATATCACTCTGGGTTATTTCCTAAGAATGGTAGTATCATTATAATGGTCCAATTTCTGTTACAGTAATAATGGCACATCAAAGCACGATTTTTGATTGCACAAGTGTTAAAATGCTAGAAGTTGGAGAATAAAGTAATTTCTAGTCTAATCAGGCCACTAAATTCCAAGTAGTTTTCAATTAAGTCTAAATTGAAAAAAGATAAGTCTGTCCAAGAGAGATAATTCTAGATTTGTTTTATTTTTAGTTTTATTGTTACACCCAGGCATTTAACCCATTATAATTTTAAGTTATCTCTTTTCTAAAAATATTTATTTGAATAGTTGAACATGATTAAAGAGCTCACAATCTGTTATAATGCGTCTAGAGTATTTTTTGCATTTAAATTACATTTTAGGGGTACTTTAATTCAATCCCACTTAATTGAGTCACAGGGGAACAGAAAGGAATAAAGACTGTGTTGTACCAATCTCCCACTTGGAAAATATCCCCATCCCTTGAAAAATTAGTATTGAAAATTTCGGTACATTGTCTTTAACAATCATGTCATGTTATAAACTGATGATATAAGCCATAAAAACAAGAGTGTGTATATGTAATTTAAACTGTGTGCAATTATTTTCTTTTAAAAATTATTATTATAAGAGACATTTGAGACATAGTTTGAGAGAATATCAAAAGAACAGAAAACTAATTAAATATGAAGGGCGTGAATTTAGGCTTTGCAAATCCAATTATGGAAGAGAGGTACAAAAATGGTTGTGCATTCTTGTTGAAAATAAACTTATGAAATTTAAGCAAACATTTAAACATGAATATCAAAAGGTTATCAGACATTTAATGGATAAAAATAAAGTCAACAGATTATTTTACATTTATCATTTGTAACAATTTATGTTGATATCAGCAAGATCTTTATTAAAAAAAAGAAATAAAGATAGTATTGGACAACAAAATAATGTCAACAAAAAAGAATGAAAGATTCATTTTCTGCTGGATTTACATGGGTGTTTTTAATAAAGAAATTCTAAATGCTATTTGACAGAGATTGTGGTAGATGCTGCAATAAGTAAGAAAGAATGGTGAAGGTGAGAGGGAATGTAATTCTACCTGCAGATTTTAGCATTTAAAAAAAAAACAAAGAAATAAAGAACTGGGCTTTCATCTGGTTGTTTGTTTTGTTTTGTTAATCAACATGTCAACACCTATGGGTTACTTAATGCTTAAATCTAAATATTTTGAACACAGTTTTATAGAATCTTCACAAACTTACATATATAGAGAATTATCTATAGTTTTAATACACATGATATATGACTGGATAATAAGAACATATCCAAGCAAACCTGAAAATAATAGCATTTCTTTTTGTCTGTTTGATCTTAATATCTGATTGGAGTAGATAGACTAAACTATCGCCCAGTTCAAACTCCACCCACGTCTATTGAACAGGTGAAGAGGCTCATCCCTTGTTCCCTGTTTAGGATGTGGTTTCCGGCTTTTTTTTTTCCCCAATCTTTTCACTCCCTTTCCTTTTTTTGCTTTTTCTCTCAATTGGAGTAGATAGACTAAATTATCGCCCAGTTCACACTCCACCCACGTCTATTGAACAGGTGAAGAGGCTCATCCCTTGTTCTCTGTTTAGGATGTGGTCTCCGGTTTTCTCTTTTCCAATCTTTTCACTCTTATGTAGCCCCCTGCACATCAGTGGCATTATCGCCTTACTCGGGGTGCTATGATCAAAAAAAAAAAAAAGCTTTAATAAAAATGAAACATGTTAAAGTGCTATCAGTCAGTTAAGTGCCATATGTGATACATGCTTTGAGCAATCATGTCTTGAAATAGACATGACTGACTGGGCAGAAGATTATCCTGCAGTAGGTTGCCATTGCTTTCTGCAGTAGACTGGTTGCCAACCAAGGCTATAGAACCCAATCTGTCCTATTATTTAACCCATAACTGGAGGGAAGTGATGGATTAATACCTTTCCCAAGGGTATTTGATATACTTCCTATTTGTTCATTATTTTATCATGTCAGATTCCAATTTGCATTTGATCTTTAACTCAGTTTTATGTCTTAAACTAAATATAAAATGTATCGTTAGTCATTTTGCTATAACTTAGTATGGGGGCAGGGCCACTATTTGCCCATAGCTGGGACCATAACAAGTACGACCACTCCATTTTTCATTTGGTGACTATTGATTTGGTTACAGTGAATATAATTATATACTATCTATTTATGTAACCAATGATATCATGGATATGATTCAAGAAACAAATATGCCAAGACTTTTATTAACATTACTTATTGAATAAATTTATATCATGAAATAAAGCATATTCTGGAAATAAGAGTGAAAAAAATGAAACAATAATCAATCACATTTTAGCCCTGATTTCATCTGAATTTGGTATATAGATACAAGGTATTGAATTTTCTTGTCACTGCCCACTGACCTTACCATTATTCTATTAGGATTCCACAAAGTTTATTAACCCTCTAGGGCCATTCGTATCATATTTGATACAGTATGAAAACAAACCTTGAAAGAAATATTTTCCTGAAAAATTTTTTAAGAGAAATATTTTATAAATTTCAAATGAAAGCAGTACTGACTGCTTAGTCAATGAATACCAAATGTTTCCTTATAGGGAAATACTGTATCAAATATGATACAAATAGCCCTAGAGGGTTAATATTTAAAAAAAGTTAGCAGTAGAGAAAAGAAATATGACCATTAATAGATCTTACAAATTGTTTATTTTTACCTAAAATTTGTTGGAACAAGGTTTAGCACTCAATCTACAATGAAACAAAAAAAAATCACGAATATTTGTCAGTAGTCAAAGAATAATGTATGTGTTGTAATGTTGTCTTTGTTCAAAATAGCTGAGAATTAGAAAGGCCATAGTTTGAAAGAATATCAAAGAAACAGAAGACTAGGTAGAGGAAAACAAAAATGAGGTTTATTAAATACTCATACATAGAACAAAAAATTTAAGTAAATGTAATACGACTCAAAACCCTACTCTAATATGGCTACTTGCTATATTTATAACTAGGAACAGTCCATTGTTACAATACCAAGAAGAACAAGAAATACACTGAGTCCTACTCTACAACAATATGGATTACTGATGAAGAGAATTACTATATATAATTGTAAATTTTCATTAACCTTGTTGATGTATGAAAACAATGTTTAATCTTTTATTTTTATTTTTTTTTAATATTTTATTTTGCCTATCATTTTCCTTATTCCAATCTTTGGATTTATGTCACATTTTCCATTGACTGTTACAACATTTCCCCAGATAGTTAAATTTCTGTACTTATTTAATTTAATTGGAGTAGATAGACTAAACTATCGACCAGTTCACACGCTACCCATGTCTATTGAACAGGTGAAGAGGCTCATCCCTTGTTTCCGGTTTAGGATGCGGTTTCCGGCTTTCTCTTTTCCAATCTTTTTACTCTTACGTAGCCCCTGCGCATCAGTGGCATTATCGCCTTGCATGGGGTGATATGATTAAAAAAAAAACAAAAAAAAAAAACAACGATTTCTATCTTTGTTTATCTGCCCATAACTTGTTACATTCAAAACAAGCAGTTATATTAAATTAAGAAGTGAACCTGGTCCTGATTTGAACATCTAAACAGGCAAGTAACATATCCATTAGGTCAGTGTTCTGCTGCTTGAACAGTATAGTAAAATTAGCTCTTAAATAGTGAGGTAGATGTTTCAGATATTCTGATCTTAGACCAGTGCTTTTTCAACCAGAGTGTCACAACACTCTGGTGTGTCAGAAAGTGTAATTAGAAATATTGCAAGATTTGAGTTTAAAATTTAAAAATTCATATAAAAAAATGATGCTACGAGATTTTATCTGAAAAACAGACTGTGTCACTATTATTTGTGACACCTAAAAATGAAAGTCAAAATGTATGTATTTTTTTAATGTTATTGTATACTAGCAGTATAGCCCGACATTGCTCGGGTGTAATGAAAGCTTTAAAACTAATCCATGGTCCTGGAGCTCAGACTCTTTGGATGTTGGCACAAAAGACTAAAAAGCAAAAGTTGTTTCCCGTTAAAGCGAAACCGCAGACTGAAAGAAAAATGAATAGATGTAAGTCAAATTTTGATTTCCTGGTATTGATATCAAATTTTCTGCACTATTGTAAAAACTGCAACCTTGAAATTTCTCATGTCTTTGTCTATGAGTGTATCAAATTTGATTAAAATCCGACCACTCCTTCTATAACTCGATTTGTTTGATTATCGATTTGATATTTATTGGGGGTACCTCGATACAAAACCTAGCTAAAAACACTCGCAGAAGCTTATAGTACAACTGTGTAAATTTTCAAGAAAATTGGTTCAGCTGTTTCGGAGTCTATAGGTAATGGACACACACACACACACATACAGTTCCATTTATAAATAAGTTTAGATTTTTTTTTTTTTTAATCATATCATCCCAAGCAAGGCGGTAACGCCACTGATGTGCAGGGGGCTACGTAAGGGTAAAAAGAATGGAAAAGAGAAAGCCGGAAACCGCATCCGAAACAGGAAACAAGGGATGAGCCTCTTCACCTGTTCAATAGATGTGGGTGGAGTGTGAACCGGGCAATATTTTAGTCTATTTACTCCAATTGAAAAAAAAAAAATAATAAAAAAGGAAAAGAGTGAAAAGATTGGAAAAGAGAAAACCGGAAACCGCATCCTAAACAGGAAACAAGGGATGAGCCTCTTCACCTGTTCAATAGATGTGGGTGGAGTGTGAACTGGGCGATAGTTTAGTCTAACTACTTCAATTGAAAAAAAAAATAATAAAAAAGGAAAAGAGTGAAAAGATTGGAAAAGAGAAAACCGGAAACCGCATCCTAAACAGGAAACAAGGGGTGAGCCTCTTCACCTGTTCAATAGATGTGGGTGGAGTGTGAACCGGGCAATATTTTAGTCTATTTACTCCAATTGAAAAAAAAAAAAAAAATAATAAAAAAGGAAAAGAGTGAAAAGATTGGAAAAGAGAAAACCGGAAACCGCATCCTAAACAGGAAACAAGGGGTGAGCCTCTTCACCTGTTCAATAGATGTGGGTGGAGTGTGAACCAGGCGATAGTTTAGTCTATCTACTCCAAAAATGTTTTGACTTTGAAAATATATCCAAGTTTGTGATTCCATGCACTAAATTCTGTTTAAGATCAAAGCATGAATTTTGGATTAGTGTGTCATGTACTTTGTAAAATTTAATTTATTTAAAGAAATCTTTGTTTTTAGAAGACATTAATCATTTTTCCTTAAAAAATTTTGTTGTTGTTATTTCAGCCATTGTGCCTTCATCAGGTGTATCTTAGTTTGGGTTGCTGACATAGAATTTCAAGCTAAACTCTTTATTTAATCCACAGAAGTAAACTGTTCTTGTTCCACTGCCTGCGTATAGGATATATTGACTAATTTGTATTTTTAGTACTGCACAGTTATTGCTTACCTTATTTCCATCAAGTCCCACTACACACTGCCCGGATTTGAACTCCCAGTTACTGTCACCAAATTCATGAACAAATAATCAATTCAATTAGCTATTGTTTTACAATAGTCCACTTGTAAACAGTGTAAAGAAAAGTGTTAATTAATCATTTTTTTTTTTTTGTGTGTGAAACACAATCTGATTAATATGTATATGTTGTATCCTTTAAAGGGGTAACAAACAGACAAGGTGGTACTCAAGTGAAAGAACAGCAACACATGCATAGATGAAAGAAGAAAGGTTTATTGTAAAGAGAATACGAAAAGAGAGAATTTGGTGGCAGGCTAGTAATTGCCAAAGCAAGTCACAGGTATCTCCTGTGCTCACTATATATGACTACTAATATAGTCAGTCCACATAGGCGATAGGGAGTGTGGGACATTCCATTACAACACCTCACCCTGAGCTAATTTTCTCATGAAATTTTGCTTAATACCTTTATTTTTTGGGTCAGGACATAATTGTTTGACTGTTTTCTACTTCCTAGTACTTTTATGTCTCACCAATGCGTATATGACATGTTCATGTATCAATTTCACAAGACAAAAATTCTTTTTCTTACAATAATTTTCCTAAATACACTCCCAATCATAATATGCACTTACATTTTTTTTACATCATTTCTAATACTAATATAAACATCAATTTTGATTTCCAAGCATTAACCACATCATACTTTATACTATAAAGAACAAATATAATAATGGTGCAGAAAAGTTCACACTCCAACCAAGAAACCTTTCTTTAAAAAAAAAAAAAAAAAAAAAAAAAAAAAAAAAAAAAAGCACACATGTAATGCTTGGTCATTTGATCAGATTTTGGAAGTGGGTCAGGTCAATAATTCTTGTATTATTATGGATTTTAGAAGAATAAGTCAGTCAGTTAAGTGCCATATGTGATACACACTTTGGTGATCATGTCTTGAAAGAGACATGACTGACTGGGCAGAAGATTATCCCGCAGTAGGTTGCCATTGCTTTCTGTGGTAGACTGGTTGCTGACCAAGGCTATAGAAACCCAATCTGTCCTGTTATTTAACCCATAACTGGAAGGAAGAGATGGATTAATACCTTTCTCAAGGGTATTTGTGTGTAAGTGAATGCAAGGAATCCAACTGAAATTCAAACTCAGCTTCCCGATTTGTCATTCAGAGTCGATATCCATTGCACCACAACGCACAAGAATAAGACTAATGCTAAAAACATTTGTTTCTTTTCTGAATTGAGCGGTCTTGAACCTCACAACTTTCCTATGTAATACTTATTTTAATTCTCATATTGAGAGAGAAAGATTTATAATCTGGTTTAATTTACCTCATCTATTTAATTAAATGCATGATGATGAATCTCACCAACCATATTTTTTTTAAAAGAAATCTCAGTAACCACATGTGATAGGTCATTCTTTAAAAATATTTGCAGGCATAACACAGGGATAAAAGTTTAATCTCAACTGCGTAACAAATTATTATGTACACTTTCAAGAAATGGACAATCATGGCTCCCCTCGTCTTCTTGTCCTTTGTAGTGCTAAGCAAAATTTACCTCTTTACTATCCCTCTTTGTCCTAGCTTAGGAGAAAAACAGCAATTTACTCGTTCAGTGCTTTTAAAATCCTTAATAACCCAGTGTATTAGACAAGTCTTTCTGCTTCATCCCACCAAGTATTTTCTTTTATAACCCATCAGGAAAGGTTAGTTTTTAACTCAAGATTTATTTATTTATTTTTTTTTTTGTAATACATTTTCATTCTTATTTTACTTGCAGGACTAAAGGGTATATTCACTTATACATGTAAGTATCTTCATGTGGAGTTAAATTTAAATACAAAAATATCTTACTAGGAAGAGCCTTAAAGTACATGCCTTTTCCATGTACAAAATTGTAATATTAGGTTTTAAAATATTTTTATTAATAATCCTGTTAAGTGTATTTTCTAAGATGTGTTTTAAATTTTATATATATTTTTCAGTAATGACTTGAGTTTATTGTTAATTTATGGTCATCAAGTTTTTTTGTTTTTTTTCTTGGGAGAGAGCGCACACACACACATTTACTATTTACCGAAATTGTCTTGAAAGACACACACAAACAAACCAGTTTTTTTTCTCAGGCCAACCACTACCTATTGTATATTGTATATTGTTACATGTACTAATAAAACCTGGATGTGCATTGTGGTGCAATGGATATTGGCTTCAGATAAATCAGAGAGCCGAGTTCAAAATCCAGTTGAATTCATTGCATTCACTTACATGAAAATACTCTTAAGAAAAGTATTAATCTGTCTATTCTCCCTCTTGCTATGGGTCAAATAGCAGAACAGATCAGGTTTTATAGCCTTGGTTGACAATTAGTTTATTGCCATTTAATGGATTCTCTGACATTTATTTATTCTTTGATAACTCTGACCATGCTGTAGTTTCTGTTAACATCTCATTCCACTCTCAATCTAGCCAAGAAACTCAGACCAGCAGAATATCCTACTGCTACCAAAAAAGCAGACTGGGACTCATTTTGCGACTTCCTGTGTGACTTCCCTTGGAACAACGTTTTTAGTCTTCCTGTTGAACACTGTGCATCCGAGGAGTCCTCTTTTGTTAAGGCTGGCATTGATGCTTTCATCCCAGCCAGGAAATTTCAGCTTAAATCCCATTCATCCTCCTGGTTCTTGCCTGCTTGCTTGGCTGCCATTGCCCACCAGAATCACTTCTTCTGGCTTATCAAAGCCATGTGTCGGACCAAAACAGGCGCCTTTTTGCCTCAGCTTGTAATAAGTGTAAAAAGATACTTAACGAAGCTAAGATGTTATTTGCTGCCAAAATGAAGCAACACATAGCATCCTGTAAGTTTGATGCCAAAGACTACTGGTGACTCTGTAAAAGCGTGCTTAACAAGAGTAAAACCTCAATACTCGCTCTAATCAATGAATTTGAGGTCCTCACCTCCTCAGCGGACAGGGCTGAATGCTTTGCTTGCAGATTCTCCACCAATTCGAGACTAGATTCGTCTGGAGTATCTACACCCGACTTTCCACCTAGAACTGAGGCTCAACTGAATGACGTCCACATTGCCCCCTCACTGGTCTCTAACATAATCTCAAAACTTGACCCTCACAAAGCGAGCAGAGGAGACAGAATCCCAATCATAGTCTTGAAGAAATGTGCCACTGAACTCTCCCCTGTCCTCTCTAAGCTCTACAACTACTACCTATCTTCTTCCTGCTTTCCTGCCTGTTGGAAGTCTTCCTCTGTAGTTTCTATATTTAAGAATACTGGAGAACCCTCGGACCCCGCTAATTACTGCCCTATCAACCTCCTCCCGATCTTTGGCAAAGTGTTCGATGCCATTATCAACGCCGAGGTGGTTCAGCATCTCACAGCCCACAGGTTCCTCTCAGACAAACAGTATGGTTTCTGCTTCACCAGGTCCACTGCTGATATGCAAATGACCATCACTGAGTATATATACTAGGCTCTCGACAAGAATGGTGAAGCGCGAATCGTTGCCTTGGATATTTCCAAAGCATTCGACATGGCATGCTGGTCTTCTATGCAAACTGCGGAGCTATGGTATAACTGGACATTTGTTTGACCTAATTCAGTCATTCCTCTCTAATCGCACATTGAAGGTAGTATTAAATGGACATGCCTCCCAAAATTACCATACGAACATGGGTGTCTGTCAAGACTATCCTAGGTCCTATGCTCTTTCTGATCTACATTAATGATCTCCCCGATGCTATAAGATCCCAAGTAGGCATGTACGTCGATGACACTACAGTTTACTCTAACCTCAATCAAAAATATGGTGTGGGTGAGAAAGTGAACCTAGCTGCTGAGCTTGAGAAGGACCTCCAATCCGTGGTGGACTTGGGTAAGAAATGTCTCATAAATTTTAATGCTTCAAAAATGAAGCTGCTATCAATTAACCACCATAGACAATCGCTCCTACCTCTCATTAGCATGGAACAGGCTAGCCTCCCTGAGAGTAAAACACTACACCTCCTTGGCCTCACACTCTCAGTGGACATCAAGTGGAATGACTATATCGAATCAATTGCTAAATCCGCTGCTATGAAAGTTGGTTCTCTGTGCAGGGCCTGGAAGTTTTTCCTGTCTGAGTCCATCCTGCACATATATAAATCTACTATCCGCCCATGCATTGAATACTGCTGTCACATCTGGTCGGGTGCCCCTGCTATTCTCCTCCTCAGGCTTCTTGACAAAATACAACGGAGAATCTGTAATGTGATTGATACTGACTTGGCAGCACGGCTGCAGTCACTCTCTCACCAGCGCAATGTGGCTTCTCTGTGCCTCTTCTATAAATACTTTCATGGCTTCTGCTCCGATGAACTTAGATCACTGGTGCCCTCTAGGTATGAATTTGCATGAGATACTAGATTAGCAACTAGGTCCCACTCTTTTACACTGAAACAGATAAAATGTAACTGCAATTTCTACTCCAACAGCTTCTTTTCTTGCACTTCCCACCTGTGGATTTCCCTTCCATATACTTGCTTCCTCGACAGCTACAATCTTCAGGAATTTAAATGTAAGGTCAATAGACACCTCTTATCACACTAACTCACATCCATTCTCTCAAACACTCTTCCCATCTACCCAACCCTCATCCTCGGTACCCTCATCTGTCTATCACCCTCCTTCCGACATTTCCTATAACTAACTACTCTTTCTCATCACTTTCCTCTATGTAACCCCCTGCACAATAGTGGCAGTGGAATGCCTTGCTTGAGGTAAAATGATAAAAAAAATTATATATATATAATTTTTTTTTATATGAGCATCGCTTATTCAATAATTAGAGCACTCTAGCTATTGGGTGTGTATAATGATGTATGCGCTAAAAAGTCTGCCTTCTTCTACCGAATGCTCGTGGCCCAGAGGTAGAATTGCTGACTGACGCCAATTCAGTCGGGTTTCAATCCTGGGTTAGGAAGTGGTCGGAGTCTAACCGTACTGATGAGCTGTGATACAGAGAAACAGATCTGTCTGCGGATGACTATAGTGTGTATGTATGTATATATATATATATATATATATATATATATATATATATATATAGTCCAGACTAAATACAAAGTGAAAGTAAAAGAAAATAAAAAGCTGTGGATTCTTATTAAGGCATATCAAATTTGAATTCAGCTTTTGATTTCTTCCATAATTTCTCATTAGAATTTTTCCTCATTTTCACCAAGTAAGGCTATTTTGAGCCAGGTTTTTATGTATAAGCAAAGTTGTTTATGAAAAAAAAAAAAAACCCCAGATTAGTGGGTCTAAAAATAAGCATGAAACCATAAATGAAAGTCAAATCTAAATAAAGCTGTTGAGTTAAGATTTGTTTTTTGCTGAAGAAATGACTGCCAGAATTTGAAAGCAGAAACTCTGAAGGGAAACCCTGATGATATGAATTATTAATATAATTATTAATATAATTGATAAAACAATAAACAAAAACAACTTTGCTTTTTATAACAGTGGGAACTTTGTACTTTGTGAGACATCCCAGAAATAACCAGATTTAGCACATTATCTCTATTTGAAAAATAAAAGAATTATAATCTATATGATTTTTCTTTCTAATTCTTGATTGTCTGTTAACCAATGAGAAATAGTTAAGAATTGAAAAACTGATATATAATAAATTATTATATATATGTATAATTTGTCTACGGCTATATTGTGTTGAATACACCGGTTCCCGTTCGATCACTGAAGTTAAGCAACATCGAGCCTGATCAGTATTTCAATGGGTGACCATTTGGGAATACCAGGTGCTGTAAACGTAAGGACCAAGAATGGTCCATCGTTCCTCCAGGTTTGGGGGTTGGGTGCAGGGCTAATAATCCCGTCCCGTAAAAAAACAGTTTGTTACAGAAACAGCAACAAAAAGTTGCTGCCCTATGCACCACCTGGGTGTGATGGATAAATGATGATGATGATAATTTGGAAATGTCTTATTTCCTCAACTTAAGTTTCGAGCTTTTGGTACCTTCAGGTGATTTATAATAATAATTTATTATAAATCGACTGAAGATACTGAAAGGTTGAAACCTAGGTTGCAGAAATAACTCATTTCAAAATGAAAAATATTTAAAAGTTCTACAATATAAATGTCTTCAACACTTTTTAATACAGATACAGCTGAGTACTGGTCTAATTTAATTATGACCAAAAACTATATATATATATATATCTCATCCATAGATCAAGCCTGTTTCACAGCTCATCAGTGTTATATATTATACACACCTTAGAAGTAGTATAAGCTAATGGATTGGAAGTACACTGTTTGTAGTCATTTACTTTATTAAGAGCACTTGATACTTAGAGCATTATATATAGTTTTTTAATTAATTAGTATCTGGTCATAAGGTTAGACCAGTGCACATTTGCATTATTGCAAATTGCCTGAAGACACCACTCATAGTAGAAGCCTGGGTTGCATAATAACTTGTTTATAAATGGAATATATATATATATATATATATATATATATATATATATATGAAGTGGGTCTATGGTGCTATTGTTCAACGTATACTACTTTTTATCAATTATTTCTGGACAGATTTTGCATATGATTTGATGAGTTAGAATTCACTAATTTTATTTCAATAGATGAAAGGGCAGGTTTTGAAAACATTATTTTAAACTTTACCACTAAAGTTTGTTAACTTGTCATAAGAAATATACTTGCTGAATGTTCCCATCTTTGGACTATATTGATCTAAAGTGGTAAGCTATCACAAATATTTTAAAAGTTTTAAAGTCATTTCTTTGTTTCTAATCTTTGTACTGATTGCTTTAATGAAGAATATATTAACCAAAACAAAAAAAACAACAATAATAAGATGGAGAAAAACTAGTAAGGAATAGTATAGACCCAGAAGCAACATTAATATGAAGGAATAGGTTTAGGTGTCCTGCTAGTGATATAAGCTTTCAGCATTCATTTTATGTGTATTTGCCCTGAAGCTTAAAGTGATGGGTCGTGAACATATATTTATAATACAAGTACCTTAGCCTATAGGCTTACGGCCTATCATGTTGAATACACTGGTTCTCGCTCGATCACCGAAGTTAAGCAACGTTAAGACTGGTCAGTACTTAGATGGGTGACTGCTTGGGAATACCAGGTGATGTAAGCGGTTAGTGACGGATGTGTGTGCTTATGGCCTATCACGTTGAATACACCGGTTCTAGCTCGATCACCGAAGTTAAGCAACGTTGAGACTGGTCAGTACTTAGATGGGTGACTGCTTGGGAATACCAGGTGCTGCAAGCGTATAGTGATGAATGTGCGTTGTGGTGCAGTGGATATTGGCTCGGAAAGAGAAATCGGTGAGCTGAGTTCGAATTCCAGTTGAATACCCTGCATTCAATTAAGCACTGGTGCCCTTGGGAAAGGTATTAATTCGTCCCTTCCCTCCAGTTATGGGTTAAATAACAAAGGTATGACTTGTGGACCCTGCCCTTAAAAACAAATCCCAATGAATCTTGATACTCGAAAAGAAAAATGTATTATGAGATGCAAAACTTATATAAAAACAACAATAGATTGTTGAAAGAAAAAGGTATTACCAGCAATAAATAAAGTTTAGTTGGCAATAAATGACCCACTGAAGTTGATTTGCCATAAAAACAAAACGACAAACCAACCAACCAAGCTTAGTCTGTAATAAAAATTAGAAACTTTGATGGAGTAAAACTCGTATTAAATAACCAGTTAAGTTTTGCTTTTGTTTTTTTTTAAATTCGAGTATAATGAATTATTATTTACATTTTGACTCAACTTTATTGTTGCAATGCCCTTTGTCCTTCAACATGTGTCTGTCAATCTAGATTACCTTCAAGAAATTTTTGACTGAATCCTTCACTTAATCTATGGGGGTATATTGTTTTAGGTTCCACTCTACTTGTTTAGAGCTATCTCGTTTGGTTCCTATTCAGTACTGATCACTTATTGTTTACTTTGTTTCCATTGAGTCTAAATCAGTAGTAACTGTCCCAGGAATTAAACTCACAATTACTGCCAGCAATTTCTTTTCTTTACCTCGTTATGGTAATTATATATTTTTCTGTCTCTTTGATCTTGATTTCCTATATATAATTTAAAGTGGATCTCTATTCTGATTAGTCAAATTGAACACACACAAATTTTTCTGTCTTCTCACATCCATAAATAACAAACGTATTGTTTCTTATATTCCAATGAAAATCATCTTGACAAGAATGATCTAAAATTGCCTGATGATGAGGTAAAAATCTCGAAACAGAAATGTCCATGTTGCAATGTAAACTATATTAATTTTAAATAAAAAAAAAATTATATATATATATATATATATATATATATATATTTGGCACTTAGCTGATTGGTGCTATCCTCAGTATCCTGAATATAGATTCATGTAAGCAGACACACTGAATATTGCATTCAAGTATAAACAGACTGTTGCTGATCGGTGTTGACCTCAGTGTCCACTTTTTTATTATGTATTTTATTTTTATATTCATATACTCTATCCCTGATATTAAGCACTTTTACCCATAAGTATAACATACCTTAAAATTATGTTTTTATCACACACACACTTTTTACTGTAATAATAAAATCATGTACCTACAGAAAAATTATTAACTAAGAGTTAAAGACTTCAAGTAATTGCTATTAAGTCATAAAACAGAATGAAGTAGAAAATTGGAGAGAGAGTAAAGAGAGTCAAATTTGTGCTTTGTTTAAGGTGAGTCAAGAAGATTGTGTTCAGTTTTCCGTGTAGAATTTGTTTGCTTGATATTCAAAATTCTGATTTTTTTTTTGTTTCTTATCTTTTTTCATTTTTAAAAATTTTACCTGGATTCTTTTCCTTGTGGAAATAAATATACACAGGAAGCCTTGATTAATGTACCATAGTAATTGAAAATTCATTTTTTCGTAGTTACTGATTAATTAAAAATTATCTAAGATTTAAAAATAGCAAACTATTTTGTGTGTCAAGCATTACATTATCTAAGTAACTACAGTAGTGTTAAAAAAATGGATGTTTATAAATAGAGAAATTTTATAATCTAAGCCAATAAACATATTTGAATATTTGTCTCTAAATTTTTTCAAATATTTTGATGTTTTTTCATATTTATTGTGAAAGTTTAAAAAAGGGGGAAAAATGGACAATTTAATTAAATACAGAAATTTACATTTATTAAAATATATCAAAATATAAAAGGTACATGCATTTACTATAGAAAGATTATAAATAAAATTTTCTTTTTAAAATACTAATGGTTGATATGTTTTGACAAATTGAAGGGGCAATTTCTCAGTATCACCAATTATATGAAGAACAGATGAATACCATGTGGCAAACCACTAAGTTTTTTATAAAAAATCAGATTAATAAACATTAATTCATAGCATTTTTATTGTATCTTCTTACATGTAACCATATTTTAATTAAAAAGTATTTCAAATTATAAATTAACTGTGAATGAAACTAAAATTTGAGGTACAAATTACATCATTTCCTTATAAGTTATTATATTCAATTAATGTTTTCAATTAGTGCATATCTTTTAATGTACACATTAGCTGCACTAATCAAAGGATATCTGTAAACTCCCAAGCAAACCTCAATTATTTTAGTTTTGTTGAAACCTTAAACACATAATAATTACCTTAAAATAAAGCCCACGTCTAACAAAAAATAGAGATTATTTCTATCATTACATTTATATTGATGGATAAATAGAATCATCACAGAGGTTAATAAACTCGTGGCTTTATTTATACAGATATATTTTTGTAGCTATCTCAGTTTAAAATTCTTCCTGTTCTGTTGAAAAGGAAATACTGAAGATTTTTTGAGTCCTTAGTACAAATGGAAAGGATCCAAATGCAAAACAGGACACAAAACCAATACGCAAGTTGATGCTCATAAATACTAAAAATGTCACAACACTCCCTTTTTACTAAATTCCATACTAAATTCAAAGGAGATGAAGACCTGGATATTAGACAATGACTATTCTTTTCCAACTGTTTTTGAACTCACGATAAATAAATCATAAGAGGAGAATATTCAGAAGAGAGGGTGAAAGAAACAAATGAAAGCAAATTTTTTTTCATAATGTAAACGATACATTTTCTATTTGAAGGATGAACAACAATGTACTAGTTCTAGAAAAAGGTAAATAAAATGAAAATTGTTTTGTAACTTCACTTTAAAGCATCAACCAAGTGGCTGATGCTACTCATGTCTGGAAGTTCTAAAAATAACCAAAATTTTAAATAGATTGAAAGAAAAAGGAATGATGAATAAAGGATAGCAGGAAAGATATTTCAGCCACTGCTCTGACATTTGGAATTCAAAATTTTGTAAAACATTTTTTGTTGTCAGATGACATGAGAAAGTTTTAGTTTTAAATTCATTCAAAAACAATTTTTGATTGAATTGTGTCCTATCAGGATGTATTTTTAAAAATTTGTTATTAAAGATGAAAGTAAATAAGTAAATTTGTTAGCTTTTTTTATTTGAGGATAAAAATGTGACTCAGATACAAAAGAAGAATTCTCTAATTTAAAAACAAAAAAAACCAAAAAAAAACAAACAAACAAACACAAAAACAAAACAAATTTCCCTAGAAGACTACAAAAGGTTCCTGAAGAAGTTATTTGCAGAGAAAGGTAAAAATTTCTGGACAGGATGGAATTATTAAAATGTCTGAAAGATGGCAGAAACCAGTGAAACAAAATGGGAAATAGGTTACAGTATTTATATTATTTGGATTATTGTCCTCATCTTTGTTGCCATTTGTACGACGTTTCAGCCGTTGTACACTGTGGCCTTCTTCAGGTGCTAGGAATTTCAAATCGAACCCTTTATTACAATCACTGTGGTATATGATCTCCATTCCTTGTGTAGAGCCTCTTCTGGTAGCCATGAGTTATCTCCCTTTAACCCTGTAAGTTACTTGTTCACCACTGCTGAACTTTCAATAAAGTTAAATATTAAAGAAAAAAAAAGATCCAAAAACTGTCATATTTTTATTTGATAAACTTCTCCCCACCCCCGTATAACCTTCCCTTTCTCTCCACCTATGTATCTGTCATCGCACCTGCTTTCTCAGCTTTCTATTGTTCCTTTCTAACTAGTTTGTACTCCTCACTCTTTTCTAATTAATCTTTTTACATTTATGTAGCCCCCTGCACATCAGTGGTGTTTCCACCTTGCTCGGGGTGAAATGATAAAAATAAATAAATAAATAAATAAAAAGTGAAGTTACTCAATTCCCCTTTAGGACATTTAGTTGCTCCTCATTAATCTGTTGTAGATGCCAAGTAACATTCTAAGTTGTTTGAGATTATGAAAGGAAGTAGTTTCATTATTCCATATATTTTTATTTTAACTAGTTTATTCATCTTTTCATTGATTTTTTTTTCATTTATTTAATCTTTTTCAGTGCTTATCATGTTTTTAACTTGTCTATTATTCAAATGCTAAATTACAAAAATTCAGGACAAATGAATTCTGATAAGACATGAATTTGCATTGGATACAAGAGAAGCGTGCATTATAGCTTACCATAAAAGCAACAAAAGATATGAAATGACAAGGTTCTTTGTATTTGCATCTGTATTTGTTTAGTTGCTATTTAATTTCATTCAATGCTGCAATTTTCAGAGTATTGTTAGTAGTAATAGTAGCAGTAATTCTCATTTAGAGATTCTACAATGATGTATTTCTAGAGTTTGACATTATAAAATCTGACCAGAAAGCATCCAACCATTTTGAATATTTCATGAACCAGTTGTGCAGTCTTGATACCACTTAGCAATCAGAGGGACCTTGATACACATGCATTGTCAGACACTCTCCTATGAGGTTGCTCAGTAGTGAGATGCCACTGCATTCATCATGACAATCTTCCTGCATATTCTTCAAATCTTTCAAAGAATCATTAGCAGAATATTAGATCATCAAAACATGTCAACTACAATCTAGATTTGCCTTCATGTAACTTGTTTTTCTTATCCAAAGCTAAAATTGCTATTGAAATAAAGTATGAATCTCACTTTATTTTTTATCTACATTAGTTACTTGTAATGGAATAAAAAATGAATAATAACAACAATACCTCACCTCAGAAATTTGAAGACTATTTCATCTAATAGTAAGATATAAAAAAAATAACAAATAAGATGAAAGAAAAATTTGTCAAAAAATATAAACTGAGTTCATTTAATAAATTTGAAGACTATTATATTTAATACTATTAGATATAAAGAAGCAACAGAAATAAGATGAAAGAAGTTCTGATTAAAAATTAATAATAACTGACAATGCTGCATATAAAAATTAGACAAATATAAAGTTAGCATTTCGACTTAGTTTTCTGACTGATTACCATGCTTGTAATCATTGATCTACCTCCACGAGTAAGAAACTTTTCTATCAAGGAAAAAAAAAAAAAAGAGCTAGTAATCTACAATAATTGCTATGGAATTTTTTCCTCTTTACTTTTTGCACTCAATTTTTTTATTAGTTTTTTTTTTTAAGATAGTAATAATTCATCTTAAGAGCCTATCCACCTTTATACCTGAGTCTCAAAGACTCCACCCTCCTTCAACCCAAATTCTCAAGCAACCTGCTGTTCCCACACTGTTTTACCTGGTTGGAAGTTATAACTTTTGTTCCATAATTAGCAAAAAACATGGTAAATGGGCGACATGTGAAATGAAAAAATGTCCATGAATATGCATGGACATACTTTGAAAACATTGCAAAATCTGTTCTCTTCTCTTCAGTCCATATCATCCTTAAAAAGATTGGCTCATGCATTTGTATACACGTAACAGATGCTCAAAGTATACAACTTAACATATCAATAGGCTATATATATATATATATATATATATATATAAAATCGAAAATCTAAGTGGCTCACTTAGATTTTCGATTTTGTTTGCTCTACTTTCGAGTTGGGTGCTTTGTGCACTCTGCTTTCGTATTGAGCTCTTTATTGTTAAGGTTTTCGTCTTGGGGTTTTTTTTTCTTTCTCACGAATGCTTGACTTTTCGTTCAGGTATTTTGTTTGTTTCTTTTTTTCTTCCCCTTCTTTTTCCCTGCGGGTTAGTTCCCGTTGGTTTTCAAGACGATCTCAGTCGTAGTTTAATTATTGATAATCTTGAAAGAATTAGTTCTATTGTTATTGGTATTACAACTATAATTAATATATATATATATATATATATATATATATATATAAGATTATTAAACAGTTAACAGTCATATTAGACCAGTAAAGAGTCACATTAAAAGTGCTCAATATATATTTAAAGAAAAATTCAACATGTAGAGCTTTTAAATATTCAAATTAGGAATATTTGAAAGGTTGCTAAATGGAAGGTCTGAAATAATGTCCGAATGTCAGTCAGTTAAGTGCCATGCGCGATACACGCTTGGTCGATCATGTCTCGAAAGAGACATGACTGACTGGGCAGAAGATTATCCCGCAGTAGGTTGCCATTGCTTTCTGCGATAGACTGGTTGCCGACCAAGGCAATAGAACCCAATCTGTCCTATTATTTAACCCATAACTGGAGGGAAGAGATGGATTAATACCTTTCCCAAGGGTATTTGCGCGTAAGTGAATGCAAGGAATTCAACTGAAATTCGAACTCGGTTCCCCGAGTTCTCGTTCCGAGCCGATATCCACTGCGCCACAACACACATCCGAATGTATACATATTAAAAATTACATTTTGGGTTTATACAAACATAGATGAAAGGATGTACAATATTATTTAACTCTTCCCTCATTTTAAACTTTGTTTTATGCATTCTAAAATTTATGTTATGTGTTCAAAAAAGCATTGCATAATCAGTTCATACATAACATCTGATGATACCAAAAGATTGAAACCATGGTAAAAGCACAATCAGCTGATCTTCCTAATTTGATCATATATATAACAAAGTTCTGAAGATTAACAAAACGGAATTAACAACCGACATACTTATTTGTTGGAACATTATTTCTAATCAATACTTGTATTAGAGTAGATATTCTGTTTTTGATTAAACAGTGTATAAATCTACTGGCCTGAATATTTATGTGAAATTTTGTGAGGAAAATTTACTGCTGAATGACAAACATTTAGCTAACAAAATTTCTCATAAATATCCACACTCAATAGATTATATATATATATAATGTTTAATTAAAAACAGAATATCTACTCAAATACGAGTATCAATTAAAAATGATATTCAAATAAATAAAATATATATCAGTCTAGGAGGGGATGTAACAAAGTTCTGACAAAATAATCTAAACTTATTTATAAATGGAACTTTGTGTATGTGTGTGTGTGTGTCCGTTACCTATAGACTCCAAAATGGCTGAACCGATTTTCTTGAAAATTTACAGAGTTGTACTATAAGCATCTGCAAGTGTTCTTAGCTAGGTTTTGTGTTGAGGTACCCCCAATAAATATCGAAAATTGATAATCGAAAAAATTGGGTTATAGAAGCGGTGGTTCGATTTTAATAAAATTTTATACACTCATAGACAAAGACATAAGAAATGATATTCAGAAGTTTCAAGGTTGCAGTTCTTACAATAGTGCAGAAAATTTGATATCAATACCAGGAAATCAAAATTTGACTTACATCCATTCATTTTTCTTTCAGTCTACGGTTTCGCTTTAACTGGAAACAACTATTGCTTTTTAGTCTTTCATGCCAACGTCCAAAGAGTCTGAGCTCCAGGACCATGGATTAGTTTTAAAGCTTTCATTACACCCGAGCAATGCCAGGCTATACTGCTAGTGTAGAAATAAAGGGGAAGGGCTTTTTTATCAAGCTGAGAACTTTCAGTACCTTTGTCAAAGGAATTCCTAATGCAGTAAGACTATAAATATTGCTACAGTAACAATTACAAGCCGATTTATGTGATCTTTGATCAATTAAATATATACATATATATACGCCATATTTCCTGATTTTCACGACACACCCTTAATTTGCTCCAAGCTGTTTTGACAATGGCATTAAAACAATTCTTGTTTTTTTTTTATTATTATTAAGAGTAGTTCTATAAGGAATGTCATATTCAGCCCTGAAGATGAAGTGCAAATATTTAAGGTTTATTTCAGGAACAAATTTTGAATCTTTGACACTATGGAACTAATTATACGTATGCATGAAAATCTATATTGCTGGCTTCTCATTTCTGAGTATGCCTGTCTGCTAGGGTTGTTAGTTAATCACTGTTGCAGATGCCTCCTCCGGTACATTAGTGTTTTTTTAACACCATCAGGACCAACCAAGTGTTTATGCTGTGAATATCATGGACTGAGCATGTGAGCAATGATGAGGTTTTGGAAAGGATGGAAACAAAAAGGAAATTGATATTGAGCATCAGGTAGAGACAACTAAAGTTCCTGGGACATGCAATGAGGAAGGAGGGCTTGGAGAACCTGATACTAACAGACCAGATAGAAGGAAAAAGAGACAGAGGAAAGCAGCAGATAACATATTTGAAGGGCCTGAGCAGGTGGATGACAGAATGGGGGTTGAGTGGTGTTACAGGAGAAAGCATATTAAGAGCCACCAGAAGAAATAGGGAAATGTGGAAAGCCATGATCCGTCTACATTCTGAAAGGACACGGTACATAGAAGAAGAAGCTGAGTTTCTAGAAGAGAGTGTATAATCTGATGGGATCAACAGTTTGAACGGGGCAAGTGTGCTCAAACCCTTGGTCATGATGACTTGTTACTTTGTACTAGCAATGCCATCAACAGCTGAATGCTTTCAGTGATATAGTTTCAGGTACTTCTCAATAGTTCCACATCCTGGAATTGTCTCCCCAAGCCAACATTATCAAGAAGTCACCTTCCTGAAAAATCAACCATGATTTCATGGTTGGAACCCAAAAGTTCCAATCACTTGACCATATATATATATATATATATATATATATATATAACCACACACACATGCATGCACATGAGAAAGGAGGTGCTGAAAAGAAGATCTGCAAAAAAATTATTTTGTCATTTGTTCAGATTTTTAGAGATGGGTTCAACTTTTCAGCACTCCTTTGTATAAAGGTTGTGCAAAAGTTAATGTCTCTTGAAAACCAGAGAATGAATACACAAGAGAAAACATCTGGAAATATTTGAACACACCTAACATATTTGGTATTTGGCATAGAAAGCTTACTTTGAAAAACCAATGTGCTAGTGTAGTTAGTCTAACACAAGGCCACCATAGTGAAAGGTACAACCTAAGCTGAAATTACTAAATCAGGACCATCACTGTTAGTGACATAGTTAAGAAAACTATTTCTATTGTGTAGTAAATTCACTTTTCATTGGGTGCTCCACCCATACGTGTGACCTTGTGCCAAACTAAGCTAAACTTTGTAAATTTGTGGGGCACTTTGCTATATATCTGCTTGCCTAAAATGCTTTTCTACTAGTAAACTACTGAAAAAGACAGCAATTTGGGCACTAAGAATCATTACAATTTAAAAATATATATCTAACCTAAATCGAAACTTATTTATAAATGGAACTTTGTCTGTGTGTGTCTGTCCATTACCTATAGACTCTGAAATGGCTGAACCGATTTTCTTGAAAATTCACACAGTTGTACTATAAGCGTCTGCGAGTGTTCTTAGCTAGGTTTTGTGTCGAGGTACCCCCAATGAATATTGAAAATCGATAATCGAAAAAATTGGGTTATAGAAGCAGTGGTCCGATTTTAATAAAATTTTATACACTCATAGATAAAGACATAAGAAACAATATTCAGAAGTTTCAAGGTTGCAGTTCTTACAATAGTGCAGAAAATCGATAATATATATATATATATATATATATATATATATATATATAAAAGGCAAGATGTTTGTGTGTGTGTGTCTGTTTATCTGCCTGTATGTCTGTATTTTTTCAGCCCTTTTATTTTAGTTTTTGCTTTGGGTTTGGCTCTAAGTAGGTATAATTGTAATTCTTAGTCTCAGCCATGATACCATTTACTCAGTGGACTTATTTAGCCTTCAAAATTCAGTTTACGACAAAAAAACTTATTTGATATTGATACCAGGAAATCAAAATTTGACTTACATCCATTCATTTTTCTTTCAGTCTACAGTTTCGCTTTAACTGGAAACAACTATTGTGCCAACGTCCAAAGAGTCCAGGACCATGGATTAGTTTTAAAGCTTTCATTAAACCCAAGCAACACCGGGCTATACTGATATATATATATATTTTTTTTTTTTTTTTTTTTAATCATATCACCCCAAGCAAGGCGGTAACGCCACTGATGTGCAGGGGGCTACGTAAGAGTGAAAAGATTAGAAGAGAGAAAGCCGGAAACCACATCCTAAACAGGAAACAAGGGATGAGCCTCTTCACCTGTTCAATAGACATGGGTGGAGTGTGAACCGGGCGATAGTTTAGTCTATATATATATATATATATATATATATATATATATATATATAAAACGAAGATTAACAAAATGGTTATACACAACAGACAATTTGAAATTATTTTGTTTGAACATTATTATTGATCGATACTCATATTTAAGTAGATATTCTGTTTATAATCAAAGAGTATATATATTTATTTCTACCAACCTGATTATTTACGATAAATTTTTTGTCACGAAAATGTGTGTCATTTGGCAGGAATCGAACCTGCGACCCCTATCAACACGGGGAAGCTACCAATTGATCTGGCATGTCTTAGACCTCTTGACCACGAAAGACCAACAGTCTAAACGAAGTCAAATCAAGCCTATATAACACAATTTTTGGTTCACTGTAAATAACCATATCTGCACTGAAATGTATTGTAACGTCAACAAATGCAAACATACAATGTTACGAAGATTAACGAAATGGTTATAAACAACCGACAATTTGAAATTATTTTGTTTGAAGATTATTTTTGATCGATACTCATATTTAAGTAGATATTCTGTTTATCATCAAACAATATATATATTTATTTCTACCGGCCTGATTATTATTTATTTAGATATGGGTATTTACATGAATTGAAAATTGTGTTATATAGGCTTGATTTGACTTTGTTTAGACTGTTGGTCATTCCTGGTCGAGAGGTCCAAGATGCGCCAGATCAATTGGTGGCTTCCCTTATATTGATAGGGGTTACATGTTCGAATGTTGCTGAATGACACACATTTTCGTAACAAAAATTTATCTTAAATAATCAGTCCGTTAGAAATAAATATGTATAGTGTTTGATTATAAACAGAATATCTACTTAAATACGAGTATTGATAAAAAAAAAAATGTTCAAACAAAATAATTTCATATATATATATATATATATATATATATATTATAGTTAAACAGTACATTATAATTTCAACTGGCATTAATCGTTTGAAAAATATTTATCTTCTGGCAGGATTTGAACCTGCAAACTCCCACATCAGAGAGATGCTGTCTTTAGATCAGTCGTGTCTTTACCAATCGAGCCACAGAAGAATTCATAGAAGACAAAGTTCAATTTTGTGGATTTCCATTAAATTTTATCATATATATATATATATATATATATATATATATATATATATATAAGGACCTAATGTTTAACCATATTAATCAGGTTGGTCATTCTTGTGTGAATAGTGAGATAAATATTTACTGGAAACCCTGTACAAAAATTTAACATTAACTAACCCAACAAAAGCAGATGTCATAAAAATCACTCAACTGAATCTAACATAGACATAAGACATTGGCACTTTCATATCGTGTAATGGTTAGCAAGCTTGTCTCGCTAGATTAATTATGACTGAATACTGAGTTTGATCCTCACTGGGTTCCCCATACTTCTGGCCTTGCACTATATGTGAACTATGCTTAGAAAGGGCACCTTGAGGTTGTGTAATGGTTAGCAAGCTTGTCTCATGAGAATCATTACAATTGAGTAGTGACTTTGATCCTCACTGGGAGTCTCATACTTTCAACCTTGTGCCACATCTAAGCTATGCTTAGAAAATCACCATAGACATGAAGGCATGCTGAAAAGTTTTTATGCACTTTATGAAAAGCAGTATTTTGATGTTTGGCCATTGAAATACTGATTATGAAAAGTGGGTTGAACTGAAAACCTTTCAAAACCCCCTCCACCCGTACCAGCATGCATGCATTCACATACATTTCATGATCTGATTGATGTATACTAGATTCATATAGATTGTGTTTTTATTATTCTGGTGGTTTCTTTGGAAAGTAATATAATCTAGACAGACTCGATTATTAAGGTGTCTGGAGTCTACCTTGGTCTACCTGTTTTGAATCCGTTTTACAATAACTGCAAATGTCAAATACTGATTTTCTTTAAAGGTACAGTGGATAAAATGCAGTTTGGAAGGGAAAGCTTTTGTCTCAAGAACCAAAAGCAATGATCTGCCTTCTCTTTGAAGTAGATACATATTGCTCCCTTGTACTAATGGTCTATATTCAAACTTAAGAGTGAAGATTTCAAATAATTTTCAATGCAGTCAAGCACTCTTTATTTAAAAAATGAGCACAGCACTCTTTCTTACCCTCTATTTGGCTTTGTGCTGGCCAAAATTAAGCTTATTAAATACCAAGATCCAAAAGTACTGCTTTCTGAAAGATACCCAATGAAATAACTTTTTGATTCATTTTCAGTTAAATTTGTTGCATTCACTTACACACAAATACCCTTGAGAAAGGTATGAATCAATGTATTCTCTCTCCAGCTATGGATTAAATAGCAGAACAGATTGGGTTCTATAGCCTTGATTGGCAACTAGTCCACTGCAGAAAGCAATGACAAAATTTTTTGCCTGGTCAGTCATGTCTCTTTTGAGACATGATCACCCAAGCATGTATCATGTATGGCACTTAACTGACTGACTCCCTGTCGACTACTTTCTATCATTATTTTTCTTCTCATTCACTCATTCTCTTTGACTTCATTCTCTTATAATCTTTCTCTGAATTTTGGCTCCTCGCTTTCTCTCTTTCATTCCGCATCTTGCTTTTATTCTATTCCTCTCACTCATATTCCAAACTTCCAAAGTTTTCTCTCTATTTCTCCCAATAGAGCAGTGGATACAAATGTCATGCATATCCCTCACCCAGATACACCTATTTTAGAAGGTTACTCTTGAGTTTTCTTCATCAATTTAGTCTAATTCTGTTCATTATTCATAAAGAAATAACCTCAAATCTAACTCCCACAAGGAGTATATTAAATTGTCACAGGGGGCTTGTTTGCAGGTTAGTGGATAGGGTAATATTCCTTCTGCCATTGTTTAGACATAAAATTCAGAATTGTCATTAATGTGTCAACATTTTAGTCTATCTTTTCCTCAGATGATGGATTGGAAAATGAGAGTGATTCTGTTGAGCAGTCATTACTGGATTTAACAGGACAACAGACTGAAACAAATTCAGCTAAAGATGCTGAGTATTCATTATCATCAATAAAGACAAAGAGAATTCTTCATATCTTATTTGTGTTAGTGATGTATACACATGCATTGACATACATTCATACATCTCTCTCTTTCTCAGCCGACCTGAAGTGGAATGACTACAGTGAATCCATAGCTTAATCTGCTGTTAGAAAGGTCAGTTCACTGTGTAGGGCCAGGAAGTTTTTGCCATCTGAATCTATCTTGCACATATATAAATCTTCCACCCACCCATGCATTGAATACTGCTGTCATATCTAGTCGAGTGCCCCTGCTATTCATCTGGGGGTTCTTGACAAAATCCAACAGAGAATCTGCAATGTAATCGATCCCGATCTGGTAGCTCAACTCTAGTCACTTTCTCACTGACGTAATGTGGCTTCTCCCTATCTCTTCTACAAATACTTTCATGGCTTTTGTTCTGATGAGCTTAAAATCACATAATTGTCGACATCTTACTATTAGAGAAGCTCTATTGATTAAATAGTGTTCCCCTACTGTCACAAAGTATTTTTGAGTCTCTGTAGCAGAGTTGTTGAGATTCAAATAAAATCTACATGAGTAGCCTATTGTCAGACTGACTCAGTAGGCCACATACCAATAAGTGTTAACTCCATGTACACTTCTGTTGAATGATACAATCACAGCATGAATAATTCGGAAATTTTCTGATATTATCTGTTCATAACAGACTAAATGTCAGTTTGTCTATGTGAACTTCAACCTAGATACAAAAGAATTATCAGCAGAAATGACTGTTGTAATGAAATGTCATATCAAATGTAAGGATCTATCGTCATTTATTTAGTTAGCTCATTTTGTGCCACTGTGTTCGCTACTCCTCCCCACCTCTCACAATTGTGGTTCATGGTGATATTCAAGTGCAATGGCTTGTCAGTTTCTTTTGCACTGCTCTGTGGTCACCACTCCCCTCCATGTCACAATTGTGGTTCATGGTGACATTCAAGGTAGGATAGTGCAATAGCTTGCTGATTCTTTTTGTGCCAGGGATGTTGAGGTTACCCCATCCTTCTTCTCAAAAGTTAAAGAGGCAAAACCCAAAAGGCAGCAATCGGTTTGAATACAGAGGTTTCCTTCTCCTAGACTGGTTGCCAACCAAAGCTATAGGGTCTAGTCTTGTCCTATTATTTACCAATAGCTAGAGGGAAGAGATGGATTCATACCTTTCCCATGAGTATTAGCACACAAGTGAATGCAATGAACTTCACTGGAATTCTCAGTCCTCAGATTCTTCAATCTGAGCCACTGTCCATTTCTCAACCCTACCAGTACTAACAATCTGTCAGGTGCATTAAATGTATGATTTGTAGAACCTCCCATTATTAAAAAAATTTGAGAAGAATCAATTATCCTGGAGTCCTCAATAAACAACTTCCAGTTATCAGTAAGATTAGATTTATTAAAAGTAAACCATCAAATAGTCTAAGTTTAGAGCAATATTTTCTGGTTTTAATATACTTAGAGAAAGAAAAAAGTAATCGTGAACTCATGCATATAGAAATGATTAAAATGTGATAGAACTAATTGCCGATATTGATCTGACATGGGGCTATCAACCAAAAGCTTGTAACTTTTTCCTATTTCTTAATACACATGTGCATCCATAGATATGCAGATTTTTTTTGTGTGTGACACTTTTCATGGAGCACACAATAACAATGCCGACCTTAAATAGAGAGGTACTTTGATCTTAAGCTAAGTGCACAGATATTCAGTAGAAATATTGGTCTATATGTAAATTAAATTATCCTATCATTTTTATGGGTATTATATTGTGTGTGTATATATATATATATATATATATATATATATATATACATACACACACACACCAAAGAACAAAAAGAAAGTAATTTGTGCAAAAGTGAATTAAACAGGCTAGCTTGGAATTTAATCTCCAACTTGTCAATTACACTTTCTCTATCAATATCCATTACACTACAATCACACTGTGAATTTTGAATAAAATGCTTTATTCAATTCACAAAGATTCAATCAGGTGGTAAAAGTTCTCTAAAAAAAAAAAAAAAAAAAAAAAAAAAAAAGGAAAAAAGGAAAAGCAAATGTCATATTACAAGCAACAATTGATATTAAATATTTCCTGGCATGGACAATGTAATGAAAAAAAAATTGACCCTCACCCAATACTAGTACATTCAAATGCCAACAGTAATGATCAGATTCCTAATTATAGCAAAGAATCTTATGGTACACATTTTTTTTCACTAAGGTTATTTTATCAAATGATTTTCCAATCCCTTGATTCAATTTATTTGCTTGAGTCTTTAATAGAAAACTGATTTAAAAAAAAAAAAAAGAATCTGGTGTAACACTCTTGGCATGATTCCAACTATTGTCTCCATCTTTATTACCATTTTTATGACATTTTGACCGCTGTGTGCTCCAGCCTTCTTCAGGTGCTAGGAATTTCAAACTGAACTCTTTATTATGACCCCTGGGGTATATCATTCTCATTCCTTACATGAAGCCTCTTTTGATAGTTATTACCCTCTAACTGGAGAATATAGACGTTGGTTAGTTCCAGTGACTTGACCCAAAGAGTTGTGAGTTCAATAACAGGCTACAGCAATGGTGAACGAGTAACTCACAGGGAGATAACTCATGCCTACCAAAAGAAGCTTCGCACAAGGAATGAGAATAATATACTGCAGTGATCATAAAGGGTTTGGTTCGAAATTTCTAGCACCAAAAGAAGGCTGGAGCGTATAATGGCTGAAACATTGTAAAATAACAACCATGATGAGGACAATAGTCCGAATAATGTAAATAGTGTAAATACTACCTCATCTCAGAAGTATAGACAAATACTGAATCTGGTGTAACCTATAAAATTGTTCTTTTTATCATGGATTATTCATAAAAATCTTAATATGTGATACATGCAAAATTTCCCAATTTTAAAAAAGTATTTTTTAAACTGTATATTCATGTACTAGTTTTCAACAAAAGATAGTACTACGAAGTTTTACACATACCTCATATAATCTGCTTCATTTTTTAAGGAATGTTTCCTAATATCTAAGGTTCATAGTCAAATTGGTCATCCACTAAAATAAGCTCCCAGTATATAGGGTACAAGTTCAAGTCTTGTAAACTAGTTCTTTTTTTTCACTACTTGCTTTAACAGTAAGATGACAGAAAATTTAGTGAAAAATACTGCAGCTACCGATTATCAGATAGCAAACAAATAATATAACATGAAGTATCAGAAATAAAAAGTGCAAATATAACTAAAGATTTGATTTTTGTCTATTGAGTTTCCATGGCTGAATTAGTTTAATCATCATGTAAGATGAACTACTCAGATGTAGAACATGGGTGCGATCATTTACACTCTGTCAGTAGACTCCTGATCAATTAGAGGTTGATTACTTTTTATGAAAAATTAAAACTTGAATACTTTGTGTCTACTCAGATTGGCAGACACCTGAAGATGGCCAGAGTGCAGTTAGCTGAAACATTTTTTTTTTTTAATCATATCACCCCAAGCAAGGCGAAAACGCCACTGATGCGCAGGGGGTTACGTAAGAGTGGAAAGAGAAAAACCAGAAACCACATCCTAAACAGGAAACAAGGGAAGACGTGGGTGGAGTGTGAACCGGGCGATAGTTTAGACGATCTGCTCCAATTATGACAGTAAAACAAAGATTAGGGCATTAGTAAATAATGTAAATTTATGATTCACTAAATTTGGTAGAGATACAGAGCTTGACCTTTGACTAATATTAGCTTATATATTTATACTTAAGAGTTTTGTTTTATTGTACAAGAAAATTTAGTAATCTTCATGACTAAATTTGTTTGATTATTTAATTCTCACACATGTAAACATCTTTTTCTGATAAAGCATCTAAAAATGAATTGATACAATTACTCTTTATTTTTTGCTGAAAATGGAACTTGTGTATGGAAAGATCTTGATTAACAACATAAATTGTTGCAACAATGCATTCATTTAATTAAGAAAAACCTGTATTTTCTCAACGTTTATTTTGGAAGTTAATTTTTTTTTTATTTGAAAGATAAAAACAGATGATAATGACAAGACAACAAAAATATAGATATTAATAAGAAAATGTCAACACATGTTTAAATGAAAAGCTATATGTTTGCTTACCTCGGTAAAGGTTCTATTGTCAAGGACCCATCCATCTGTGGAATTGTTTGTGAGCTGCTTAATTGCATTTGTGACATTGAATGTGACTGTGCTACAGGAACAGTAACTGTCCTCGTCATGTGCTTCTTTGAAAATGGTAAACGAGAAAACAAGCTCCCTTCCCGGGTCCCGTGTGTATCACAGTCATTTGTATCCGGGGTGGGACGAAGCGTTAAACTTTTTGGTAATGAGGTAACAATCCTGTGGGACATATCCTCGGTAATAAGTCCATCGTTAAAAAGTTGTTCTTGATACTCCTCCATGTTCTGTGAAGATAAATTGCTGATGGGCGAGACTTGTACAACCTCTCCCTTATTTGGTAATGATGAGCGGCGTGGATGCAGTTTTGGACTAGTAGGCAAACTTGTGCAAGTAACGTGCCAAGATGAAGTTTTCTTGCTCACTGCAGGTGCCAACAGGTAAGTGTCGTCAATGTCAGGGCCTGAAGACTTGACGATACAATTACAGGGACTGTCGCTTTTGGCTTTCACAAGTTGGACCTTAGCGCGTTGTAAGGCATTTCTGCGTGAGTTCAACTTCGACTGTGTTTCCTTGCAGCGAGCAATTGTTCTTTCACACTGCAAAATAAGTTTCTCATTTTTAAGCTGTTTTGCCTGGTTCAGTGTCTCTGCAAACACTTCAACACTAATGGGCGGATGTTCTTGGATGAACGTGTCCATGTCTTGTAACATGGTATCCAGCTTCTCTTCCGTGGTGCAGTTTTCTGTCTTCATACTGACCACGTATTTCATGGATTCCAAGGCCCATGCGTAAGCCTGAAAATACAGAATCAAGAGATATATGAAAATTGGCATCTGTGTACACTTTCTCTTTGTAAAATATTTCTTCTTCAGGTTCAGTCAATTTTAAAGACAACTTTTCAACTCTTTCATAGAGGTTAGAATTGGTTCATACCAAACTGACTGGAACAAAGCAGAGATTATGCAGAAAAATGATGACTTTTAAAGTGTGAACAAAAAAATATATGCAAATATACATAAATCTGGAGATTATATATATATATATATATATATATATATATATATATATATAAATAAACATGCACAAATATATATTAATATTTATATAGATTTATGGCAATATAAAAATCAGTATATTCAACCAACATGCATAAATACAAGTCAGTGCTGAAAACAGCATATTCTACTTATCTATATTGGGATAGATAAGTAGTGTGTGTGTTAGGTTGTCACATATGAAATGACACACTTTATAGGAAATTAATAAAATGCTTCTAAAGTGTTAAATAACTAATTTATTTACTTGAAATAGGCACCATGTTGATGAATCACTGTTCTTCAATGTACCTCTAAATTCTTGATCCCATCTTTAAAAAAATTCTCATCCTTCAATGTGATAAACAGTTCAAATGCTTTGATTACCTCTTCCTTATTGGAGAATATTTTATTGCATATGAAAAGCTCAAAATGCTTACATAAGTGATAATCTGAAAGCGATGTATCAGATGAATATGGAGAATGAGGCAAAATTTCATAGTTCAAGCTATGCAGCTTTTGAACAGTTGATTATGCAGCTGTGTAGCAAAATTGACCCATCCCTATTCACAAGTGTGGACATTTTTTTTTTTTCAATTTTTCAAGCATACATTCTATTTCTTTATAATACAAAGTTACTGCTATTGTTTTTCTTTTGAGGTAAGAATAAATAATGAATAACCCCTTTGAAAGATAACCATTAACATTTTAGGGTGCAATGGAGGTGTTGGGTATTGTTTTGGTGATTTACTTGCATCTAATCACTACCCTCTTACTGTTGTCAAAGAGTATCCATTTCTCATTGCATGTAATGATTTGATGCAAATTTTTTTTTTTCAGTTTTTACTCATACTGTAAGATTACTTGACTTTTTGTTTCACTGAAATCATATATATGTGTGTATGCGCATGTATATGTATATAAGTGTGTAATAAATTGAATGTATGTGTGTGTATGTGTATGTATATATGTATTCTTATTCGTAGAATTGTGTGTGTATATATATGTATGTATGTATGTGTGTACTTCTATAGGTATGTATATAATAATTGTAATTAATTTTTTTTTTTTTTTTTTTTTTTTACCTAGTGTTGTCTTTATTTAGTTTAATTTCAAATGACCTAATTTTTTAAAAAATAATTTTATTTTAAATCCTATATCTTTTTATTCCCTTTTATTAATAATTATGCCTTTTTAAGTAAAGGCCTTTTTCTAATACTTCAACGTTTTGGGGAAATTAGGTTTTTGAATTTGTCCAGCATCTGTAATATTTAAAAAAATTTTTTTCTTTAGTTTCTTTCTTTTTCCCTCCCTTCCTTCTTTTATCTCTCTTACCACCTTTTTTCCGTGTTGCTTAAACTTACTTTGATTTAACACGGCTGTCTGTTAATTTTTAGTTACATTCTCCCTTTTTTTTGCGAACCCAGACGATGTCAATTTTTTCTTTACTTATTTATTTGATTTTATTCTATCTTTTTCTTTTTCGTTTTCTTTCCCTTTATTTTTATTTTATTTTATTATTTATTTTTTAATTTCTTTGCAATCTATTTAAAAAGGAAAAGTAGACTAATTTTTCTCCAGTTTCTGAAAGGTTTTTTCTGTTGCTGAGGTGATGTGTCGTCCCCCGTGGGGATCTTCATATCGAAATGGCCATTCAACATCTTTGAATTAATCCTTTTTTAATATATATATATATATATATATATATATATATATATATATAGTCATCCGCAGACAGATCTGTTTCGCTGTATCACAGCTCATCAGTACAGTTAGACATTTGATTGCTTTTAACCCAGGATTAAAACTCAACCGAATTTGCGTCAGTCGGCGATTCTACCTCTGAGCTATGGGTGCTTGGTAGGAGGAGGCAGATTTTTAATGTATGATGTATCATACTCTAAAAGTGCTCTAATTCATTACTGAATGAGTGATTCGTAGATGCTAGAGTAGCTACTGTTTTTTCAAAGTCTACCATTCTTCCAGAGTGCTCAATCAGGGTGTTTAAAAATGGGGTGTATATATGCATGTGTACAAAGTAGAGAGAGAGGGGGGGGGGTTTAAAATTGAAAAAAACTTTTTTTGTGCATTTATATAAGTGTGTGTTTAAAAAAAAATATCAGTTCAATCTACTTCCAAAATCTGAACAAAATATCACATTTTCTTTTGGAATCCGTTGTTAGTCAGGTCAAGGACTTCTCAGCACTCACATTTTATATATGTGTGTGTGTGTGTGTGAGTGTTTGTGTGTGTATTTAGCTCGTAAAAATTCATTTAAACAAGCGTGTACTAAAACTGATTAGGCTGTTTAATTTTGTATTGTACTTTTTTGATTAAGTTGTTGCACATCTGGATAAACTTTCCAAAATTCATGTTTTTGTTCTCATCCCTATCTTCACACATACTGTATACATTGGTAGCAATTCTTCAATTCAGTCAGTTAAGTGCCAAACGTTAAACATGCTTGGGCGATCATGTCTTTTTCGAGACATGACTGACTAGGCAGAAGATTATTCCACAGTAGGTTGCCATTGCTTTCTGCGGTAGACTGGTTGCCGACCAAAGCTATAAAACCCAATCTGTCCTGCTATTTAACCCATAACTGGAGGGAAGAGATGGATTAATACCTTTCCCAAGGGTATTTGTGTGTAAGTGAATGCAATGGATTCAACTGGAATTCGAACTCGGCTTCCCGGTTTCTCGTTCCGAGCCGATATCCACTTTACCACACACAAGCTTAATAATGACAGGTCTTTGTTTATGATTTTGTTTGTTTATTTTTGTCTAAAATAGAGAAACAGTAAACTATATATATATATATATATATATTATTATTATTATTATAGCAGACTGCAACTGAAAATTAATCATCAGGCAGTGAAATACATGACCATCACTGCCCAATGATGGTGTACTGAACACCAAAACTTAATAGCTTTTGAGTTGCAGTATGCTATTATTATAACAATAAAAATAACATTATATCTATGCCCTACTTCTGTATTGAGCACTTTTTAGAAGTAATTATCAAACTGTGGAATATATATCCATTAGTTTAAACCATATATCACATGCATATCTCAAATGAAATGTAAAGTTACTTAAGTAAAGCTTTAAAAGTTTAAGGTGTTTGTAAGTAACTATATTAAAAACAGTTTTAGATGCTAGAAAGCAGAAAAACTGAAGTATACAGGAGGGTAGACTATCAGACATAATAATTATAGATTTTAGATATAAAGGAGACCAAACCAAACAAAAGAGACAAGAAGAAGGAATGAATTGCCAAACAAAGATAAAACCCATAGACAAAGTAAGAAAGATAAACTCTATTGGTCTTCTTCCTTCAACTAAGTGTTTCATGGTTAGTTCCTTTGGGAACAAGAAAAGCTGGATGATAAGATAAAACACAATAGAAAGCAGCCCAAGTGAACAAAGATGAGGCATTGAGTGGATTAAAATAGGAAATGGAATTGTGTAGAATAAATCAAACGATAAAAGTAACCTTGACAAATGTGTTGTGTCCACTAAAATATTTAATACAATAGCAACATAAACATTAAAACATGCATACAAAATATAACTCGCAATAAAGTGTACCATCTTAAAACACACCAATTAAACTGTACAATACAAAATCATAGAATACAAGTTGTTTTATTAGTCATTATAATTTATTTTAAGTAGATACCACCAAAATATCACATGGATGTAGTAATAGACATGCCATGTGGTATTTTAGGGCCAAATAGGAAAATTCTAGAGCTGATTTCTTGAAAAAAAAAAAAAAAAAAGTTTTAAATATCACAAAGTTGGTGTCCCAAGAAAGAGACTTACAAATGCCACCAAGGTCCGCGTCATCGTAGACTAAAGCGTCACTGTAAGAACTAAGTTCTACCAATCTCCTTTATCAATTTTACTACTTCACAAGCATACACATGCTGACTCTTTAACACAAACACATTTCACTGTCCTCACATATGTACGCAATACAGTTTACATTCTATCCAAGAAATTTACGAACAACAAGAAAAATGAAATCACTGATTCAATACATTGAACCAACTTCTTGTATTCTTGTTGTATATAAAATGTTATTTATTTAAACGACATTGTCTTTTCTTACTGAATCTTATTTTGATAAATGGCTTGGAATTATTCTAAATGGTCAAATTATGAGCAGTCCCACAATAATATTTAATTTATTGTACTGAATCCTGACACTCCAAAAGTTTTACATTTATAAAACCCCAGTAGAGAAATTCCTACAAATGTACTTATATGTAACTAGCAGTATAGCCCGGCGTTGCTTGGGTGTAATGAAAGCTTTAAAACTAATCCATGGTCCTGGAGCTCAGGCTCAGCCTAAATAATGTTTGTGTGAAGTTTGGTGAGAATCGGATAAAATTTGTGGATTTGTAGAAAAGAAATACAGACAAACAGACACACACACAAACATCTTGCCTTTTATATATATAATCGATTTTCTGCACTATTGTAAGAACTGCAACCTTGTAACTTCTGAATATTGTTTCTTATGTCTTTGTCTATGAGTGTATCAAATTTGATTAAAATCGGACCACTCCTTCTCTAACCCAATTTTTTTCGATTATTGATTTTCGATATTTATTGGGGGTACCTCGACACAAAACCTAGCTAAGAACACTCGCAGATGCTTATAGTACAACTGTGTGAATTTTCAAGAAAATCAGTTCAGCCATTTCAGAGTCTATAGGTAATGGATTGATGCACAAAAGATTGATGACAGCCAGGTGTGGTGATAAGCTAAGTATGGTTAACCATAATAAACATAGTTGTCCAAATTTTTTTCTGTAAAGGGGAAAAAAAACATGACTTTTAAAGCAATAGAGAAAATACCAAACACACAAAAGAATTCTTTAAAAAATCTTTTGGCTTGAAGATTTGTATTAAACTTTTCAATTTTTTATTAGTAAATAAGTTTTCACTTAATCATGACAAGACTTTGAAAAATTTTAAAAATATTTTTAAAACTTTATAAATTATTATAATTAAAAAAAAAAAAAAAAAATGAAAACCATTCTTCTAAAAATTCATTATTAATCAAGAAAAAATTTTCTTCAGACTATAGTGTTCTTAATATAGTTTAAAATTTAAATAAAAGTTTATCTAATTAAATCATGTCATAGTTTTATTGCATTTTTTATTTTACTAATTGTAGTAGATTTTTTGAAAAATGGTCAACTGTTTGAAAAAAACAAAAAGATTTATATTTCCCAAAAAGTCCTGTGTTTAAAACAAATTTTTGATACAAAATTTAATTTCTTGAAATTTCATGAATTTACATGGAAGGGAAATGTAACAGATGTAAAAAAAAAAAAAAAAGTTTTTACCAAGATTTTCTAAAAATAATGTTTTAAAAAATAATTTCATTCATTTGTATATAAGTCCTGAAAGTTTCATTAAAATCTAACAATTATTTTATTTTTGCAAGAATTTCCAAATTAATGTGTTTTCACCGGAAAAAAATGAGATGCGTAATATTAGATTATTGGATCCATGGTAAACTCTGGTAATAATTTGGTTACTCACTGACAAAAAATAAAACAAGATTTTTTTTACCAAAACTGAACGTGTTAAAAAGGATTAAAAAATTTTAAAACAATGAAAAATTACTTTGTTCTTTCCTCTCAATAATAACAAACATTTTAACAGAAAAACTTATTTTTTTATTAAGTTTGGAGCCTTTTTTCTTCATTCTATGTTTTTTTTTTCAGTGAATTAATGTAGTTACCTAGAAATAACAATCATTTAACTTGGTCCAATCTTTTCAGGTATAATTCATTTGCATAAAAGAGGCATTATTTATTATTAAATACTGACTGCCATGCAAGAAATAGCATTATATATTTAAATAAAAATAAAAAATGTACACATAACACTTTATAAGAAAATGCCTAGAAAGTGGGACAAAAAGACAAATAAAACAAAATAATAATGATAATTTTCAAATACTGAACTTCAACTGAATTGAAGTTACATTGTAATAATAGTTGTAACAACAATACATACTTAGGTTTTCAAGCACTTTAAGAGCTCTTTAAAAATTTTTTTAGTATTACATGATTTTATAAAAAGCAAATGATATATAATAGCATATTTTAACATTACTTACACATTTTTACAATGAGGATATCAACAACCAATACCAAAGTAGACTGCTACATGTTCTCAACACTTGTAAACAAACTGGACATTTGAGGCAAAGAAGTAATTCTTGTACCAGTGATTATAGAGGAAAAGGAAATGGTTAAGAAAATATGATGGGTTGGTGGTTAGGGGGCACAAAATTGAATAGATGAGGGTGGTCAATTTCTGTCTCAGTCACTCTCTCTTCACTTGATATGTTCAAGGCCAGTGGGCAGGCAGGAGAATTGGGTCCAGCTAAAAAAAGCAATAGCTCTAAAAGAAGTTTGAACTTGTACTTGACCTTTGTTTTTGCTAAACCCTACCCATTAGCTGGAGGAATGGATAGACTAGCAATCTGTTTTGAGTTATTATTATGACTTTTTATGTGTATTTTTGAGTATCTCTGAAAAGTTGGTGAAAACAAATCCTAAATCATCAGAAATCAAAACAAGTGTATTTTGATATTAACTCAAAAGAATCAACCAAGGTTTTGAAGCAGCCATTTTCTCATGACAATATTTTAAAGAAAATTATTTTTTTTTTAACTTTCAAAAAAATAATATTTAAAATAATTTGAAAGTGTAGAAGGAGGTGTTCTGCAGAAAATAAATTTAAATAAATCTGAAGCAGATAGTTATTTGGATAAGCCACTTCTGGAATACGTAATAAATATCAAACCTGTTAGCAATGATTTTCCACTTTTCCAGGCCAGCTTTCACATCACTGCTTTGCATTTAGCCTGGCCCAGCCAGGGGAGTGGGGAATCAAAATTGAATATTAGCTTGAGCCCCAGAGGGCTACCTCCCTCCAGTCAATAAACCTCTCCTTTGGAAGGGGATTAAAGTCCTTAAATGTGGTGTCCCCTAATGGGAAAGTGCCAAGAGGTCTTGCCTAATTTTTGCTCCTAGGTCCATATACATAAAGGGTTTCCATTGTAAACATGACCTTGTATCACATCTGTATGAGGTGAGCATACAAATAAATGCAATTGAGTGTCTGAGAAGCAGAAATAAATTTTGCATACTGCAAGGAAATATATTCATTTTGTATTTGCTTTTGCATGCACAGATCAATAAGAATTTACATCCTATACCAAGAGAAATTACTATCTATATGTTGTACTGTCTATGCCATCTTGATGATGTATGATGTGCAGGTGGTGCAATGGATAGTGGCTCAGAATAAGAAATCAAAGAACTAAATTCAAATCCTAGACAGATTCATTACGTTTAGTTATGTGCAAATACCCTTGTGAAAGTTATGCATCTAACCCCTAGTTAGTGAGGAGAAGAAATAAATAAGACTTGTATCTGTAATATCCAGCCAGACTACTGTTAATGCAATTTACTTGCTTTAAAAAAAAAAAAAAAAGAGCAAACAAAACGAAAAATAAAAAAGTATTCTTACAGTTCAAAAATATTTCGGCTTTAAATAACCTGCAATATGTTGATAAGCCATAAATCCAAATCCAATGCTCTGCTTTTAGTTTCATTGAAATTTCCATTGATTATATTGCTTCTTACTCACAAAATGCTATTTTTGTTGTAGTACTTCAAACCATTAATATTTATCATCCCCCCAAAATAGGACACTGGACATTAATTGGCTGGCCGTAAAACCTATAATTAATACTGGAATTTTTAGTTTACAATTAATGCAAGATTTTACAGTAGGCATTAATGGATTAAGTTACCCAAATTCCTGAGCGAAAATATTATCCAGCACATTTTTGAATACTGTCTCATTATATTTATTCAATTTTTTTTGTTGTTGTTGTTTGGTCAGTTTCTTTGGCCTTTGTGTTAAAATAAATAAAGAAATGACTAAGTTACTCCCTGTGCCACAAGAACTTTTATGCAGCAACATTTCTAGCATATTTTTTGTGAAAGCAGTTGATAGTTCTTATCTCTAATAATGTTATTGCCTCCATTTTTTTATCTCATGCTATTTTAGTAATATTACTAGAATTTATCTGAGGTTATGAAATCATGTATTTTATTATTATAGATACTAGTAATATTCTTCTATTGAGTTTCTCCTATTACATATTTTCATTATCCTATAAAGGAAGACAAGAAGGTTCAGGGTAAATGAATTCAGAACAAAAAATGTAATTTGGAAGTGACTTGGACATGCCTACCCATACCAAGGGGGCTTGCTACTTAATGTAGTTACCACAATATGAATAAAACTGTTGATAGATAGATAGATAGATAGATAATGAACAGGCATAGATAGATAGATAGATAGATAATGAACAGGCATAGATAGATAGATAGATAGATAATGAACAGGCATAGATAGATAGATAGATAGATAATGAACAGGCATAGATAGATAGATAGATAGATAATGAACAGGCATAGATAGATAGATAGATAGATAATGAACAGGCATAGATAGATAGATAGATAGATAATGAACAGGCATAGATAGATAGATAGATAGATAATGAACAGGCATAGATAGATAGATAGATAGATAATGAACAGGCATAGATAGATAGATAGATAGATAATGAACAGGCATAGATAGATAGATAGATAGATAATGAACAGGCATAGATAGATAGATAGATAGATAATGAACAGGCATAGATAGATAGATAGATAGATAATGAACAGGCATAGATAGATAGATAGATAGATAATGAACAGGCATAGATAGATAGATAGATAGATAATGAACAGGCATAGATAGATAGATAGATAGATAATGAACAGGCATAGATAGATAGATAGATAGAATGAATACATAGATAGATAGATAGATAATGAACAGGCATAGATAGATAGATAGATAGATAATGAACAGGCATAGATAGATAGATAGATAGATAATGAACAGGCATAGATAGATAGATAGATAGATAATGAAAGAAAGATAGATAGATAGATAGATAATGAATACATAGATAGATAGATAGATAGATAGATAGATAATGAACAGGCATAGATAGATAGATAGATAGATAGATAATGAACAGGCATAGATAGATAGATAGATAGATAGATAATGAACAGGCATAGATAGATAGATAGATAGATAGATAATGAACAGGCATAGATAGATAGATAGATAGATAATGAACAGGCATAGATAGATAGATAGATAGATAATGAACAGGCATAGATAGATAGATAGATAATGAACAGGCATAGATAGATAGATAGATAATGAACAGGCATAGATAGATAGATAGATAATGAACAGGCATAGATAGATAGATAGATAATGAACAGGCATAGATAGATAGATAGATAATGAACAGGCATAGATAGATAGATAGATAATGAACAGGCATAGATAGATAGATAGATAATGAACAGGCATAGATAGATAGATAGATAATGAACAGGCATAGATAGATAGATAGATAATGAACAGGCATAGATAGATAGATAATGAACAGGCATAGATAGATAGATAGATAATGAACAGGCATAGATAGATAGATAGATAATGAACAGGCATAGATAGATAGATAGATAATGAACAGGCATAGATAGATAGATAGATAATGAACAGGCATAGATAGATAGATAGATAATGAACAGGCATAGATAGATAGATAGATAATGAACAGGCATAGATAGATAGATAGATAATGAACAGGCATAGATAGATAGATAGATAATGAATGGTACATAGATAGATAGATAGATAATGAACAGGCATAGATAGATAGATAGATAATGAACAGGCATAGATAGATAGATAGATAATGAACAGGCATAGATAGATAGATAGATACATAGATAGATAGATAGATAATGAACAGGCATAGATAGATAGATAGATAATGAACAGGCATAGATAGATAGATAGATAATGAACAGGCATAGATAGATAGATAGATAATGAACAGGCATAGATAGATAGATAGATAATGAACAGGCATAGATAGATAGATAGATAATGAACAGGCATAGATAGATAGATAGATAATGAACAGGCATAGATAGATAGATAGATAATGAACAGGCATAGATAGATAGATAGATAATGAACAGGCATAGATAGATAGATAGATAATGAACAGGCATAGATAGATAGATAGATAATGAACAGGCATAGATAGATAGATAGATAATGAACAGGCATAGATAGATAGATAGATAATGAACAGGCATAGATAGATAGATAGATAATGAACAGGCATAGATAGATAGATAGATAATGAACAGGCATAGATAGATAGATAGATAATGAACAGGCATAGATAGATAGATAGATAATGAACAGGCATAGATAGATAGATAGATAATGAACAGGCATAGATAGATAGATAGATAATGAACAGGCATAGATAGATAGATAGATAATGAACAGGCATAGATAGATAGATAGATAATGAACAGGCATAGATAGATAGATAGATAATGAACAGGCATAGATAGATAGATAGATAATGAACAGGCATAGATAGATAGATAGATAATGAACAGGCATAGATAGATAGATAGATAATGAACAGGCATAGATAGATAGATAGATAATGAACAGGCATAGATAGATAGATAGATAATGAACAGGCATAGATAGATAGATAGATAATGAACAGGCATAGATAGATAGATAGATAATGAACAGGCATAGATAGATAGATAGATAATGAACAGGCATAGATAGATAGATAGATAATGAACAGGCATAGATAGATAGATAGATAATGAACAGGCATAGATAGATAGATAGATAATGAACAGGCATAGATAGATAGATAGATAATGAACAGGCATAGATAGATAGATAGATAATGAACAGGCATAGATAGATAGATAGATAATGAACAGGCATAGATAGATAGATAGATAATGAACAGGCATAGATAGATAGATAGATAATGAACAGGCATAGATAGATAGATAGATAATGAACAGGCATAGATAGATAGATAGATAAATAAACAGGCATAGATAGATAGATAGATAATGAACAGGCATAGATAGATAGATAGATAATGAACAGGCATAGATAGATAGATAGATAATGAACAGGCATAGATAGATAGATAGATAATGAACAGGCATAGATAGATAGATAGATAATGAACAGGCATAGATAGATAGATAGATAATGAACAGGCATAGATAGATAGATAGATAATGAACAGGCATAGATAGATAGATAGATAATGAACAGGCATAGATAGATAGATAGATAATGAACAGGCATAGATAGATAGATAGATAATGAACAGGCATAGATAGATAGATAGATAATGAACAGGCATAGATAGATAGATAGATAATGAACAGGCATAGATAGATAGATAGATAATGAACAGGCATAGATAGATAGATAGATAATGAACAGGCATAGATAGATAGATAGATAATGAACAGGCATAGATAGATAGATAGATAATGAACAGGCATAGATAGATAGATAGATAATGAACAGGCATAGATAGATAGATAGATAATGAACAGGCATAGATAGATAGATAGATAATGAACAGGCATAGATAGATAGATAGATAATGAACAGGCATAGATAGATAGATAGATAATGAACAGGCATAGATAGATAGATAGATAATGAACAGGCATAGATAGATAGATAGATAATGAACAGGCATAGATAGATAGATAGATAATGAACAGGCATAGATAGATAGATAGATAATGAACAGGCATAGATAGATAGATAGATAATGAACAGGCATAGATAGATAGATAGATAATGAACAGGCATAGATAGATAGATAGATAATGAACAGGCATAGATAGATAGATAGATAATGAACAGGCATAGATAGATAGATAGATAATGAACAGGCATAGATAGATAGATAGATAATGAACAGGCATAGATAGATAGATAGATAATGAACAGGCATAGATAGATAGATAGATAATGAACAGGCATAGATAGATAGATAGATAATGAACAGGCATAGATAGATAGATAGATAATGAACAGGCATAGATAGATAGATAGATAATGAACAGGCATAGATAGATAGATAGATAATGAACAGGCATAGATAGATAGATAGATAATGAACAGGCATAGATAGATAGATAGATAATGAACAGGCATAGATAGATAGATAGATAATGAACAGGCATAGATAGATAGATAGATAATGAACAGGCATAGATAGATAGATAGATAATGAACAGGCATAGATAGATAGATAGATAATGAACAGGCATAGATAGATAGATAGATAATGAACAGGCATAGATAGATAGATAGATAATGAACAGGGATAGATAGATAGATAGATAATGAACAGGCATAGATAGATAGATAGATAATGAACAGGCATAGATAGATAGATAGATAATGAATGAAAGATAGATAGATAGATAGATAATGAACAGGCATAGATAGATAGATAGATAATGAACAGGCATAGATAGATAGATAGATAATGAACAGGCATAGATAGATAGATAGATAATGAACAGGCATAGATAGATAGATAGATAATGAACAGGCATAGATAGATAGATAGATAATGAACAGGCATAGATAGATAGATAGATAATGAACAGGCATAGATAGATAGATAGATAATGAACAGGCATAGATAGATAGATAGATAAATGAACAGGCATAGATAGATAGATAGATAATGAACAGGCATAGATAGATAGATAGAGAAAGAATAAACAGTCTGTGTGTGTGTGTGAAAGAGAGAGAAAGAGAATAAACATAAATAATTTTATGGTTCATGTCTGCTTTTGCTTTAAAAGAAGAGGAATACAAGTAATTGTAATATTTTCAAATTCAAGGATGAATTATTTTCAAGATTAGAAAAATTTTAAATCTCAACAAGCTTCTTCATCTTTTTATCAGGGATTTGTTTTTCAGATCTTTAGATTCCTTTTAAATTTGTGCATTGTGAATACAGTAATTAAGAAATATAAGAAAAAGTCCGTTAATATTTTCAAGATATGAACTCATTGACCTAATCTCATTATGTATATATATTTATTTATTTTTTTGTTTTTGAATCGTTTCATCCCAAGCAAGGCACAGAGGGCTACATAAGAGAAGTCAGTCAGTTAAAGTGCCATACGTGATACATGCTTGGGCGATCATGTCTCTTTCGAGACATGACTGACTGGGCAGAAGATTATCCCGCAGTAGGTTTCCATTGCTTTCTGCAATAGACTGGTTGCCGACCAAGGCTATAGAACCCAATCTGCCCTGCTATTTAACCCATAACTGGAAGGAAGAGATGGATTAATACCTTTCCCAAGGGTATTTGTGTGTGAGTGAATACAATGGATTCAACTGGAATCCGAACTCAGCTCACCAGTTTCTTGTTCCGAGCTGATATCCACTGTACCACAACACACATAACGTTTAAGCAGGAGAAGAGTAAGGAGAAAAACAAACCGGTCACAGGAGGTGTCAGAGAAAGGGCAAGAGAAGAATGGGAATACCAGTGTGAAGACAGTTGAGAGGGCAGAGTGAGAAAGGAAAAGAACAAGATACATGGGATGATGGGGGAAAGGATGAGAGAAGGACTGGAGTCCAGTGGATAAAAGATGGGAATTGACATTGCATTTAAATTCTTGGAGATTGTAGCCATCAGGGAAGCAAGTATATTGGAAAGAAGTTCCACGTGTAGGAAATGCTAGAAATAAAGCTGATGGAGTAGAAGTGGTGACTGCATTTGGTTGATTTAACTGTAAAAGGGGTGGGACCTTGTTGCCAGTCTGGTTGCTCAAGTAAATTTTTGTAGAGGGGGCACCAGTGAGCTAAGCTCATTGGAGCAGAAGCTATGAAAATATTAGAAGAGACAGAGGAAAGCCACATCCCATTGGTGAGTAAGTGGCTGGAGTCGAGCTGCCAGGTTGGGACTGATCACATTACAGATTCTCCTTTGGAGCCTGTTGAGAACCCTGAGATGAATAGCAGGGGTGCCCAACCAGATATGACAACAGTATTCAATGCATGGATGGATGGTTGATTTGTATATGTGCAAGATGGATTCAGGCAGGAAAAACTTCCTGGCCTGACACAGTGACCCAATCTTCCTTTCAGTGGATTTAGTTATTGGTTTAATGTAATGGTTCCACTTGAGGTTGAAAGAGAGAGTGAGGCTGAGGAGGTGCAGTGTATTGCTTTCACAAAGACTTGCTTGGTCCATGCTGATAGTGGGTTCCAGCCTGTGGTGGTTAATAGCAGTGTCATTTTAGAAGCATTAAAATTTACAAGCCATTTCTTACCCCAGTCTACTACAGTTTGGAGGTCCTTCTTGAGATCAGCAGTGTGGTTATCTTTAGCCACCTCATCAGATTTCTTACTGAGGCAGGAGTAAATGATGGATTGCATTTAAGCATGAGGCAGACTGTTGCAACTGGGTGTTGACCTCAATGTCTCCTTTGAGATAAATATATCTCAGAAGTAGTACAAACTAATGGGTTGACAGTTCACTGTTTGCAGTGATTTACTTTATTAAGAGTGCTCGTTACTTAGTAGAGCATTATATATGGTAATATTTTTATTATAAGTTTATAATAAAAAATAGTTTACTGTAACACTATATATATATATATATATATATATATATATATATATATATTTATTTCACACTGAAAATGTTTTAGTGTGAAATGAAGTGTTAATTTTTCAGCATTTTTCTTTTCTTAAACTAGAATTCAGACAATAATTGAATATCAGGCTACAAACTTATTGATCTATTTTTATGTCTATGAATTATTGTGAAGACCCATGAAACCCAAGTTGATTATAATAGAATGCTTATGGTATCGGGATGACTAAAAATATGTTTAATTATTTAGTATAAAACTAAATATAAACAGAAAAAGAAAATAGCTATTTCTTTTTAAATTATTAGTTGTGGGTGTGGGTAATATCAGGCTAGCATTTGTAAAGTTGTCAGAACTAGTTAACAAATAAATAAAATAGTTTCCTCTTTCTAGAATTACCATCTATTAATGTAAACAAGGAAAGTATTTTGATTGAAGTTGCCGTCAACAGGTTTGCTTTAAAACATGTTTACAAAAAAGACTGTCCCTGACTGGTTCTGTTTTTCAGCGTCTCTTTCTGAAACCACACACTTAAAAAGAAAATGCCAGATGGAAGACCTGAGATACTGTAGGAGAAAGAAAAATCCCCAAATATGGGGAGGGGCAAAAATCATTTAGGAAGTGAAATGTCAAAAATTCTCTGAAAGAAGTAAAATTATACCTGAATGTTCTCTCATTGAAAGTTTAAGAGAAAAAATAATATATCAGAGTGTCTAAGTTTATATAGTGATGAAATTGATATGCGACCCTTTAGGCCATGACCTCTGGTACAGCTTCTCTCTGAATTCTCTCTAGTAAATGCACATGTTTATCAATATAGTTACACAGCCATATACACTGATATTAAAAATGTACATAGTGGGGTGTGTGTGGGTGTGTGTATATATATATATATATATATATATATATACACACACACATACAGTTTCATGCTAAATGCAATCATCAGGACTGACAGTTGAGTTTAATAGACTGTTACCTCTGAGTACTGACATCAATGTCCACTTTTATATTTACATAAACTCTATTCCTGATATTGAGCACTTTAACCATAAATATAGCATACCATAAAACTATATATATATATATATATATATATATATATATATATATATATATATATAATGCCTAATGAGACCAATATGGTTGAAATTTGGGTAGCAAGTAAGTAGTGAACATTTCATTCTTTGACATATTGTTGGCTTTGTATATTCAATACTTTTGTTTGTGTCTTAAGCACTTTTTTGAACAATCATCTGCTAGTCTAACCAGTACTTCTTTTACTATTGTGTATATATATATATATATATATATATATACACACACACACACACACACACACTACATACATATGCATATTCTTATACCATGTTATTTACCTTTTCTTAGTCCCTCACTCACACTTGGTCATCGGAATGTGGTGTACTTTTCTGGTGATGTAGTAGAAATAGGTAATTTTATATAATGTTAAACTTAAATTTGATGTCATGTTAAAATCTGCTCTTAGCTCCCAAAATTTATTCAATATTTAAATGAACAGTTAACCTCTTTTGTCAGTGTTGCAGTAGTCTTTAATCTCTCTTTTCCTCTTGTTCTTAGGTACTTGCAAGAGCCAAATTAAATATTAGATGAGTGCAAAGATAACATTTAAAGAAAATTAAAGGTTCTCAGCTGTGTACATAATCTAGATAAAAAAAAGTGCCGTGAACATATGCACATACCTATTATATAGAGGGAACCCAACATACACGTTTTAGCATAGCTTATCTTAGAATTGAAAAGTGAGATAATTTAACCCTCTGTATACAGGTAGTGTGACAAATATTGGTACAAAAATAGAATCAGTAAACAGAGTTAAAAATTCTAGTTTAGTCTGTAGATTTCACTTTGCACTAATACTCTTAGTAGAGGATGAACCATCACGCCTTCCTTAAGCAGGGTAGACTTGATTCTCTAGCCTTGGGTGGCAAGCAATTTAAGAGAAGAAAAACTAAATTTAAAAAGTAGGCAATGAGGGAATCACTCCACTATCTTTCCAAAGAACACATGGCGATTCATAGATAATAAAGAAAAGGAATTTATGGAGAGCTATGATTGCCTATGTCCTCAAGAAACACGGCATTGTTAAAAGAAAATGTAATAAATGCATTAATGTTCAAATTGAAGAGATGAAATAGCTGTAACTTTCTGAGGAAGTTTAGATGTTTGTGTTTTATGGCAAACTTTTCAGTTAATCTTCCTTCAATATTCAAAATATTGAACCTTTGTTTTTAATAATTTTAAAGATCATATCATGAGTTAAGTACCATATATGGTACATGCTAAATGTCTTTCAAGACATGATTGACCGGGCATAATATTTTCCTGCAGTAGATTGCCATTGCTTTCTGTGGTAGACTGATTGCCAACCAAGGTTGTAGAACCCAATTTGTCCTGTTATTTAACCCATAGCTAGAGAGAAGAGACATAAGAATATGCAATGAATTTAACTAAAACTCAAACCCAGCTCTCCAATTGCTTGTTCCAAGCTGATATCCACTGCACCACAATGCACATTCTATACGAATAAGAAGATCATATCACAATCCTTAAATTATAAAATTTAGAAATATAAACCTAGGTTAAGAAAAAAATAACTGTGCAATAATTTTCTCAGAGTGCAGAGATACAACACTGATCCTAGACAGAGCATATAGAGACACTGCTTCGAAATAGAAGTGCTGATCCATATGTAAATAATCCTGTTCTTTTTAATGGCTATTGTACTAGAAAATAATGGTTAAGAAAAAAAGAATTTCAGTAATTATTACAGAAAATAGAACTGTAGAAGAAGAAAAAAAAGAGTAAAAAAAGAAAAAAAAACATACTGTACTTGTTTTTTTAGAAACAGAAACTTCTCTGTAACTAACATGTGACAAGGGAGGGAATTTCATGTATAAAAAATCCAAGATGGACAGTCTAATTTGATGAGTGATTTTTCAATTCAAAAAGGCGATTGATTAAATCATCAGAAAATTAATGTTACTGGTGATAGCATTGTGCTTGAGACTAAATCTATATTGTATTTGAAATCTATTTTGTAATGTCCGTCTCTTGACCAACCCAAATACTGATCAGCTTAAATCAAAAGGAAACAAAATAAAAGTGACATCAGCGGAAATAGGAATGTTTTTGGGGAAAAACCATATTTAGAGAGAAAAGAAATAAAAGCTGTTGTTGTTTAGAAAGAGCTGAATTTCTCAATGCAAGTAACAAGTCATGAAATGTTCCCAGACAAGAAGCAAGATTTCCTGTTCTTATTCTTTCCAAAAAAGAAAGAAAGAAAGAATGGCAAATTTTCTGGTGTAATTGTCTTAAAGATAATTTATTTTTAGTTAAGATAGACAAAGAAATAAAAAGAGCCATTTTTGTATATTCTGTGATTGTTTTCTTTTTTTTTTTTTAATTGTATCACCCCGAGCAAGGTGGTAACGCCACTGATGTGCAGGGGGCTACATAAGAGTAAAAAAGATTAATTAGAAGAGAGTGAAGAGAAAGACAAACCAGTTAGAAAGGAGCAAGAGAAGGATGGGAATACAGGTGTGATGACAGTTGCAAAGGTGGAGAGAAAGGAAAGGATATATGGGGTGGTGAAGAAAGAACTAGAGTCAAGTGGTTAAGAGATGAGTATTGACATTGCATTTAAATTCCTGGAGGTTGTAGCCATCAGGAAAGCAAGAATATAGAAGCGAGTTGTGTTAGAATTAGGGACACAATTAAAGCTGAAGAGTAAATAAAAAGTTCCCAGGGTCAGCTTCTTCTATATGCCATGTTCCTTCAGGATATAGGCAATCATGGCCTTCCACATCTGTTTCTTTATAGCTCTTAACACCCTTTCTCTTTCTCACATGTTCTTTCCCTGTCCTCTTTTTCCTCTGTCCTGTGAGTATCAAATTCTCCAATCCCTCCTTCCTCATTATATGCCCCAGAAACTTCAGTTATCTTTTCCTGATGTTAAGTATCAGTTTCCTTTTCATTTCCATCCTCTCCGAAACTTTAATTTCTCACATGTTCGTTCCATGGTATCCTCAGCATCTGTCTGTGGAACCACATTTTGGTTCCTTCAAGTCTTTCCTTCATCTTTGATGAGATTGTCCAGCATTTGCTACCATATTAAAATCCAATACACACTTCTTTGTTTCCAGCAAAATTTTGTGTCTCTCAGCACTCTAATCAGTTTCTGGAAAGCATTTTTGGTCATGCCAATATGCCTTTGGATCTATAGTGTCGCACTTTCCGTCCACTGTTAGAAACTTCTCAGGTATTTAAATTTCTGTATTTGTTTGATTTTAGCATCTGCGGCCAGTAGTTGGCATTTTTGGCTCCTTATGGATCTTAAATTAATATTTTAATTAAAGAAGGAACATATATATGCATAAATACATCAGTAAGTCTGTAGTTTAATGATAAAAGAGAATTTATTTTTACAACAAATATTTTTTCAATGTAATTCGGTCGTAAATATTAATACACTATATTAAACATTATATTGTGAAAGTTTCAGATCATAATTCAATTACTCAGCAGGTTACTGACATTGATTTAATTTCATATAAGAGTCATGAATTAAAACTCACAAAATGATCAAATAAGATTAGTTAAGTACCATATGTGATATATGCTAGGATGATTATGTCTTTTGATTCATGACTGACTAGGTAGAAGATTCTCCTGCAGTAGGTTGCTGTTTCTTACTACATTTGACGGATTGCCAAATAAGGCTATAGAAACCAGTCTGCTCTGCTATTCAACCATAGATAGAGGAAACGGAAATGAATTCATACTTTCCCAAAGAGTATTTGCACATAAACGAATGTAAAAAACTTAACTACGCTCTTCAGATTCTCATTTCGAGCCGATATCCATTACACCAGAACACACATACAAGCAGGAAACACATTTATAAATTTAAGTTTTTTTTGTTTTTTTTTTATTTAGCATCATCAGAATTTGTTCTTTTAAATGAAATAATGTGAAGTTGTTTTGGTTTTTTAAATTTTGTTTTGTTTCCATTGGTTGGGTTGAGATCCTATTGTTTATTTAATGATGTTAATATACATGTATGTCTCAATTTGTGGATGCCACATGTTTACCTCATGGTATGTGTGTGTGTTTTGGTCTTGTAATATTAATATAATTTAAGTGTGTATTAAAAAATTGTATATGTTAGTGTATTTTTAATTGCATGATAAATTTTGTGTCACATACATGTCTTAGTGGAGGTAGGGATGAGGTAAATATCTAATTGCATGTTGAGAGTAAATACTCAGTATATATAGGCAACCATTAATAATAAGTACATGGCATGCTACTAACTTAGTGATATATATGTGTGTGTACATACACTATAGACCAAAAGTTTGAGATTAGCCACAAAATTTAATAATTAGTAAGTTTAGAACCTTTCTTGAATTTAAAATCCACCAATCGTAAGATTACTATTAGCCAGCAAGGTAAATTAGGCAAAAAGAGAAAATGTTATAGAATCTTTACGCAGTATTGGATGAACTTCATTACTAAATATAGGATAATAATCTTCCATTTGTATGTGATTCTTCAAAATACAAAGGATTGCCCTAAACTTTTTGGCATATTGCATGCATATATATATATATATATATATATATATATATATATATATATATATATATATATATATATATATATATATATATATATATATATATATATATATATATATATATATATATATATATATATATATATATATATATATATATATATATATATATATATATATATATATATATATATATATATATATATATATATATATATATATATATATATATATATATATATATATATATATATATATATATATATATATATATATATATATATATATATATATATATATATATATATATATATATATATATATATATATATATATATATATATATATATATATATATATATATATATATATATATATATATATATATATATATATATATATATATATATATATATATATATATATATATATATATACACACACACACACACAAGTATAGGAAACGTATGGATGGAATAAATTCCGTAACCAAAGAAACATTATTCTTAAAAAAGTGCTCAATACAAAGTGAATAATATTTACTTAGAATTTATAACATAAATATGTTATAATATCACTACAAAAGTAGCCATTTTGTTTCAACACTGTGTCTTATCAAGCGATGAGGTTTGTTTCAAGTTGGAGAGTTTCAAACAATTAAAAATACTTTAATCTTGAACCTTTTGAAACTTTCCAACTTGAAATAAACCTCATCACTTGATAAGACACAGTGTCAAAACAAAATGGTTACTTTTGTGGTGATATTATAACGTATTTCATTCAGTAATGAATTAGAACACTCACTACTGGTGTATGAATACATGGTATATCCCATGCTAAAAGTCTGCCTCCTTCTACCGAGCACTCATAGCTCAGGGGTAGAATCGCCGACTGACGCCAGTTTGGCTGGGTTTTGTACCTGGGTAAAAAGCAATCGGATTTCTAATCGTACTGATGAGCTATGATACAGCGAAACAGATCTGTCTGCAAATGACTATAATATATATATATATATATATATATATATATATATATACATACATACACACTTTTTTGAAAAAATAAGTGTATGGTAAGTATTATACCTGTATTATAATAGTAGTTCTAGGATTCATTTAATTCATTAAAATTATTTTTATTGTCATAAATTTATTATAATTTTTATTTAGAGATCAACAAAGCTCCTTGTAACTCTAAAATGAACTAAAATTATTGGAGCCCCCAGCAGGAAATACAGAGATTTAGTAATAAAATAAAAAGTAGGATTAAAAAAAAACAAAAACAAAAACAGTAATTATGATGATAATGATGACATAAACAATGAAATTATGATGATAATGATGACATAAACAATGAAATTATGATGATAATGATGACATAAACAATGAAATTAATAAAAAGTCATACAGCTGGTAAATTTTAGAAAAGCTGTATTTTTGTGATGTAGGCATCACAATCCTGATGATATTAGGTGATTTTGTTTTCATTATCAACTAAATTAAAATAACAAAGATTAGTAATAAGATGAAGTAATAAATTTTACAATTTTTTAACTAAAATTTATTTGATCAAAATTCAGTGGTCAGAAATGAAAGCAAGAATTAATGACAGAATAGTGTAATTATGTTTAATTATTATTTTGTAGCAGTGTTTTATTGTACATTTATATGGAAAAACAAGATTGCTAGTAGTTAAGAATTAACATGAACATTACCAAGAAAATAGGATGATTATAAGTGTCTTTCTCTAAAAATATATCCTACATTATTTTAATATTTTCTCTAAAAATATATTAAAATTATTTTCTCTGGAATAATACAAGTATTATTTCAGAGAACAGAGATTACAGGAAGGTGCTGAAAAATTATTGGTCTGATTCACTTCCTAGACATCAGTATTATGATGTTTGGTCATTGAAATACTTATTTGGTGAAGTGGTTCTAAGCCGAGAATTTTTCAGTTTTTTTATTGTCAATATTACCTAACATTGTCATTTTTTAGTGTCTGGCTGACTTTAGTTTATTATTGTGTTTAATCAAAATTGATTAGATAATAGACTAGTTTTATTACTATATAAGCTGTTTTATAAATCAATTTTTGATGTATTAAAACTAAGTTTCATGAACAAAGATTTGGAAAGGTTTTCAACATCTGTTACAGGCTTTCACATGGTTAGTGAGGCCTATTCAGGAAAGATAGGCCTTTCCACATCAATTACAGGAAAGGGCTTGGCAGTCAGCGGAAACTCTGGAGTTGCTAAGCTGACGCTTTTCTGTTGCTCATTTTCTATTTTCTTAATTCAGCATGGGAGACTGCTTGAGATGTCCTGTCAGCTGTCTCTGTTTCCTATGAATGGTGATACAATTCATTGGTGATGAGGGTCATTTAAAGAAGTCCTCGTGGAGACCTTGGTCAATATTGGTCAGACTAGTTCTCTGAATAGAAAAGTTTTTAAAAGATAATAGTATTCTATCATCCCCTCTTGTCCAGCTCATAATGATCAAGCATTTTGTAGCATAACTTCAACACTTGTGGCCCTGGACAAGTCAAGAAACTTGAGGAATCATGGCCTAGTGGATAAAAGTGTTGGTTGAATCCAATGACTTGACCAAAAGAGTTCAATACCTGGCTACAGCAGTGGTGGACAAAAACTGAGAGAGTTGAATTAAAGGAAGCTAGCTGACAGCAAGGCACCTGTAAGAGGTATGGCATGGAGAACCAGAACAATCTACTCCAGTGAAGATAACATATTCAGTTTAAAGTTCTAATCACCTAAAGAAGGCCATACCACACAATGGCTGAAATATTGTGAATATGGTAATGAAGAAGAGGACAACAGTCCAAACAATGTAAATAGTGTAAATAGAAAAATAGTTTTATTATTTTTTGAAGTGATTTTCAAACATGCATAAGAAGTCTAGTGAGACTAGGTAAACAAAAGGTAATTTGACAGATGAATACACTGATTAAAATTCCTTGATATTTGAGCTACAGTGTGTGTGTGTATATATATATATATATATATATATATATATATCTCAGATTAAATAAACTGCAAACATTATGTTTGCTTATTTTTAATAAAATTCGTTCATACTCTCGGATAATCTTTTGTGTATTACAATTGAAAAATCTCAAAAAGGAGCTGTAACGTTGACAGATGTTATTATCATTCATTTCTCAAGATACCCAAGTACCTTTAATCTCTTTCTGAGATCATCTTCAAGGGTGTGAGTTATGATAACAAAAAATAACAGCAAAACTGTGTTGCTCAAAATTACTGAACATTTGTTTTTGCTTCAAATATAATGGTTGACAAATTGCTAGCGTTCATTAGAACGTGAAAATTATCCAAAATGGAATTTTTTTTATATGCTGTAATGTCATGGTACATGCATATGTTATATAAAACTTTAATCTGATTCAAGGTCACAGTTACAGAATAGAAAATGGGTGTTGAGATAATCTTACTAGTCTTTACCCAAAATCATTTTTTTTTTAATAATTTCTGGAAACTTTTCTAAACAGATGTTGTAAATATATAGTGTGTGTATGTACAAAAGGTTTGTAGAAATTATTTAAGAATGATTTTCAACTGTATTTAATGTTTCTACTTTTTTAAATAAAAAGGGTGGTGCTGGGAATTTTTACATACATCTTATAATACATCAATAAATGTTCTAATATTTAATTAAAAAGTTTATAATTAAAATAATTTCCAATGAAAAAGTTTTGTAAATTACTTGCTGTTGTAGCAGAGTATTACAATAAAAATTAAAAGCAGTTAATATAAATTAAGAACATTATAAATGATTTTCAAATAAGTGAAAATAGACAATTACTTGTTAGAATATACTTTAAAAAAAATGAATAAAATGTTTCTGATTTTAGAAGAAGAGTGAATTAAAAATAACTTGTACCATCAATAAATGGGTATATAGGAAAAGATTATCTGAAAAAATAGACCAGAATAAATGCAACTAATTTAATGTCGGTTAATGTATGGCTTATAATTTGCATCTGACAATTCAATGAAGGCAGAAACGTTTATGAAGATGTAATATGGATAGGTGACTTGTCATAGAACAAAGGTCATCTCGTAGAATAAAGCTACTATTTAGTCTATGAGATGAGCTTGAGTGTGGGCATGGATGTCAACAATGAGTGATTTTCCAATCTTTTCACTTTTTTTTTCTTTTTCATTTTTTTTTTTCCTCAATTGGAGTAGATAGACTAAACTATCGCTCGGTTTACACTCCACCCACATCTATTGAACAGGTGTAGAGGCTCATCCCTTGTTCCCTGTTCAGGATGTGGTTTCCGGCTTTCTCTTTTCCAGTCTTTTCACTTTTCTTTTTCATTTTTCCCTGTTTAGGATGTGGTTTCCGGCTTTCTTTTTTCCAATCTTTTCACTCTTATGTAGCCCCCTGCACATCAGTGGCATTACTGCCTTGCTTGGGGTGATATGATTAAAAAAAAAAAATGTCAGTCTGTTTCATGCTTGAATAGAATCTCAAGATCTTTGATATATTTTTTTTTTTTAAATCGTTTCACCCCGAGCAAGGCGGCAATACCACTGATGTGCAGGGGGCTACATAAGTGCAAAAAGATTAATCAGAAGAGAGTGAAGAGGAAGACGAACCAGTTAGAAAGTCTTCCTCTTCACTCTCTTCTAATTAATCTTTTTACACTTATGTAGCCCCCTGCACATTAGTGGCATTACCGCCTTGCTTGGGGTGAAACGATAAAAAAAAATGAAAGATCTTAAGATTCTATTCAAGCATGAAAGACTGTCATCACTCATTGTTGACATCCATGTTCACAGTCAAGCTCATCTCACAGACTAAAACAGTAGCTTTATTCTACGAGATGACCTTTGTTCTATGGCAAGGCACTCATCCTTATTACATCTTCATAAACGTTTCTGCCTTCACTGAATTGTCAGATGCAAATTATACATAGCACTACTTAAAACTATATCATAATATATATAAAATTTCAACCTTGCTTTATCATGATGGTTTCTTGTGACCTAATTGCTTGGAAACATGTCAGTCAGTTAAGTGCCAGACATTGGACAATCAGGTTTCCAAAGAGACATGATTGACTGGGCAGAAGATTATTCTGCAGTAGGTCACCATTAGATTCTGCAGTAGACTGGTTGAGGCTAGAGAACCTAATCTGTCCTGTTATTGAGCCCATTACTGGAAGAAAGACATGGATTAATACTTTTCCCAGGGGTATTTTCATGTAAGTGAATGCAGGGAATTCAACTGGAATTTGAACTTGGTTCCTTGATTCTTCGTTCCAAGCCGATATCCACTGCACTATAACGCACGTCTATGCTAGGACACACTTAGTCTTAAAAATTAGTCTTAATGGAGAAAGGGAATACAGGTTCTATTCATGTTGCAAAGAAATTTCTCCAGTAGGACTTCTCAATCTATAAGCTGGTGAAATTAATTTATCTGTTTAAATTAATAAGTCTTTCAATTTAAACATTTGTATTGCAAATCACAGATGCCTAAGGCAGAAAGATAGTTAGAAAGATTAGTGACCGATTCACTAGTCTAATAAGTTTGATATCTTCAGACCAAGCTTAGTAAATTAGTACAGTCTTAGATGTTGTGTAGTGATCTGATATTTACAGAGTAGCCTACTAGTGTGTTTTTATGCCAGACTAAATTACAAAGATAAGAGTACTGGATTGTTATGCAATGTCTGTCCTTCAATGTGGCAGCAAATACTGGACAATCTCATCAAAGATGAAGGAAAAACTTGAAGCATCCGAGTTTCCACAGAAAGATGCTGAGCATACCATGGACCAAACATGTGAGCAACGATGAGGTTTTGGAGAGAAAGGAAACAAAATGGAATGATACTTAACATCAGAAAAAGATAGATGAAATTTCTGAGACATATAATGAGGAAGGAGGGTTCAGAGAATCTGATACTCACAGGACAGATGGAAAGAGATACACAAGGGAAAGCATTGTGTGACATACTTGATGGGCTTGAGCAAATGGATGGCAGAGCATGGTTTGGGAGGATTAACAAAAGAAAGGGTGTTAAGAGCTACAAGGGATAGGGTGATGTAGAAGGCCATCATCACCTATGTCCTGAAGGGACACGGCACATAAAAGAAATAATTGAAGACAACATTTTGATACAAAGTCCTTACCACAGAAATAAAAATCTAGGGTAGTGGAAACTAATGGTTTAAAACAAAGGAAAAATACACAGCGAATTGATAATACATAGAATGGCTTGCAGTCTAAAGAGAATTGAAATTTTGAAGTGAATATGTCAATATACAAGGCCTTCAAAGTAGAGCTGAGTGAAAATTGTCGCAACTCATATGTATTTCTGTAGGCATTGTAAATTGGACAGAGACTTAGATGAAGGCTGTCACCAACATTATAATCAAAAGACTGATGATAAATTGTTCTGAAAATATATTCATTTGAAATTGGCTGGCTGGGTATTTGTACTGGTGACTGAAACAGTTTCATTTATGTGTATATCTGTCTATATCAGTTTCTTTCTATTTGTTCAAATCTATCTACAAGTGTATATATCTCTGTCTCTTTCATCTTGATAATGTTGATAATTTGCAAACCATTTCGTACTGTATTCATTCTTCAGTGCCTTAATCTTATGGCTTTGTGCCAGACTAAGGTGGGCTTAGTAAAAACATTCAATAGACAGCATTTCATCATTATGTAATAAACAACCTGTTTCACAGCCCTTAACTAATGATGTAAGTTTTACTCACACTGAATGCCAGACTAGACTAACAGTGTACAGTAGTTAGCATGCTTGTATCACAGACCATTACAATTTTATTGAGTATCATACATATTAGGTGCCTCACTAATGTGTTCATGTGCCAGATTTAGACAAACTTTGGATAGGCACATACAGTCTTTTTATTTAAATAGAAACTAAATGAAGAAGCATTTTAAATGTAGATATCCAAAATGATATCCATGTATACAGGTTTATTTTCCTATATGTAATGTGTGTAAAGAAAGAAAAAGCACCAATAAAAATAGAATGTGATAGTTAAGTTTTATATATACATCCTTGTGCAAATTTATTGAAACAAAACAAATAATGTCTTCTTAGGATCGTTAACACTTTCCCCGATCTCTTTGATCATATACATCATCGATTGGCATTGGACTGCATTTTCCTTTATGTTTTGGACTGATAGATCGAGTTTGCTTCTTTGCCTTGATGACATGACTGACAGTTGAAAGGCTGACACCAACAATATCTGCAATCACTCTGTAAAACTTGCCAGTGTATTTGTGCACTGTTACAATTTTTCTATGCTTCCTTGGAGTAATGTCCATTGCAGACAATGGTCATAGGACAAATAATCAACAGTCAAAACAATAGTGTCTGGGAAGGATAAAAATTTGATGCAATATTATTCAAGGCCAAACAAATTTCATCATTCACCCTGAAAATAGCTTTATATTACTGTACACTTCTGTAAATGACCTAATCTGAGGAAAAAATAGAAATTGATCACACCCTGTAACTCCAGTGGTTTAAAACTGACCACATAGTGAAAGAAAGAAAACTAAAGCAATTGTTTCAATTAATTTGCACAAGTGTATATATGCACACATACAGGGATGAGACAAATTAATGGAAATACCACTTTTTATTTAACTATTTTTCTATTGGTAACATGACAAATTCAAAACTGTTTTAGTAATATATATATATATATATATATATATATATATATATACTATGTATGCTTTGTACTTCATACAACTGTTTTTCTTTGCAGATATTTATCTATAAATGTTAAAATGCATGACCTATCTTATTTACAAAGAGAAAAAATTGTTGGAGCATGGATGGCTGAAGCTTTAGTTACTAAAACTGCTGAATTGTTTAATGTCTTGAGAGGTACAGTTTGTAAAATTATGTTAGCATTCCAAAACCAAAGTAAAAAGCAGCTTTAGCAAGCATAATACTGGATAGAATTTGACTTCTATCCAGGGTTTTTGGAATGTCAACATCTCACAGAGAGGGTCTGCAGAATAGTGAAAAACATTGTGCCTGAAAACCATTACCTATCACCAGCAAAATGACAGTAGAGCTAAAGCCCCACCCTGCCGACCCTGTATCAACCAAAATTGTTCATCATGAACTTCATAAAGGTGGATATGATGGGGAAGATGCAGCTGCTGAACTTTTGTCCTCATTAACGGTGATATGCAGAAACAAAATGGTGACCAGACTCTAGGAAGTTGACAATGACTCAATAGAATCATTTTGTTCACTCTTATGAATCAACATTCACACTTCTGCCCCTATTCAGGGTGAATTTAAGTCTGGAGACAGCCTAAGAAAGCCTTTAACACTTACTGTTTGTCCCCAACCATGAAGCACAGAGATAACTCTGTGACTATTTAGGCAGCAATATTAGAGAGTTCTCAGTTCTTGGCTGTTTTGATATAAATATAAAAAAGACTGGATACTTTCTGGGCAGGCCTTTATTATATATATTGAAGTATAAAAATTGTACAATGAGTGCTAGTGGTAATGAAATTGCCTGATGAAAAATAACAGAGCTTAAATTTATGCTATTGATAATAAATATAGATATCCCCCCCCTCACTGTTTGGTACAACTCTGTATTTGTGAAACTCAATGAAATGGTGAGGAAAAAAACTATGTTTTATATATATATATATATATATATATATATATATATATATATATGTATGTATGTATAAGGCATCCGCGTACAGCTTGTCAGTGTGGCTAGACTTCCAGTTGCTTCCAGCTGGGATTGAAACTCGACCAATTTGGTGTTGGTCAGAGTCTCTACTCCCTAAGCCATAGGCGCATGGAATGAGAGAAGGGAAATTTTAGCATGTTATATATATGTGGTGTATACACACGCCAGTCATGAGCAGAACTCAATTCATTACTGAAAAGTAAAATTAACTTAATTAAAAATCTATGTTCTTGTTGCAATGGAAAAGTTTTAGAGAATGTGAGAGTTTTCTCACAGACTTGAGCATTTGTAAAGAATTTACTATATTAACCATGAAAAAATATAACTAAATTTAAAACTGAACAAACTTTTTAAAATTACTGTCACATATGTTTATTTAGATTTTAATAATTTTTCATAAATTCAGTGTGTTTGACTTGGCATATTACCAGCAATGATTTGTATACAAGATGCAGTATCTTTTTTTTTTCGTGGGGAAAGAAAAGTAGAAATGAAACATTAGGTTATGCTAACTATTCAGATTGCAAATATAAACTGATGGGTAAAGAGAAGATTAAATAAATTAATTCTTCCATGATCGCTTCACTGATTAAACATTAAAAAAAAAAAAACATATACAAGAAAGAATAATTTATATGTATACAGGGTGTGATGGGTAAATTGTCGTCTTTATATATTTTTAATTCTGCACATATGCATTGTTTATTTTTTATTTTGTTGACAGCATAGTAGGGTCAGTTGGGCTTCATCTGTGAGAAAAAAAAGCAATTCCTTCCATCAGAAATTTGGAAGCAACATGCTGTACTGTTTGACATTTGTGCTGGAAACTCCAATACGAATATTTCAGAGTGGGTGTCAATCTGAGGACAGTGCAGAATCAAAAAGAGTTGAATGAGTCTAATGATGATTATATAGGTGTTCAGAGTGATCACTAGTGATGCCGACATTATGTCTCCATTCGTCTTCAAGCAAGGCCTCAGACTCAACACAGGGACTTACATCAACTGCCTGGAAGAGATAGTGGCTGTTGGAAAACCTATGTCTGGCAACAGAACACTGCACCATGCAACACAGGCAGGAGGACACAGCCATGGCTTTCAGACAATTTTTTGCAACCTCATCACCCCTTACATCTGGTGAAGTAACTCCTCAGACTGCAATCTTCTTAATTATTATATGTGAGCCCAACAAAACTCCTTGTAATATCAAAGATGAACTGAAGGCAAGAATTATGGAAGCATTCACTTACTTAAACAAAGAAACTGTCCAAAAGAGATGCAGGAGATTCTAAAGTAATCTGGAAGCCGTAGTTGAAACCAGTGGGGATTTTATTGAATAAATTTACTATTTCAAAATATTTTTGTATAATTTGGTAAATTTATCTGTTAAAATGAGATGTTAGTTATTTTCATTTTTGTGTAATTTAGACAATTTATCCATCACTCCCTGTATATTGTTAGAGTAAATGAAAAAAAAAAGTAAATTTAGGAAGAACCAGTGGAAGGGAAATAATTTTTTTATATGAGAACAAGTAAATTCAAAGAAAGAATTACTGAAAAAAAATAAACAAAAAATTCCTTATATGATGGTACAAATAGGCAGGTTTCTTTTTATATACACACACTCACTCAGTGACTAATGTATGATATCATAAAATGTGCTAACTAAAAGTTTATGCAATTTAAAAGGATTAATCAGTCTGTTAAATTACCCAGTGTTTCTTCTGTCTCACCAGACATTTCCCACATCTTTTGAAATCCCACCAACAGGAAATAAAAGAAAATTAAATTCTATAAATTTTGCATTTGCTGTAAGGAAGCTATTTTGCACTTCAAGTTTTTTTAAAAACTTTCAACTAGAACAGATATTTAAAAAGAAGTAATTTCTCTAATACCACCTCAACTTTTATAACCCAGTGTTTGAGGCTACTGGAACTAGTCTAACACCTAAGCCTGATTCAGTCAGTTAAGTACCATACATGATACACACTTGGGTGATCATGTCTTGAAAGAGACATGACTGACTGGGCAGAAGATTATCCCACAGTAGGTTGCCATTGCTTCCTGCGGTAGACTGGTTGCCGACCAAGGCTATAGAACCCAATCTGTCCTGTTATTTAACCCATAACTGGAAGGAAGAGATGGATTAATACCTTTCCTAAGAGTATTTGTACGTAAGTGAAGGCAATGAATTCAGCTGGAATTTGAACTTGGCTCCCAGATTTCTCGTTCCAAGCCGATATCCAATGCACCACAATGCACATCCACAAGTCTGATTACATCTATCTATATTTCAGAGATGCGGTATTGTAGCTATTTACATCATTCAGACTGTTGTCCTCATCTTTATATAAAAACAACAGTCTGAATGACATAAATAGTGTAATAATTAATAATCTAGTTTCCTGGCAATCTAGAATTAAATATATACATTATTCCTCTTTTTAGTATCATTAGGATATCCTGAGGAGTATATGCTTTACCACACTATGTGTTGCTGCTATTAATTTTATAGAGTAGATTTGCCAGCCCCATATCCAACTGCTTTTGAATTCAGAGTTTTTCTCTTTGATTAGTTGCCAATCAAAACTACAAAGCTCAGTTTTCTCTCCTATTTAAGCCATAACTGGCGATAAGAGCGATTGACTCATGCAATTCTCAAAAAATATTTGCGTGAAAGTGAGCACAATAAACTTAATTTGAACTTGGCATGTGAATTTCAATTTTTATGTTGTTAACTGCTATACTACATGTACATCCAATGGTAATGTTAAAATATTAAAAAATAATGATAAATAAGTACGAGTGAATCATCAGTTGAATATGATCAGATTTTTCCTAGACATTCTCTGCCAATTTAATGGTGGATACTATACACCAGGAGATACAGTATAGACTATTAAGAAAGTAGGTTGTCTCTTTGGGCCTCTGCTTATCTTTTCCAAAGTTATATAATTAGGAAATATTATATTTCAAGAAATGCAGATAATATTATCAAAATAAAATGTCATTTTAGAAAAAAAAAAGTCTTATGCGTGTTTATTTTGACAGGAATCTATTTTATTCCACATTTTTCCTTGTCTTTCTTTTTCTGTCTTACTCTTGTTTGTGTCTTTATAGTATATAAAATATGATCAATTTGGTCTTGTGCAGTATTGAACAACAGTAATATCAACATATATATATATATATATATATATATCAATCTGCCTCTTTTTGCTTTTACTGTCTCTCTTCACTTTTCTTTATCTTATCTATATCCTTGCAGTTGCTAATTTTTGTTTAGTATCCTACAAGGCCACGTTATATTTCTTATCTTCTGTAAATAACAGATAAAAAATGGTAAGGAAAAGAGGACTAATTTCAAAAGAAAAATGCATGACGGATTTGAATATAGACAGCCTGCCTAGAATGCATTCTATCATTTTGAATAACTCAAGAACTGGTTGTTCAGCCTTGATGCAACTTTGGTGTTCAATTGGAGGTTGGTTGTCAAGTTACTTGACAAGCACTTTCCTGTGGGGGTTACACAATTGACAGTGAGATGTTACTGAGTAGGATTTTGAACAGTGTAACTGCTGGATTCAGAATGAGACGGTGAACAGAATTTTCACATTCTGTGCATGTTTTTTTTTTTTGGCAAATAATACATCACTCAGGACAGTAAGTCACTACCTACTACAGTGGAGATTTGGCTATTGACACTTTTGGCTTTTCTCAAAACAGTATTGAAATACTGTGGATGAGATCATGTTGAATGCAATGAGGCAGTAAATGTAATGAAAGACACTAAAGATGGTAATTATTAATATACAGAAATATTTTAAAATGAGTTCAAGTATGCCATCAAAAATGACAGCAAATATGGAATTTTTCTTCTGTTATTAATACTGTCCTGTGGTTTTTCATGAGGCTGATCTTTTTCAACTACTGGCTTTATAAATATCTAGGAAGCAAAAAAAAAAAAACAAAAAACAAAAAAAACAGGAAAACATACACACAGAATATTATTTACTAAGATTCAATATTGATATTTTTTGAATAAAATACTGTGGTATATTTACAAGATAAATCCTTCTCATTTGTTGTGTAGTATACAGATTCATTATGCAAGATATCATTGCTACAGTTTCTATACTAAGTAGGTTTTTACAGGGTAAAGTTGCCAACACCAATTTTGAATTATGACTTATCCTTCTCTTAGGTTGCCAATCAATGCAAGAGAGCTCAGTCTGCCCTGCTATTTAACCTATACTTGGTATGAGAATAAATTGACTGATATCCTTCACAACAGTACTTGGGCAAATCTTAAAACAATAACCTTGGACAGAATTTTAACTCACCAAATTGATGCTACTGATAACCACTACACTACGTGCATATCCATAGCAAATTTAAATGATGAAATAGATTAGCAACTAGATCCCACCCTTTTACAGTGAAACCGATAAAATGCAGCCGTAACTTCTACTCCAACAGTTTCTTTCCTCGCACTTCCCGACTGTGGAATTCTCTTCCAAACGATTGCTTCCCCGACGGCTACAATCTCCAGGAGTTTAAATGTAAGGTCAATAGACACCTCCTAACACACTAACCTGCTCCCATTCTATCAAGCACTCTTCCCATCTGCCCGACACTCATCCTCGCTATCCTTACTCATCTATCACCTTTCTCCTGACATTCCCTATGTCTATCCACTCCTTCTCTTTACCTTCCCCTATGTAGCCCCATGCGCAATAGTGGCAGTGGAATGCCTTGCTTGGGGTGAGATGATTAAAAAAAAAAAAAAAAAAAAATTTTAAAAGTACTTTATATAAGAACTTTCATTGTAGACATATTTATATGTTCATATTAAAATATTTTCACTGTTTAAAAATAAATTTTTTATATAAATATTACTAATGTTCGGAGGGGAGAGATTTACTTAATCAATGGAATATTAAAGATAAAACTGCACCTTTGTTTTCTTGTCTTTTATCAAACATTTCACTTATTTATTTTATTTCTTTAGGTGGAGTCTCAAATCAGTGTCTTTGTAATTGCTCTCTAAAGTAAATGAATACAAGACTAAAACAAATTTGGTGTCATTGCAGAATTGCTTTATGAGAAAGTAAACAGTGTCAATGTAATAACTGTGTGTCAGATTCTCTCTCTCTCTCTATATATATATATATGCACACACACACAGTACTACCACTCAAAACATTATTTTGTGGATACTCATATTTGAGTAGACGCCCACAAAGTGATGTATAAGAAAAGATGTCAGATAAAGAATCTATTGATTCCTTAGAAATTATTCATATTTGTCTAAAGTTAATTTCAGAAGAAAATTGATCCAAGCTTTCAACTTTCTTCTTAAGTTATCATCAGCACAGGTAGAGAGGAATGATTGTGTAGAACTATACATTTGAGAATGTAGGCTCTTAAATTAAAATTGATTTAAGTTGAAAAGCTGATAAAAAAAATGAAAGTGACACAAAATGTCTACTGTCTTTTTATATATATATAAAAAGCAGAGTATTGAGAGACATAAAAATTTTGTTGAAAACAAAGAAAAGTGTACTGGATTGTTATGTGATATCTGCCCTATATACTAGCAAATGTTGGATGATCTCTTCAAAGATGAAGATACCCAAAGCAACAGAAATGTGGTTCTACAGAAGGGTGCTGAGGATACCATGGACTAAGCATGTGAACGACAACAAGATGTTGGATAGGATAGCATCAGGAAGAGACAGCTGAGGTTTTGGGACATAATGAAGAAGGAGGGTTTGGAGAATCTAATAGTCACAGGACAGATAGCGGAAAAGAGACAGGGGAAAGCAGCACAAGGCATAATTGATGGGCTTGAGCAGGTGGATGGTGGAGCAGGGTTTGAGAAAGACATTAAGGAAAAGTGTTAAGAGTGACAGGGTACATAAAGAAGATGGTATATATATATATATATATATATATATATATATATATATATATATATACAATCTTAGACCCTGGTAGTAATCCTTATAGACACAAAGATGTGCAACGGTGTCAGTTCAAAATTTTATACTACAGAAATTAAGACATTTTTTGGCATGGCTCTATTCTGACATTACGAATGTCTAAGCTTTGAAATATCCCATATACAATTAGTGTTCAGATCAATGTCTTTACCATTCTATACAAAACAGAGTTGACGTTAAAGACCAATTCAGTCAGTTAAGTGCCATACGTGAAACACACTTGGGCGATCATGTCTCGAAAGAGGCATGTCTGACTGGGCAGAAGATTATCCCACAGTAGGTTGCCATTGCTTTCTGTGGTAGACTGGTTGCCAGCCAAGACTATAGAACCCAATCTGTCCTGTCATTTAACCCATAACTGGAAGGAAGAGATGGATTAATACCTTTCCTAAGGGTATTTGCGCGTAAGTGAATGCAATGAATTCAACTGGAATTTGAACTCGGCTCCCCGATTTCTCATTCAGAGCAGATATCCACTGCACCACAACGCACATAAATAAAGCACAAAAGAAATATCTTGTAAAGACACTCACAAAAAATATGTTTAAATGAATACACAGATGATTATATATATGTATATATACACACTTATAAAAGCTGCCAGAGGTTAGAGTTAACCTCTAATCCTTAAAGGTGCCTTACATTTGTGAATTTGTACCAAATTATGATATACATATAGATAAGGGGGGTGATGAAAGATCTTAATATGACTACACACTAGTACTTTTGGAGGGAGTTTGGCTGAGAACTTTTCAGTATCCACTTGTATATATCCAGACATTTACACACAGGTGCATTGTTATGGGTTAATGGCTTGTGAGCCTGTCCAGCTGGTTCTTAAAATTGTATGGTGAATTAGAGTCTTATTGGTTGTCTCACACTCATGTCATATACCCAAATACGTGAGTTGAATATATGGATCGAAATCTGACAAGATGAATAGAATAAGTAAAGAATAAGAATAAAGTGTCTTTAATCTAACATGTTTCACTTTAACAAGCTTCTTCAGAGATTTATTAAAGATGAACGATTTAAAAAACTTTTAAAAAATTTTTTTTAAAGTCTTTTAAAAATCCACAGAGACAATATGTTGATTGAGGTTTGATTTCACTGGTCAGATATGTGTCACATGCAATAAACATTATTTCACATTCTAACTTCACTGACTCATAAATGGACACATTTATACATGATTTCTCTCATTTTATTTTAAAAAGGAAATTGTTCCATCACTTGACACATGTATACATTATTTTGTTACGATTTTGAACAGAAATGCTGCCATTCACACACATACTAACATTACCGACATATAAACACAATTCCTCTATAGTTTAAATATGCTTGACATGCATTATTTTTGCATACATATACTTACACTCTTATGTTTTTATCACATGGCACACACACACACACACTTAAACAGATAAGTTTTTCCCCTACATTTAAAATATTCATTCATTGTGTTATTACATGTGACACATATCTGACCAATAAAATCAAACCTCAATTAACATACTGTCTCTATTGTACTTTTTAAAATCATTTCTTTTTAAAAGATTTCTGAAAAATCTTGTTAAAGTGAAACATGTTAGATTAAAGGCACTTTTTTTCTACCTGTTCTTTACTTATTCTATTCATATATATAACAACAGTATATGTAAAAACCTAAAGTTAAAGTGACAACAATTGAAAGAAAAAAAAAATGAAAAAAAGATTAAGGGGTGAGTGTAAAATAAAAAAAAATGATGAAAAGGAGAAATAAAGATATTTTACATGTAGGGACATACATGTATGTGAATGGACATGCACACTTACACACATACTATGAAAAAAAAAAAAAAAAAAAATTTGCACCACTGAAAAGCTGCATATAAAGAATAAAAATTGAGAGGTATAAGCAGTCAATTGCTGATATCTCCTGACTAGTGAGTGGAGTGATTCCTGGAGGGTCCATGTTCAAAACTCTGATGCATCACTAAGAAGATGAGTACCATGTTGCACAGCAATAATTATCAAGTTATTTGTCTTTACTTCTGAGATGAGGTAGTATTTATACTATTTACATTATTCGGACCATTGTCCTCATCTTTATTGTTATTTTTACAACGTTTCGGTTGTTGTTTGATCTGGCCTTCTTCAGAGGTGGATTCACACAAGGAATTAGATTAATATATCCCAGTGATCGTAACAAAGGGCTTAGTTCAAAATTCCTAGCACCTGAAGAATGCTGGAGCGTACAATGGCCAAAACGTTATAAAAATGACAACAAAGATGAGGACAATAGTCTGAATAATGTAAATAGTATAATTATCAAGTTAATCTTGTAAAATGTTCATGTGGCTAGCATATTTATGTGTGTGTGTGTGTGTGTGTGTGTGGATATATATTGTATATTTAGGCAACAATCTCTCTTTTATGCAGGTTTCATTAAAAATGCAAGATAAGGTTTTATGGCTAAGTTTTTATATATTTTTCATGTACCATTATAACTTTTTCTTTTCAGAATAGAAATTATATAAAAATTAGATAGATGGCTGTTTTTTTAAAGATATCAAATATTTTGATTTCAAAGTTTTGAACCCAGAACTGAACCCATGGAAACACCATCACATTGTATGTATATGTTGCTTTGATGGTCATAGAAGAGACCTCAGTGGTAAAAGTCGAGAACAGCTTTTGTAGTATGTTAGGTCTAATTTTTAATAAGAGCGAGTGAGATGGATTGTTGTAAATATTCTTTATAATTATATTGTTTCTCTATTAAATTGATAAATAAATTTTGACATCAAGTGAAGCTATAATTTCATTACTGGTTTTTTCCTTTTAAGATTTGGATTAGTTCATGGGTTGATTTGATGCTGTTTTACTAGGCATGTATGGTGTAATGAGTTGGTTAAGGATTTTGGTTAATTGATAAATAGGAGTGGGAATTTGGGATATAATAGGATAGAGAAGGAAGTTGGGTTTATTTGTTTTTATCATTCCATAAATGTATCCTGGTTTGTAATCAGTAATTATTTTTAGAAGTTTTAAATTGTCTCATTCTATGTTAGCTGTGATTAGTTTGATTTTTAATTTCAGCTAGTTAATAGGATTTCTGCAAATTTTTTTCAAATTTGGTGTGGTCCTTGAGCATTAGTTGTATTTTTGAATTACAGTTTTATTTATGAAGATGTTTGTTTTATCTGCTTTTTCTTAACAATTTTATCAGTATGATTACATTACTCCCTGGCAAGAATTTTACATGCTTTTATTAGGAGCTTGGACAATTTTTCTTCTTTTGTGTCTTGGCCTTAAGTAGGTTCTAAATTTCTAGTTTTGTTTTTATCTGATGCTGCTCTTTAAGTTTTTGTATATTTTGATATGATCTAGTATATTTGTTTACATTATGATACATTTCCGAGCAGAGATGATTATTTGCAAAAAATTGAAAATTGTGTATATAAGACTTGATTTAACTTCGATTAGGTCTAAGACACACCAGATCAATTGGTGGCTTCTCCTATGTTGTTAGGGGTTGCAGGTACAAATCCTGCCAAATGATACACATTTTTGTAACAAAAATTTCTCGTAAATCATCAGGCCAGTAGAAATAAATATACTGTTTAATTAAAAACAGAATATGTACTCAAATATGAGTATTGATTAAAAACAATGTTCAAACAAATAAATTAAATAATCTAGTATATTTTTGTTATGGATAACAATTGTGCCTCAGGTTAAGTAATTACTTTTGATGGTCAGTTAATTCATAATTAGAAATGTTGATAAATTCAACCTTATTATTTGGAAGATGAAGTTCTTTTGTACTGGGCATTAAGTTTTTGTACATTTTTCAACGATGTTGGAATTTGGATTTATTAGTGATTTCATCAAGTCAGCCAACTTATTTGTGATTACAGGGATTAAAATAAAAATAGATATAATATGCTAAATTATTTAATCAAACATGCTTGAATGAAGATATGCTACCTAAATATATACAGAAGAATGGTCAACATGTTCATCATTCATCAGGTGGCTTATATGTATTCCAAATTAAAATAAAAGCGCTACATATAGATATAACAGCTTTTTTATTTTTGAAAGCTTTCTTGGAAAGAGTAAGCAGATTTTAAATAGAGAAAAGCAATAGGGAGAGGAAAAAAGGTGTAACATTATTTACCTTGTCCAATGTATGGTACGTTTTTGCAGTACCCTCCACTTTGACGCGTGTTTCTTCCAGTTCATCAACAAATGTTTTCAGATGTATCTTAAGGCTTTTGACAATGTCCCTATATCCTGTGGCAGAATCTGTAGAAATTCCTGACTGTGAGAGCATACATGCTTCTTCTACTAAATCATTTCCCTTGTCGATGTAAGCCTATGTGGTAAAAAAAAACAGAAGAGAAAATAAGTGATTATAGACATATCAGATTGAGTAAACGAATCAAAAAGCTCTTTTCCTAATAATGTCCCTGCTGGTTTAGTCTTCCACAGAGACGGGTGTATGGTAGGAGGTTGCAATGGCTCAACTGTTAAAAATGTTACTTTGTTATAAGCATAAACACAGATGGTTTGGTTTCAAGCCTACCTGCAAGCAGCAAGACTATCACTAAGTATGTGTATATATATATATATATATATATATACACACACACACACACACAAACACACAGTCATGAATAAATAAAATATGTATTGCAGAATTCTAACAACCTGGAAGGAAGTTGTTGATTTAAAGGATATCTTTTAGTGTGTATGTACATGTGTACAAGAACTGTCTTCAAGAACCACCTACCTCCACCTGACCCAGTCATGTTCACACCATGATTCTTATCAGACTGTGATGTATAACACAGTAAAAATAGACAGTAGACTTCTACCTTACCAGTTGTTTATCAAAAGCCTCATCTAACTGTGCCAGTAATATCCTTTGATGCTGATTGTGGTGAAGTCCTTTTAGAGGAAAAGAAAACCTCTTCCTGATACCAACCAAATGATAGATGTAACCATAGATGACAGAAGGTGGAACTTGCTTATGAAGAGACTTATCATTAACTTTCAACTAAGTATCACTTATAAAAAGTTATCATATCTGGAAAACTTTCTTACCCTATATGAGTAATAAAATGAAAAAAGGATTCTTTAATTCAAATAGTTAAGAATCAAGCAATTTTGTTTCTTTAAAAAATATGAGGAGGAGGTTATAAACTTATAAACTTATTTATAAATGGAACTTTGTGTGTCTGTGTGCGTCCGTTACCTATAGACTCCGAAATGGCTGAACCTATTTTCTTGAAAATTTTCACAGTTGTACTATAAGTGTCTGTGATTGTTCTTAACTAGGTTTTGTGTCGAGGTATCCCCGATAAATATCAAAAATCGATAATAGAAAAAAATCGGGTTATAGAAGGAGTGGTCCGATTTTAATCAAATTTGATACACTCATAAACAAAGACATAAGAAACAATACTCAGAGGTTTCAAAGTTGCAGTTCTTACAATAGTGCAGAAAATCGATAATATATAAGGCAAGATGTTTGTGTGCCTGTCTGTTTATCTGTCTGTATGTCCTTTATACAAATCCACAATTTTTATCTGATTCTCACCAAACTTCACACAAATATTCTTTAGGCTGAGTTTGAGCTCCAGGACCATAGATTAGTCTTAAAGCTTTCATTACACCCAAGCAACGCCGGGCTATACTGCTAGTAAGAAAAAAAAACTGACATTACAATCCACTTTTTTGTATACTGATTATTTAATATTAGTATCTATATACTATATGGTGATTTTTAAGCATAGCTTAGATGTGGAAAAAATGGTAGAAAGAATAGAGCACTCAGGGAGAATCAAACTCACTAATCATAATTGATCTAGTAAGACAAGCTTTCTAACCATTACAACTGGTCGAAGTGGCTAATGTAGATATTGTATGCGCTTATAATTAAGATATAATATGCAAGGAATTTGTTAAGCAATACTGAGGAAAAACTAATAATAATAATATTCAACTTATAATATTTTTCTTCTAATATGTTAACATTATTTTGATTTATAATATATTTTATAATCATATATATGTATCTCGGAGTGGGGGGTTATCAAAGTATAAATACATAAAATAGGAGTGTTTAGGTGTTACCAGTGGGGGATAAGATGCAAGATAATTTTGGCAGGGTATGTTTTTAAAGTATAATTTCTGTAGCAAGAACTATGTTATTAATGTGTTTCTTTATACCTACTACGGAATGAGAAATCAGAGTTCGAATTCCAGTTGCATTTATTGCATCCACATATGTGCAAATAACCTTAGGAAAGATATGAATCTGTTGCTTCTCCCTCCAGCTATGGGTTAAATAGCAGGACAGATTGGGTTCTATAGCCTTGGTTGACAACCAGTCTACCACAGAAAGTAATAGCAACCTACTGCAGGAAAATCTTCTGCCCAGTCTCTTTCAAAACATGATCACCCAAGCATGCATCACATATGGCACTGAACTGACTGACTGACTACCATGTACCTTACACTTTTTCAATTCAGTACTGATTCTAACATGATACTTTACAGCACACTAGTAATAATAGTAATAATTCATACTCGTGTATTCAGTCTTTTTACACTCTCAGAAACCTTTTCTGTTGTATTACCTTAATATCCTCAGACTTATAGATGATCCTGATGGGATTGAAATATACAAGCTATGCTTCAATAAATAAACTTCTAGCAGTGAGTCAGTTTTGGAATGAAAAAGTTGTATATTTTTTTTGTATCAAGAGTTTCTGTTTGAGTCCAGGTAATAGTAATTGTGAAACTGGCTGTTTCCATGTATTAAACATTTACAGTAAACAGTGATCGAACAATATTACTGTCAGTTGAAATTTATAAAATTTTTCTCTAAAAGTTTTTCAGGAAAATAGCCTTCTCTAATTTATTGTTATTACTTTTTCTAGTATTAACGAGAATTTCCTTCCAAACCTTTTGTTTAAAGTGGTATGAAAAGTCAACATCTTCATTATATCATTATTTTCCCTTCTAGTTACATGCACTACCCATTTTAGTTGTTGTTACGTGTTGTAACCCTAAAAGGTTACTACGTAAGTAATCACCAAAATGGAAGTTGGGAATAATAGTATATCAACAAGTACAAGACTAGCACGCTGTGTGAAGTAGATACACTGCTAGTGAACTGCTAGTCAGTATAATCACTCTCCTCTACTACAATTGTGTTAACGTATTTAAGAGGATAGTAACATCCCATTCCTGTATATAGGTAGGTATAAAACACTACCGTTGGAAGTCTTCAAATGATGGGGTTTTATTATCTGATAAAATTCTTTGTATGTAGTTCTATAGTGACATTTTGTACATTCTAATGAGGAAAACATTAGGATGTTTGGAACACTGATGCAATACAATCTTTTAGCTTTTATTTGGTCTTGTACCAGACCAAGATATGCTTAGTTAATAATAATTAATGTTTTAATGAGCCTGCAGATTAGTGATTTACTAATTTGCCCAGAGTTGATTATTTACAAAGATATTATTTGGAGTTACCATAGCATTCTATCACACTCTCTAAGCTTAGTAAAGGCTGAGATGCTCCAAGCATAAGTAAATTTTTATATGGACAAGCCAATGTTTAAATACAAGATTTTTTCCCCAGAATTATTTGAACTCATTCAAAGTTTTTGTGAATGATTATTTAATTAATATCACTTGCATACCACTATGTCTAACAAAAAAGAGTGCAGAACAGTCAAGAGACACAATTTTTGTAATTAGCAGTATAGTAAATAAACCTGGAGGTTTTTTTCTTGGACAGATATTTTACATTTTTTTTTTTTAGTTGATTTATGCTGAATTAAAGATTATTTGGAATCTTGTGGAAACAATATTCTGTTTTTATTGTTACAATAACAAAACACAAACAGAAATTGTAATTTTATCATGGCATGATGTACTGCTGAAATGTTATTGGCCCAAACCACTTACCAAAAACTTGGTCAAATAACAAACCAAGTTTTATCTATTTTTTAGATTACCTTCTCAGATGGGCTGAGAACTTTTTAGTAACATCTTGTAATGTATAAATTATTGTATTCTAAAATTGCAAAAATATGCTTTGATATATTCACAAGTGCTACAAATTATCATTAGTCTTACTCTTGTCTCCAATTAGTTTCTGGAGTGTCCTTCAGCCACAGGTTATTGATGTAATAAAAGTCAATAAATATAATAAAGAATTATGTAAATCTTAAACACTATAACTTTAACAAATGAAATCACTGCTATTAACAGCATTACATTGACAAGTTAAAAGAGCCTTTACTAAGTAATAAAGAAAATTTGACAAGCTCTAGATAAAGGAGATGAGATCAGAAACTGAATAAATTTAATGGCTGAAATTAGATGAAAAACACTTAAAAAACCACAAAGCAAAACTGACAATAAATTTTCAGAATTAGTCAAAAAAATTAAAAAAATAAAAATAAAAAAAAAGGAAGAAAATTGCAATTATTTTGAATGCATTGTCAGAATGAAAACTGATAAGTTGATATTCAGAAAGACTGTTGGTAAAAAGATAAGATATAGAAAAGAATTGAAAAAAATTGAGCTACCAACAACAATAAAAAGATTTTATAAGTAAATCTCTCTCTCAATTAAATGTGTGCAAATCTTCCCAGTGAAAAAACAGTTTTCAGCTGTGTATTCAAGTCTCAAGTTTCCTTATCTAACAGCCTGATCAAGAAGGGATCAAAAAAATTCTAATGTTTGGTCAGATTTTGGGAAATGAATCAGACCAAAATCTTTCATAAAACTTATATCTATACGACACACACACACACAGTTGTCAGTTTCAATTTTTTTTTTATTTGTACTCCATTACTTCTTAAAATAGCAGCATTCATATTCATGAAGGCAAGAAGAGCTGAGGGAAACAGTGAGTAACTTACCTAATGAGCACATGTAAATGCATAGCAGAACAAGGAGTAGGAGAGATAGTAAGGAGATAGATATTGCCAAAACCTATGCAGGATAGAAAGTTGTTAAGAGCAATGCTTGCTCATAGTCTTAATGGACACAGCATATACATGAGGAAGCTGTTTCTGACACACACTAGATGCTAACATTTCTAAGATAGATCAAACAAAATTCAAAAAAGATATATATATATATATATATATATATATATATATATATATATAGGAGAGAATGACAACCCCTGAAGATGGAGAGGATAATCCAAAAGATGTTATCTAATATAAATTATTAATTAGATAAAAACAGAACTATTTGGATATTATCCAGAGCAAATATATTGCGATGAAAATATGTGTTGAGTTTTCTTATATATATATATATATATATATACACACACATGTTACTCTTCAGCAATGAATTGAGTTCTTTCAGTGACTGGCGTATGTATACACTGCTTATAACATGCTAAAATTTACCTTCTCTCGTTCTATGCACTTATGGTGTAGAGAATCTGACCGACATTAAATTGGTCAAGTTTTGATCCTGACCAGAAGCAAGTAGATGTCCAGCCACATTGATGAACTGTGATACAATAAAACAGGCTTGTATAGGGATGACAAATATATATGTGTGTGTGTGTTAAATAAAGACAAGAGGAAAACTATATTTTTCTTGCCTACTTGTTTTCTTCTGTGATAGACTTTATTAAGCCAAAAGATAAAATGAATTTTATTTTAAATTATCTATAAAAAAAATTGTTAGTAACTAGAAAAAAAATGCTCATAAATTATTCATAGGAATAAGATTAACAGAAATTAGTATGCATTTAAAAAATGTCATAGTTCATATTTGAAGAGGATCTTTTCATGTGCAGTGTAATGTCATGTCATGTCATGAGATTTTAGAATGATGGAAATTAACCATTTTCTTTAAATTGTTTAATATTTTTGTGGTGTATGTTGGCCTGAGAAAGTATTGTTTTTATATATAAGAGTGTTATACTTGATTAGTTTTTACATTAGTAATTAATTGCTTCCAATGGAGGACTAGATATAGTGCTACTATAATTACTATTATTAGTACTGCTATATGTGTATTGTAGTGTAACGGATATAGGCTTGAAACAAGAAATCAGAGAGCCGAGTTTATTTCATTCACTTACACAGAAATACCCTTGGGAAAGGTACTAAACTATCTCTTTTCCCTCCTGCTATGAGTTGAATAGCAGGAAAGATAGGGCTCTATAGCCTTGATTGGCAACTAGTATACCGCAGAAAGTAATGGCAACCTACTGCGCAAAAAGAAATCTTCCTAGTTAGTCATGTCTCGAAAGTGACATGATTGCTCAACTGTGTATCACGTATGGCAATTAACTTGCTGACTGATTACTATTATTACAAAGAAATACCTAAATTAACGAGCCAAACCAATCTCTCCAAATATCTCATCAATGGTCTGACAATGATCGTCATTGATTGCATAGCAAATTGGTTTGTTGAAGATTGGCCAGATTGTGGTTGGTTTTCAAGCAACCTTTCACCAGGTTTGAAATGCAAATTTCACTTGTACATTTGTGTATGGCCACTGAAAGCGTCTTCCTTAAAGTCATTCATCTTGAATCATAACAATTTTAGTCGTTTTTTCTCAAAAGAAAACAGAACTTTCATAGCCTGTTTCTTTTTAACAGCCTTTATGAAAATTACCATGTTTGCAAAAATATTAAAAAAAAAACAAGAAAGAGTTCAGTCAATCTAGATCCACGTCACATGACAGACTTACACAGAATATGTTCCACTTATAACACTTAGTAGCACAATATGCAACTATGTCCAGTTTACATACGATATTTGAATCCTTCCGACAATTCTTATTACTACAACTTCTTTTGTAATGAAGGGAAGACTTAAAGCAAAGCGCAGATCAGAGATAATAGATCAGAATATGTAGATAAATGTGTGAAACTTTGTTGGCTTTGTGACTGATTAACCTGGTTTTATTAAATACCTATGTATATAGAACTATTGTCAGGAAAAAATTTAATGTAAAAATTTAACAATTACGATGCTTACATTAGGCATACATAAATTTGTAAATGGAAGTATTTGTACTTTACATTACTTCATCAGTCTTATAACTGGGTGTGGCTGTAGGGTCATTGCGCAACTGAGGATCTGTCTAGCTCCCTCTACATGTCTTGGTTGTGTTCCAAAATCTGGGCTGAAGGTTGGAAAGGCATTAATTCATATGTAGTGTATTAGACAAGTAGACCTGACAGAGCCCATCCATCTCTGGGTCTGTACATTATTTACGGTCAGACTAATGTCCACATTTTTGTTGTTCCTATCAGAATGTTTCAGCTGTTGTACCCTCGGGCTTTCTTCAGGTGTCTCTTCAAGTTGGTAACCTTCAAGGAATTTGGAGATGAACCTTTTATTTAATCTACAGAGGTAGATTGTTCTCATTCTGCTGTTATATTATTGTTGTCTCCCTAGCTTTCCCCTTTTTGTTTTCATGCATGCACTCCCTTAGAAAACAGTATCTGAGAATTATAAATGATATTGTACCCAGTTTGTGAATAAAGATCTCTCATTCCCTTACACATGCTGTTCTAGTTATTTTTTAAGTATTTTATTTGACATAGGAACCCCATGCTTAACATAACACTGTTCATGTCTAGAAATATGTTTTTTAGTTTCAGTTTAGTTCTGCTCATTTATTGCTCACCTCCTTTATACCAAGTCTAACTATACATTGTCTTGCTCAAAGATTGAACTCACAATTACTATACCATCAAATTCACTAACCAATGCTTTAACCCTTTAGACTGTTTCTAAATTAATCCAACTGTTAATAAGGATAACCTCTCATCTTAGTAATTCTGATGGAGAAGTAGAGATTTCAAATAGTGAAACAAGAAAATTTTCATTATCTCTTGTATCATTAATATAGGTATTAAATATTATTTTGTTCCTAAAATGTAAATTAGTGTAAGAGAAATAAAGCATTTTTACTGGTACTTCACTATTGATGATAAGCTAATCACTACAATTGACTGTGGCAAATCTACATCAGTGGGAACATGTTTGTTAACACCAGTTACATCTTGGTTTTCCTCATTAACAGCAAGACAGTTTGGCATGTTTAGATAGATATGGGCTTCTTTGCAACTAGTCAAGATCTGGGTATTTGTAAGATGTCTCTTACCAATAAAATCTTTTTGAAAACAGTAGTTGGCAAGATGCAGTATCTTGTGAAATCAGTCCCATGGGCATTTTGTTCCTCAAGTTTTCTGTAGTTTCTGAAGTTGTGTTCTTTGGGGCCCTTATCTCTTTCTATTTTCTCTCTACTATCCCCATAGCTGCTGAGAGATCAATCAGTTAGGTATTTACCCATAATCTCAACAGACCCTTTGCTTAAACTACAATATTGAGCATTATAAGAAACTAAAAAGAATTGTCAAATGTTAAAGTTCTTATCATTTGGAAGATTGGTATAATGCAGTCTTCTTTCTTTTGTTTTTGCTACAATATTGCATTAGTAATTATCTGTAAGATAAATACTAATGTAATATGTTCAAGTCTTGAGCAGGTGCACCATACTTTTAGCCTTTATCAGAGCAAAGCTTAGTAAATATCAATGACTATGGGTGCATCACCATGGAGACAATTACCAGAAAAGTGAGTTCAATCCTCATATTTATTGTCCTGTGCTGAAACAATGTAAGTAAATAGTTTATGTCATACCAAAACCTATCTCAGGTGTACAATCATTTTGGAAAAAGATAAGTCTCTTTTATCTGACCACGATATTTTGTTTTATTGCATTGATGCATACCAATTCAATAAAAAAAAATGGACAAGACTAATCAGGTATATTTATACTGAATAGTGATCCTATAGTCATATTCTTTAAACTAGTGCCAGTGTTTGAGTCCAAGTTAGGATTCCAAATGCTAACTTTCAAGACAAAAATCTCTTTATAGTGAAATATTTTGCATATCTTTTATAATGACTGTTTTAATCATAAAATTAGGTTGATTTTCGTGATAGTATAGCTGAAGATATGAGCTATGAATTGAAGGATCAGATCTAGCAAATACTGAAATTTAAATAACTAGCTATCCAGTGTTATAACAGATGGCAAAAAATTGACAACAAAATTCAAATGTGCATTGAAATAGCAGATAATTTTCTCACATGTGAAGAGAAAACTTGAGGCAATAGAGATATAATTCTACAGAAAGATACTTTGAATATCAGACTGAACATGTGAGTAATTAGTAAGTTTTTAAGGAAGATGAAAACACTTTTGTTTAGAAAAAGACAGTTGAAATTTCTGGGACAAATAATGAAGAAAGAGGAGTTGGGGAATTTGACAAAAGATATACTAATGACAATAAGGGCAGAAGGAAATAATGAGTAATACCTACTTAATGAACTTGAACAAATGGATGGCAGAACAGGTATTAGGATGGATAGTAAGGGATCAAACATTGCTAAAAGCTACAAAGGACACAAAATGTTGTAAAGAACCATAATCACTCAGATTCTGAAGAGAAATTACACATAAAATAATAATAATAATATTAACACCTGAGCCACTGATAAAGAGTACACATTAAAGCATGACTGATTTCTACCAACAGTTAAAACCATGAACTTTGAACTGAGCATTTGTGCTTGTGTTCCCCACTTTAAAAACTGACCTTGTGTCACAACTCACTCTTGTGAGGGAGTGGATAAACATTTCTATCTATTCTGTCAATCACTTCTGCTTGCTTTATGGGAGTTTAATTTTAAAATTATGTCCAAGACAATCACAGGTATGATCATAGTGTAATTATGAACTACACAATTCTTTTATTGGTTGCATAGTATGTCCTTTGCCAGGGCTATAAACAATTATGAATTCAGATATTTTCCTTATCCTAAACTAGTTACCAGCCATGGCTAGAAAGCCCAGTCTACCTTGCTATTAAACCTATAGTTGGAGGTGGGGAGAAGATTGAATTCATACATTTACAAAGCTATTTGTGTGAAAGTGAATGTAATGAACCCAACTGGAATTTGAACTCTTAATTTCTCTTTTTGAGTCTATATCCATTGCACCACCTTCACAGCCCATCTTAATCCTTTATATCTGCTTCACACTCAATCCACCCTAAATCCTTTATATGTACTTCATTTATTTATCATGTGAGATTTTGGAGCAAAATCACCCCATTTACTCTCAAGGAATTTCTATCAAACTTTCTATTGGTTATTAAAATCTGTCAAATTTCTATAATATTGATTTGCTTAATAGAGACATAAAGAAACTAACACATCCATGTCTTCTCTCCAGCTATGGAAGCAACAGCAAATCGACTTATTAAATAACTATATTCAGAAGCAACATTGGCATTTACTATGCTTAGCTTAGCAGTTCATAAAGAGAAATAGAGATACCAAGATGGTATAGCATCAATAGTAAAAGTGAGCAAAGCTAATTTGCTTTCTTTGAGAATTTGTGATATATGTATAATTCCATCTCTTGTCTTGGACATAATTTTTAAATTAAATTCCCATAAAGCAAGCAGAAGTGATAGAATCCCAGTCATTGTTTTAAAGAAATGTGCCCAAGCTGGCGCCACTTCTCTCCAAATTCTACAACTATTACCTTTCTGTTACCTGCTTGTTGGAAGTCCTCATCTGTAATTCTAGTTTTAAAGAATTCTGGTGAACCCTCTGGTTCCTCTAACTATTTCCTTATTAACCTCTTACTACTTTTTTGCAAAATATTTGAGGCTCTAATCTAAAGTAGTTAAGAATTTCACCTCCACCAAATTACTCTCTGACAAACAATATGGCTTCCACTTTGCCAGATCTACCACCGATGTACTAATGGCCATCACTGAATATGTATACCAGGCTCCTGGTAATAATGGCAAAGCTTGAGCTGTTGTTCTAGATATCTCGAAAGCATTTGCTGGCCTTCTGTGCAAGCTCCAAAGCTACTGTATTTCTGGAACAATTACTTGATTTAATGCAATCGTTCCTATCAAATCATGAAATAAAGTTAGTTTGAACAGGCAAGCTTCTAGATCCTTTCTCACAGACATGAATCTTATTCATATTTTATTCTTTCTTCAATACCCCTGGTACCCAAGCTTTTCTCTTACTGCAACCCCCTGCAAACAAGTGGTGGTCTTGCTTTGTTTGGGGTGAAATGATCAACAAAAAAATCTGCAATTGAAATCCTGGGTTTTGATGACAAAGAGCTGAGGTCATATCCTGGTAAGAAATATGCAGTTAGTGAACAGAGCTGAGTACAGCAAGAGGCCAAATAAGAGGCCAGATATAAGGAAAATTGTATATTACCAATCTTTCAAGTGGACAGGACCTACTTGCTTTCTTTGAAAATCAGTACTTGAAATCCTAGTTTTGTTACATCTGAACATGCTAACTTCTTATCCTGGTGAGAAATTTGCAATTATTAAACTGAGCAGGATATGGTATAAGTCCAAATGTGTAAAATAGATATAGGAAGCTTGTAATGCATCAATCTTCCAAGTAGTCAGAGTCTACATACCTATTTTGAAAATAAAATACCCTGTGTTATCTGATCACAAAGTGGTATTAGTGAGAAAGTTGCAATTAGAGAACTGATCTTAATACAAGGTCAAATGCAGTGAAATAGAGGAAGATTGTATTACACCAAACTTCTAACTATGAAGAATCTGGCTGCTTTAAAAATCAGCATTTGAAATCTTGTATTTTTTACTCGATCTCAAAACAGCTGACTTCTAGTGCTTGTAGGGAAACAATTGGTAAAGACAGAAACTAACTTGATAAATCAAATATTTGCATTTTTCTACTTGCCTTATTTCATAGAAGATTGGAATTATCAAATGACAAATAGTCCAGATACTCCAGAATTTAATTTCAGGGCAACTATCAGATTCTTTCAAATATCAGCATTGTTTGGTTGGTAAGTAAGCTGGTTGATAAGCATCACTAACTTGCTGTGTCCTTTGTGGACAGATGGTATGCACAAGTGCATCATACAGATAATCAGAGAAAGAGGGAGAGAGATTTGTTAAGAGGTCAAGTACCATTGTTTTGTTTTCTTCTTTGTTCATTCTATTAAACAACTATTTATTATGTTTATCAAATGGGGGTTGAAATAGAAATAACTGCAATGTGAAGTGGGATCTAAACTTATTTATAAATAGAACTTTATCTCTGTGTGTGTGTGTGTGTGTGTGTCTGTTACCTATAGACTCCGAAATGGCTGAACCAATTTTCTTGAAAATTTACACAGTTGTACCATAAGTGTCTGCGAGTGTTCTTAGCTAGGTTTTGTGTCGAGGTACCCCAGATAAATATTGAAAATCGATAATCGAATAAATCAGGTTATAGAAGGAGTGGTCAGATTTTAATCAGATTTGATACACTCATAGACAAAGACATAAGAAACAATATTCAGAAGTTTCAAGGTTGCAGTTCTTACAATAGTGCAGCAAATTGATAATATATATATATATATTATATATAAAAGGCAAGATGTTTGTGTGTGTGCATGTGTCTGTTTATCTGCCTGTATGTTTGTATTTTTTTCAGCCCTTTTATTTTAGCTTTTGCTTCGGGTTTGGCTCTAAGTAGGTATAATTGTAGTTCTTAGTCTCAGCCATGATACCATTTACTCAGAGGACTTATTTAGCCTTCAAAATTCAGTTTACGACGAAAAAAAACTTATTAGATATTGATACCAGGAAATCAAAATTTGACTTTCATCCATTCATTTTTCTTTCAGTCTACGGTTTCGCTTTAACTGGAAACAACTTGCTTTTTAGTCTTTCCTGCCAACATCCAAAGAGTCTGAGCTCCAGGGCCATGGATTAGTTTTAAAGCTTTCGTTACATCCGAGCAACGCCGGGCTATACTGCTAGTTTATTATGTTTATCAAATGAGGGTCGAAATAGAAATAACTGCAATGTGAAGTGGGATATGACATAAAAAGAGTTCAAAAGAAAAATGCCATCATTTGATAAATCTTTTAAGGTCTACATTTTGGTTGCTTTTTTAGTTAATCTTTGCTTGAGAGTAATGTCTAATTAATAAACTTATCTCACAGATATCACTTTCATAGTTGTAGCCATATTTATACATCTTTATAAAATTTAAACTTTGTTGTAAGCATATTTTTTTTTTAATCATATCACCCCAAGCAAGGCGAAAATGCCACTGATGCGCAGGAGGTTATGTAAGAGTGGAAAAACTGGAAAGGAGAAAAACCAGAAACCACATCCTAAACAGGAAACAAGGGATGAGCCTCTTCACCTGTTCAATAGATGTGGGTGGAGTGTGAACCGGGCGATAGTTTAGTCTATCTACTCCAATTGAAAAAAAAAAATAAAAATAAAAAAAAAAAAAAAAGAGTGAAAAGACTGGAAAAGAGAAAAACCGGAAAATTTTAAAGACATACATTTAAAACTCCAAGTTTTAAGTTCAGGATTATCCCTTAGGACAATAGCCTTGATTTATGAATCTGATGACATTAATTGAGTTCAATCCCTGGGATGAGTAGTGCAAATGCAGGGAAACAGAGTGACCATTAATTGAGCAGTACTAAATAAGAATAAGACATAATTCCAAGATCTGGACAGTGAAACAAGAACATTATCACTGGAGATTAAATAAAGGGTTCAGTTCAAAATTCAATTAACAAGCACACTGGAGGTCCCAATGGCTGAAACATTGTCATAATAACAACAAAGATAAGGAGACCACCTGTGGTTTATACTGCAACTATGCTGAGCAAACCTTAGTTACAGTTTCTGGGAGAAAGCACATTATCTAGCATCAACAACAGTTTAAACAAGACCAGGATGCTCAAACTCTTAGTCACGATGACTTGTGACTGAACTAGCACAACCATCAATGACTCCTCAAAGGAAGCTGTCTACTCAATTTCACTCACAAAGCTTGGGTTAACTTGTGGTATGGTTTTTAGCCACTTTTCAAAAGGTGCTGCATGCTGGGATTGACTCCTTCAGACCGATAATTTCAAGAAGTCACCTTCCTGACAAATCAAGCATGGTGAAATTCGAACCCAGGCTTCATGATAGAAAGCGAATGTTCTAACTACTCAGCCATGTGCCCATACAACCAACTTTGAAGTTTTGTGAAGGCACCACTATGATGTCCTCAACTCCTCTGCTTTTTTTTTTTCAATATTCACGTCCTGAGGAGTGAGGACCTCATAGTGGTGCCTTCATGAATTTTCAATGTAGGCATGACTCTGCTCAGTTAAGCGACAAACATCTCTATATTAATCCTATCAATGCACTATTTCGATATTGAGCAATTTACAACAAACAAACCTGCTTGCCAATACTTGTTTTTTTTTTAATCAGTAAATCACTGAGAAACCAATCTTGGCACAAAGCATCATAATTATCCAAAATTCCATTTTGGATAATTTTCATATTCTAATGAACGCTAGCAATTTGTCAATCATATTTGAAGCAGAAAAAATGTACAATAATTTTTAGCAATACAGTTTTCCGGTTACATTTGTTACCAAAACTCACACCCCTGAACATGATCTTGGAAAGAGGTTGAAAGTACTTGAGTCAGTCAGTTAAGTGCCATACGTGATACACGCTTGGGCGATCATGTCTCAAAAGAGGACAGAAGATTATCCCGCAGTAGGTTGCCATTGCTTTCTGCGGTAGACTGGTTGCCGACCAAGGCTATAGAACCCAATCTGTCCTGCTATTTAACCCATAACTGGAAGGAAGAGACGGATTAATACCTTTCCCAAGGGTATTTGCGCGTAGATGAATACAATGGATTCAGCTGGAATTCGAACTCGCCTCCCCGGTTTCTCCTTCCGAGCCGATATCCACTGTACCACAACGCGAGAAATGAATGAAAATAACATCTGTCAACATTACAGCTCATTTCTGACATTTTTTGATTGTAATATGCGAAAGATTATACACGAGTATGAACGAATTTTATCAAAAATAAGCAAACATAATGTTCGCAATTTATTTAATCTGACACACACACACACACATATATATATATATATATATATATATATTGTCTATTTGGGTAGAAAGCTCTCTTTTGCTCAATTCGATCTCATTTAAATAAACACACATGGAGATCTACCAAACCCTATATGGAACGTCTTTGCTGACAACACAAATATAGCATCATCCACATACAAAAACAAACTAAAAATAAAGGAGGCCTTATTAATAAAAATGAAAAAGCACTCAATAACATCAACTATGAACATGCTAACAACATGCTTAGGGTGTTTGGTACATAACACATATTACTACTCTACATCATACATAAAACAACATACATTCTGTTACACGTATAATAACATTCATCCTTGAAAATGGCTAAAAGTATAACCAAAAGTAATTGGCTAAACAAAACATTTTGGTCAATTTTTATATAATTTATGTCCTCAAAAGAAAAACAATCATAGAATCACATAAAAAATTACATAAAAACTTAACCACCAACCAGTGTCTATTATTTTTAATGAAACCTCTGTGTGAGTGTGTGTGTGTGTGTGTGTGAGTGCTTTCAAATTTACATAAAATGTAAATCCTTAGCATTTGTTATTATATTAGTAGTGCTTAGTGCTATTTTCAAACCAATGTATATGTATAGTAGCATATAATACAACCTGTTCTGTAATGTATTTTTTACTATATTGCATGTTGGGATGTCAGTTAGAATGCACTGCAGATTATGCAATCAAAAAAACCATAATGATGTCACCCATGAGAAATCAATCAGTGTTTTTATAATCATTTATTTCCAGTAAATGTTAATTACCTATTTTTCATTAAAATTGACCAGAACAGCCAGGCAACAATGCTATAATAATGCAGCAGAGGAAGTGTTAATTATGATAGTAGCACTATTATTTTAGGGAATGCAATCCTCACAAAGTGTACTATACTTGTTACTTTGTACTAAGTGAAACTTATTAAATATCAGTAACCATGAAAGATCATACTATGCAGCAGTAGTTATCAAGTTAGACTCACGAATAATTACTACTGCATTGAGTAATCTATACAAGACTAAATGAAATTCAGTAAATATCAAACGTGAGTATCTCTCCAAAGAACAATAACAAGCAAGAAAGACTTGCAAATCATGACTAATAGAGTGAGCTTCATTCTCATTGAGTGCTGTTATGCTTAATAATAAATATCAATTTTACCTTTTGATTAATAGCCTTTCTCAGGTGTACAATTCTTCTAGAAACATATGATCAGTTTCTGTTTGATCGCCATTTTTTTTTTGCTTTACATCATTGATAATAATTATACCATGTCCTGAAAGCACATATGTGGTCATGAATCTCCACATCTTCCTGCCTTTTGTTGCTCTAAGTGACCCTTTACCCATTTACTGTTCTTTTTTTTTTTGCCTCCTTTTGCCATCCATTCACTAAAACTCAGTAAGTAGGTTTTTCTTACTTCTCTTGCCTTCAATATGTGCTACCAATGTTAAATTCTTATTAACAGATACTATCTCCACCAGGAAGAAAAAGACCCCCCCCCCCATCCAGTCACTTATCATATATGCATTGTATATCTGAGAAATGTTAAAGAATGGATTATTCAAAATGTGTTAACAACAAAAGGAATGAGATGAAAAGTTCTAAAAAGTCTTGCTATGATCAAATTTGATTAGTAGTAAATCGGTGACAAGAAGATTGTAGTGGTCTGGACAACTCGGTTACCATTTGATGTAGACTGACCGTAGGGGTTACCAATTGTGGTGGTTAATCTTTATAAGAACGTCGTGGTAGTAATTTTAAAGGTGGAAAGTAGGTTGGTTATCCAAACCACTACATTCATAAATAAAATAACTCAAAGCACAATGTAACGAGAATAACAACATTGTATTAAGCAAGGTTAGAGGATTGATTAATTTGTGCATGCAAGATATAGTAAAGAAAGTTCTCTCTTAGATATTGAAGAATATGTATTAATGTTCATACTGGAAGAGTTTCTGAAAAAGGAAATGATGTTTGTACTGATCAGTAATTGAATAATATTTTACAAGTAGTGAAGTATGCTTATGAGAGAGAAACATTTTGATGTAGCTAATTGCTGATTGCAATTAGCACAGTATGTGAGTTGGAAAGGAACTAACGACATACGGATTGTTAGCTCTGAAAGACAGTTTCCAACCGGTCTAATCACGTGTGAACATCAGTTTATATATTTCTTAATAAAGCAAGGGAAAAAAGAGACCTCACCTGTGGCACCAATTTAAGAGTATGGTGGGTATATGTGGATGAATGTGTGTACATGGCGATATGTATGTAAGTATGTACGTGCGTGTAGAAGTGATTCTACAAGATTAATCTGGAAAACAGTAACTCTGGCAAAAATTTTATTTCAGGACTCCCTGAAAATATTCCCTGAAAATTAGTTATCATGTTTTTAGGGACTATGGTTTAATGCCATGAGTAGTAAGGTTAAAAAAAAAATGTCAATGTTATTATTCAATATAAGCAAACATTTTCTGAGATTCCAGGAAATCTCAAGGACTTTTATGTATCACTAAGAAAGAATTCAAACTAGCTAACACCACCATTACTAAAATTAGTTAGAATACTGTGGAAAGTGCTGGGGTATTAAAGAGACTTTCTGTTACTTGATACCAATAGAAAACTACAAATTATTTCTGGTTTAATAATAATATAAAATGCTTTTTTTTTTAAATAATTAAAAGAGTACATTTTAGTACATTAGGAATAAAACAAAGTTTCTGAAGTTTCCAGGGAAAAGTAAATTTCAACTGTTTATCCAGTGTCTAACTTGCAAAAAAAAAAAAAAAAATGCAGGGAACTTTTACACACACCTAATTTAACCAAAGAAAACATATTTACAATTTTAAACATTGAGTTGAATTTTTTTTATTTTATCAGAATTTCTGGGATAAGGAGTTATAAATTTACACTATTTATATTTGGACTGTTGTCCTTATCTTGTTTTTATCACAACATTTTGGCTGTTGTGCTCTCTGGGCTTCCACAGGTATTTATTAATCTGAGTAACCGACAAGGAATACTAAACTGAACCATTTATCTATGAGGGTAGACTGTTCTTGTTCCACTGCTCATGTTTAGGGATATCATTTTGGTCTTGTTTTATTTAATACTATTCAGTTATAGCTTGCCCATTGTCAGTGAGTGCAAGTACACATTGCCCAACCCAGGGATTGAACACACAATCACTATGTCACCAAATGCACAAACCAATGCTGTCACTCACTATGGGACAATATTAATAGTGTAAATATTGAGTTAAAGTTATAAATCTTTATGAAAAAAGAATTATAATTGTGAATATCCATGAACTTCAATATTTTTTTTGAAAATATTTCTATTTCATTGTAAGGTTGTAATTTTGATAATCTATAGAGACATGAAAAAGAGTTATAAAAAAATAATAAATTCTAGAGAACATTTCAAGATTTCCTTATTTCAATTTCAGATGTGATCTAAATATAAAATTAAACCGATGAGGGAATTTCAAAAATTGAAAGTGAACTTAAAAGGAAAATGAATTCCAAGTATTGCTTTCAAATTTTGTGGTAAATTATTTTCCTTAAATATAAATCAGTTTTACTTTTGTTAAAACTTTAAATTGAAGTTTGATACATTATCAATAAATGAGAAAAGATGAGAGAGAAAATGAGAAAAGATGAGAGAGAAAATGAGAAAAGATGAGAGAGAAAATGAGAAAAGATGAGAGAGAAAATGAGAAAAGATGAGAGAGAAAATGAGAAAAGATGAGAGAGAAAATAAAAGACAATGAAGAAAGAGAGAAAAAGAAGCAAATGGATAAGAATAAGAACGGTGATAGAAAGAAGGGAGAACGAGAGACGAGAAATGACGGATGAAAGATATAAAAAAGGAAAAAAGAATTTATAGGGAATAAACAAAGAGAAGGTAGATAAAAAAAAGGCAGAAAAAGAAGAAAGGCAGAGAAAGATAATAAAATGAGAAGACATGATTGAGAAGAAAAAGAGAAGAACAATGGAGGAAGTGGGAGAAAAAAAGATGAATGAGAGAGAAGGAAATATAAAGAGAACTTATAAATGAGGAAAAAGAGATAACAGCTGATTGATGAAGAGAAAGACAATGAATAAGGGAAATATATAAAGAAGTAAGAGAATGAAAAGAAAAAGCCAATTAAAAGCCTGAAGACAAAGTAATTTGGGGGAAAGATGTAAAAGAACATTCAGTCAGTTAAGTGCCATACGTGATACACGCTTGGGCGATCATGTCTCAAAAGAGACATGACTGACTGGGCAGAAGATTATCCCGCAGTAGGTTGCCATTGCTTTCTGCGGTAAACTGGTTGCCGACCAAGGCTATAGAACCCAATCTGTCCAGTTATTTAACCCATAACTGGAAGGAATAGACGGACTAATACCTTTCCCAAGGGTACTTGTGCGTAAGTGAATTCGGCTGGAATTCGAACTCGGCTCCCCGATTTCTCGTTCCAAGCCGATATCCAATGCACCACAATGCACATCCGCTAAAAGAACATTACACAATGTATAAAGGACAAAACCTATTAAAAAAAACCAAAAAACTATGAGTCAAATATTTAAGATAAAATATATTTTGGAAAATTTAGGAGGAACATATCTAAATCGAGATGAAAACTTCATAGAAAATTACACTTTCAGTTTAAAAAGAACGATCAGCTTGTCTTATTTTTTCATATCTGCTGCTTCTCACAAGACAACCAACCAGGACAATTTCTTAGATTTCTATCACATGGTGAATGAAAAGATGCAGAGAAGCCATTCATGTTGTGAATAAATTTCATGATGAATGACAGAAATTGTAAGAAAGAACAATTCCAAGAGATAGGTGTCTACTACAAATTTTCAAGAGGGCCAGCATTTGAAAAATAGCATAAAAAATGAATAAAAATAAGAATTGAGACTTCATAATGGTTATTTAAGAGGATTGCACTTGATATAAAAATTCCAAGTGATAATGTTATTATTATTATTTTTTTTTTAATTGTTTGGTATTTTTGCAAATATTTTCGAGTAGATTTTGAAGCAAACAAAAAATGCAAAGTTGTTTTTAAGGAAATGGTATCCACAAATAAAAGATGATTATTTTATAACTTTGTTATTTTATTTTTGCAAACATCTCTTATTTTGTAAACTTCAAAATTGAGCTATTCTTTTAAAATTTTATTCTTTTTGTTTTGTTTGTATCTGGTGGTATCTTTTAAATCAAAGGTTGATCAATAAGTGTGTGACCTGACATATAGTTATTACCTGCATTTTGATAAAAAAATTTTCACTGTCTGTATTATATTTGATCTATTATTTGGTTGTAAATTTACTGATTCTAGTAATCATTTCTCATAAACTTTTGAAAAATAATTTTTAGCCACTTTTTTTTTTGCTATAACACTTTGCCATATGTCCATTTTCTTGTTTTAATTGGACAGTGTCTTTATAATAAATTTATAATTATATCAACAAAAAAAATCATTAAGAAATTATAATTATTTTGTAATTTTTCTTTTAAAATGATTCTTTTTAAAACTATTATCATTGTTATTATTAATAATAATTCTGTGTAAAATAAACAATTACAAATTATTTCATATGTTTTAAATTTTTTAGAGAATAACTATTCTAATATAGTACAATTTGATTTTTATCAAATAAAATAAGTGTATTTCGTAATAAATTTAAGAATAACTTTAAATTCTTTAAAAGTCTATCTATTTACTACTTAGCACAGTTATTTGAAATTGATTGGGTCAAATTAAGAAGTATTTTTGCAACAAAAAACAAACAGTTTTTATAATATCAATTTACTAGAAAGATGTCTGCACTAAACAATAAGAACTTGTTTTCCAAACACTTATGACGACTAATTCTGACAGAATGTCATTTACTCAATGTAAGGACAGCACGATTTTCATTTTTGATTTGATTCGCTTGTCATTTAACTTGTCAATGATTGGAACGTATTATTCACTGTCAAAATTAAAAACAAAGAAATGATATTAACAGTTAATTAACTGAAACAAAAAAATCTTTTTTTTACAAATCTTGTTAATTAAAACTTAAAACTATATCTTTAAAAAATTATCATCATAATTTACAACACGTAAAACAGAATATTCAAAAATCAAAATTAACGAATAAAACTAAAACACAAGTATAGTTGTTTCACTTTCTGTTTTTTTTTGTTTTTTTTTTAGTTTTTGTCTCCCCGCCCCCATTTTCGCTTAAATAAAATAACTTACAAGTTAAATAAATAAATCCCTATATTTAAATTTCTTGGGTGAGTGGCTCGAGAATGTTCATAAAAAATTGTTTCGTTTATTAGGTGGAAACAAAAGCATGAATGTCATTTGTCAAGGTAGATTGAAGAAGTGAACCTTTGGCTGGGGTGGACGTTATCAATTACAACTTTATAAAGGTAAACAATAAAAATTACTCTTACCCGGCAAATACCTTCGAAAAGTAGACGTATGGTTCTAGTCCATTTCTCACAAGGAAGTAAATCACAAAGAGATTCATCCCCTACCGGCTTGGTAGAAGAGGAGAAAATAAAATATTACCAAGACGTTATAGAGAATTTTAGACCATTCATTTGTCAGTGGTTATAGCTGTTGGTGTGGGAGGTAGAAGAGAGAAGACTGGGACTCGATATGGCAGGGAAGAGAAGCAAAGGGTTAGCACTACGGGAAAATGGAATAAAACGCAGAAAGAAAGAAGGTAGATTTCTGATTTTTAAACAATGCCAGTCAGATTGTGTACATGAGGTATGTTAAGGGTGCTGGGCGAATAGGGGACAATGATATTTTTACAGGAACAGCAGCTAGCTTGCTAGACAGACGGGCAAATAAAAAAAATAAAAATAAAACTGAAAAGGGAGACTTAGAAAAGAGATGACTGGAGGAAAAAGGGTGAATGACAAGTTGTGTGATGAGGCCGCTTCATCATCATCAACATCACAGAACAAGAAACAACATCCTTCCTTGGGGTTGTAGCTTGTTTTGTGATTTGAGTCATCATTAGTAAACAGTAAACACTAATGCACAGTTGCACGAACAGTCAAACAAACAAAAAAAATCATTTTAAAAGTAAAACTAAGTTATGTCATATCAAGAAGTTAAAATTTAAAAAAAAAAACACCTTATGGTAAATGTCTTAACAGTTAACTACAAACATCTCTTATAATTACTGAATTAATTAGTTTTTTAAAAGATGAATTGAAATGAAAACATTCTTAACAACAGATAAAAATGGACTTTTTGTACAAACAGGGCTTTCCTTTGGAACACCCACGTTTGCACTTACTCATAAAACGAGATTTTTTACCTTTTCCATGTTTTTCTAAACTTTTTACACGTGACACCTTAAAACATTTTTGAATCGGCATTTTCAAACAGACGAAAAGGTGTGTGTGTTTAAAATCTTTTATTTATATAGTAGCGAAAAAAAGAACATAAAAATTTCATAGAAAGAATTATCTCTTTGTGCTGACATCTGAGCAGATGCAATCAAGAAAACACTGTCTAGAGTCTAGTACTCTGAAAGCGGAAAGGAGAATTTAAAATAAATTCTATATAAATTGGTTAATCCTTTGTTTTTACCATTACATTTTTTTTTTACTTTTAAAAAAAAAAAGAAAGAAAAACGACTGAATTACAAAACTGATAACTCAAAAGTAAAACATGTACTGAACTGATATTTCTAACTAATTAAAAAATAAATTATTTATGGAAAAAAAGATTATTTTTTTCTTTTTCACTATCTTACCTATTATCATCAAAATGGCTACGATATATGTCTAGACAACGTTAAATCATCTTGAATATCTCAAACCAAACCAATTATGCGGCCTTAAATTAACTTGGTAACTAAGTAGAGGAGACTTTACTGCGCTAACACTCTCCTTTTGGGTTACTCAGTCGAGAGTGGAACTGGAAAACAGTGTGACCGTTGCATACACAATGAGTGGGTTTCTTGCTTTTTCACATCTCATGCAGTTTTTTTTTTTTTTTTTGTGGGGGTGATTACCCAATTTTTTTGACCCCTCTACAATCTGGATTGGGCTACCTGCAAACTCTGTTGATATGATTACGCAGACATCTTCTAAAAGTGAAAGTTTCCAAGCAGGTACTTTGAAAAAAACTGAAAAGTCTATTGTTGGTAATAACAGGCTATTTAAGTTTTTGCTCATTAAATGGCTGGGTAATTTCTTAGCCTGCAAACTATATTGAAGTCTTGTATTTATAAATGCTCTTGCTCTGACATTGAGCACTCTTTCCCTGTAAATACAGAAAATTTTAACCTTACACTCACAATATAATAGAGGGTAACATACCAGAACATTTTTGTTATCATAAAGAAATAACTTATGAATCAAATAAAGGACCACCAATCAAATATAACAACAAAAAAAAAAAATTATATTTGATGTTAAAATAATATAAATTAACAAATTTTAAACGTTCAGTTTTATTAATTCAACTTTTACTGCATGTGAAAGTAAACTAATCTTGTAAAATGATCAATAATATCAGTTACTGACTTTTGTTATTTTATAAAGTTTGTTTCCTTTTGCCCTAAAAGTCTTTAAATTCTTCAGTCAAAGAATAAGTGAGACTTTCTATAATTTGGAGAAGAATCAGCTTTCCACGATTTTATATTTATTTATTTACTTATTTTTGAACAGCTGAAATTTATTAAAAAAAAAAAAACACATTCCAGTTGATTGAATCTACAGCCATTTTCAGCAAAGGCAATTTAATTCTCAGAAACTCAGGTAACACAGATGATTCTATATTTTCTATATACAGGGAAACTCTCCAACTATTTCCTTGCAAAGCAAAGACATTTGCATGAATATATATATTCTTTCCTATTTACTACTATTTCTGTAGAACATTGTTATCTATCCTGCTTATCCTCATATCATTACTTCCTACCACTCATCATAACCAAAAGTAATCCTTTGTTTGATTGGCTCTCACACTTTTTATTGGGTGAACTTTAGTATTAAAAAAATAAGCCCTCTTTCTTTGTAGAAGGCAGCGGAATAGATCAGATTAAACATTGTGATAGTAGCAAAAGACAAGGTTAATAATACTAATAATTTTTTGAATGATAATGATGCATTTCAAAATTATAGAATGTATCTTTGTATACTTAAGAAAAATCAAAGAATATATTAGCTAAAACATTGTAACAACAAAAAAGAATGTGTGAACTGATTTATGTATAATCATTGCTCAAAAATTATACCTGAGTTATAAATATTTGTTCCTAGGAAATTATTTTGTTACTGAGATATTAGATCAGAGAAAATGTTTCAAGTTTAGGGTAGCTGAAGTCATTTTGATAATTTTATTAGACAAAATTTGATTTGGGATTAATAAATCTGATGCGTCAGAGTTCATAGTTTAAATTTTACAAAAAAAAACATTTACTAAAAATTTATTCACGTAAAAGAAAAGTACTGATTGATTATGCAATATCTATCCTCCTATATGGAAGTGAATGCTGAACAATGTCCCCAACAATGAAGAAACTTGAAGCAACAAAAAGGTGGTTCTACAGAAGGATGCTAAGGATACAATGGGTCGAATATATAAAGCAACGGCAAAGTTTCAGAGAAAATGAAAACAAAAAGGAAACTTATAATTAACATCAGGAAGAAGCAGTTGAAATTTCTAGGGTGCATAATGAGGAAAGAGGGCTTGGAAAATCTGATACTTACAGGACAGATTGAATGCAAGAGAGGCAACAACACATAACATACTTAATGAGCTTGAGTGAATGGATGACAGAACAAGGTTTAGGAGAAATAACAAAAAGACAAAATTTATTAAAAGCTACAAAGGACAGGAAATTATGGAGAGCCATGATCGCTTATTTCTAGGGGGACACAGCACATTAAGAGGAAAAGCAACTAACATGCTACATGATTGTTGCAATGTTGATTTGTCTTTTTTCAGGTTAGGCTTTTTGTCTTCTGATATGTACTCATAAGAATATGGGTTGTGGTGCAGTGGATATCAAATTGGAATAAAAAATTTGAAGAGCAGAGTTCAGAATCTAGTTGAATTTGTTGTATTCACTTCTGCGCAAATACCTTTGGGAAAGGTATTAATTTGTCGGGCAGTGTACGTGGTGGTACAGTGGATATCGGCTCGGAACGAGAAATCGGGGAGCCGAGTTCGAATTCCAGTTGAATTCATTGTATTCACTTACGCACAAATACCCTTGGGAAAGGTATTAATCCGTCTCTTCCTTCCAGTTATGGGTTAAATAGCAGGACAGATTGGGTTCTATAGCCTTGGTCGGCAACCAGTCTACCGCAGAAAGCAATGGCAACCTACTGCGGGATAATCTTCTGCCCAGTCAGCCATGTCTCTTTTGAGACATGATCGCCTAAGCGTGTATCACGTATGGCACTTGACTGACTGATTAATCTGTCCGTTTGAGTTAAATAGCAGAACAGATTATGTTTTATAGCCTTGGTTGGCAACCAGTCTAATGCAGAAAGTAATGACAACATACTGTGGCAAAATCTTCTGCCTGTTTCTGAGACATGATTGCCGAAGCATATCACATATAGCACTTAACTGACTAATATATACTCATAAAAACAAAAAACAATGGCCTTATTCTTGCAGCCTACCAAAAAGATATATTTTTAAAATACCTAGAGCCAGTGCCAAGGTATTCAATGACCTATACTTACCCTACAATCAATAAGTTTTCATATAGTAATTACACAAGATTATTCAGATGACTGCAGTAGAGCATTAGGCACACATTATGCAGCTCTTTTTATAAGGGTTTCCACAAATGATCACATAGTGTGGCTTGGGTATAATGTGTGCTCTAAATATACACAAAAGTTTGTTATTTAGTTTTTTACCATTAAAATTGGCTTTTAGTTGAATAAGTGATATTTTTCAATCTTATTTTTAAAATAACTTCTAAAACTGACAATAGCACATATATACTTGCAAGTTGTTCTTAAGAAAAAAAAAAAAGGAAAGTCTGAATAAATATCTAAACTTATTTATAAATGGAACTTTGTCTGTGTGTGTCCGTTACCTATAGACTCCGAAACGGCTGAACTGATTTTCTTGAAAATTTACACAGTTGTACTGTAAATGTCTGCGAGTGTTCTTAGCTAGATTTTGTGTTGAGGTACCCTTGATAAATATCGAAAATCGATAATTGAAAAAATTGGGTTATAGAAGGAGTGGTCTGATTTTAATCAAATTTGATACACTCATAGACAAAGACATAAGAAATGATATTCAGAAGTTTAAAGGTTGCAGTTCTTACAATAGTGCAGAAAATCGATAATATATATATATATATATATAAAAGGCAAGATGTTTGTGTGTGTGTGTCTGTTCATCTGCCTGTATGTCTGCATTTTTTTCAGCCCTTTTATTTTAGTTTTTGCTTCGGGTTTGGCTCTAAATAGATATAATTATAGTTCTTAATCTCAACCATGATACCATTTACTCAGAGGACTTATTTAGCCTTCAAAATTCAGTTTACGACGAAAAAAACTTATTTGATATCGATACCAGGAAATCAAAATTTGACTTACATCCATTCATTTTTCTTTCAGTCTACGGTTTCTGGAAACAACTATTGCTTTTTAGTTTTTCGTGCCAACGTCCAAAGAGTGTGAGCTCCAGGATCATGGATTAGTTTTAAAGCTTTCATTACACTCGAGCAATGCCAGGTTATACTGCAAGTTTTGAATATTTATTCAGTGTTTAAACTGATACCTGCTTTGTAGAACTCACTTCTTTTTGCTTGCTTCCTTGACAGCTGCAATCACCAAAAGTTTAAATGCAACGTCAATTGCCATCTTTTATATACTTGATTTATATCCATCTCATATCTTTTCTTTGACATCCATCGTACCATTTTTATTCTCTCAGTGTAACCCCTTGCACACCAGTGACATTTCTGCCTTGCTTGGGGTGAAATGATTATATATATATATATATAAAAAAAAAAAAGCAATATTAATCGTCATCTATTTCCTTAAATCCTGTCCTTTTACTGTTGTCTGTTGCGTTCATTGTCAGTAACCCCCTTGCATTTTAGTGGGGTTTATCACCCTCCACGGGGTGAAATGATTAAAAAATGTCTTCAAAATTTCCAATTTTTTGTCCAAAACATGTCTTTGTAAATTTTGTGCATGCTTTGTAATTTTAATATACAACAATGTCTTTTAAAGCTTCAGTCAGTATATTGATTAATGCTGTGAAACATGAAAAATCTACTAAAATATATGTTAGAGTGACAAGTCTACTTTAATTTATGCATATATGAAATACCTTGCACATTAATACTTCAAATATTTCTATGAATCCTTTTATTAGTTTTTCTAAAATTTGAAATAATTAAAAGTGCTAGATAATGTGTGTGTGTGTGTGTGTGTGTGTGTGTGTGTAATAATAAAAAATTATTGTGTGTGGTGGAGTGGTTAGAATGTTCCCTTTCTGACTATGAGGCCCCAGTTTGAATCTCACTGTGGTTGATTTGTTAGGAAGGTGGCTTCTTGATGTTATCAGCCTGGAGGAAGTGATCCCAGTGTATGACCTCTTTGGAAAGTGCCTGAAATCCATACCATGGGTTGGCACAAGCCTTGTGAGTGAAATTGGGTAGATGGAATGCTTTGGGAGCCATTGAGGGTTGTGTTAGCACAAAGTCACAAGTCATCATGACTGAAAGTTTGAGCCTCCTGGCCCTGCTCAGAGTGTTGTTCATGCTAGATAACGCTCTCTCTCCCAGAAACTGTAACTAAGGTCTGCTCAGCATAGTTGCAGTAAAAACAACAACAGGGGGCTCTGTGGGTGTTGAACAAACACAAATGTGCCTAAACAAGTGTCTGCAACAGGGATTAGCTATTAGAAGTAGTACATTGATTAGTATGCTTGTATTAAAAGTGAATACCATATATTTCCAATAACTCCAAGAGGATCAGGCAAAGATGTAATCTCCAGATTGGAGATGTGAAAATCAAGCAAGTACAGAAATTTAAAGATGATTGAGAATGTGACAAATAAAATATGTGAAATACAGAATGGAGTGGAAGACTAGTAAAGGAATAGACATTGGTAAAGCCACAGAGAATAGGAAGTTGTGGAAAGCCATGATCACCCACATTATAAAAGAACATGGTATATAGAAGAAGAATCCTTTTACATTTTGTCCTTTGCTGAAAATAACTATTCATACCTTCAATACAAAAGACCTATTTTTCATAAAGACTACATAATAGCTATGAATGTAGTGGCTCTAAAGATGTCCTAATTATACATAGCAGACCTTTTTAGGGTGATGACCACAGGCTGAATCTATTATGTGTTATAACGAAGCAATAAGTTAAATGTCAAAATTGCAGTCAGGTCAAAGGTCAGTACACTTGGGTAAGAATAAAAATAATCAGAGTTGACTATGTTAAGCTTGGCTTACATCTGTTTCCTTGACACTAATATTTATAGCTGTGAGCAAGAAAATTACTAATTTGTAATGTTTAGATGGAGAAGACATGGATATCACAGGTTTGTGAATAAAATGCTTGATTTTTTTTTTCTGCCTCTCCCCACATATATATGTGCGTAGATAAAAACTAACCTTGTATCATACTTGCACTCACCAGGAGGTAAATATATATTGGTATAAAGCAACTCATAGAGTATATGAAATTCCTTTCAACAATTACTAAAAGAAAAACAATTTAAAGTAATTTTATTCAGTCAGTTAAGTGCCATACGTGTTACATGCTTGGGCAATCATGTCTCGAAAAAGACATGACTGACTGGGAAGAAGATTATCCCGCAGTAGGTTGCCATTACTTTTTGCGGTAGAGTGGTTGTCAGCCAAGGCTATAGAACCCAATCTGTCCTGTTATTTAACCCATAACTGGGAGGGAAGAGATGGATTAAGGGTATTTACGCGTAAGTGAATGTAGGGAATACAACTGGAATTCAAACTTGGCTCTATGATTTCTCGTTCCGAGCTGATATCCACTGCACCACAATGCACATCCTATTATCTGGCTTATAAAAATTAGACTCTTAAATAACATATTCTAACTTTAAATATCTAAATCTAATCTATCTAAACTTATTTATAAATGGAACTTTGTCTGTGTGTGTGTGTGTCTTCGTTACCTATAGACTCTGAAACGGCCGAACCGATTTTCTTGAAAATTTACACAGTTGTACTATAAGCATCTGTGAGTGTTCTTAGCTAGGTTTTGTGTCGAGGTACTCCCGATAAATATCAAAAATTGAAAAAATCGTGTTATAGAAGTAGTGGTCCGATTTTAATCAAATTTGATACACTCATAGACAAAGACATAAGAAACGATATTCAGAAATTTCAAGGTTGCAGTTCTTACAATTGTGCAGAAAATCAGAAAATTGATTATATATATATATATATATATATATATATATATATAAAGGAAAAATATTTGTGCCTGTATGTCTGTATTTTTTCAGCCCTTTTATTTTAGTTTTTACTTCGGGTTTGGCTCTAAGTAGGTGTAATTGTAGTTCTTAGTCTCAGCCATGATACCATTTACTCAGAGGACTTATTTAGCCTTCAAAATTCAGTTTATGATGAAAAAAACTTATTTGATATCGATACCAGGAAATCAAAATTGCATCCATTCATTTTTCTTTCAGTCTACAGTTTCACCTTAACTGGAAACAACTATTGCTTTTTAGTTTTTCGTGCCAACGTCCAAAGAGTCTGAGCTCCAGGACCATGGATTAGTTTTAAAGCTTTCATTACACCCGAGCAACGCTGGGCTATACCACTAGTTAAAATATATACGTACATCTTTAAATTTTTGTACTTGCTTGATTTTCACAAGAAATGTTCTGAAAGTAATTTTTTAATTTATTTCTACATAAACTATAATAAATGCAAGGAGCACACAAACATAATTTTTAGAGAAAGTCTTCAGCTACAAAACATTATTCTGCATAATTTCTCACTAGCAAAATGTGGTAGTGATCACTACCATTGGCTATGCATTTTTTCTAGCGAGGTAGCACTAAAACATTGCTTGTCATATGTATATATTTTGCTTCTGCTGAAATGCATTACTCGCAGTCTAACTTTGCTCACATCCACTGTTTGGTTTCCTTAAACATTTAACAATCCAACTTATATCCAGCAATTTCAATTATAAAATTTTGTAAAGTTGAGATTCCAATGAAGAAAGCTCATCAGAACAATTACTATGAAAATATTTATAGAAAAGAAGAATGGGTAAATGAGTAGAATTGGAAGTGAATTTACTAGCAATGCCTGATGCTTTATCAACAGAAAATAAACTACAAATTGAGTAAAGAGAGGAGGAATAGGTTTACCTTTATTTAACACATTATACCTACCAGTAGTCACAAGAACCAAACTTATTAGAGACTATATGGTGCTTCATTCTGTCAGTCAACAAAGACTTAGTCTCATTTAGGACACTTCTACAATTATTATGAACAGACACAAAGTGGTGTCAATTATGATTGGAACTATAACATTGATACAGCTGGAAAATGGGATTTGTGGAGGCTATAGAGGCTGTACAGAGAAATATAAATGAGGAAGGAGATTTTGGCTTCATCTGGTATTTCCGAGATTGTGCTAGATAATGTTTCTTGTCAGAATCAATTTTGAATCCATGCATTGAATATTGTTCCCTCACCTGGCCTGGTGCTACTCCTATGTATCTAGAGACTATTGACGCACACAATAAAAAGAAAAGGCATCTGAAATGTTATCAGTGCTGAGCTGGCATCTTGGCTTCAATCACTTCCCCACCATCGTAATATAGCTTCCCTATATCTTTTGTATAAATATTTTCATCATAGCAATTGTTCTGATAAGCTTATTTTACTGTTGAAAAGTTCTATTCTATTAGTTTCTTATCTCGAACTTGTTACCTGTGGAACTATCTTCTGGCTTCTTGTTTTCCTGTCAACTACAATTATCAAAAATGTAAATGCAACATCAATCATCATTTGTCTTTTTTATTTGTTTTTTTTATTACCCTTTCTACCCGCTCTCACTAATCCCTTATGCCACAGTGGCTTTATCACATTGCTTGGAGTGCAATAATATATATATGTGTGTGGGTGGGGTTGAGTTGAATATATGGATCCAACAAAATGATAGAATAAAATAAAGAACAAAGTAGAAAATGTATCTAACATGTTTCACTTATTAAAGCTTCTTCAGAGAATGACTTCAAAATTTTTTCATCTTTAATTTGATCTCTGAGTTTAATGCTAAAAAGATGGAATTTTAAGGTGTTTTTTTTTAATGTTCGATTATAGTGGGAAGGTTGCTTTAGTCAGATTTTAATGAAAATTTTTTTGTTTTTATTCTTTTTTATTTTAGAAAACTGAAAATATCTTCTAGTTTTGTATTAAAAATGTTTTGCTGAGAATAATTTTTTTTCCTTCAAAAATGTGTTGTGGTAATAATTGTTTCTTCAAAACTGTATTGTTGGTAATACTTTTCCTTCAAAAATGTATAATTTTCTACAAAAGTCTATTTTTATACTTTCATAGTGTTTTTACCCCAGTTTGAGTGTTAACTATTTGGTGGGACCCTAACAAGTGCTACCACCCCGGGTCAGGGTGGACCTGGGAACAACAGCAATTAAAAGGTGGTTCTATGCTCCTCACAACCTCTCGATCAGAGGCCTTGCTCCTGGATGCAGTTTATTGTCATGCCCAGGACTACTTGATTTCTGAAGAAGCTTTAATAAAAGTGAAACATGCTAGATTAAGATACATTTCCTACCTTGTTCTTTACTTTATCATATATGTGTGTGTGCACAGAGACAGACATACATTTTAATTAAAAGCTTATGAGTATGAGTATATGCACAGAGATGCATATATATATATATATATATATATATATATATATTATGCATAAGCATATTTCTACACACACAAGTATACAAAAGTGCATCCACATTTTGCATTTGATTATGTAGGTGTATGCTGAATTTTTATATGAAATTTTCATTGTATAACATCAATATTCATCATTGAAATAAATGCATGTGCAAGAAAAAAGGTTATATTTTGACACTAATATTTATAGCTGTGAGAAAAAACATCAAGGACTTGAATGTAGAAGTCATGAACAACAAAACTTTGTAAATAGGGGGTTGTATTTTTTTTGTCTTTATACTATTTTCATTTTAAAGTTTTGAATGACCAGCCAGCGAGAGATGTTAATGTAATATAATATTTTCTATCAAAAATATCTAACATACCAGGAAAAAGAAAATTCAGTTAACCATTACTATGCACATTCTGCAAAATAAGGTGAGCATATAATTTCACAATAACAATAGTCCAAACAGATATCTTTTCATCTAAGTTAAACTCACTTTAAATCTTGCCTATTTAAAAATGTAACAGAGAATCAAATTTCTTACTGCTGAAGCAACAAAGAATAAAATTTCTTTTAAAGTACTCAGATTACTTATATAGAATGATAACTTAGTTTCCAAGAAAGAGATTCTTTCAATAACGTGTTTCTATTTTTTAATACCAACTGAATTTAAAAATTTTGTTAAATTAAAAAAAAATATTGAATAACACTTTTAAAAAAATTCACTTTAAACCAATAAATTTTTTATTTTTTTTTTAATCATATCACCCCGAGCAAGGCGGTAACGCCACTGATGCGCAGGGGGCTACGTAAGGGTAAAAAGAATGGAAAAGAGAAAGCCGGAAACCACATCCTAAACAGGAAACAAGGGATGAGCCTCTTCACCTGTTCAATAGATGTGGATGGAGTGTGAACCAGGCGACAGTTTAGTCTATCTACTCCAATTGAAAAAAAAGAATAATAAAGGAAAAGAGTGAAAAGATTGGAAAAGAGAAAACTGGAAACCGCATCCTAAACAGGAAACAAGGGATGAGCCTCTTCACCTGTTCACTAGATGAATGGGCCAATTTTTTGAATAGTGGTCATTAATGGGTTATATGCAGAAACCTAAAATTAATAAAATATTTTATGGTAGGCCTTAAATTAAAAAGCAGACAAGACAGGTTACTATTTGGCCTTTTGGCTAAGACAGCACAAATGAAGTGTTCCAGGTCCTTGGAGGGATCAGAGAAAAATGGCATAAATTGTGTTTGGATCCTGCAGAATAATAATAATAATAATAATAGCAAAACATAGCAAAAAAGTGTAATTTGTCCATGGTTATTAAAAACAGCAGTGTAGCAATTTCCCACTACACAAAAATTGAAGTGCTGTAGCTTATACTGACATCTTTGTGACATGAGTTATAAGGATTGGGTAATATTTGGCTTTACTCACACTGACACATATCCATAGAACCTGACCTTTTCATATGTGCCCTCAGAGCCATCACTTTTGCAGTGTATACTGAATATCCTGTGAAAAGTTATTTCTAGAACAGCACATCACCTACCTGCTGTAAGAATGAAAACAAAATAGGTGAAGTGTTCAACACATATTTTACAAAACCAAAGATAAATCAGAATTGTAACTTATGGCACACGATATATCACTTATGATGCCATGGGCACATACACTCTAAAATATATATGCCCTTCCCAGTACATGTATGACTGGCCACTCATATTCAAGGACGCCTATCTACTAGTTAATCCCCATTACAGACGCCTGCTCTGGCACATTTGTTTGTTCAACACCCACAGAGCCTATATGTGGTTTATACTGCAACTATACTGAGCAGACCTTAGTTACAGTTCTTGGGAGAGTGTGCGTTATTTAGCATAAACAACAGTCTGAACAAGGTCAGGACACTCAAACCCTCAGTCATGATGACTTGTGACTTTGTGCTAGCACAACCATTGATGGCTTCCAAAGGGTCTTCTCTAACCAATTTCACTCACAAGATTTGGGGCAACCTGTGGCATAGTTTTCAGGCTTTTTCCAAAGGTGCTGCATGCTGGGGTTGCCTCCTACCAATAACATCAAGAAGTCACCCTCCTGACAAATTAACCATGGTAAGATTTGAACTGCATATATCACACATACAAAGGACCATCACTTGCATGAAGTTAGAACCTGTTCTAATTATTGAACGCTACAGTGTGCCATTTGATCTCCCAGGTGACCCTCACATAACATTGCTGAAAATGTGTAAATAAATGAAAATCTCGCAAGCGATACATAGTTCAAAAACTTTTTTTTATTATCATTTAACCCCAAACAAAGCAAGATCACCACTGGTGCACAGGGGGGTTACAGTGAAGGAAAAAGAAAGGTACAGGGGACGTTTAAGAAAGGATAAGAGATGGATGGGAATCAAGTAGATAAACGATGGCAATTGACATTGCATTTAAAGTTTTAGAGATTGTAGCTGTCAGAGAAGCAGGCAAATGGAAGGGAAGTGCGAGAAAAGAAACTCTTAGAGTAGAAGAGAAGGTTACACTTAATTATTTCGATAGCAAAAGTTAGGGACCTTGATGCCAATTAAGTAGTATTTGTAAATACATGCGGTTGAAAAACCAGGAAAAAAAGCTTGTTAAAGCAGTTGTCATAAACATGTTTGTAGAAAAGACAGAGGGAAGCCACACCACATCAGTGAGAAAGTGACTGAAGACAGGCTACCAAGTCAGGGTCAATTATACTGAAGATCCTCTTTTGGATTTTGTCAAAAACCTCAAAATGAGTAGCAGGAACACCTGACCAGATATAGCAACAGTATTCAATGCATGGATGAATAGTAGATTCATAAATGTGCAAAATGGATTCTGACGAGAAAAACTTCCTGCCTTGACATAGTGACTCAACTTTCCTAACAGTAGATTCAGTAAAAATATGTTTGTACTCCTACTGTAAGGAAATGATTCCCATTGACCTGCATTAACATTCTATGATGTGGACACTGTGTAATTTACCACTTTTGACCTACCTCCTCAAAAACACCATATATTTAAATTTGCATTATGAAATTTGAATTGAATATCTGGAAACTATAATTCTTATAATCAAGAAAAGCAATATCAATAAAAATGTTTTCAATATTCAACAATCGATAATATTAAACAGGCTAGAGTATTGCCTCTTCTACTCTAATAGTTTCTTTTCTCGCACTTCCTTCCATTTATTTGCTTCCTTGATAGCTACAATCTCCAAAGATTTAAATGCAACATCAATTGCCATTTTTTATCTCCTTGAATTCCATTCATCTTTTATCCTTTCTTTGACACTTTCTGTACTCAATATTTCTCTCACTGTAACCCCACTACACACTAGTGGTGGTCCCACCTTGCTCGGGGGTGAAATTATTAGAAAAAAGAAATTGTTGGTACTGCTCCGTTGTCACGCTTCAACCTCAACAGTGTCCAAATGTGTTTATACAGCCTTGTGGATGATGAATTATTCTACAACCTGCAACCCTTGTCTCACAGACAGAACATCAGCAACCTTCACTATAATATTGGTACTGCTATGGCAGATATTTGGATGAGTTGCATTTCTTTGCGTCATCAGCTTGAACCTTCACAGTCAGGATCCACCATGCTGTGTTCACAGTGGCAAACCATCTTCATTCCCTTCATATTCCTCTAATAAAAACAAGTTCCACTCAGACAGCTTCTTTCCAAGAACTGTTACTTCATGGTACAAGCTCCCAAGTGAATGCTTCCCTGACAACTAAAATTGTGGTCTCTTTAAGTTCAGAGTCAACCAATACCTATCCTACTTGTCCTCATAATACTCTTACTGTCCCCTTCTTTAAAATCTTACTCAGTAACTCTTTACCTTGAATGGCTTTTGAGCCTGGGATGAACTATCAGTAAAAAAGGATATAAATCATTGGTGATTTGATGTACAAAATGATAACATTTTGAATCTTTGAAGTTTTGATTCCAGAAAAACTCTACCCAATTCGTCATATCACAATTTGTTAGTCCTTGCATTACTTCAATTGGAGTAGACAGACTGAACTATCGCCCGGTTCACACTCCACACACACCTATTGAACAGGTGTAGAGGCTCATCCCTTGTTCCCTGTTTAGGATGTGATTTCCGGCTTTCTCTTTTCCAATCTTTTCACTCTTACATAGCCCCCTGCACACCAGTGGCCTTACCGCCTTGCCCGGGGTGATATGATTTAAAAAAAAAAAAAAAATTTTTTTATTTGCATCTTAACTTTCATTTGATTTAAGGTTGCACAAATATTTTGGGGTATAACATTTTTGTGGGCAGTAGAGGGCTACTCAGTGGTGACAATTCTCTCTCAAAGTACCAAATGACAGGTTGCAGTAGATTAAATGGCAACAGCAGTAGTAACTAATTTCTGACCTAACTCACAGTATGGTGATATTGATTAAGCACATCAGTGCAAAGTGAACATGCTACCTCAGCTGGTATTTGAACTCTCTCTCAGTTTTATTGGCCATGCTATTAACCTTTAAGCTAACACACACAAATCGGCTTGTTGAGAATGTGTTAACCTTCAGTAATTTACTGGACAATGTGTCCTGTTAAGAATAAACAACAGGGATGACAGAAATGCCTTTTCCATATGGAGAAAAAATAAAAGAAAGAAACACAAAATTAAAAGTACCATAATTTCTTTCTTTCTTATTTTTATTCATATCTCATTCTCTGATGAAACTTTAATAAAAGTGAGACATGTTAGAATGATGAACAGTTTCAATTTGTTCTTTATCTTACCATTCTGTCAGAATCTTATATATATATATATATATATATATATATATATACACACACACACTGTGACACTACACATTGTACATGATAGATAAAGAGAGAGTTGATTTTTTTAACTGCTGCTTAGATGTGGCCAAAGGCTGGAGGTATGAGGCATCCAGTGAGGATCAAACTAACAGTTTCTAGTGAAAAGCTTGCTAACCATACACCATGTCAAGGTGCCCAAAGTAAGAGAGAGGTAGCAATAATTTAAACAAGCTTATTCAGCTGACAAGGTGTTATTTTACTTCTTTTTTTTTTTAATTTTCAAATATGTTTTTTCTTCACACCCTGATAAAAAATCCAAAATTATGTAAAGGTTTTACATAATTTTGTTGAATTTTGATCCAAAATTTAAGTTCTTGTTTTTTGACCATTAGTCATTGAGTAATGTTAATTACAGAGACCTTGTTAGTTGAACTTCATACAACTTTTAACTTGTATGTCTAAAAATCATGGAAAAAACTGAAAAAAGTAATAAATTACTTATTAGAATCAATTTGACACACATAATTATTCTTAATCTTTTTTGTACAATTTGAAATTACATACATGGAGATTGTGAACTTAATATTAAATAGACACAAAAATGTACTAAAAACTACACACGACTTTCTTTTCTGTCACACACGAATCAACGCGATCGACCTTTCCACTTAGTTTGACTTTGAATGGGCAATTTTTCCATCGTGATGCGAAATATGAATGAATAAACAAAAAAACACCTTAGAATCATTCTCGTAAAAAAATCGATAATTCTTTGGCGTGTTAGTCTCGCAAGCTAACCATGAGTACGACAATCGTTACTTAATGGATAATCTACAAAAAATTAAGAAAAAACGAACAAACAAACGTAATCTTGGAATTGTGCCAAAATTGGCGTCATTTAGTAAAAAATCTTGTTTCAATTTTTATCATCATCATCATCATCACCACCACAACAAAAAATAACTTTATTCGAAAATTTGAATTCGGGAGAATAAACAGAGCCTGGGAATTGTCACAAGCAACATTGCATCGAAGACAAAAGAGACAAGAAGTGAACGAAGAAAAAGTTTAAAATACAGTTGTGTGCAATGATATTTTGTAGAGCGATAAGAAGACTACAAAACAATGTCCCAGTGTTTGTTATTGTTTTGGACCACGGCTAAATTTTAGGGTCGTGTAGAAAATCCTTATTTCTTCACACTAAGGCAACTGTCACAAATCCGAAGCAAAATTAATTGTATTTCGGTTACAAAAAAATCTTTTTATAGATGAACTGTCATTTTTTTTTTTTTGCAATTGATGTCGGTCGTTTTTTTAGGTCTAAAATAAATAAATAAATAAATGTCTAAAAAAAAAATAAAAAAAATAAATAAATGTTAGATAAATAAATTAAATTTAAATATTTAGTTTGCTAGTAAATATATTTTTCACTTACAGTGCTGCGTTATCAAAAACTATGAAGAATATTATTTTTTTTCCTCTTCCACGAATTAATAATAGGCTAAAAATCTTGAAATTGAAATATTAAATTATTACACGTGACAAATTCCCTTTTCGGTAACAAACTCGAACGTTTAATTAGAAGGAAAAAATGCAGCTAAAGCTGATATCCCAACAATTATAGGGAGAAAAAAAAATTAAACACATTTTTAATTCCATTTTTCATTCAATTCAAAATTTTGAAAACTGAAAAGAGAATCCGATCACTGAAAAATGTGTTTGTCACTTTTTTTTCTTTCTCTCAATCGATTATTAAGAGATCATAGAGAGAGACACTTCGATTTTTAACCATGTGGACTACAAATGTTCGATAAATGTTTAACCGGCGTCATAAGACGATTTGTTCACACTTTTCACAGAAGACGGCATTAAAAGTGTCTCAGAACTTGTAGAGAAAAATTTTTAAAGAAAAATATCTCACTTAGAAACATTTCCGAATTCCAATATCCATAAGGCAGACATTTATTTTTATTTATGCAATTAAAATAATTTCCACATGATAAAATAATATTAAAAAAGAATTGCTATTATCGATCAATGAACGACGAATATCAAGTGCCCTCTTCTCTTAGTTTTCGGGTAGATTAAAAAACAAAACAAAAAACTAAATAATGAGTGACGAGTAACATGACATTGAAGTTAGAACGTTTTCCCAGCTGACCTATAACAAAAAAAAATAGTAAAAAGTAGAAAAAGGCTATCAAACATCTTTAAAAATTAACATTTTCGTACTGTAGCAAAGAGAGAAGAACGAAAAAAAAAAAAAAAATAGAATTAAAAAAATGGCATTAAAGGCTCTCTAATTATTTATCGGTTTTAAAATTAATAACAGCAATAAATCTATTTTTCAGTCAAGAAAGACGATGACTTAAAAAAAATATAGTAAATAAAAAAAAAAACTACCAGGAAAAAATGCGAGAAAATTGTTTACTTACATGAGTTATTAACAAAAATTTAAAAAACAGATTTGACTTTACAAAACTAAAAATTTCCATTTTTTTTATACTGCATGTATTAAAATTTTTAAGATATTTAAAATAAAGTTTTATTATTACTTACCCTTTTTTTTTTTGTTTTGATCGAACCGTAAGAATCCAACAATGTTATGAAAAGAATGTGGGGAGTGTTAGAATGCTTTTGCTTTCTTTTCTCTTCTCTTTTTAATACGCTTCGTTAACTCAGTAGTTAAAGTTATAACTCAGGTGTTTTTATCTTTCTTTTTAAAGTTTAGAACAAGGCCTTTTACAGTCTTTCGAAAAAGGCCAGAAAGAGAAATAAAAACTTTGCCCATGAGGCTGTCAATAATTATTTAGTAATTTGATGAAATGGTAAAGAAAGCTCTACGTTTTTGCTTTCAAACTTTCCCGGTTGTTTTTCGTGTTTGAAAAGAAGAGTAAAGAAAGTGAACATTTTGTTAACTGTAGGAGCCAATAGTCAGTAACAGGTTTAATTTAAACATTATCTATCTGAATAGATCTTAATTGAAAGAAAGGAACAACACGATCTTTTCACTCTCTCTAGCTAGCTACTTGTAAAATCTAGAGAATTCGAGTCAATAGGGAACTGATTTTTTAAGTTTACAACTGGTGTCTGTAGCGATGATTCTTTTTTCTATTTATCATTTCTGAGTACGCCAGCCAGACAGACCTTCCTCCCGTGGAAGATATGCATACAACCCCCCCACCTCCAAAAAAAAATTTTTTTTTAAATTTTGTATCTATCTATCTATCTATCTATCTATCTATCTATCTATCTAATTTTGTTCATCTACTGTAGAGTGTAGCAGCATTGGTAATTTGTTGTAGCAATTAAACTAATAATTTTAATAAACTAAAACATATCTACCTTTTTCACCAAAGTTTGCATGAAAATAGTAAAAAGGTATGTATCAGTTGATTTTTTACAATAAAAACAGTCTTATTGATTGAAATGTTTGAAGAAATGGATATATGTCTGATACAGAGAAAATTCATAAATGTCATTACTCATAGTTTACAGAAAAAAAGGAAATATAGCATATTCACTTTAAAAAAAAAATTGTATTTTCAGTTATTGGTTTGTTTTTCTTTTATTTTGGCAGGTTTTATTTCTCTCTTTTGGAAAAGAGAGAGCCTTGGTATAGATTAGTGTTGATGAGCTTGTATTTTGAGTTGATTGATTATGATCAGATGCAAAGGCATGTTTTTAAGTTTTCTGGGAATACAAACTTGTTGAAGCTTTTTGAATTAACCAATAGCAGTTGGTTGAAAATTCTCTTCTGGGACCTTATCTTTTTTTTTTTTAAAACTACATCCACAATTTTTAAAATTGTATTTTACATTTTATTTTTGGTGTTTTATTTATTTATTTATTTATTTATTTTTTCTGGGGCCTGCAAGACTTTTTGTGAGTTTTGCTATGAAAACTTTACACACTAATAATTTCCATTATTAAATTCTGAATATAACTATATTTCATATCTATTTATCTTAGTCTGCTGGTGTTTGTTTATTATTCATTTGTTTGCCTGTTTTTGTAGGCAAAATTTCCTGGCTGATACGCTGAACAACTTCATCTTTCTTGTCCCAACAATCTATATTTGCAAAATCTACAACATTATATATATTTTTCTCTCCATTTCAGTGAAGATGAATATTTGGCATAGTCATCTCACAAACTCCCAGTTGAGGTTAGTCAAAACCAGTGTAGATTTGGACACAACATATGTCTCTGATCAGATGACATCTTTGACAGTTTATGCAAGTCAAATGGTAAACACAAATTTTCTTTAGCATTACAGCAAAAAAGAAAGGAAGTATAACATGAAATACTTTAATATCTTAAAGATATTCACATCCGAAGGTGTTCATGGGCTCAAATGAAGTCATGAAAAGTATAATCTGTTCATGTCATGATGCACATGTGTGGTTGCAGCACAACTCAAGAAAATTGATGAAATTCACATGGTGATAGTAAAAAGGATTTGACAAACCTTTAGAATAATAGTTTAAGCATACTGTATTAAAGATATTACTTAGTAGTTAAATAAATATATAACTAACAAATCTACTTTTTTATCCGTCAAGAGAGCCTTTGATTTTAAAACCAATAAAATTACGGAAGTTGGTTCACTGTTGTGCTAGACAATTTTTCCCTCCAGAATCTATCTTGCATATCTGTAAGTCTACTATTCACTCATGCTTAGAATATTAACAATTCCAAGCCATTATCTATTACACTACCTACACATACAAGCTTACAGCACCTGGTATTCCAAAGCAGCTATCCCTCAAGGTACAGACCAGACTTGACATTGCTTAACTTTGGTGATCATACGGGAACTGATGTTTCAATGTGGTGTAGCCATAAGCCTGCAGATTAGCAAGACCTTCACCATTTTTCTTCTTTGTTTCATGTCCCTTCATGACATGAACGATAATTGCTCTCCACGATTTCCTGTCATTTGTAGCTCTTAATAAAATCTTTTTTATTATCTCTCTATACTTTGCTCGGCTATCCATTTACTCAACCGTGCTAGATAGTTTATACATTGTTTTTCCCTGATCCATTTGCCTTCAAATCTGACCTGTGAGTATTAAATTTTCCAAGTCTTTTTCCCTCATTATATGCCGTAATAATTTCAATTATGTCTTTATGATATTAAGTATGTGTCCTTTTTGTTCCCATTTTATCTAAAACTTCATTGTTGCTCACATGCTGAGTTTATGGTATTTTCATTATCCTTCTGTAGAACCACATTTTTGTTGTTTCAAGTCTCTTTTTCATCCATGAAGAGATTGTTTAACATTCACTGCCATATAGGAAGACTGATATTATGTAACAGTTCAGTACTTTACTTTTTGTTTTTAAGGAAATTTTCCTGTTTCTTAATATTTTGCTTAGCTTTTGGAAGGCAACTTTCACTATCCCAATGTACCTTCAGATATCACTTTTCATCCTCTGTTAAAACACTTCCTAGATATTTAAATTGTTGTGCTTGTTCTGGATTATTCTAATACCCTTCCCAAATATATCAAGGTTACCTCAGAGAGACTAAAAAAGAAATAGATGTAATTCAATAACTTTTGATGTGTTTAACTTGCTACTATGTCTAAGTAAAATATACTCATTTTAATTATTTTAACTTAAATTTAATTTTTTTTTTTTTTGAGATGAGGAGTTATTTATGTTAATTATATTTGGACTATTGTCTTCATCTTTGTTATTGTTATCATAATGTTTTTATCAGTGCACCTTCTGGCCTTCCTCAGGTGTATATTGATCTGGGTAACAGGTGGGAACAGTCAAGAAGGAAAACCAGAAAATTGCCATGATTTGTCTATCTTATGTCAAGGGCTTATTAAAAAACAATTCAGAAGATCTGTGGTCCAAACAACATCAGAACAATATTCAGAAACAGTTTCACTGAAATCTCAGTCAACCAAGTAAAATCTAACACGGGGGAGAACATGATCTAGAATTGTGTGTACTTGATTCTTTATGGTTGTGGCAGGGAATATAAAAAGTGAAACAAGCCACATTCAAAAAGTAAGTTTTGAGAAATATTGAAAAGCTGTAGTGAGAGGTGGTACAATTAAAATTGGGTATTGCTGTTTGTGTATGGAGGGAAAGGGGTAGTCATCAGACCCCGTGTAATGAAGTGAAAATACTGGACAAGGAAGAACACTGGAGAATTAGATCTCTGAAAGTAATCAGTGCACATTTTAAACTATGAGGACTTCCTTAGTAGGCCTAGCATAGAAATAAATACAATATGAGAGCCGTTAAAGAAAGAAAGAAAGACGAATGACAGCAAGTATTCAACAGCAGTAGCAGCAGTAATCAGCTAGGTTTAAGGTCTCAAGTTCAATACAGTGAATTATCCTACAGGACAATAGTTTAGTGGATTGAAATATGGGTTCTTGAATTTAGTGACATAGTAATTATGAGATTAATTCCTGGGTCAGGCAGTGTGTAGTTGGACTCAATGGTAATGGACAAGCAATAACAGAGCAGTACTAAAACTAGACAAGATATCCTGAGACACAGTAGGTTACCCGCATCAATATAGTGTGGAAAATTAGAGGAACATTTGAAAGAAATAGATGAACAGGATTCAATGGATTTGATAGATATTTATTTGTAAAAGGGATCACCTTGCCTCACATGTCAATACACCCGTAATGGCTGTTGGCCTACTGCTGGTCACGTGCAAGCCACAGATAATAACGTGAATCCTCGCATGCTGGGTACAATCACAACACAGGGAGAAGGTCCAAGGGAGAATACTTTTACTGGAGCGTAACAATCTTTTTTTTTCTTTTTTTTTTTTTTTTTTAATAGTGTGTATACCAAAGTAAATGAAAATGAGGAAGTAAGAAAATAAGTAAAAAGAGTTTAGATCATGAAGCCAATTGCGCTTGTTCATTGATTACGCCTTGTTGGAGTATACTCCTTAAAAATAGGGGTGATGCGTCTCTTAGTTAAGCAGTCTGCCAATTGCATTTTATCCCAACACCACTTTAACTTCTTTATCCATTAGCTCCTTAATTCCACTGATTTCAATTCTAAGCCATTTTTCTTTAACCAGTTTGGATGATTTTACAGCCTCAAAGAGAGATTTGCTGTCTGTGACACATATAAGTAGTTTATGTGGATTCGGCTTACCTGTTGTGAGTTCAGAGAACAGTGTGGAAATGAAAACTGCCATGTCAATTGCTTCAGTCATTGAGATAGTTTCAGCAGCCAAAGTGCTATGCACAATGCGTCGGATCTTCTTTGAGCTCTACCAAATCGGAGAGAATCTACCAGATTCAGCCACAAGTAGGATTATATAGCCTCCCTGACTACCACCATCAGGAAGATTTCCCATAGAAGCATCACTAAATACCATCAGGTGTAGTTCCTCATCTTTTCCAAGGTGTTGAAATTTCAGTGACAGCTTAGATGATTTGGCTCTGGCAATAACTTTGTTTACCTGTAGTAGATCCTGCACCATGCAATTTTTAATGCTTGTTGTTAATACACAGGCATTGAATAGTAGGTCTGGACAACTCTGATGTGCTAACCATAATAGTTATCCCACCTTCGATCTCTATGACTGCTATTCATTTTTTGAGAGTTGTGAGTCTTTTTTCATAGCCCTCAGAGAGTCCACAACAACTGGTAATATTTCGCCAGTGTATTTATCCTGGTTGAGTTGTATCATTCATACAGACGAGATCAATTCCACAATACTTGAAGATTTTGCTGTCCTCTTTTCCCACTTTAAATGCTTTCCGTATGTTTTTGATAAAGTGATCAAATTGTTGGTTTCCTGACCAAATGAAGTCATCACTATGGCAAGCTAGTATGCCTATCAAGCTGCCATCCTTAGAGATCCAATAGAAAACTATGGGATCCATTTCTGACATAATCCCACCATTCTTAGTCATGACCGTCTTCAAATCCCCCAGCAACAAGTCTCGCTTTAGATATAATGCCATCCGTAGTTAATTTCCAGCGACAAACCCAGCGAGTGGATATGCATTTCTGTCCAGTATCTTAACTTTATGTAGACATTGTTCTGTCTTCAGCTATCAAGCTCTTTCATTTTTGCTGCGTAGAATTGCATATTATCTACAATCATGACACTGTCATCATCAGCAGGTACTCTGGTGGTTTCATTTTTATTAAGGCCATTGACTTGGCCCAGGTCTACAGATAGTTCCTCACCTGCCAAGTTAGCTGGTTCCATAATTATGATGTTGTACCAGTTTTTATTTTTTCTGTTAGCCTTTCCTGCTCGGCTGATTACCTTAGCCTGGATTTGTTGTTGGCTTTCCTTGCGTGTATAACTTATGATGTGGCCTGGTTTTATGTGGATTTTGTTATTTGGTGTTTTATTGTTATAGTTTGGAGCTTGTGAGATTTGTGGAGATGGCTCATCATCAGAATTTTCAGATAATTTCAAATTTTTGATAGGGTCTAGTTGCTTCTCAGGTATTTAAATTTCTGTACCTGCTTGATTTTAGTATCCCCAATCTGTAATTGGAATTACAGATGCAAAATACGATACAAAATTTTTTTTTTTTTTTTGATATAGATAATTGCCAAGAAAAACCTGGATCACTCATTCCTTACCACAGGTATCAAGGTAAACATATGACTCTACATAGGAAAATGAAAGTGCCATCTGGTGGGGGTGAATCCCCAGTCACTAAGTTATCATTCCTTATTTGGTTGCCTGCACAAAGGCAAAGTGCAGAGCCATTATAAATTGGTTCACTTTTTTTATTACCTACAAAAACTAATTAAAAAACAAAAATCTGCTATCATTTTCTCTGTGGATGTTATCCCTAGCTAAAGAGGATTACTATCATTGGTTGTCTCTATATTCTATGACAATAAATTTTACCTTCTTGGTATAAAGGATTATGATACTGACCTCAGGGATCTTTTTATATTTTTTTTTTTTTGCTCGAGAAAATGAGAGAAAACTCTAGTGATTGAATGACATTGCTTAACAAGCAATATATTTGTCTATACTTCAGAGATGAGGTAGTATTTACATTATTTGGACTTTTGTCCTTATCTCAGTTGGCCTGTTTACGTTTTGGCTGTTGTATGCTTCGACCGTCTTCAGGTGCTAAGAATTTTGAACCAAATCATTTATTATAATCACCAGGGTATATCATTGTCATTACATGTGTGATGCCACTTCTGGTAGCCATGTAATTATCCCTCTTTAAAGTAACTCTTCAAGTTATTTATTCACCACTACTGTAGCCTGGTATCAAACTCATAACTCTTTAGGTCAGTGGTATTAACCAATATTTATATCCACTGAGCCATGTGTCCTCAAGAACACATAAGTTGCATCACACATGGAATGAGAGTGATATACCCCAGTAATCCAAATAAAGGGTTTGGTTCAAAATTCCTAGCACCTAAAGAAGGCCAGAGCATACAATGGTCAAAACGTTGTAAACATGGCAATGGAGATGAGGACAATAGTCCGATAATGTTAATAATGTATACACAATATATTGTAGAAAATATATGGTATAAAAACTTGCCCTTTTCAAAGAGAAAAAATGTAATTATGAAGTTGTTCTCAAAGGTTCTTGTTAGTAAGTAATGTTCTCATTAAGTGCACCACGCTGTTGGGTAAATGCAACAGATTATTTCCAAGCATACTTGGGTGTAAAATGATCAGCATGCTTACCTTGCAAACATTTGAAAGACTTTTAACAACATTTGAACCTTCTGTTAAGAGTAACATATGATTTTATGCCAAACATGGTCTTGTTCTACAAATATATTAATGTTCTTAATAGTACAATGGGTTAGTATGCTGGTTTTGCAAGCTAATGAGGGTGAGTGTTATCCCTACCACTTAAAGTGTTTTGAAATTTCAGTTGTTACTGAATACGCTGGAAATATGGCCAAATGCTCAAATTGACCAAGTTGAAAAAAAAAAAGAAAAAAACTAGGAAAAAAAAAAAAAAAGAACTGCCAAAAATTCACATGTGAGCTCATAAGCCAAAGCTTAAAGCAACCATGACTTTTTAAAATAAACCTATATCTTCACAAGACGAGCAGTAGTCCTCATTTCCATCATGTATATCATGAATTGTAATTGTACAAAACAATAAAACCATATCAACTTCTGTAACTATAGATGAAAAGAATGTTGGTATATATGATGAGTAAAACTGAAATTCAGGTATTGCGATAGTGAACTTATCCACTAGTCTAAGCCAGGTATGTTAATTGAAAAGAATTGCCTGCATATATAGATATTTGTAAATAAAATCAAACAAGTCTATTGGTTGACTGGCTTTTTCCTTTTGGTGTTGCTTGAATTTCAGAATGCTAGATAAATATTTAATATGAAAGGTGACTCACCTTTGCTGGAATTGAATAGTTTCATGAGTAACATCTCATTTTCAAAGATGTTTTTAGTCTTGATTTATAAAATATTTCAGGTGAAATCCAGAATTTATATATATATAAGTGGAAAATCCGAGCCCTTAAGCTTGGCCAAAAATTATTCCAGAGAACCTGCTTAAGGCAGTGTTGGGCTTTTGTCTATTCACCCCGGACAAGACTTTACCCTCTGGCAGAGCCTCATCTGGGTTCCTCTCTGCCTGAAGGCAGAGAGTTGATCAAGAGAGAGATAGTACTTGCAGCTTTTTAATGGTATCTCATTGCCAACCAAGTAATGTTTATCCATCTGCAGTGAGGTCTCCTTTGATTGATTGCCAAGTTATATGAAAACTTTAGAACTGGGACAAGAATTGAGAAGACAGAAAAATTGACATTATGCAAATTTTTTGAAGATAAAAGTTGACTAGGAAGCCAGAGGCTGGAAGAGAGTTCCACAAGCAAAAAGTGTGACAGAAGAAATTGTTTGCATAGACATTTTAACTGTGATATATAGAAAATGATTTTATTTTTATAAGTTCTTCTACAGGCTACATATCTGTAAATGGTATCTCTAAGCCTCAAATTCAGTTTTCATTAGAATGAACATGGAGGAAAATTTTGTCATACATCATTTGGCATTCAAGACTTTCTTTTTCCTAAGAGCTGTTTCTAAATTAAGTCAGAATATTACTCTTGAATAGGGATATGGAAATATTAAACTTTTTCAGTCATCAATTTTCATTTAAAAATGACAACTGAAAAAAATGTGTAAATGCATTCACACCTATGTGTGTGCACATAAATGTATAAACAAATATATTTATTTCTTCTGAATATACACCGTATGTGCATACAGAGTTTGGTATACATTTTAAATATGCATCAACATGAATTCATATCAGACACAGACATAAGTAAATATGCATCTATAAAAGTACATATACTTTTATGCATATACACTCAGTATACAAGAGTGCATCAATAAATTCATAGCCTGACACAAAATTATTAGATGAATTTTGATCTGGAATTTTCACTGCCTAATGGTTGAGATGTGTGAGTAATATTCACTGCTGAAGTTCATTAACAAGGAAAAAGTTCAGGTTGAAAAATGAATATCTGTTGTATAAAATAAATACTTCTTTCATCCTTAGACTATATATATATATATATATATATATATATATGTGTGTGTGTGTGTGTTTATGTGAGAGTTTGTGTATATATATATATATATATATATAAGTTATTTAGTTTTTGATCATATTTAAATTAGACCAGTACACAGTTGTATTAAAAAGTGTTTAATACAATTATATTGTAGAACTTTTGAATATTTTTCATTTGTAAATGAGTTATTACATGATACAGGTTTCTACCAGGCAATTTACAATAACTGATGTTACAGTTTTTTTAAAAACACTTGCATGTTTACCTGTTATGTGAGCATTTAAAAAAAAAGAAAAAAAAAGTGGTAAAATCACTTATTGTAAATTGCTTGAAGACACCGAAAGATAGAAATGGGGGTCACTTAATAACTCATTTAAAATTATATATATATATATAGGATTCATTTGGGGAGGTTTTTCACTAATTTTTTTCTACAGAAGAAACAAAATCCCCAAAGAGTGACGACATGACAATAATGCCTTCATGAAACGATTAAAACAACACGATTTGCACGATTAAAACAACACTGCTCAGTGTTGTATCATTGAGGTGGCAGGACAATACCCAGAAGATGTGTGCTAAGTATCTACAGCACAATATCTGTGCTAACAGATATAAATACAAATAAGACAAACACCAGAAGACATAACAACAAATAGTAAGGGAGGAGAGGTTAAATCACAGAGAGCACAGTTTGATAGTAAACGTTAATAACACTTTGAAATCCCAGACTGCTATTAGTCTTAATTTTTATAACTACTCCAATCCACAGACCATTCCATTCTTGAGACTGCTAGAAGGGTGTTAGCTGCTCTACAATACTCAGTTAAGTGAACATCCTCACCACATTAATTCTATTAACACTAACTATCTTAATATCAAACCCCTTATGACAAAAAAAAAAAAACCCACTTGCCTAAAATGCCTTTCAACGAGTAAACTACTGAAAAATACAGCAATTTTGGCACTAAGCTTCACTACAATTTAACACTATATATATATATATATATATATATATATATATATATATATATTTTTCATGTGTTCTTATGATTTTTTTCTTTTCAGAACTCAAATTATATAGGAATTGTTCAAATGTTTTGTTATTCAAAGCTATAGAGTGAATTTTACTTTACGTGTTACTGAATATGCATAAAGTTTATTTATGTAAAGTCATGTGTGTGTTAATTCCTATATAATTTTTTGAGTTCTGAAAACAAAAAAAAATCATAAAAACACATGGAAAATTACATAAAAAAAACTTAATGATACCTTGTCTGTCATTTTCAATGAAACATTTATATATATTTAATCCAAAAAAGAAGTGTATATAGGTAAAATCCCCCAAACTAATATTAATTTTATCAATATTAAAAATGATCCAGGTGGAGGGCCTGATGTAAATAGTATTGTTTATTTACAGAGTCAAATCAATAAATCCAAAATTTACATTCCGTTGTACAGCTATAATTTCAGCGAGAAAATTCTCTCTTCATTAGCAACGATAAAAAACAAATTTATTAATTCAAATATGGTACAAAAATTCACATACTGGAAGGAGCCCAAAAATATATCCATACACAGGAAATTTAAAAAAAAAAAAAAAAGAGGGAGGGGGAATTAAGAAAAATAAAAATTTTAAATTTGTAGTCCAGACATAAAAAAAGGAGGAGAGACAGAGTTTCATGACTCGATATTAGAAGAAGACTTTTAGATTACGTATACGTTAAAGAATCAAAAATGAAAATTTAACTGTGTCACAGAAATAAGAAGTGGTGAGAGAAAAGTAAAAGAAGTGGTGGGGGAAAAGGAAAAGAAAGGACAATTGGGGTAGACGGGGGGGGGGGGAGTTTATGAAGAAATAAGACATGAAAAATATTCACTAGTCCAGATGACAGAGCTTCTGATGATGAAAGGAAAAGTAATATATATTTAAAAAAAGAAAGAAAAGGAAACAGGTTGAAAGAAGAATAGAGACAATATCTGTTAAAAATTTAACACCCAAAAAAATTTGGAAAAAAAATTTGGTTTAAAATAATTCTAATTGTGTGTGTGTATATATATATATATATATATATATATATATATATATAATTGTGTGTGTGTGTGTATATACTTATATTTATATATATTATTTTCCCATTTCAGACCTATTCAAATATTATCCCAATTTTTTTACTTCTATTAGTAGATTTTAAACCCTCTATAGTCTATTATCATTATTGTTGTTTTAAACCATTTTTTTTTTCCAATTATTTTTTTATTTTAAAGTTCCTGTGTATGAATTGCCTGTCATTTAAGTTATCACTAGTTGAAACTACCCAGGTATGTGTATCCTGCATATCTGCAAATAGTCACTGGTCCTATACATCAATGCCTTGTCCTCCTCCAGTTTTCAAGGGGCTACCCAGAAATAAATCTTTTCTGTTTAACAAGCAGTGGGAACAGAAAGAGTCTAACTTGCTTCTTAAAAGGTGCTTATCTAGGCTAATTTCCCTGACCAATATAATCTACTACAAGACATGTTGGCTACAAACCAGTCACATAAAGCAAACACTTTCACTAATGGACTTAATGAGTATTTTTTTTACTTTTTTTTGCTTGCAAAAATACACAAGTTGATTTGTTTATCATCTGAGGTGAAAATATAACACCAGAACGTAAAATAGAATCTTAAAAAAAAAAAAAAGAAGTTGTATATATTCATCTCTTTCGGACTTCATAACTAATTATGAAGGAGGTAAAATTTTTATAAGTACATTTACTCATCAGGTGAGTTGCATATCAGTGTGTATTCTTTATTCAGTACTCACTATACTCTGGTAATGTACCTGATAAAATGAAGCTTTGTAGTACAAAGACACACGATATAAACAATTACTTTTTATTTTTAAGTATCTGTTGTTCGGGTCTATTGAAGGACAGAAAAATTATTCCATCTACACAATTACCGTGAAACTTTTAGTTACACATATGCTTGTCTTTTATGAGATCTGAAAAACATTATTTACATATACATAATCATAATTGCCTTGGATATCATTAAATTTAATTGAAGACTCAGACTATCTTGGGGTCTGCATTGTTAATATTTGTTTCTCAATTTCTCCATTAGTACCTATGTATTTGAATTTTCTGATGAATCATTATGGATATGCATTGTGGTGCAGTGGATATTGGTTTAGAAGTTGAAATAAGGGAGCTGAGTTCAAATAGTTGAATTTGTTGCATCCACTTGCACACAAATAGCTTTGGGAAAGGTATTAATCTGTTTATCTCTCCAGTTATGGGTTAAATAACAGGTCAGATTGGGTTCTATAACTTGATTAGCAACCAGTCTACTGCAGAAAGAAATGGCAACCTACTGTGGGAAAATCTTCTGTCCAGTCAGTTATGTCTCCTTCAAGACATGAACATCCAAACGTGTACCACATATGGCGCTTAACTGACTGAGAAAAGAAAATAAGTTAATAATTGAATAAGCTTCTTGTGAGTTAATACCCTAGAAAATTACCCTATTTTATTGTTAAATTAAATATTACAACTTTAACTAAATATTGCAATAACAATCATGAATATGAATACAACTAATCATTTAAAGTAGTATGAGGATACAAATGAAAGGCATTGAAAATGACAAGTTTTTCATTTCCCTAAAGCAGCAGTTAAACAAGAACATCTTCTATATCTTCTCTCTCTCTCTTTTATTCTTTCTTTTTCTCATTAAAACCAAACAGTTTTCTTTAATAATCGTTTCACACCAAGCAAGGCAGGATCACCACTGGTGCGCAGGTGGATTACAGTGAGGAAATATTTGAAGAAAAGACAGAGGGAAGCCACATCCTGATGGTGAGAAAGTGATTAAAGTTGAGCTGCTAAATCTGAAATGTTTTTGTTGTAGGACCTTCTTTGGATTTTTTCAAGAACCTCAAGATAAATAGCAAGAGCACCTGACCAGATATGGCAACAGTATTCAATGCATGGACGAATGGTAGGTTTATAAATGTACAAGATGGATTATGATGAGAACCTCAAGAGAATAGCAGGAGCACCTGACCAGATATGGCAACAGCACTCAATGCACAGATGAATGAAAGATTTATTAATGAGAAAATAGATTCTGATGAGAAAAACTTTCTGGTTTGAGACTGACATGTTTTTTGTTTCTGTTTTCACTCCTCACAATCAAAATGGAATACTTCATTATTTATCAGATATTTGAAAGGTATAAGTATATACAGTGTAACCCTGATATAAGAGAGTTGTTGGGACCGGACAAAAGTTATCTTATATCCGGGTTTTGGTCTATTTTATATAACCCGGATATAAGATACCCTGATATAAGAGAAACTAGGATATAAGAGAGATTTTCTCTGGTCCCAAATTAGGGCCTGTGGTAATGTATATAAAATAGACCAAACCCGAAATAAGAGAAACCCGGGTATAAGAGAAATTTTATCCGGTCTGACAACTCTCTTATATCAGAGCCACACAGGCTCTAATTTGGGACCAGAGAAAATATATATATATATATATATATATATATATATAAAATTGTTTAATACTTAGTTTTTGGTCATGATAGGGTTAGACCAGTACGCATTTGTATTAAAAAGTGTTCGATACAATTATATTGTAGAACTTTTGAATATTTTCCATTTTTAAACGAGTTATTTTGCTACCTATATTTCTACCATGAGTGGTGTCTTCAGGTGATTTTTAATAACTGATTTTATCGTTTTTCCTTTTAAGAATGCTCTTGTAACGATGTTTTATTTGAATGTTCACATGGCAGGGAATTTATGAATGTTCAATGTTTAAATTAAAATGGATTATGTTTTTTTCATCTATGGTTGTATGAACCTAAGAGGTATTTCTTAGTGTAAATGCATTTAGTTATAATTTCTGTTCTTTATTTAACAGTTCATCTAATAATTTAGATAGTTTCATAAAAAAACAGAACGCCAGAAACTTAAATAGCATCGTACAAAACAAAACCACCAACAAAGAATGCAACCGCAGGGACAAAAATAAATGTCCACTTCAAGGCCTCTGCAACACAAAAGAAATAATTTATAAGGCAGAGGTACATGACTCAGATGGCCAAAACAAAATATATTTGGGATCAACCAAAGACACCTTTAAGACAAGGTGGTTCAATCACAGATCTACATTTAAAATAGAAAAAAAAAAAAAAAATATATATATATATATATATATATATATATATATATAAGGAAAACTCAACACATCATCTAAAGCAGTTATAAACTGTAATTTATTTTGATGGGTGAGTTTACCCATCTCTTCAGACTGTGGAAATACATTTGGCTTAATTTTTGGCAGAACATACATAAAAAGGGGAATCCACCTAATACAGCCTAGAATAGAAATTTCTAGTGTTAGCTTGTTAGGGTAATAAAAGTTAAGGGAGTGAAAGTTCATGTATTAAGTGTAACAATTGGACAGAATTCAATAGTGAATTTTTTAGAAGCTTATAATTAATACTGAAGCGTTTTAAACCTTTAATAGTGCTATTTTAGAAGCCGATATTTAATAATGAATTTTTTTTAGAAACCAATAATAATGAAATTCTTTAGAAACTTATAATTATTAGATACTTATTTTAATTTTTATAATCAATAATTTTACAGTGAGAGTTAATGGGTTAAAATAAAATCAGTGAATAGAAAGGACATTTTCATAATGTTAGTGTTTACATTAAAATCTCTAAATTATCACTTGTTTAGACCAAACCCGTGAGAGCTTTCTTTCTTGTTTTTAATCATAAATAAAAGTGAGTTAAATGTATAAAAAAAGAAAAAAAAACACACCAACATATATATAAAATTTATCTTGGAAACAAAAGAAAAAAACAAATAAAAAAGGGAAACAGACTCACCATGACATCCTTCAGGAAAGGTAATGTTGTATAAGGATTAATCTTAAGCATTGATTTTATTGTAAACTAGTAAACACAAAATGAAGAAAGATGTTTACTAATCCCTTATATGCTTTTTATTACATATCAAATATTACTTTTTTATCTTATGAATGGGACTATTTAAAACTAGAATGTTGACACCATTTGACTGAGTAAAAAAAATCTGAGTTTAAAATCAGGCATATAAAGGTAAATTCGGGAATTTCTACCATACCAACATGAAAAGCTGATAATCCAGGGATAACAGGTTTTGGTAATTTTTCAATTTTCAAAGCAAGCCAACCAAGGTTTAAAAAGAATATGGAACTTCTCCTGCTAAAATGAACATTTCATCTTTCAGATCCAAATCTTGCTAAGGACTGAATAATAATAATAACGATAATAATATCTGAAAGATGAAAAAGTTATTTTAGTAAATCTATAAGTGTTATGTCTTTTGTTTTGTTTTCACTTTATTTATTTTCTTACTTGTATCTCTCATGGCTTTCAGGTTTTATTTCTGAAAGATCAGTTACCTGATAGAAATAATCAAGGTCAATTAACTTCAACCAATCATCTTACCAGTTATGTCTCACCTTTGAACAACCCTTCACACCTCTCTTCCATACCTTGATTAATAATAAACTGCACTGCCAGATTTTTTGTGTGAGTTCTCACAACACACGATCAATGGGGTCTATTGAGTTTGATAGCAAGCAGCTAAGCAAGTTGTAAATATTTATAAATCCATATGAGCAAGTGAAATTCTTGAGATTTCCTCTGACACTTAGAGGCTTTATTTTGATTTTAAAGACAGAATGAAATAAGAAAAGTGAAAATTCTTAAAGACAGAATGAAATAAGAACTGTTGCAAGATTGGTAACTGAAACAGTTATGCATTTTCCACTAGTGCTAGAAGTCAGTATTCAAGTCCATGTAAGAGAATTTTGAACGCTGATTTTCAAGGCAGGCAGGTAGTACCTGTTTGTAAGAGTGATGTTACATATTCTTATTTATTTCATTTTTCCCTTTTACTTAGCCATATCAATATTAAAAAATAGTTGCCATATTCAAGTAATTTGTTTTATCTCTTTTTTTAAAACTCACTAGACAATTTCATCAAAAATGAAGGAAAGACTTAAAGCAGCTGAAATATGATTCTACAGAAGGATGCTGAGGATACCATGGATGGAGCACACAAGCAATGGCAAGGTTTTGGAGAGGATGAACACAAAAAGGAAACTGATACTTAACATCAGGAAAAGACAGCAAAAGTTTTTGAGACATATAATGAGGAAGGAGGAGAACCTGATGCTTACGGGACGGATGTGGGGGGGGGGGAAAGAGAAACAGGAGTAAGCAGCGCACGACATACCTGATAGAATTGAACAGATGGATAGTGGAGTGGGGATTGTGTGGAATAACATAAAAATTGGTATTAAGTGCAACAAGAGATAAGGAGAAGTGGAGGGCCATGATCGCCTACATCCTGAAGTGACACAACACATAAATGATGATGATGAAATGAATGAAACATAATTGTGCAACAACTGATTACCTCAACAATTTTGCATCAATATTTTTATAAAAACAATCTGTAGAGAGATTCAGAAAATTCTAATTGCTGAAGAAATCAAAAAATTATTTGAAGATGTAGAAGGAACTTGGAGATATGGTTCTACAGAAGTATACTGAGCATACAAATCAGGAAGTTTTAAGGAAAATGAAACAAAAAGGACCCTTGTACTTAGTGTCAGAATAAAGAGTTGAAATTCGTGGAACATATAATGAGGAAGGAGGGCTTGGCAAATTTGACACTCACAGAACATACTGATGGCAAAAAGTGCTGAGGGAAGTATCAAGAAAATTACCTAATGAGCTTGTGTAAATGGACAGCAGGAGAGGGAGTGGCAGGAATAATAAGGGAGCAAACATTGCTTAAAGCTACAAGTTATGGATAATGATGATTGCACATGTCTTGAAGAAACATGGCATATAAAAAAAGGAATTCAAGAGTAAGAGAACAATTTCTTTGTTGTGTTCTAATCTACATCTTAAACTTTTTGATACAGTCATTACAATGGTAGCCATCTTGAATACATTCTTTCATTCGTAAATACAGTATAATCCGGATATAAGAGAGATTTTCTCTGGTCCCAAATTAGAGCCTGTGGTAATGTATATAAAATAGACCAAACCCGGATATAAGAGAACATTTATCCAGTCCCAACAACTCTCTTATATCAGGGTTACACTGATTTGATTTTGTTTAATTTCAAACTTCAAAGCTGTCAGATTTAAATTAATATGCTTACTCTATTTTATTTAATGTATAATTCACTGACATTTCACTTGGATTTTTCATTTAGTAATTTTAATTCCTTAATATTAAGATATAGTATTTATATAATATTTTTTAGATAGATGAGATGGTTAACTACTGGATACTTCATCTTATTATTGGTACTTGTTAACGTTGATTATTTTAGTTTCTTTTGTCTGGGTAAGTAAAGTAATTATAAAAGAGTCATTCACAACTCCTTTCTTCTTTGTCAAGTATAATGTCATGCCAGTGACAGGGCATTATATAGCACTAGCAGTATAGCCCGGCATTGCTCAGGTGTAATGAAAGCTTTAAAACTAATCCATGGTCCTGGAGCTCAGACTCTTTGGACGTTGGCACGAAAAACTAAAAAGCAATAGTTGTTTCCAGTTAAAGCGAAACCGTAGACTGAAAAATGAATGGATGTAAGTCAAATTTTGATTTTTTGGTATTGATATCAAATTAGTTTTTTTGTTGTAAACTGAATTTTGAAGGCTAAATAAGTCCTCTGAGTAAATGGTATCATGGCTGAGACTAAGAACTACAATTATACCTACTTAGAGCCAAACTCTAAGCAAAAACAAAAATAAAAGGGCTGAAAAAAAAAAATACTGACATACAGGCAGATAAACAAACGCACACACAAACATCTTGCCTTTTATACATATATATTATCGATTTTCTGCACTATTGTAAGAACTGCAACCTTGAAACGTCTGAATATCATTTCTTATGTCTTTGTCTATTAGTGTATCAAATCTGATTAAAATTGGACCACTCCTTCTATAACCCGATTTTTTTGATTATCGATATTTATTGGGGGTACCTTGACACAAAACCTAGCTAAGAACACTCGCAGACGCTTATAGTACAACTGTGTAAATTTTCAAGAAAATTGGTTCAGCCATTTCGGTAATGGACACACACACAAAGTTTAATTTATAAATAAGTTTAGATTAGATTTAGATAAATATATCTGGCATAGAAGACAGTACAGGGAGAAGTAGTTTCATGCTCTTTCTAATAGCATAGATACAAAGTGAACATAAGTAGCCTCAGTCAAAATTTGCACTTGGTTTGCCAATTCCAGTTCCTTGCTGGTAACCAATACAATGTCACCCTTCACATTTCTACCTATTTAACTTGACTTTCATGAAAATTAGGTTATTATTCAAACCTGCCTTATGTTCCAGTGATATTGAAAAATATATATATATATATAGATAGAGGAATATAAACAACATCTTTTCTTATAATAATAATTATAAGAGAAAACTATGGAGATGTAGGAATATTAAATTATAAATTTAAACCTTTAAATTTCTGGTATCTGACAAACACAAAAACTAATATAATTTTATTTTGTCTCCTAATACTATTTTGTTTTTATTGCCATTGGTTTCAAATATCTCACACCTTAACAAGAGAAAATTTGTTAAAATGAATTGTCGTAAGAACCCGAACACAAATTAATCATAGAAGACAAAGAAATCAGTGTAAATTTCTATATATTTTTACCTTAGATATTTATGTATCATATTCTCCAATGAAGCAATAAATATAACTTGGAATATCTCATAATGAACACTAAATATTGTTGTTGAATTACAGAGGAAGCCCTATCAATTAACTATGTCCAAGAATTTATTTATGCAAATTGTTTTAAAGTGTATCATGGCAGTTACTGAGAAGCATGAATCAGAAAAAAAAACATTTTTTCCCTTCTTCAGCTATTTTGCAATAGACGCTCCCACATAAAATCAAAAGTAATTGTTTTAATTTCACTTAAACTTAAATGGTGTGATATTTACTCAAGTAACAGAATCAGGCTTGGAAATATTATAAATAACTCTTATTACTACTTAAAAAAATAATTTTGATTTAATATAAGGTCTGTCCAGAACATATCCAGCTATTTGAATGTCTTATGCACTCGATATAACTTGGTAACCAATCAGAAGCTAGTTTACTGTTACATACCTAAATAGACATTGTCCCAGCAGTGAGATGTGATTGAAAGAGTTAGTATACTGTGTGTTCACAATGAATGAGCAAGTAAAATTTTTATTTTTTATGCTGAGTATTTTGGCAAAACACTGCATTATTTAAGTTTATACTCAAGATTTAGCTCCCTGTAACTTTCAACTTTTTCCAAAAACAAAAATCATAACTGAGGCATAATGAATGAGATTAAGGAGAATGTAACGGGGGCAGCAGATGACAATATTGAAACAGATGCTAGAAAGAATGTTTAAAGGAGTGCATGAAGTTCTAAAGAAACTACTCTAAAGGAAGCTAAGACACCATTGCCCTAGGTAGGATAGTGTGTTTTTTTTTTATTATATTAAATAGCTGAATCACTGAACACACCTTTTATTTTGTTACTGCAAATGCTAAAAAAAGTGAGTGAATCCCCAGACCAAAAACTATTAGATGTTTACAAAGATTTCCAGTATATCTTTATTTAAAAAAAAAGTAAAATTTTCTACACCATATTCAGTTTGTTCTGTGTTTTTCCTTCTATTTTTTAAAAGAAACTTAAGATTGAATAATAGGAAAAAAAGGAACAGTTTGTAAATCACTATATTCATGAAAATAATTAAAATTTAATTATACAAAACAAAATTGGCTTTTTGGCAATATTTGTAGGTGTCAGATAAATGTGTGTAGCCTTTAAAAGCAATTGCTATAAATTTTGAAAAAGTAGAGGGAGTAATCACAATTTAAAAAAAAAAAAGAAATAAAAGGAAAAAATTTTTTAAAAATTACAAGTTTTTTGTTATAAATGCAATAACAGATTAACAGTATTTTAAAAAATATTTAAAAAATTGAGAATTATTGGAATTTCACAAATTAATCAAAAGTTATGTATATTGTGAGCTATCCCTTTTAAGAAATTTATCTTCTTTTGAGGAGTATACTTACCCAATAGTGCCATGATTCTTGCAGTTTTATTTTTGATAACAGAGTTATGTTAACTATCTTTTTGGATTTTTTAGAATAATTAAAAGTTGGTTTGAAATTAGCATCTCTTAAGAAAATATGGTAACTTAAAAAAATTACCAGTGGTACACAATTATTCAGGGATGCATTTATCTAGGGATGCAAAGGTTCTGGTACACAATTGACTGGGACATAAATGCTCATTCACCATAGGAAATATAGCAAAGGTGGTCTGGTCAGATGAAACCAAAATTGAACTTTTAAGCCTTAATGAAAAATGCTATGTGTGGCAGGAACCTAAACCTTTGTTTTTCTAATTATTGTTTGTGTAACAATAAAATATATTTTGTACTGTGGGGAGTAGATAGTAGTAGTTAAAGCATATTGAAATATACCCTTTCCTCTTTACTAATAGAGTGACAGAGAAATTCTCTCTTTCTTTCTCTTTTCCTCTCAACACATATTTTTCCTCTTTCTATTCTTCCATATTCCTGGTAACTTAGATTATAATCCGGACATAGCTTATTTGGTCAACTGACAACACGTGAAAATCAACCAATGACTAACATTCCCATCAAAATCAAGTCAGAAATGCATAGTCATTAAGTAAATATAAATAGAACAGTGAACCCATGCATAAAAGTTGGTCCCAGTTTGCTCACTGAGTGTGTGGAGTTTGTAGTAGCTGTCAGAGATTCAATTAACACACCAACCAGCCAAAAGGAGACTAACTTCATGCAAACCAGAGATGTACTAAAATAATCTTAATTAAAAGAATATGCAGAAAACCAAGGAAAATACCTGGAATATAATATAACATAGCACAAACCACAACCTGATACTACATTCCACCTGACACACACATGGAGGAACAAATATGTTATATTTACATGAATATACATATACATGAAAAAAAAAAACTCTTCATAACCTGAATACAGTAATACATATATGATAATAAACATTCACATAAATACCACGATGATTTATACAAGAAATATATCAAAGACACAATACAAAAAGGAGAGAAATTATTCAAATATAACAAAAGATGTAACCTTATGGAGTCAACAACAAAATAAAATGGTGGTATAGTTAATAAAACCTGGTCTTTACTCATTTATTATCTCAAACTTGTCTATACCATAAGTAAGTTTTGTTTAACAGCATATCAACCTTTGTGGGTCATTTAATGCCAAAAAGGTGGGGTTTTAAGGTACTTTTTTTTAATGTTCAGTTATAATGAGAAGGTTAATTTAATCAGATTTTAACGAAAGTTTTGTTTTTATTCTTTTTATTTTAGAAAACTGAAAATGTCTTCTAGTTTTGTATTCAAAAATGTTTTGCTGAGTATTTTTTCCTTCAAAAATGTGTTGTAATAGAAGTAATTTTTTCTTCAAAAATGTATATTTTTCTATAAAATCTATTTATATGTATATATTTCTATTAAAGTGTATTTTTATAATTTCATAATGTTTTGACTCCAGTTTGGGGATTAACTATTTGCCCATAGCTGGGGCCCTAAGAGGTGCTACCACTCTGGGTCAGGGTGGACCTGGGAACAACAGAAATTAAGAGGTGGTTCCACACTCCTCACAAGCACCCAATCAGAGGCCTTGCTGCTAGATGCAGTTTACCATCATCTATACCATAGTATCCTCAAAACATTGTATTTTGTGTTTATGTAAATTTGGATTCCAGTTTGTAACACTATAAAATGTGAAAAAGTTCAAAGTGGGTGAATACTAATGAAAAACACTGTAGATAGAAAAAAAGCATTAGTATAAACTAAGGCCAGGAGCATATGGTTTAAAGTCGCTGAGAATATTGTGTGTATAAGTAACTATGTATCTATATGTCAGTCAGTTAAGTGCCATACGTAAAACACGCTTGGGCGATCATGTCTCTTTCGAGACATGACTGACTGGGCAGAAGATTATCCCGCAGTAGGTTGCCATTGCTTTCTGCAGTAGACTGGTTGCCAGTCAAGGCTATAGAACCCAATCTGTCCTGTTATTTAACCCATAACTGGAAGGAAGAGACAGATTAATACCTTTCCCAAGAATATTTGTGCATAAGTGAATGCAATGAATTCAACTAGAATTCAAACTTGGTTCCCAGATTTCTCGTTCCAAGCCGATATCCACTGTACCACAACGTATGTTATGTAAATATGTATTTATCAATCATGTCATAACCTTTATTTATAGAATATGCATTTCATTATGAATATCTTTGTGAATGACATAAAAACCACCCAGTTTTATTTTTTGTTGTTGCAAGTTACTTTAGTAAGGGGTAAACTGTTTGAAAAAAACATTTCGAAACTTACCATGGCTGAAAAATAATCCTTAAGAAATTGTTCTTCCAGCATCTTGGCACTTTTCAGGTTATCAATACAAGAATTATATTTGTTGAGAATATGTCTGCCTTCTGTTGAGATCCATATGTTTAACTGTGAACAAAAAAATTAGCATTATTTTTTATGCATTTTTTTAAACATGAAATATAAAATAAAAGATACATAATTTTTTTATGTCTCAAAAGAAATAAGTAAATACCTCTATTTTCAAAGAAGATCAGTTATTCAATAGCCTAAACGAATCAAAAATTATTTCATGTGTGTAAAAATAGGTTTTAGTTTCTACTCTTTCAGGCATAAATTTATCAGATGCACTCTTTCAAGAACCAGGCTAATCAACCAAAATATATTTCTGAATATTTATCTAATTTCAAAACTCAGATGGTTGTTAGCAAAAAAGACAACCCAAAATGTGCCTTACATATTGGGGATGTAAAAATCAATACTTTCATGGCTTCTGCTTGGATGAGCTTAAGTCACTGATGCCTCCTCAACAGGTGTTTACCCGTGTGACCAGACTGGCATCTGGGTCCCACCCATTCACAGTCAGGTTAGCCAAATGCAGACGACAATTCTACTCCTGCAGCTTCCTCTCTCACACTTCCCACCTGTGGAACTCACTCCCGTATTCTTGCTTTCCTGACGGCTACAACCTCCAGAAATTTAAATGCAAAGTTAATACTCATCTACTAACCACTGGCCTCTAGCTCTCTCCCCTCCCCTGTATAACCTTCCTTTTCTCTCCACCTATGTATCTGTCATTGCACCTGCTTTCTCAGCTTTCTATTGTTCCTTTCTAACTAGCTTGTACTCCTCACTCTTTTCTAATTAATCTTTTTACATTTATGCACATCAGTGGCGTTTCTGCCTTGCTCAGGGTAAACTGATTAAAAAAAAAAAAATTATAGAAATTTAACCATCTGGGTTGTTTATATAGCAAGAGGTGACAGAAAGTCTGACACAGAAATTTAAAAGTACATAGGAATTGTGAAAAATGCCTTCAGAAAATAAGCCAAGTATTAAGAGATAAGAAAATATAAGAAGCAAAGTAAATAGTACTGAACTTGTATATAATATCTAATCTTTTCTATACCACTGAATTATGGACAATTTCTTCACAGATGAAGTTAAGAGACTTCAAGTAACAGAGGTGTGATTATACCAATTAATGTTGAGAACACTTTGAGCAGAACATGTGAATTATTTTTTTAAGGAGAATAGTAAATACAAAGAAATTACTGCTAACAACCAGAAAGAGACAGCTGAATTTTATGTGACATAATGAAGACGGTAAGCTTAGAGAATTTAGCACTCACAGAAGATATTGAAAGCAAGAGAAACTGAGTGGAAATAGTGAATAGCCTACTAGCTGAGTTTGAGTGACTGGAGAGCAGAAGATGGAGAGCAGAATATGGACCACAAAGACAAAAAGTGACAGTAATGGTAAAACAGTTCCTTAAAATGATAGAAAATTGTGGAGAGCTATGATTCCTGTCAAAGGAGGAATTTGAACATGATAGTTATTGAATAGTCTCTGTATATTAATGTGCATTGGAACAATTTCCTCATGAACATTCTTGAGTCAGAAGTGTTAAGGTTATGCTAAAGAAGACTTAATAGCAGTCGGCCAATTACAAATTGAAAATGGAAGACTATTGGTCTTTCAGGAAACAAGTCTTTGACCAGTAGAGAACTAGAGTTCCTCAGAATAGATACAAGAATTCCTTGAAAGTGACTCATTTTCTGTGGCCTCAACCATAATCAGTGGGAAACAGAGGTGACATGGAGACACAGGACTTGTTGAGTAACCTTCCTTGCCAAAGTTAGTTTCAGAAAAAGAACAAAAGGAAAACTGACACCTCCACAAAGCTGAAATTTCAATAAATGCCATGCCACCTTCTGCAGCTATTGTGGAAAGGCATGCATCTCTATTGCATAGGCCTCATTAGCCACCAGATAGTTTGTAACAGATGTGGAACCCACCCTAACATTTGCTTGCAAAGTCATGCCACTGTCTTTGCAAATTGTCATCTGGAATATTACTTTTGTCCCAAGTTATTCCTACAGAATGGATCAATATTTTTTCTGAACTGATAATCTCCTTGTATAATAGATACCTTGAATGGCTGGGTTGTTTGCCATATAATTACTGAAAATTCATTATTAAAAGTGAGCTGCAGGTGGTTTAAAAAAAAAACAAAGCATCGATCTCCAGACCATGTACATATCTCTATTTGAAAACTGAGCAAATAAGGTCTGATCTAAAAAATTACAATGTACCACAAAACACAGTCTCAATCTACCTCCTTAATTGCTAGTTAAGTTGTGTATGATTCAATGATTTTTAATTTTTAAATGAAATAATATTTAATGCCATAGTTTACTAATAAATAAATTAAAAATATTTTCAATTGCTTATTCTATTTTCAATTAGTTAAATGCCATATGGGGTACATGCTTGGGTGATCATGTCTTTTTCGATCCATGACTGACTAGACAGAAGATTTTCCCACGGTATTTCTTTCTATGGTGGAGTGGTTGCTAACCAAGGCTATAGAATCCAATCTGTCCTACTATTTAACACATAGCTGGAGGGAGAAGAAATGGATTAATACCTTTCCAAAGGGTATTTGCACATAAGTGAATGCAACAAATTCAATTGGAATTTTAACTCAGCTCTTCAATTCCTCATTCTGAACTAATATCCACTACACCACAATGCACATTCTATTCTACTTACCACTTAATGATATTTTGAAAGGACACAATTATTCATTGTAATGTGACAAATGTATTTAAGCCAAGATACACTGAATAATGCAATAAGGTGGAAAATTAATCTGATATCTGGAATGCTGTTAAAAAAAGAGAGAAAAAGAGTAGATATAAAAATTTTATGTTAATATCTTTACTTAGTATCAAGTACTTTTTTGTTTTGATTCCCATTGTATCACCATAATGAGATTTTTTTTTTAATCTGACAGTATTAAAATTGTTTTTTTAAATTGATGAAAGTAGAGAATTGCAGTTGAATCTGAAGTTTTCATTTTTTTTCAGTTTTCTTAAATAATTATTAAGCAGAAGAAGAATGTATAAAAAAATGCCCGAGACACTATTAAAAAAATATCATAACCTGACTCCTTAAACCATTGACCAAATGTGCAAGTCACACGTGTTTGATAATTCATCATCAGCAATGATCTAAAATGTTAAGAAATGGCTGTTTGCAAGATGAAATAATTTAAATATATTTTGGTGTCTTTATTCAATATGAAATATGTTTTGCTCTGCTTCACATCATATTACCATAATGAGTTGAATTTTTTTTTCCTTTTCTAACTAATAATTTCTTAACATTATTTCTAGTCTTGTAGTAAGTTTGAGTGAAATTAAGAAAATGTCTTAACAAAATCAGACAAATGAGAAATGTGATGTGAAAAACAACAGAAATATTTGTACTCACTTTGTTACATTCATTTTCAAATCCACGGAGTTGAAGTCCTTGTTCTAGTTTATGGAATCGAGTTTCAGCAACTTTGACCAAATTCATCATGCTGTTTTGTAGGTGTTTATACATCTTTTTTACATGAAGCATTTCTTCCCTGTAGAAAAATTAAAAAAAAAATTTATTCCATTGATAAACAACCAAAGAATTATGACCATCAATAATAATAATAAAATATTAATGATCAGAAAAAAAAAAAAAACAGAAATAAAAAAATAGAAGTCATGACAGAGTGGGAACAGAGTACAAACCAGAAACTGGCCTTAAAAATGTAAAGAAAATTGCATAATGATGTTAAAACACACACACACACGCATATATAACAAAGTATATGGTTGGTATGAATGGAATAAATTTCTGATATCAAAAAAGACACTATTCTTAAAAGAGTGCTCAATACAGAGTAAACCAAATAATATTTATTTAAAATTTATAACATATTATAACATCGCTATAAAGTAGCTAGTTTTATAGGCAAATAAGTTTAAAGTTAATCTCTGGATTTAAAAAATATTAAGTTTCTTTCTTTTTTTTAAATAAACTTCTATTGAACTAGGATGCTGAAGCTATTTACTCCATTAGTGCATAACATCCAACTTTTTAGGGATGGGTTACCTAAAGCTTAAATTTGCCAGTTTTAAGATTATTGCTAGCCAACAAGGTAGATTAGGTAAAATTTTTAAGGACACTTTATTCAGTAATAGGTTAACGTTATTATTATTATTATTGAAAATATGATAAAATCTCTCATGAAGATAAAGTCTGTCTGATCTGAAATTAGTAAGTAAATTATTAGATGATTCATCAAAATCCAAAATGTTGCTCCAAAATTTTGGTCTAAAGTGTATATCTCTCACACACACACAATCTGAATGAAGAAGTGCTGAAAATTTCTTGGCCCAACTCACTTCTCAAAATCAGTATTTCAATGACCAAACAAATATAAATTTTTTGTAAGGTCTTCAGAAACTTGAGGTACTGAATATGTTGAACTATCAAGTGAATAGCGTGTATGTTTCATGGTTCTAAGTAATTCTTTTTTCTCAGAGTAATTTTCAGCATCCTCCACACACCTCTTTCTCTCACATTATATATATATATATATATATATATATATATATAGAAAGAGAGAGAGAGACACACAGTGGAGTAATGGATAGCAGCTTGGATTGAGGAATCGAAGGCCTGAGTTTGAACTTGTCAAGTTCATTACATTCACTTACATGCTAATACCCTTGAGAAAATTATGAATCCATCACTCACCCCACACTCAGCTATGGGTAAATAGCAGGACAGACTGGGTCTTATAGTTTTGGGTGGCAACTGTTTTAGGAGATGGACAACTCTGAATTTAAAACTTAAGGAGTGTTGTTCGGATACTTTGTGGTACGCCGTGTACCAGTTCTCTGTATTCAGCTCTTCAAAATGTGCTTTTGATTTTGAAAAAGACTACATCACTATAATCAAATCATATGTGAAGATGATAAGGCTATTTGGTTCTAAGAAGTAGGACCCTCATACACTGAAATATGATAGGAGAGACCACCATATATAAGTGGTTTAAACTAATGGATATATATTCCACAGTTTAATATTTACTTTTTATAAAATGTGCTCAATACAGAAGTAGAGCATTTATAAATATATAGTTATTATTATAATAATAGAATACTGCACCTCAAAAGCTACTAAGTTTCAGTTCTCAATGTGCCATCATCAGGCAGTGGTGATGGTGCATTGAGCACTAAAACTTGATAGCTTTTGAGTTGCAGTATTCTATTATTATAACAATAATAATAACTATATATCTATATATTCATAACTGATTCTCTCATTTTATTGAAAAAGAAAATTCGTTCCATCACTTGACACGTGTACAATACTTGTTACGTATTTTGAATGGAAATGTATTTCGTCACTGTCATTCACACATACTAATGTTATCGACACACACACTTAGTCTATGGTTTGGATGCACTTAACACATTATTTTTGCTTACATATACTTACATTCATAATAAACATCTGTTTTTATTATGCGTTTACACACACACTTAAACAGACAAGTGTTTCTTCTACATTTAATATTCATTCATTGCTCTATCACATGTGAAAGTATCTGACCAATGAAACGATATCTCAATCAACAGTGTCTCTTGGATTTTTTAAAATCATTCATCTTTAATAAATCTCTGAAGAAACTTGTTGAAGTGAAACATGTCAGATTAAAGACACTTTTTTTCCTACTTGTTCTTTACTTATTCTATTCATCTTGTCGGATTCTGATCCATATATTCAACTCATATCCATATATGATATATATTTATATACAGGGTGTATTAAAAATACTTTTGCAAACTTTGGGGTCAGGTACCTCACACCAAAACAGAGACAAAAGTTCATATAAATATATGTCTGCAAATCCTTTGTCTTTGAGTTATTAAGTTTAAAGTTGCTGGCAGACACTGTTAAATGTCCAATCCAAGATACAATCCAAAAATAGTTTTACAAACTTTTCCACGGATCCTGTCTCAGCAACGTGATGATAGAAGCATAGGTTGGATGACTCAGCTGCCTTTGGTCTGGAAATGAAATCTGATACAGCCATGCAGCCTTGAATCCAGTACCATTTGCGTTGACATTTGTAAAAATCATGTCTGCTGCTGATGATGATATATCTTGCCATTGTCAAATGGAACACTTCTCAGTTAAATCACTACTACACATACTAAACATTGAAAACAAACTAGCTGCAAAAGTACACGAGTGACAAATGTAACCTAGTCTACATGCCAACACAGCGTCATCTAATGTAAACTTTGTTTAAGCATATTAACTCAAAAACGAAGGCTTTATTGACATATGTTTATCATTTTCATTAACTTGGTGTGTGGAACCCACCTCGAAAATTTGTAGAAGTATTATATATATATATATATATATTTGGTGTGATGGATGAATTGCTGCCTAAATTATTCAAAAATGAAAATAACAATAACATCTCATTTAACAGATATATTTACCAAAATTACACAAAAATATCTTAAAATACTAAAGTATGTGTGTGTGTGTGTGTGTGCGTGCACTAAATAATATTATTTATCCTCAATATGCATGTTATCATGAGCCTCATTAACCTGGCAGCTCGGATAAAACATTTTTCTCTTCAGTATTTTTGCTTTGTTTATTTTGAATTAAAAGCAAAAATGTTATCTTAACAAAATGCATTTACCATATATACATGTGTGTAAGCAAATTCCACATATTGTATGACCTCTGAATATTTTTGCTTGAATTTTAACCCCTCTGGAAAAAACAATTATCCATGTATGGAGCAAATTGTCAATGAAAATGCCTGATTTTTAACCTCCTCAAAAAATGATCTGTGTATGGCTTTTTGTGTAAAAAAAAAAAAAAAAAAAAAAAATCATAAAACTCATATTTTATTTGAGTATATATATGGCAAACATTTATTCAGTTGGCTTAAAAATGATGAAAATAATTCAACTCACTTGTAATCTTGTGAGTGTCCCAAGTAAGTTTCTTCTTGTTGCAGTTGATTAAGAATCGTATCACCTTCCTCTTGTAGCAGCAAGAGTTGAGGGGCATCAAACACAGAACGAACCTGCTGTTCATGTTCCCATAACAAACGATTAGTTTCATCATAGGTGGAGGGGATTTTGTCCATGGCTGTAATATTGCTAAGAGAGTCTTTTAGGTATTTGTCGACCAGCTGACAATCGGCCATGAATGGTTCCAGTTTCTAGAAAAAGAGATAGTAAAAAACAATATGAAAGAAAGAAGCTAAGAATAAAACAGAGAAAGTTAAAATCGGAATAAGGGAGTAAAAAGCAAAAGAAAGAGTAAAAAAAATATTAATAACAAAATAGTAGCAAAGGAAATAAGAAAAAGAGATTAACAAAAAGAAATAAGAGAGTTCAAGTAAAAGGAATGAAAAAAAGGAGCAACAAAAAGAAGTGAGAAAGTGAGAGCAACAAAAAGGATTGAGAAAATGAGTGAGTAACAGCAAAAGAATAAAAAAAAGAAAGAGTAAAAAAAAAAGGAATTAGAAAAAGAGATTAACAAAGAATATAAAAAGAGAAAATAGAAAAAACAGGAATGAGAAATAAAGTGATTAAAGTGAAGGGAAATGAGAAAAAGATTTGATAACCAAAAGAAATAAGAAAAGGCCATGAAAAAAACAATACTGAAAGTCAGTTAACCAGTCATTTTTTTCATTTTATTTTGATCTTGATTATTCTTGTTTATTTAATTTGAAATTATTCAGAAAATGAAAAAGAAAAAGAATTTAAATACTTTTATGACAAATTTTGAATTTTACATCTTTGTTATTACAATATTTCAGAAGCTCTAATATATATATATATATATATATATATATATATATATATATATATTCCCAAACAAAAATGAATTACTAAATAAAAGAACAGAGATTATGACTAAGTGTAACCATACCATAAAATACATATTAGGGTCATACAGCCATGGATGAAAATGTTATTTCTTCTAATTTTGAAAATTGCGCATTCAAATAAATCTTTGTTACGTGTGAGCTTTTAAAAAATGGTAAAATCAGTTATTGTAATTTTCCTGAAGACACTACATGGTAGAAACCTAGATCATGTAATAACTCGTTTACAAATGAAGTATATATATATATATATATATATATATATATATATATATATATATAATTGTTTCACCCCAAGCAAGGTAGTACTGCCTCTAGTGTGCAGGGAGTTATAAGAGGAAAGTGAAGAGAAAGAGGAACAGGTTTACAGGGGGTGTTGTAGAATGGGTAAGAGAAGGATGGAAACACTGGTGTGAAGAGAGCTGCATGAGAGTAGAGCGAAAAAGGAGAACATGATACAGTGGGTGTCAGGTAAAGGATGGTAGTCAGGGAGATAAGAGATGGCAATTGACATTGCATTTAAACTCTTGGAGATTTTAGCTATCAGAGAAGCAAATATTTGTAGAAGAGACAGAGGATTTGTGGAAATATTCAGATAAAATTCCAAAGAAAAGTAAAACCTGATGAATAATGAATTTGTGAAACTACTCAAAAGGTATTACCTGTAGGAAGTAAGTTTAAATTCTTTCCATTCAAGGAAAGTTTATTAAACAAACACATATACACCCAAATGATAAATACTTACCATATGAAATCGTACCCAACTTTCATGGTTATACTCTAACTGACCATCAAAGGCTTGTGGCAGCTGGTCCATTGCAATGTAAGACTGAAGCATCTCTAATGAGAGCAACAGGTTGATCTGACACAAAATGAAAAGATTGGATATAAATAAATAAAAAGAAGTTCAAGTGAATCTGAAATTTTACAGACAGATATTTTTACTCCATTGTTGTATTTAGAATGAAACTAAAAATTTTCACCTTTTTTGAAAAAAAAAAAAAAAAAGAAAGAAAAATCTAAACATTAAAAAAAAAAAGCTGTAAACTTAATTCTATACAAATATTACAGTTTCAGTATTCTAAAAGTTTTGGTTCAATAAATTTTTACAATAATATAAACATTTTCAATACATTTATGGCATTAAAGAAAAGGATTATGATTCTAAAAAAAAACTTGAATTTTGAAATTAAGCCATCCTGGACAATAATCTTTTTATAATTTGAATAGAAAAAGGAATGTGAAATAAATGTTGCTAAAAAGTGAATTCTGAACAAATTTCAAAATAAAAGTTAATGAGTAATTGTTACTTTTCTCAGTCATCAATATGCGCTTAAAAAAAAAGGCACAAAAAAATAGTATTTTCATGTATTTAAACTTTTTTTTTTTTAATCGTATCATCCCGAGCAAGGCGGTAACACCACTGATGTGCAGGGGGCTACGTAATAGTGAAAAGATTGGAAAAGAGAAAGCTGGAAACCACATCCTAAACAGGGAACAAGGGATGAGCCTCTTAACCTGTTCAATAGACGTGGGTGGAGTGTGAACCGGGCGATACGTTCAATATCAGGGGTAGAGTGTATGTAAATATAAAAGCAGATAATTATGTCAACAACCATAACCTCAAGATTGCATCTAAGCATGAAACAAACTCTTGGCAATGGGTGTTGAAAATGTCCACTTTATATATATATAATCAATTCACCATCAAAAAGGTAATAATATCACTTAAATACAAGGAGCTACTGAAAGTGAAAGAGAAGAAAAAAGATTTTGAAGGAAATGGTAACCCAATCCAAAACAGGATAAACCTATACTCCTGTCACAAAGCCTGGGAGGAGTGTGAACCCAAAAAATAATAGTGAATATATATATATATATATATATATATATATATATATATATATAGTGTATTTTGGCAGCATTTCTTCATTGATGCATGTTTCATTAAATAATTTAGGCCAATTTTGTCTATTTCATGTAAATTCTTTTCATATCGTCTGATAAGCTTGATAACATTATCATTGAAAGAAGAAAGAAAATCACAATATTGATACATATTTTTTTTAATCCTATGTGAGCTTTCAGCTTACATATATATATATATATATATATATCATCCAACAACTGCTGTTTTCACAGCAATAGTTTATCCAACAAATCCAAAAAATAAATTCAATCACACATGCATAGAATTTAATTGTAGAACAATCATCTATTGGGCTTTCTTATTATGCTTGAGAAATTCACTAAAACCAAACTAAAGAATATAACATTCAATGAGTTTGGGGTTGGGGAAACTGGCCTTTTTTGTACTTTTTTCTTCACAAAAAAATTAGCTGATTCATCTCTGGATTTCTAGTTAAATATCATCTGGTTCTGATCTCCTGTTGGTCAAGTGAGTACATTGCATTCTGGGATATTACAACGCAGTATTCAAACCAACAAAAAATCAAAAGAAATTACAGTAAATTAACACAATTTCATCCAAAATACAATAGTGATTTTCTAAGCATAGCTTAGATGTGGGACAAGGCCGAAAGTATGGGACACCCAGTGAGGCTCAAACTCACTACTTAGTTGTAACGATTCTGACAAGACAAGCTTGCTAACCATTACACCACCTCAAGGTACCCCATCCAAAATACAATGTTTCCATTTCAACCTCCATGACACATCATGACCATTGTTCCAGAAAAATGAAAATCAAATTTTACAATTGATAAAGTATAAATTGTGAAAATTTTAGTCAGTGATAGGTAAGGAATTCAAGCATGACTGACAGAATGGGGATATTATAAGTCTAATATAAATATATTGAAAAATGATTTAACCATAGAAATATGAAAATGTGGAAGTGATTGTCAGTGATCAGGAATTAATGCGAGTATACTTCTCCATAGGATGTGCATTGTGGTGCAGTGGATATTGGCTCAGAATGAGAAATCGGGAAGCTGAGTTTGAATTCCAGTTGAATTCCTTGCATTCACTTATGCACAAGTACCCTTGGGAAAGGTATTAATCCATCTCTTCCTTCCATTTATGGGTTAAATAACAGGACAGATTGAATTCTATAGCCTTGGCTGGCAACCAGTCTACCGCAGAAAGCAATGGCAACCTACTGCAGGAGAATCTTCTGCCCAGTCAGTCATGTCTTGAAAGAGACATGATTGCCCAAGCGTGTTTCATGTATGGCATTTAACTGATACTTCTCCATATTCAATTTGTAGATGAACTAATACTCTTCTGATGGATGCCAAAACAGAGCCACTGGTTTCGAATGCCATTCTTATGAGAGGCAAATAATTTAATCTGGAGAAAATTCTTACCTTTAGCGGTCCATGAATATCATAGAGGGGAGAGCCTTTGATGAGAGATTGATCTTCTTGGTTAACCAAAAGGTAAACTGCTTGTAAATCCTGTTCACTATTTGTCTGTAAAAATAAAATACAAACAAACTTGATTGATTCAAACCGTACAGAAAATATGAAATGAGTTAAAAACAGTCAGTATTTAGTTAGTTTCATCCCTTTAAAAAGTTTAATGCTAAAGGAGTGGTCAAACATGGAAAATAAGTAAAAACTATTTTTCAAGAAAGCCATAGAATTACACTGAAAGCTAAAGCAAATACTAATTAAAGTAATAAATGTAAAGATACTTCAAGCCAAATAAAAAGAGTTAATGTAAAATATGTACTATAATTAGAATATTAGTTATATATAATTAAATATAAAAATAATGAAATTATTATTAAATTATAATTAAATATAAAATAAATATATTAGTTATATATAACTAAATATAAAAAATGATGTTAAAATTCATAACTGATCATATTTCAAATCTTATCAAGAAACTATCAAGGTTCATTTAAAAACTGATCATAATATATTAATTATAAATAATTAAAAAATAAATAGCAATTAAAATATTAATTAGTTAAAAATAAAATATTATTATAAAAGAGTTATGGAAAGTAATAAGAAAAAAACAATCAAAGTCAGCAATTAGATAATTGATTACAAATAATTAAAATAAAATAAACAATGAATTTAAAAGGCAAGAAATATAAAAATATAAACATGAAAATTTTTTACCTCTTTCCCATTTTCCCTTAATTCTCAAAGTGCTTTTGATATATAAAAAAATGTTAATTTTTAGGGGAAAAAATTGTAAAAATAGAAAGCCTGTTACTGCTTCCTCCAAAGACAATAAAAAATAAAGGAAGTGGGAGGAAGAGGAGGATAAGAAGGAAGAGGTAGGGAAAAGAAGCACGTGAAAAAAATGGTTGATTGGATGAAGAAAAATGCAGAGGAGGAAAAGGCAAAAATCAAGAGGAAAAGAACAAAAAAGTCAAGCTAAAGAGGAAGAAGTGAAAAAAGAAGGAAAAGAAAACAATAACTAAAGGAAATTGTAGAGAACAAGTAACTTAGTGCAGTTTAAGGTTTGCACTCTATGACAACTTATTGTAAAAAAAAAAAAAAAAAAAAAAAGAACAATGTTACAGAATAAACATTTCAATTAAAAATTCTCAAAAATTACCAAATGTTAAATCCTGTACAAAAAAAAACTTTGTTGGAAAGAGAAAAATCATAAAATGACACAATATTCAACAGGACTATTGTCAGAGAAATTTTAAAACTATATGATTATTGTTACATGACTAAAATATTTACCAGCAGTGCCAGTGTTCAAGTCCAGTTTTTTATTCTGATTTTCCATTTAGCCAGTTTCTCCCTTGTTGAACATTTGGTGTAACATAATCCTGCTATCTCATTTCTCAACTGTCCAAGTACTGTTTGGAGACCTCAAGTGGTGTACTGGTTAGCAACCTTGTTGTGCTGGTAATTATTACAACTGAGTAGTGAGTTTGATCCTCACCAGGTACCCAAAACTTTCAGGCTTGTGTCACACCTAAATGGTGCTTAGATAATCAACTGATTGCTGTATAATGCTAAGTTCAGTAAGTATTGTAGGATAAATATGTTATGCAATAGCCAGTGTGATCTTCTGTTGTCATGGTAGTTGTATAAAAAAAAAAATATGGTGGTCTATGGTTGATGGCAAAACTCAAGACATATAATAGAAAGTGTCACTGAACAAAGGACAACTTCTTTATTTCAAGTTGTCTGTTAACTTCTGATCACATGAAAATGAAGGTGAAGGACCTGGATGAATACGAAGACAGCTTTATTGGTCACTTTTATATACACATTTCCTGAGTAAATTCACATCAATGACTGGTGGTGTGTCATTAGTTGGTCATATAATTCTGCAATGTGTTCTCCTCTAATTACATCATGTTGCCAAATATAAAAAGATGTACTTTAGTAATACCACATTGCTGAATATATATATATATATATATATATATATATATACCTTTAAAAATAACAAATTTTTTTATAGTCTCTAGAGCTCTTTCAACCAACATCGCATCAGAAAATTGTTGGAATCACAAATCAAACGAAAAACAGCAATGAAAATGAAGAGCAAAAATAGGGAAAATTAAAATAAATATAGATATAAATATGTATTTATGACGAGGGGAGAAGAAATGACATGTAAATAATTATTGAGGGACAGTTAAAATAAAATACCCCCTAACAAATAAAGAGACTTAACAAAATCCTTCTGCCGGTAAAGAGAAGGTTTTTGTAAGGATATGCATATTTATTTTAACGTTCTCCCTATTTCTGCTCTTCATTTTTATTGCTGCTTTTGGTTTGATTTGTGATTCCAACAATTTTCTCCTGATGAGATGTTGGTCGAAAGAGCTCTAGAGACTATAAATAAATTCCTTGTTTTTAAAGTTGTGTATAAATTTTGTACTTCCAAACATTTGTTTATATATATATATATATGAAAGAATGGCAACTTGTAAAAATGGAGAGGATAATCCAAAAGATCTTATCTAATTAATATAAATTATCAATTAGATAGAAACAGAGAGCTCAATGGACATTATCCAGAGCAAACATATTGAGAAGATAATTATGTGTAATTATGCATTTTCTTATATATATATATATATATATATATATATATATATACACACACACATATATATATAGATATATATATATATACAATATTATATTGTTATATCACAGTTCTTATAAGTATGAGAACTTAATATTGACTGTCTCTTTTATGCAGTCTGTAACTTCAGAATGTAAGTAATCATGGCCCTCTATAACTTCATTCTTTTTGTGGCTCTAAGCAACATTTGTTCCCTGTCCATCTATTTCCACAAGCTCATTAGATAGATTATTCATTTCTTTTCTCCTCTCTTGCCTTTAACATTTCATGAGTTTTAAATTTCCAAACTCTCTTTCCTTGCCATGTTCTCCAGAAATTTCAACTGTCACTTTCTGATTTTAAGAATGTGTCTGATGTGTTCAAATTATTTTTAAAACATTCTCGTTGTTCAAATATTACATCTCCATATTCCCAGCATCCTTCTGTAGAACCACATCTGTACTACTTCCCGTTTCCTCTTCATCTATGAGGAATTTGCCCAGTATTCATTGACATGTAGAAAGATTGATATTATATAGAAATTCAGCACTCTTCTTTGATTCTAACCAAATTTTATCACTTGTAAATAGTAGCTCAGCCATTCTTCTATGTACCTTGTACTTTGTACCTTGAGGATGTGGATGTGCATTGTGGTGCAGTGGATATCGACTCAGAATGACAAATCAGGGAGCCAAGTTTAAATTCCAGTTGAATTCCTTGCATTCACTTATGCACAAATACCCTTGGGAAAGGTATTAATCCATCTCTTTCCTACAGTTATGGGTTAAATAATAGGACAGATTGGGTTCTATAGCCTTGGCTGGCAACCAGTTTACTGCAGAAAGTAATGGCAACCTACTGCGGGATAATCTTCTGCCCAGTCAGTCATGTCTCTTTTGAGACATGACAGCCCAAAGCATGTATCATATATGGCACTTAACTGACTGACCTTGAGGCTATTGGTGATCATGGCTCTCTGTCATCTGTAGCTCTTAATAAAAATTTTTTTTATTTCTCTGCCATCCATTTACTCAAACTCATGTGTTTTCCTCCGTCTCTCCTGCTCCCAATATGTCCTGTGAGTATCAAATTAACCAAGTTCTCTTCCCCCATTATGTGCCTTAGAAATTTCAACTTTCTCTTTTTGATTCTAAATATAAGGGTCTTTTCTCTAAAACCTTGTCATTATTTGCATGTTCAGTCCATAGTATTCTCAGCATCCTATTGTAGAACCCCATTTCTCTTGCTTCAAGTCTCTTCTTCCTTTGTGAGAAGATTCTCCAGCATTCACTGCCATATTAAAGGACTGATAACAGTTCAGTACTTTTTTCTTTGTTTCTAATGATTTGTTTTTTTATTTCTTAATACTTTGCTTAGCTTTTAAAAGGCATCTTTCCCTATCCTCAATGTACCTTCAGATTTCGATGTTGCACTTTCCATTCTCTGTTAAAACATTTCCAAAGTAATTAAATTATTGTATTTGTTTGATTTTGGTATTCATCTCCTCTCCGATCATCAATAGGTTAAATAACAGGACAGACTGGACAGTGTAGCTATTGGAGGCAATCAGTTAAGGGGAATGAAAATTCTAAATTCATGCCAGTTGAGTAAACACAGGCAGTAAAACATGAGAAGTACATTTCTTTCTATTAAAGCTTAGTGTAGTCATTCAATACAACTGATCCTCCACTAACCATTCTGGGCCTAGATCTTGACATTGAATTCTGTAAGTTATATGAAGAAGGTGGGTTTAGAACTCTCCAATCCTTACTCACCTAAATGTACATAGTGTTCCTTGAAAGGAACCATCATTATCATTGCAATGGATACTGAATAAATCTTTCAAGTTACACAGGCCTATCTGCCTTAAATATCAGCATTCAAAACCATGTATTTTTTTATGGGCTTGAACATCGAGTAATATTTTACATTTTTAACTACAAAGCAGACCAAGAAAACTTATTGCATAAAATAAAACTAACCTCATTTTTACTGATTAAAAGCAATAAAAATTCTCAGAACAAGTAAAATAACTTTAAAAAATTTCTAAGTTTTAAAAATAAATTTCCAAATATTTTATGAAGAAATATGTTATGTCTGTCAAAATATTAACAAAAGTAAAATTTAAAGATTTCAATTTTAACATATAAGTTCTCAAATTTCCTTGGAAGTATTAGAATTCATTACAAATCTAAAATACAACAAAACCATTTTTGTTTTTTTCTGGTTGATGAAATATTTATATATTTCTAGCTAACACCTATGACTACAGTTCAGGCCATGAAATTAGATGCTGCTAACCAAGCAGGCCCTTGACAACATAAGCTTCCCTCTTCCAGATTAAAATAAGTAAATACAGAGTGTGGCAGAAATACTAACAGCATTTTAAACCGTCACTTCTGTAGTGCTAGCATATTTTTTCAAATACTATAAGTTACCATCATGGCTCAGACCTGTTCACACTGTGTATTTGCTGTTGAAATGTTTTTTGGTTAATCTGTACTTGCAATATACAGATAATTTTTCATGCTCATTTCATGTTACACTGGAATAATGCTGTTCTGGACAGAAAATTGATACTCACATGGGTTGAAAATTTCAGGACTACAAATTCAGCACTTAAAGGAAATAACCCAGAAAATCTCACAGCACTCAAACTTCTGGTTGATGGAAAACTTAGAAATTGTTTACAGCGTATGGCCAATAGAGGTTACCATTTAGAAGATGTCATTTTTAAAACCAAATGAATAAAAACTGTAGCCCTTTATTTTAACAACAGTGAAATAATTCTTTTAATAGTAGTTAGCTTGGTCTTTGTCAATCTTTAAAATGTGGTAGATATTTCTGTTGCACCCTCTATATAAAATCTTCACACTTAATAGAGAAGGCTTCCAAAAGATAAACACAGTATTAAACTAGAAAGAGCAGTCAAAGAGTGCAAATCTCCACCAAAGCAATACTGACATCATCCCAGCAATTAGCACAAGATGATTATTAAAATGACAAAGAATAACTTCAATTAACTTGATAAGAGTGAAAATACAAAAAAAGTGAATTCAACCACTTTCAAAATTAAATGCACACTTAAAATGAAATGGGGGAGGGGTAATTCAGTATTTAAAATGATCTAGAGGAGGTAATTAAATATTTGAAAGGTAAAATTAAATTTTAATAAAATTGGAAAAATAACCCAGAAGCTTTATCCCATATCAGATCGAACCTAAAATCTAATTGGTTCATGTCAGTGATGAGGCCAATCATCTCAAAGTTTCATGTGAATTTATCCAGCAAGTCTTGAGATATCTTGACCATGGACATAAAAATAGATAAATGGAAGTCTAAAAGAATGAATTTTCATTTTTATTTGCTTCTTTACAAGAGCATATATAACACAGGGTGAGGCTCAAACATGTATGTGTGGCTCAAACATGTATGTGTGGCTCAAACATGTATGTGTGGCTCAAACATGTATGTGAGGCTCAAACATGTATGTGTGGCTAAAAAGTTTAAGAGCAACAGAAATGTGGTTCTACAGAAGGATGCAGAAAATGCCATGGAGCCGACATGCAAGCAATAACAAAGTTTTAGAGAAAAAAAAACAAACAAACAAAAAGAACATTTATATTTAACATTTGAATATGTGCTGTGGTGCAGTGGATATCAGCTCAAATTGAAAAATCAGAGAGACAAGTTCAAATTCCAGTTGAATTTTTTTGCATTCACTTAAGTGCAAATACCATTGAGAAAAGTATTAATCTGTCTCTTCTTCCTCCTGCTATGGGTTAAATAGCAAGAGATTGGGTTCTACAGTTTTGGTTGGCAACCAGTCTACTACAGAAAGTAATGGCAACCTACTATAGGAAAATTTTCTGCCTGGTCAGTCATGTCTTGAAAGAGACATGATCACCCAAGAGTGTATCATGCATGGCACTTAACTGATATTTAACTTCAGGAAGAGATGCATAAAATTTCTAAAGCATATAAAGAGGAAAGAGATTTTAGAAAATTTAATACTCATAGGACATACTGAAGGCAAGAAAGTCAAAACAAAATAATACATAAGTACACCTAGCAAGCTTAAAAAAATGGATGGCAGACAGGGCTTAGGAAAGATAACAAAAAGAAAATAAATTAAGAGTTGCAAATGAACAAAAATTGTGAAGAGCCATGATTTTCTATGTCCTGAAGGAACAGGATTTATAGAAGAATGGCATCTACCTTAAAGTTATATGGTAGTGCTGCATGTGAGTTGGCATCTCCAAGGACCAGACAAATGTGTTTTGCCTGGAGGTAGGAACTGGGCTGATCTTAACCCTAAAGTATTGGTAATAGAATAATGTTGGTATCTGTCTGCCTATCCAAAGAGAGGACAGACTTGATCTCAGTCCTGAAAGATCAGAAACAGAATGGCTATTAAACAAAGCCTAAGTATTGTTGTTTACTATTAAATTTCAATTTCAAAGTTGAGTACTGAATTCTAACTTTGAAGGAGTTGATTGACAACAAAATTGCATATTTTTGATGTGATATTACTTTCTATGCAGTTTATCAGGAAGTTCACAGTCAGAGATTTTGAAATAGCTGAACCATATCTGGAATTTACTACACATGTGGACACAGCACAAAAATTCATTGTCTACATTGTTTGACTGTGTTTTAGGAAATGCACTGGCAAAGCTGACACATTAAAAGTCTTTATCACCTCTGGGATTAAGAGACTTGACAGAAATGTTAAATTATTGGATTGGGATAAAAATTTGTAGCATTTTTTCAATAGAAGCCTTCTGAATACATGATTATTTTTTTTCACACATAACTAAAATTTATGATATGTATATTCCAAAAGGTGACGTTTTAATGCATCTTTTTCTATAATTCATGTGTGGATTGTAAATTTTAAATGAAAACTGAAAATAAAAATGAGATGCATTTGGACTGATTGAAGACAGAAAATGATGAAAAGAATTTAGAAGTAGGCAATCAAAAGGGTGTCATCTTCCCTCAGGAAAATACAAGATTTCACATCTCTTTGCAGAAACTGGAACACCTTGACAGGGATGTCCTACTCTACCTGCTGTACTAATCTCAACTTGCAACCTACAAAATTCTCTTTATGGGAAGAACTTTAATTCTTTAAAAGTCAAATAAAAAATACTTAAACTTGTTCATTACCCAGAAAGATACCATATTCTGGGAGGACAGAATCATGAAGCTGCCTTTCAAATGGAAAAAGGCAATAGGACAAAATGGCACATATGTTGTTGAATAAGTATTTGTATAAATATTTAAATATTATCTTTGAAGCTCAATTAAAAACAGTACTTTTGCTTGGACCCTTTATATTCTGACAGCAATCATTTGTTTAAATGTATTTGATCAAACAGAATGGAAAAAGGATGTTTGTTAATGTTAGGTTGAAACTCATAAAGGGACTATGTACGATGTTTCAAATACTTTTGACCACTGTTGTGTTTCAAGGAAATAAAGTAATTTAGTCACATGATGCTAAAATCTATTCCAACCATAGAATGTGAACCCACATTCATTTCAAACTTTGGAACATTAAGAACTTAAATACTACACTGGTTATCTCTCAACTTTCTGCCTTTTTTCCTTGAAAATGACCAGTGATGGATTGGTCAAAAGTACAGAAATATTTGGAACATAACACATAATTGCAATATATTTCTAAGTACTTTTACAAGTTTCCATCTGACATCAAATGACTTATTTGAGACTAAGAGAAACTCAGTAAAAAGCTTAACAGGCATTCCATATCAATTCTATCTCATCAAACATGAAACAAAATGACAAGTAATTAAATAAATATTGTCTTGAAATTCACTTTAAAAAATTAGTACAAACATTTGTTCTGGCATAATATATTTAGGTCATGCAGCTTGCTAATTAACTTACATTTTAAACAAATAGATTGGTTCCACATTTGCACATATTAGATGCACATGTAAGTAGTGATAGGCTTGCAAAAAGGGCTTTTAGGTAATCCTCTTGTTAAACAAAAAGACATTCTTTTATAATATAAGAAGTCAGCTAAGAAGAGTGTTAGATTTTTGCATTGAATATTAAAGTAAAAAAAAAAAAATCACCTGAATATTAAAGTTAAAAAAAAAAAAAAAAAAAAAAAAAAAAAAAAAAAAATCGCTAGAATTTATTGTTATGATTTCTTGGAAGTTAATTATGGGAAAGAACAGAGATTAAACAGAGCATTGAAGTTTTCAGGAAAATGGAAGCAAAAAAAACACTTAGAATCAGAAAGAGAGATGAAATCTCTAGGCTACATAATGAAGAAAAAGAACTTGGAGAATTTGATATTCACAAGAAGGGAAAGTGTCAGTGGGAGGTCTAGCTTGTGTAAATGGATCACAGAACAAGGTCTAGAAGGGATAGTAAAAGAATATAGATGCCGTGGCAAGCTATTATCACCCATGACTTAAAGGAACAAGGCACACAAAACAAGATGCTAAGAATTGAATTTTTTTATTGTGATGAGAAGAAGCAACAAAATCGAAGTTATTTAACAGCATGTGACTGTTTATATCAAAATTTCAAAAAGATTTTTTCTCGACAAAATCTGTGAAAAAAAAAAAAAAAAAAAAAAAAAGCAAAGAAAAGAAAAAAAGGGGAATATAGAATTTAAAACCCTTTATGAGGAATAGCAGTGAATCAGTTTTGTATGTGCTCTAAAAAATATCTTAAATACTTGTGTTTTTGAAACTTGTTTGTATTTCTTTTAGTTCTGGTTAAAAGGTCATTGATTTGTCTTTACTAAAAAGACAAATCAATAAAGAACAGAAGTCAATTTTTAATGAAAATGCAAAATCAGAAGCCATGTTTTATTTGTTCTGTGTATTTTCAAATTTTAAAAGTGGCATGGTTCTTATTTAGTTCCTAAAGAATACTGTTATTTTTTTCTATTTGATTTTTGGAGTTTTGTTAAGTTGGAATTAAGGAAGTAGGAGCAGCTAAACCTGGCATCATGAAATGAACATTTCTATTTTGCTTGTCCATTTTAATGTTTATAAGTCAATTTGGGTAAAATGAAAAAAACAAAAAACAAAAAAAAAACAAAAAACAAAAAACAAAAAAAACAAAAACAAAAAAACATTTTAATGAAAATGTTTAAAAATATAAAAGGTTTTACACAGCTATGAATAATTTTTATGTCTCTCTCTCTATATGAAGATCACAAACCTGAAGTGTGAAATGTCATCATGCAGTATTC